>OY776126.1:80368890-81583248 GCA_963675135.1 Galeopsis tetrahit | reverse complement strand
GTCAAAAACTCCGCACCCGAGGCCTCAAATTAAAAAATTTTCTCGACACAATTGATTCTATGGCCAATTCAACTGGAAGTGCAAACCCGAGAGGCAATCTGAAAACTTTTTAAAAACGGCGCACAAGTGTGCGCGCAATTTGGCTATGGGCGACGACGTCAAAAACTACGCACCCGAGGCCTCAAATTCAAAAAATTTCTCGACACAATTGATTCTATTGCCAATTCAGCTAGAAGTGCAAACCCGAGAGGCAATCTGAAAACTTTGTAAAAACGGCGCACAAGTGTGCGCGCAATTTGGCTATGGGCGACGACGTCAAAAACTCCGCACCCGAGGCCTCAAATTCAAAAATCGTCTCGACACAATTGATTCAATGGCCAATTCAGTGAGGGATGCAAACCTGGGAGGCAATCTGAAAACTTTGTAAAAACGGCACACAACCATGCGCGCAAGTTTGGCTATGGGCGACGACGTCAAAAACTCCGCACCCGAGGCCTCAAATTCAAAAACCGTCTCGACACAATTGATTCTATGGCCAATTCAATGAGGGTTGCAAACCTGGGAGGCAATCTGAAAACATTGTAAAAACGGCACACAACCATGCGCGCAAGTTTGGCTATGGGCGACGACGTCAAAAACTCCGCACCCGAGGCCTCAAATTCAAAAACCGTCTCGACACAATTGATTCTATGGCCAATTAAGCTGGAAATGAAAACCCGAGAGGCAATCTGAAAACTTTGTAAAAACGGCGCACAAGTGTGCGCGCAATTTGGCTATGGGCGACGACGTTAAAAACTCCGCACCCGAGGCCTCAAATTCAAAAACCGTCTCGACACAATTGATTCTATGGCCAATTCAGCTAGAAGTGCAAACCCGAGAGGCAATCTGAAAACATTGTAAAAACGGCGCACAAGTGTGCGCGCAATTTGGCTATGGGCGACGACGTCAAAAACTCTGCACCCGAGGCCTCAAATTCAAAAACCGTCTCGACACAATTGATTCTATGGCCAATTCAGTGAGGGATGCAAACCAAGGAGGCAATCTGAAAACTTTGTAAAAACGGCACACAACCATGCGCGCAAGTTTGGCTATGGGCGACGACGTCAAAAACTCCGCACCCGAGGCCTCAAATTCAAAAACCGTCTCGACACAATTGATTCTATGGCCAATTCAATGAGGGATGCAAACCTGGGAGGCAATCTGAAAACATTGTAAAAACAGCACACAACCATGCGCGCAAGTTTGGCTATGGGCGACGACGTCAAAAACTCCGCACCTGAGGCCTCAAATTCAAAAACCGTCTCGACACAATTGATTCTATGGCCAATTCAGCTGGAAATGAAAACCCGAGAGGCAATCTGATAACTTTGTAAAAACGGCGCACAAGTGTGCGCGCAATTTGGCTATGGGCGACGACGTCAAAAACTCCGCACCCGAGGCCTCAAATTAAAAAATTTTCTCGACACAATTGATTCTATGGCCAATTCAACTGGAAGTGCAAACCCGAGAGGCAATCTGAAAACTTTTTAAAAACGGCGCACAAGTGTGCGCGCAATTTGGCTATGGGCGACGACGTCAAAAACTACGCACCCGAGGCCTCAAATTCAAAAAATTTCTCGACACAATTGATTCTATTGCCAATTCAGCTAGAAGTGCAAACCCGAGAGGCAATCTGAAAACTTTGTAAAAACGGCGCACAAGTGTGCGCGCAATTTGGCTATGGGCGACGACGTCAAAAACTCCGCACCCGAGGCCTCAAATTCAAAAATCGTCTCGACACAATTGATTCTATGGCCAATTCAGTGAGGGATGCAAACCTGGGAGGCAATCTGAAAACTTTGTAAAAACGGCACACAACCATGCGCGCAAGTTTGGCTATGGGCGACGACGTAAAAAACTCCGCACCCGAGGCCTCAAATTCAAAAACCGTCTCGACACAATTGATTCTATGGCCAATTCAGCTGGGAATGAAAACCCGAGAGGCAATCTGAAAACTTTGTAAAAACGGCGCACAAGTGTGCGCGCAATTTGGCTATGGGCGACGACGTCAAAAACTCCGCACCCGAGGCCTCAAATTCAAAAACCGTCTCGACACAATTGATTCTATGGCCAATTCAGCTGGAAATGTAAACCCGAGAGGCAATCTGAAAACTTTGTAAAAACGGCGCACAAGTGTGCGCACAATTTGGCTATGGCCGACGACGTCAAAAACTCCGCACCCGAGGCCTCAAATTCAAAAAATTTCTCGACACAATTGATTCTATTGCCAATTCAGCTAGAAGTGCAAACCCGAGAGGCAATATGAAAACTTTGTAAAAACGGCGCACAAGTGTGCGCGCAATTTGGCTATGGGCGACGACGTAAAAAACTCCGCACCCGAGGCCTCAAATTCAAAAACCGTCTCGACACAATTGATTCTATGGCCAATTCAGTGAGGGATGCAAACCTGGGAGGCAATCTGAAAATTTTGTAAAAACGGCACACAACCATGCGCGCAAGTTTGGCTATGGGCGACGACGTCAAAAACTCCGCACCCGAGGCCTCAAATTAAAAAACCGTCTCGACACAATTATTTCTTTGGCCAATTCAATGAGGGATGCAAACCTGGGAGGCAATCTGAAAACTTTGTAAAAACGGCACACAACCATGCGCGGATGTTTGGCTATGGGCGACGACGTCAAAAACTCCGCACCCGAGGCCTCAAATTCAAAAAATTTCTCGACACAATTGATTATATGGCCAATTCAACTGGAAGTGCAAACCCGAGAGGCAATATGAAAACTTTGTAAAAACGGAACACAACCATGCGCGCAAGTTTGGCTATGGGTGACGACGTCAAAAACTCCGCACCCGAGGCGTCAAATTCAAAAACCGTCTCGACACAATTGATTCTATGGCCAATTCAGCTGGAAGTGAAAACCCGAGAGGCAATCTGAAAACTTTGTAAAAACGGCGCACAAGTGAGCGCGCAATTTGGCTATGGGCGACGACGTCAAAAACTCCGCACCCGAGGCCTCAAATTCAAAAACCGTCTCGACACAATTGATTCTATGGCCAATTCAGCTGGAAATGCAAACCCGGGAGGCAATCAGAAAACTTTGTAAAAACGGCGCACAAGTGTGCGCACAATTTGGCTATGGGCGACGACGTCAAAAACTCCGCACCCGAGGCCTCAAAATTCAAAAAATTTCTCGACACAATTGATTCTATGGCCAATTCAACTGGAAGTGCAAACCCGAGAGGCAATCTGAAAACTTTTTAAAAACGGCGCACAAGTGTGCGCGCAAGTTTGGTTATGGGCGACGACGTCAAAAACTCCGCACCCGAGGCCTCAAATTCAAAAAATTTCTCGACACAATTGATTATATGGCCAATTCAACTGGAAGTGCAAACCCGAGAGGCAATCTGAAAACTTTGTAAAAACGGCACACAACCATGCGCGCAATTTTGGCTATGGGCGACGACGTCAAAAACTCCGCACCCGAGGCCTCAAATTCAAAAACCGTCTCGACACAATTGATTCTATGGCCAATTCAATGAGGGATGCAAACCTGGGAGGCAATCTGAAAACATTGTAAAAACGGCACACAACCATGCGCGCAAGTTTGGCTATGGGCGACGACGTCAAAAACTCCGCACCCGAGGCCTCAAATTCAAAAACCGTCTCGACACAATTGATTCTATGGCCAATTCAGCTGGAAATGAAAACCCGAGAGGCAATCTGAAAACTTTGTAAAAACGGCGCACAAGTGTGCGCGCAATTTGGCTATGGGCGACGACGTCAAAAACTCTGCACCCGAGGCCTCAAATTCAAAAACCGTCTCGACACAATTGATTCTATGGCCAATTCAGTGAGGGATGCAAACCAAGGAGGCAATCTGAAAACTTTGTAAAAACGGCACACAACCATGCGCGCAAGTTTGGCTATGGGCGACGATGTCAAAAACTCCGCACCCGAGGCCTCAAATTCAAAAACCGTCTCGACACAATTGATTCTATGGCCAATTCAATGAGGGATGCAAACCTGGGAGGCAATCTGAAAACATTGTAAAAACAGCACACAACCATGCGCGCAAGTTTGGCTATGGGTGACGACGTCAAAAACTCCGCACCTGAGGCCTCAAATTCAAAAACCGTCTCGACACAATTGATTCTATGGCCAATTCAGCTGGAAATGAAAACCCGAGAGGCAATCTGATAACTTTGTAAAAACGGCGCACAAGTGTGCGCGCAATTTGGCTATGGGCGACGACGTCAAAAACTCCGCACCCGAGGCCTCAAATTAAAAAATTTTCTCGACACAATTGATTCTATGGCCAATTCAACTGGAAGTGCAAACCCGAGAGGCAATCTGAAAACTTTTTAAAAACGGCGCACAAGTGTGCGCGCAATTTGGCTATGGGCGACGACGTCAAAAACTACGCACCCGAGGCCTCAAATTCAAAAAATTTCTCGACACAATTGATTCTATTGCCAATTCAGCTAGAAGTGCAAACCCGAGAGGCAATCTGAAAACTTTGTAAAAACGGCGCACAAGTGTGCGCGCAATTTGGCTATGGGCGACGACGTCAAAAACTCCGCACCCGAGGCCTCAAATTCAAAAATCGTCTCGACACAATTGATTCTATGGCCAATTCAGTGAGGGATGCAAACCTGGGAGGCAATCTGAAAACTTTGTAAAAACGGCACACAACCATGCGCGCAAGTTTGGCTATGGGCGACGACGTAAAAAACTCCGCACCCGAGGCCTCAAATTCAAAAACCGTCTCGACACAATTGATTCTATGGCCAATTCAGCTGGGAATGAAAACTAGAGAGGCAATCTGAAAACTTTGTAAAAACGGCGCACAAGTGTGCGCGCAATTTGGCTATGGGCGACGACGTCAAAAACTCCGCACCCGAGGCCTCAAATTCAAAAACCGTCTCGACACAATTGATTCTATGGCCAATTCAGCTGGAAATGTAAACCCGAGAGGCAATCTGAAAACTTTGTAAAAACGGCGCACAAGTGTGCGCACAATTTGGCTATGGCCGACGACGTCAAAAACTCCGCACCCGAGGCCTCAAATTCAAAAAATTTCTCGACACAATTGATTCTATTGCCAATTCAGCTAGAAGTGCAAACCCGAGAGGCAATATGAAAACTTTGTAAAAACGGCGCACAAGTGTGCGCGCAATTTGGCTATGGGCGACGACGTCAAAAACTCCGCACCCGAGGCCTCAAATTCAAAAACCGTCTCGACACAATTGATTCTATGGCCAATTCAGTGAGGGATGCAAACCTGGGAGGCAATCTGAAAATTTTGTAAAAACGGCACACAACCATGCGCGCAAGTTTGGCTATGGGCGACGACGTCAAAAACTCCGCACCCGAGGCCTCAAATTAAAAAACCGTCTCGACACAATTATTTCTTTGGCCAATTCAATGAGGGATGCAAACCTGGGAGGCAATCTGAAAACTTTGTAAAAACGGCACACAACCATGCGCGCATGTTTGGCTATGGGCGACGACGTCAAAAACTCCGCACCCGAGGCCTCAAATTCAAAAAATTTCTCGACACAATTGATTATATGGCCAATTCAACTGGAAGTGCAAACCCGAGAGGCAATATGAAAACTTTGTAAAAACGGAACACAACCATGCGCGCAAGTTTGGCTATGGGTGACGACGTCAAAAACTCCGCACCCGAGGCGTCAAATTCAAAAACCGTCTCGACACAATTGATTCTATGGCCAATTCAGCTGGAAGTGAAAACCCGAGAGGCAATCTGAAAACTTTGTAAAAACGGCGCACAAGTGAGCGCGCAATTTGGCTATGGGCGACGACGTCAAAAACTCCGCACCCGAGGCCTCAAATTCAAAAACCGTCTCGACACAATTGATTCTATGGCCAATTCAGCTGGAAATGCAAACCCGGGAGGCAATCAGAAAACTTTGTAAAAACGGCGCACAAGTGTGCGCACAATTTGGCTATGGGCGACGACGTCAAAAACTCCGCACCCGAGGCCTCAAAATTCAAAAAATTTCTCGACACAATTGATTCTATGGCCAATTCAACTGGAAGTGCAAACCCGAGAGGCAATCTGAAAACTTTTTAAAAACGGCGCACAAGTGTGCGCGCAATTTGGCTATGGGCGACGACGTCAAAAACTCCGCACCCGAGGCCTCAAATTCAAAAAATTTCTCGACACAATTGATCCTATTGCCAATTCAGCTAGAAGTGCAAACCCGAGAGGCAATCTGAAATTTTTTTAAAAACGGCGCACAAGTGTGCGCGCAATTTGGCTATGGGCGACGACGTCAAAAACTCCGCACCCGAGGCCTCAAATTCAAAAACCGTCTCGACACAATTGATTCTATGGCCAATTCAATGAGGGATGCAAACCTGGGAGGCAATCTGAAAACATTGTAAAAACGGCACACAACCATGCGCGCAAGTTTGGCTATGGGCGACGACGTCAAAAACTCCGCACCCGAGGCCTCAAATTCAAAAACCGTCTCGACACAATTGATTCTATGGCCAATTCAGCTGGAAATGAAAACCCGAGAGGCAATCTGAAAACTTTGTAAAAACGGCGCACAAGTGTGCGCGCAATTTGGCTATGGGCGACGACGTTAAAAACTCCGCACCCGAGGCCTCAAATTCAAAAACCGTCTCGACACAATTGATTCTATGGCCAATTCAGCTAGAAGTGCAAACCCGAGAGGCAATCTGAAAACATTGTAAAAACGGCGCACAAGTGTGCGCGCAATTTGGCTATGGGCGACGACGTCAAAAACTCTGCACCCGAGGCCTCAAATTCAAAAACCGTCTCGACACAATTGATTCTATGGCCAATTCAGTGAGGGATGCAAACCAAGGAGGCAATCTGAAAACTTTGTAAAAACGGCACACAACCATGCGCGCAAGTTTGGCTATGGGCGACGACGTCAAAAACTCCGCACCCGAGGCCTCAAATTCAAAAACCGTCTCGACACAATTGATTCTATGGCCAATTCAATGAGGGATGCAAACCTGGGAGGCAATCTGAAAACATTGTAAAAACAGCACACAACCATGCGCGCAAGTTTGGCTATGGGCGACGACGTCAAAAACTCCGCACCTGAGGCCTCAAATTCAAAAACCGTCTCGACACAATTGATTCTATGGCCAATTCAGCTGGAAATGAAAACCCGAGAGGCAATCTGATAACTTTGTAAAAACGGCGCACAAGTGTGCGCGCAATTTGGCTATGGGCGACGACGTCAAAAACTCCGCACCCGAGGCCTCAAATTAAAAAATTTTCTCGACACAATTGATTCTATGGCCAATTCAACTGGAAGTGCAAACCCGAGAGGCAATCTGAAAACTTTTTAAAAACGGCGCACAAGTGTGCGCGCAATTTGGCTATGGGCGACGACGTCAAAAACTACGCACCCGAGGCCTCAAATTCAAAAAATTTCTCGACACAATTGATTCTATTGCCAATTCAGCTAGAAGTGCAAACCCGAGAGGCAATCTGAAAACTTTGTAAAAACGGCGCACAAGTGTGCGCGCAATTTGGCTATGGGCGACGACGTCAAAAACTCCGCACCCGAGGCCTCAAATTCAAAAACCGTCTCGACACAATTGATTCTATGGCCAATTCAGTGAGGGATGCAAACCTGGGAGGCAATCTGAAAACTTTGTAAAAACGGCACACAACCATGCGCGCAAGTTTGGCTATGGGCGACGACGTAAAAAACTCCGCACCCGAGGCCTCAAATTCAAAAACCGTCTCGACACAATTGATTCTATGGCCAATTCAGCTGGAAATGAAAACCCGAGAGGCAATCTGAAAACTTTGTAAAAACGGCGCACAAGTGTGCGCGCAATTTGGCTATGGGCGACGACGTTAAAAACTCCGCACCCGAGGCCTCAAATTCAAAAACCGTCTCGACACAATTGATTCTATGGCCAATTCAGCTAGAAGTGCAAACCCGAGAGGCAATCTGAAAACATTGTAAAAACGGCGCACAAGTGTGCGCGCAATTTGGCTATGGGCGACGACGTCAAAAACTCTGCACCCGAGGCCTCAAATTCAAAAACCGTCTCGACACAATTGATTCTATGGCCAATTCAGTGAGGGATGCAAACCAAGGAGGCAATCTGAAAACTTTGTAAAAACGGCACACAACCATGCGCGCAAGTTTGGCTATGGGCGACGACGTCAAAAACTCCGCACCCGAGGCCTCAAATTCAAAAACCGTCTCGACACAATTGATTCTATGGCCAATTCAATGAGGGATGCAAACCTGGGAGGCAATCTGAAAACATTGTAAAAACAGCACACAACCATGCGCGCAAGTTTGGCTATGGGCGACGACGTCAAAAACTCCGCACCTGAGGCCTCAAATTCAAAAACCGTCTCGACACAATTGATTCTATGGCCAATTCAGCTGGAAATGAAAACCCGAGAGGCAATCTGATAACTTTGTAAAAACGGCGCACAAGTGTGCGCGCAATTTGGCTATGGGCGACGACGTCAAAAACTCCGCACCCGAGGCCTCAAATTAAAAAATTTTCTCGACACAATTGATTCTATGGCCAATTCAACTGGAAGTGCAAACCCGAGAGGCAATCTGAAAACTTTTTAAAAACGGCGCACAAGTGTGCGCGCAATTTGGCTATGGGCGACGACGTCAAAAACTACGCACCCGAGGCCTCAAATTCAAAAAATTTCTCGACACAATTGATTCTATTGCCAATTCAGCTAGAAGTGCAAACCCGAGAGGCAATCTGAAAACTTTGTAAAAACGGCGCACAAGTGTGCGCGCAATTTGGCTATGGGCGACGACGTCAAAAACTCCGCACCCGAGGCCTCAAATTCAAAAATCGTCTCGACACAATTGATTCTATGGCCAATTCAGTGAGGGATGCAAACCTGGGAGGCAATCTGAAAACTTTGTAAAAACGGCACACAACCATGCGCGCAAGTTTGGCTATGGGCGACGACGTAAAAAACTCCGCACCCGAGGCCTCAAATTCAAAAACCGTCTCGACACAATTGATTCTATGGCCAATTCAGCTGGGGATGAAAACCCGAGAGGCAATCTGAAAACTTTGTAAAAACGGCGCACAAGTGTGCGCGCAATTTGGCTATGGGCGACGACGTCAAAAACTCCGCACCCGAGGCCTCAAATTCAAAAACCGTCTCGACACAATTGATTCTATGGCCAATTCAGCTGGAAATGTAAACCCGAGAGGCAATCTGAAAACTTTGTAAAAACGGCGCACAAGTGTGCGCACAATTTGGCTATGGCCGACGACGTCAAAAACTCCGCACCCGAGGCCTCAAATTCAAAAAATTTTTCGACACAATTGATTCTATTGCCAATTCAGCTAGAAGTGCAAACCCGAGAGGCAATATGAAAACTTTGTAAAAACGGCGCACAAGTGTGCGCGCAATTTGGCTATGGGCGACGACGTCAAAAACTCCGCACCCGAGGCCTCAAATTCAAAAACCGTCTCGACACAATTGATTCTATGGCCAATTCAGTGAGGGATGCAAATCTGGGAGGCAATCTGAAAATTTTGTAAAAACGGCACACAACCATGCGCGCAAGTTTGGCTATGGGCGACGACGTCAAAAACTCCGCACCCGAGGCCTCAAATTAAAAAACTGTCTCGACACAATTATTTCTTTGGCCAATTCAATGAGGGATGCAAACCTGGGAGGCAATCTGAAAACTTTGTAAAAACGGCACACAACCATGCGCGCATGTTTGGCTATGGGCGACGACGTCAAAAACTCCGCACCCGAGGCCTCAAATTCAAAAAATTTCTCGACACAATTGATTATATGGCCAATTCAACTGGAAGTGCAAACCCGAGAGGCAATATGAAAACTTTGTAAAAACGGAACACAACCATGCGCGCAAGTTTGGCTATGGGTGACGACGTCAAAAACTCCGCACCCGAGGCGTCAAATTCAAAAACCGTCTCGACACAATTGATTCTATGGCCAATTCAGCTGGAAGTGAAAACCCGAGAGGCAATCTGAAAACTTTGTAAAAACGGCGCACAAGTGAGCGCGCAATTTGGCTATGGGCGACGACGTCAAAAACTCCGCACCCGAGGCCTCAAATTCAAAAACCGTCTCGACACAATTGATTCTATGGCCAATTCAGCTGGAAATGCAAACCCGGGAGGCAATCAGAAAACTTTGTAAAAACGGCGCACAAGTGTGCGCACAATTTGGCTATGGGCGACGACGTCAAAAACTCCGCACCCGAGGCCTCAAAATTCAAAAAATTTCTCGACACAATTGATTCTATGGCCAATTCAACTGGAAGTGCAAACCCGAGAGGCAATCTGAAAACTTTTTAAAAACGGCGCACAAGTGTGCGCGCAAGTTTGGTTATGGGCGACGACGTCAAAAACTCCGCACCCGAGGCCTCAAATTCAAAAAATTTCTCGACACAATTGATTATATGGCCAATTCAACTGGAAGTGCAAACCCGAGAGGCAATCTGAAAACTTTGTAAAAACGGCACACAACCATGCGCGCAATTTTGGCTATGGGCGACGACGTCAAAAACTCCGCACCCGAGGCCTCAAATTCAAAAACCGTCTCGACACAATTGATTCTATGGCCAATTCAGTGAGGGATGCAAACCTGGGAGGCAATCTGAAAACTTTGTAAAAACGGCACACAACCATGCGCGCAAGTTTGGCTATGGGCGACGACGTAAAAAACTCCGCACCCGAGGCCTCAAATTCAAAAACCGTCTCGACACAATTGATTCTATGGCCAATTCAGCTGGAAATGAAAACCCGAGAGGCAATCTAAAAACTTTGTAAAAACGGCGCACAAGTGTGCGCGCAATTTGGCTATGGGCGACGACGTTAAAAACTCCGCACCCGAGGCCTCAAATTCAAAAACCGTCTCGACACAATTGATTCTATGGCCAATTCAGCTAGAAGTGCAAACCCGAGAGGCAATCTGAAAACATTGTAAAAACGGCGCACAAGTGTGCGCGCAATTTGGCTATGGGCGACGACGTCAAAAACTCTGCACCCGAGGCCTCAAATTCAAAAACCGTCTCGACACAATTGATTCTATGGCCAATTCAGTGAGGGATGCAAACCAAGGAGGCAATCTGAAAACTTTGTAAAAACGGCACACAACCATGCGCGCAAGTTTGGCTATGGGCGACGACGTCAAAAACTCCGCACCCGAGGCCTCAAATTCAAAAACCGTCTCGACACAATTGATTCTATGGCCAATTCAATGAGGGATGCAAACCTGGGAGGCAATCTGAAAACATTGTAAAAACAGCACACAACCATGCGCGCAAGTTTGGCTATGGGCGACGACGTCAAAAACTCCGCACCTGAGGCCTCAAATTCAAAAACCGTCTCGACACAATTGATTCTATGGCCAATTCAGCTGGAAATGAAAACCCGAGAGGCAATCTGATAACTTTGTAAAAACGGCGCACAAGTGTGCGCGCAATTTGGCTATGGGCGACGACGTCAAAAACTCCGCACCCGAGGCCTCAAATTAAAAAATTTTCTCGACACAATTGATTCTATGGCCAATTCAACTGGAAGTGCAAACCCGAGAGGCAATCTGAAAACTTTTTAAAAACGGCGCACAAGTGTGCGCGCAATTTGGCTATGGGCGACGACGTCAAAAACTACGCACCCGAGGCCTCAAATTCAAAAAATTTCTCGACACAATTGATTCTATTGCCAATTCAGCTAGAAGTGCAAACCCGAGAGGCAATCTGAAAACTTTGTAAAAACGGCGCACAAGTGTGCGCGCAATTTGGCTATGGGCGACGACGTCAAAAACTCCGCACCCGAGGCCTCAAATTCAAAAATCGTCTCGACACAATTGATTCTATGGCCAATTCAGTGAGGGATGCAAACCTGGGAGGCAATCTGAAAACTTTGTAAAAACGGCACACAACCATGCGCGCAAGTTTGGCTATGGGCGACGACGTAAAAAACTCCGCACCCGAGGCCTCAAATTCAAAAACCGTCTCGACACAATTGATTCTATGGCCAATTCAGCTGGGGATGAAAACCCGAGAGGCAATCTGAAAACTTTGTAAAAACGGCGCACAAGTGTGCGCGCAATTTGGCTATGGGCGACGACGTCAAAAACTCCGCACCCGAGGCCTCAAATTCAAAAACCGTCTCGACACAATTGATTCTATGGCCAATTCAGCTGGAAATGTAAACCCGAGAGGCAATCTGAAAACTTTGTAAAAACGGCGCACAAGTGTGCGCACAATTTGGCTATGGCCGACGACGTCAAAAACTCCGCACCCGAGGCCTCAAATTCAAAAAATTTCTCGACACAATTGATTCTATTGCCAATTCAGCTAGAAGTGCAAACCCGAGAGGCAATATGAAAACTTTGTAAAAACGGCGCACAAGTGTGCGCGCAATTTGGCTATGGGCGACGACGTCAAAAACTCCGCACCCGAGGCCTCAAATTCAAAAACCGTCTCGACACAATTGATTCTATGGCCAATTCAGTGAGGGATGCAAATCTGGGAGGCAATCTGAAAATTTTGTAAAAACGGCACACAACCATGCGCGCAAGTTTGGCTATGGGCGACGACGTCAAAAACTCCGCACCCGAGGCCTCAAATTAAAAAACTGTCTCGACACAATTATTTCTTTGGCCAATTCAATGAGGGATGCAAACCTGGGAGGCAATCTGAAAACTTTGTAAAAACGGCACACAACCATGCGCGCATGTTTGGCTATGGGCGACGACGTCAAAAACTCCGCACCCGAGGCCTCAAATTCAAAAAATTTCTCGACACAATTGATTATATGGCCAATTCAACTGGAAGTGCAAACCCGAGAGGCAATATGAAAACTTTGTAAAAACGGAACACAACCATGCGCGCAAGTTTGGCTATGGGTGACGACGTCAAAAACTCCGCACCCGAGGCGTCAAATTCAAAAACCGTCTCGACACAATTGATTCTATGGCCAATTCAGCTGGAAGTGAAAACCCGAGAGGCAATCTGAAAACTTTGTAAAAACGGCGCACAAGTGAGCGCGCAATTTGGCTATGGGCGACGACGTCAAAAACTCCGCACCCGAGGCCTCAAATTCAAAAACCGTCTCGACACAATTGATTCTATGGCCAATTCAGCTGGAAATGCAAACCCGGGAGGCAATCAGAAAACTTTGTAAAAACGGCGCACAAGTGTGCGCACAATTTGGCTATGGGCGACGACGTCAAAAACTCCGCACCCGAGGCCTCAAAATTCAAAAAATTTCTCGACACAGTTGATTCTATGGCCAATTCAACTGGAAGTGCAAACCCGAGAGGCAATCTGAAAACTTTTTAAAAACGGCGCACAAGTGTGCGCGCAAGTTTGGTTATGGGCGACGACGTCAAAAACTCCGCACCCGAGGCCTCAAATTCAAAAAATTTCTCGACACAATTGATTATATGGCCAATTCAACTGGAAGTGCAAACCCGAGAGGCAATCTGAAAACTTTGTAAAAACGGCACACAACCATGCGCGCAATTTTGGCTATGGGCGACGACGTCAAAAACTCCGCACCCGAGGCCTCAAATTCAAAAACCGTCTCGACACAATTGATTCTATGGCCAATTCAATGAGGGATGCAAACCTGGGAGGCAATCTGAAAACATTGTAAAAACGGCACACAACCATGCGCGCAAGTTTGGCTATGGGCGACGACGTCAAAAACTCCGCACCCGAGGCCTCAAATTCAAAAACCGTCTCGACACAATTGATTATATGGCCAATTCAGCTGGAAATGAAAACCCGAGAGGCAATCTGAAAACTTTGTAAAAACGGCGCACAAGTGTGCGCGCAATTTGGCTATGGGCGACGACGTAAAAAACTCCGCACCCGAGGCCTCAAATTCAAAAACCGTCTCGACACAATTGATTCTTTGGCCAATTCAGCTAGAAGTGCAAACCCGAGAGGCAATCTGAAAACATTGTAAAAACGGCGCACAAGTGTGCCCGCAATTTGGCTATGGGCGACGACGTCAAAAACTCTGCACCCGAGGCCTCAAATTCAAAAACCGTCTCGACACAATTGATTCTATGGCCAATTCAGTGAGGGATGCAAACCAAGGAGGCAATCTGAAAACTTTGTAAAAACGGCACACAACCATGCGCGCAAGTTTGGCTATGGGCGACGACGTCAAAAACTCCGCACCCGAGGCCTCAAATTCAAAAACCGTCTCGACACAATTGATTCTATGGCCAATTCAATGAGGGATGCAAACCTGGGAGGCAATCTGAAAACATTGTAAAAACGGCACACAACCATGCGCGCAAGTTTGGCTATGGGCGACGACGTCAAAAACTCCGCACCCGAGGCCTCAAATTCAAAAACCGTCTCGACATAATTGATTCTATGGCCAATTCAGCTGGAAATGAAAACCCGAGAGGCAATCTGATAACTTTGTAAAAACGGCGCACAAGTGTGCGCGCAATTTGGCTATGGGCGACGACGTCAAAAACTCCGCACCCGAGGCCTCAAATTCAAAAATTTTCTCGACACAATTGATTCTATGGCCAATTCAACTGGAAGTGCAAACCCGAGAGGCAATCTGAACACTTTTTAAAAACGGCGCACAAGTGTGCGCGCAATTTGGCTATGGGCGACGACGTCAAAAACTACGCACCCGAGGCCTCAAATTCAAAAAATTTCTCGACACGATTGATTCTATGGCCAATTCAGCTGGGAATGAAAACCCGAGAGGCAATCTGAAAACTTTGTAAAACCGGCGCACAAGTGTGCGCGCAATTTGCCTATGGGCGACGACGTCAAAAACTCCGCACCCGAGGCCTCAAATTCAAAAACCGTCTCGACACAATTGATTCTATGGCCAATTCAGCTGGAAATACAAACCCGAGAGGCAATCTGAAAACTTTGTAAAAACGGCGCACAAGTGTGCGCACAATTTGGCTATGGGCGACGACGTCAAAAACTCCGCACCCGAGGCCTCAAATTTAAAAATTTTCTCGACACAATTGATTCTATGGCTAATTCAACTGGAAGTGCAAACCCGAGAGGCAATCTGAAAACTTTTTAAAAACGGCGCACAAGTGTGCGCGCAATTTGGCTATGGGCGACGACGTCAAAAACTCCGCACCCGAGGCCTCAAATTCAAAAAATTTCTCGACACAATTGATTCTATTGCCAATTCAGCTAGAAGTGCAAACCCGAGAGGCAATCTGAAAATTTTGTAAAAACGGCGCACAAGTGTGCGCGCAATTTGGCTATGGGCGACGACGTCAAAAACTCCGCACCCGAGGCCTCAAAATTCAAAAAATTTTTCGACACAATTGATTTAATGGCCAATTCAACTGGAAGTGCAAACCCGAGAGACAATCTGAAAACTTTTTAAAAACGGCGCACAAGTGTACGCGCAATTTGGCTATGGGCGACGACGTCAAAAACTCCGCACCCGAGGCCTCAAATTCTAAAAATTTCTCGACACAATTGATTCTATTGCCAATTCAGCTAGAAGTGCAAACCCGAGAGGCAATCTGAAAATTTTTTAAAAACGGCGCACAAGTGTGCGCGCAATTTGGCTATGGGCGACGACGTCAAAAACTCCGCACCCGAGGCCTCAAATTCAAAAACCGTCTCGACACAATTGATTCTATGGCCAATTTAGTGAGGGATGCAAACCTGGGAGGCAATCTGAAAACTTTGTAAAAATGGCACACAACCATGCGCGCAAGTTTGGCTATGGGCGACGACGTCAAAAACTCCGCACCCAAGGCCTCAAATTCAAAAACCGTCTCAACACAATTGATTCTATGGCCAATTCAATGAGGGATGCAAACCTGGGAGGCAATCTGAAAACTTTGTAAAAACGACACACAACCATGCGCGCAAGTTTGGCTATGGGCGACGACGTCAAAAACTCCGCACCCGAGGCCTCAAATTCAAAAAATTTCTCGACACAATTGATTATATGGCCAATTCAACTGGAAGTGCAAACCCGAGAGGCAATCTGAAAACTTTGTAAAAACGGCACACAACCATGCGCGCAATTTTGGCTATGGGCGACGACGTCAAAAACTCCGCACCCGAGGCCTCAAATTCAAAAACCGTCTCGACACAATTGATTCTATGGCCAATTCAATGAGGGATGCATACCTGGGAGGCAATCTGAAAACATTGTAAAAACGGCACACAACCATGCGCGCAAGTTTGGCTATGGGCGACGACGTCAAAAACTCCGCACCCGAGGCCTCAAATTCAAAAACCATCTCGACACAATTGATTCTATGGCCAATTCAGCTGGAAATGAAAACCCGAGAGGCAATCTAAAAACTTTGTAAAAACGGCGCACAAGTGTGCGCGCAATTTGGCTATGGGCGACGACGTCAAAAACACCGCACCCGAGGCCTCAAATTCAAAAACCGTCTCGACACAATTGATTCTATGGCCAATTCAGCTAGAAGTGCAAACCCGAGAGGCAATCTGAAAACATTGTAAAAACGGCGCACAAGTGTGCGCGCAATTTGGCTATGGGCGACGACGTCAAAAACTCTGCACCCGAGGCCTCAAATTCAAAAACCGTCTCGACACAATTGATTTTATGGCCAATTCAGTGAGGGATGCAAACCAAGGAGCCAATCTGAAAACTTTGTAAAAACGGCACACAACCATGCGCGCAAGTTTGGCTATGGGCGACGACGTCAAAAACTCCGCACCCGAGGCCTCAAATTCAAAAACCGCCTCGACACAATTGATTCTATGGCCAATTCAGCTGGAAATGAAAACCCGAGAAGCAATCTGATAACTTTGTAAAAACGGCGCACAAATGTGCGCGCAATTTGGCTATGGGCGACGACGTCAAAAACTCCGCACCCGATGCCTCAAATTCAAAAAATTTCTCGACACAATTGATTATATGGCCAATTCAACTGGAAGTGCAAACCCGAGAGGCAATCTGAAAACTTTGTAAAAATGGCACACAACCATGCGCGCAAGTTTGGCTATGGGCGACGACGTCAAAAACTCCGCACCCGAGGCCTCAAATTCAAAAACCGTCTCGACACAATTGATTCTATGGCCAATTCAGCTGGAAATGAAAACCCGAGAGGCAATCTGAAAACTTTGTAAAAACGGCGCACAAGTGTGCGCGCAATTTGGCTATGGGCGACGACGTCAAAAACTCCGCACCCGAGGCCTCAAATTCAAAAACCGTCTCGACACAATTGATTCTATGGCCAATTCAGCTAGAAGTGCAAACCCGAGAGGCAATCTGAAAACATTGTAAAAACGGCGCACAAGTGTGCGCGCAATTTGGCTATGGGCGACGACGTCAAAAACTCTGCACCCGAGGCCTCAAATTCAAAAACCGTCTCGACACAATTGATTTTATGGCCAATTCAGTGAGGGATGCAAACCAAAGAGGCAATCTGAAAACTTTGTAAAAACGGCACACAACCATGCGCGCAAGTTTGGCTATGGGCGACGACGTCAAAAACTCCGCACCCGAGGCCTCAAATTCAAAAACCGTCTCGACACAATTGATTCTATGGCCAATTCAGTTGGAAATGAAAACCCGAGAGGCAATCTGATAACTTTGTAAAAACGGCGCACAAGTGTGCGCGCAATTTGGCTATGGGCGACGACGTCAAAAACTCCGCACCCGATGCCTCAAATTCAAAAAATTTCTCGACACAATTGATTATATGGCCAATTCAACTAGAAGTGCAAACCCGAGAGGCAATCTGAAAACTTTGTAAAAACGGCGCACAAGTGTGCGCGCAATTTGGCTATGGGCGACGACGTCAAAAACTCCGCACCCGAGGCCTCAAAATTCAAAAAATTTCTCGACACAATTGATTTAATGGCCAATTCAACTGGAAGTGCAAACCCGAGAGACAATCTGAAAACTTTTTAAAAACGGCGCACAAGTGTACGCGCAATTTGGCTATGGGCGACGACGTCAAAAACTCCGCACCCGAGGCCTCAAATTCAAAAAATTTCTCGACACAATTGATTCTATTGCCAATTCAGCTAGAAGTGCAAACCCGAGAGGCAATCTGAAAATTTTTTAAAAACGGCGCACAAGTGTGCGCGCAATTTGGCTATGGGCGACGACGTCAAAAACTCCGCACCCGAGGCCTCAAATTCAAAAACCGTCTCGACACAATTGATTCTATGGCCAATTCAGTGAGGGATGCAAACCTGGGAGGCAATCTGAAAACTTTGTAAAAATGGCACACATCCATGCGCGCAAGTTTGGCTATGGGCGACGACGTCAAAAACTCCGCACCCAAGGCCTCAAATTCAAAAACCGTCTCAACACAATTGATTCTATGGCCAATTCAATGAGGGATGCAAACCTGGGAGGCAATCTGAAAACTTTGTAAAAACGACACACAACCATGCGCGCAAGTTTGGCTATGGGCGACGACGTCAAAAACTCCGCACCCGAGGCCTCAAATTCAAAAAATTTCTCGACACAATTGATTATATGGCCAATTCAACTGGAAGTGCAAACCCGAGAGGCAATCTGAAAACTTTGTAAAAACGGCACACAACCATGCGCGCAATTTTGGCTATGGGCGACGATGTCAAAAACTCCGCACCCGAGGCCTCAAATTCAAAAACCGTCTCGACACAATTGATTCTATGGCCAATTCAATGAGGGATGCATACCTGGGAGGCAATCTGAAAACATTGTAAAAACGGCACACAACCATGCGCGCAAGTTTGGCTATGGGCGACGACGTCAAAAACACCGCACCCGAGGCCTCAAATTCAAAAACCGTCTCGACACAATTGATTCTATGGCCAATTCAGCTGGAAATGAAAACCCGAGAGGCAATCTGAAAACTTTGTAAAAACGGCGCACAAGTGTGCGCGCAATTTGGCTATGGGCGACGACGTCAAAAACTCCGCACCCGAGGCCTCAAATTCAAAAACCGTCTCGACACAATTGATTCTATGGCCAATTCAGCTAGAAGTGCAAACCCGAGAGGCAATCTGAAAACATTGTAAAAACGGCGCACAAGTGTGCGCGCAATTTGGCTATGGGCGACGACGTCAAAAACTCTGCACCCGAGGCCTCAAATTCAAAAACCGTCTCGACACAATTGATTTTATGGCCAATTCAGTGAGGGATGCAAACCAAGGAGGCAATCTGAAAACTTTGTAAAAACGGCACACAACCATGCGCGCAAGTTTGGCTATGGGCGACGACGTCAAAAACTCCGCACCCGAGGCCTCAAATTCAAAAACCGCCTCGACACAATTGATTCTATGGCCAATTCAGCTGGAAATGAAAACCCGAGAGGCAATCTGATAACTTTGTAAAAACGGCGCACAAATGTGCGCGCAATTTGGCTATGGGCGACGACGTCAAAAACTCCGCACCCGATGCCTCAAATTCAAAAAATTTCTCGACACAATTGATTATATGGCCAATTCAACTGGAAGTGCAAACCCGAGAGGCAATCTGAAAACTTTGTAAAAATGGCACACAACCATGCGCGCAAGTTTGGCTATGGGCGACGACGTCAAAAACTCCGCACCCGAGGCCTCAAATTCAAAAACCGTATCGACACAATTGATTCTATGGCCAATTCAGCTGGAAATGAAAACCCGAGAGGCAATCTGAAAACTTTGTAAAAACGGCGCACAAGTGTGCGCGCAATTTGGCTATGGGCGACGACGTCAAAAACTCCGCACCCGAGGCCTCAAATTCAAAAACCGTCTCGACACAATTGATTCTATGGCCAATTCAGCTAGAAGTGCAAACCCGAGAGGCAATCTGAAAACATTGTAAAAACGGCGCACAAGTGTGCGCGCAATTTGGCTATGGGCGACGACGTCAAAAACTCTGCACCCGAGGCCTCAAATTCAAAAACCGTCTCGACACAATTGATTTTATGGCCAATTCAGTGAGGGATGCAAACCAAGGAGGCAATCTGAAAACTTTGTAAAAACGGCACACAACCATGCGCGCAAGTTTGGCTATGGGCGACGACGTCAAAAACTCCGCACCCGAGGCCTCAAATTCAAAAACCGTCTCGACACAATTGATTCTATGGCCAATTTAGTTGGAAATGAAAACCCGAGAGGCAATCTGATAACTTTGTAAAAACGGCGCACAAGTGTGCGCGCAATTTGGCTATGGGCGACGACGTCAAAAACTCCGCAACCGATGCCTCAAATTCAAAAAATTTCTCGACACAATTGATTATATGGCCAATTCAACTAGAAGTGCAAACCCGAGAGGCAATCTAAAAACTTTGTAAAAATGGCACACAACTATGCGCGCAAGTTTGGCTATGGGCGACGACGTAAAAAACTCCGCACCCGAGGCCTCAAATTCAAAAACCGTCTCGACACAATTGATTCTATGGCCAATTCAGCTGGAAATGAAAACCCGAGAGGCAATCTGAAAACTTTGTAAAAACGGCGCACAAGTGTGCGCGCAAATTGGCTATGGGCGACGACGTCAAAAACTCCGCACCCGAGGCCTCAAATTCAAAAACCGTCTCGACACAATTGATTCTATGGCCAATTCAGCTAGAAGTGCAAACCTGAGAGGCAATCTGAAAACATTGTAAAAACGGCGCACAAGTGTGCGCGCAATTTGGCTATGGGCGACGACGTCAAAAACTCCGCACCCGAGGCCTCAAATTCAAAAACCGTCTCGACACAATTGATTCTATGGCCAATTCAGTGAGGGATGCAAACCTGGGAGGCAATCTGAAAACTTTGTAAAAATGGCACACAACCATGCGCGCAAGTTTGGCTATGGGCGACGACGTCAAAAACTCCGCACCCAAGGCCTCAAATTCAAAAACCGTCTCGACACAATTGATTCTATGGCCAATTCAATGAGGGATGCAAACCTGGGAGGCAATCTGAAAACTTTGTAAAAACGATACACAACCATGCGCGCAAGTTTGGCTATGGGCGACGACGTAAAAAACTCCGCACCCGAGGCCTCAAATTCAAAAAAATTCTCGACACAATTGATTATATGGCCAATTCAACTGGAAGTGCAAACCCGAGAGGCAATCTGAAAACTTTGTAAAAACGGCACACAACCATGCGCGCAATTTTGGCTATGGGCGACGACGTCAAAAACTCCACACCCGAGGCCTCAAATTCAAAAACCGTCTCGACACAATTGATTCTATAGCCAATTCAATGAGGGATGCATACCTGGGAGGCAATCTGAAAACATTGTAAAAACGGCACACAACCATGCGCGCAAGTTTGGCTATGGGCGACGACGTAAAAAACTCCGCACCCGAGGCCTCAAATTCAAAAACCGTCTCGACACAATTGATTCTATGGCCAATTCAGCTAGAAGTGCAAACCCGAGAGGCAATCTGAAAACATTGTAAAAACGGCGCACAAGTGTGCGCGCAATTTGGCTATGGGCGACGACGTCAAAAACTCTGCACCCGAGGCCTCAAATTCAAAAACCGTCTCGACACAATTGATTTTATGGCCAATTCAGTGAGGGATGCAAACCAAGGAGGCAATCTGAAAACTTTGTAAAAACGGCACACAACCATGCGCGCAAGTTTGGCTATGGGCGACGACGTCAAAAACTCCGCACCCGAGGCCTCAAATTCAAAAACCGTCTCGACACAATTGATTCTATGGCCAATTCAGTTGGAAATGAAAACCCGAGAGGCAATCTGATAACTTTGTAAAAACGGCGCACAAGTGTGCGCGCAATTTGGCTATGGGCGACGACGTCAAAAACTCCGCACCCGATGCCTCAAATTCAAAAAATTTCTCGACACAATTGATTATATGGCCAATTCAACTAGAAGTGCAAACCCGAGAGGCAATCTAAAAACTTTGTAAAAATGGCACACAACTATGCGCGCAAGTTTGGCTATGGGCGACGACGTCAAAAACTCCGCACCCGAGGCCTCAAATTCAAAAACCGTCTCGACACAATTGATTCTATGGCCAATTCAGCTGGAAATGAAAACCCGAGAGGCAATCTGAAAACTTTGTAAAAACGGCGCACAAGTGTGCGCGCAATTTGGCTATGGGCGACGACGTCAAAAACTCCGCACCCGAGGCCTCAAATTCAAAAACCGTCTCGACACAATTGATTCTATGGCCAATTCAGCTAGAAGTGCAAACCTGAGAGGCAATCTGAAAACATTGTAAAAACGGCGCACAAGTGTGCGCGCAATTTGGCTATGGGCGACGACGTCAAAAACTCCGCACCCGAGGCCTCAAATTCAAAAACCGTCTCGACACAATTGATTCTATGGCCAATTCAGTGAGGGATGCAAACCTGGGAGGCAATCTGAAAACTTTGTAAAAATGGCACACAACCATGCGCGCAAGTTTGGCTATGGGCGACGACGTCAAAAACTCCGCACCCAAGGCCTCAAATTCAAAAACCGTCTCGACACAATTGATTCTATGGCCAATTCAATGAGTGATGCAAACCTGGGAGGCAATCTGAAAACTTTGTAAACACGACACACAACCATGCGCGCAAGTTTGGCTATGGGCGACGACGTAAAAAACTCCGCACCCGAGGCCTCAAATTCAAAAAAAATCTCGACACAATTGATTATATGGCCAATTCAACTGGAAGTGCAAACCCGAGAGGCAATCTGAAAACTTTGTAAAAACGGCACACAACCATGCGCGCAATTTTGGCTATGGGCGACGACGTCAAAAACTCCACACCCGAGGCCTCAAATTCAAAAACCGTCTCGACACAATTGATTCTATAGCCAATTCAATGAGGGATGCATACCTGGGAGGCAATCTGAAAACATTGTAAAAACGGCACACAACCATGCGCGCAAGTTTGGCTATGGGCGACGACGTAAAAAACTCCGCACCCGAGGCCTCAAATTCAAAAACCGTCTCGACACAATTGATTCTATGGCCAATTCAGCTGGAAATGAAAACCCGAGAGGTAATCTGAAAACTTTGTAAAAACGGCGCACAAGTGTGCGCGCAATTTGGCTATGGGCGACGACGTCAAAAACTCCGCACCCGAGGCCTCAAATTCAAAAACCGTCTCGACACAATTGATTCTATGGCCAATTCAGCTAGAAGTGCAAACCCGAGAGGCAATCTGAAAACATTGTAAAAATGGCGCACAAGTGTGCGCGCAATTTGGCTATGGGCGACGACGTCAAAAACTCTGCACCCGAGCGCTCAAATTCAAAAACCGTCTCGACACAATTGATTTTATGGCCAATTCAGTGAGGGATGCAAACCAAGGAGGCAATCTGAAAACTTTGTAAAAACGGCACACAACCATGCGCGCAAGTTTGGCTATGGGCGCCGACGTCAAAAACTCCGCACCCGAGGCCTCAAATTCAAAAACCGTCTCGACACAATTGATTCTATGGCCAATTCAGCTGGAAGTGAAAACCCGAGAGGCAATCTGATAACTTTGTAAAAACGGCGCACAAGTGTGCGCGCAATTTGGCTATAGGCGACGACGTCAAAAACTCCGCACCCGATGCCTCAAATTCAAAAAATTTCTCGACACAATTGATTATATGGCCAATTCAACTGGAAGTGCAAACCCGAGAGGCAATCTGAAAACTTTGTAAAAATGGCACACAACCATGCGCGCAAGTTTGGCTATGGGCGACGACGTCAAAAACTCCGCACCCGAGGCCTCAAATTCAAAAACCGTCTCGACACAATTTATTCTATGGCCAATTCAGCTGGAAATGAAAACCCGAGAGGCAATCTAAAAACTTTGTAAAAACGGCGCACAAGTGTGCGCGCAATTTGGCTATGCGCGACGACGTCAAAAACTCCGCACCCGAGGCCTCAAATTCAAAAACCGTCTCGACACAATTGATTCTATGGCCAATTCAGCTAGAAGTGCAAACCCGAGAGGCAATCTGAAAACATTGTAAAAATGGCGCACAAGTGTGCGCGCAATTTGGCTATGGGCGACGACGTCAAAAACTCTGCACCCGAGCACTCAAATTCAAAAACCGTCTCGACACAATTGATTTTATGGCCAATTCAGTGAGGGATGCAAACCAAGGAGGCAATCTGAAAACTTTGTAAAAACGGCACACAACCATGCGCGCAAGTTTGGCTATGGGCGCCGACGTCAAAAACTCCGCACCCGAGGCCTCAAATTCAAAAACCGTCTCGACACAATTGATTCTATGGCCAATTCAGCTGGAAGTGAAAACCCGAGAGGCAATCTGATAACTTTGTAAAAACGGCGCACAAGTGTGCGCGCAATTTGGCTATAGGCGACGACGTCAAAAACTCCGCACCCGATGCCTCAAATTCAAAAAATTTCTCGACACAATTGATTATATGGCCAATTCAACTGGAAGTGCAAACCCGAGAGGCAATCTGAAAACTTTGTAAAAATGGCACACAACCATGCGCGCAAGTTTGGCTATGGGCGACGACGTCAAAAACTCCGCACCCGAGGCCTCAAATTCAAAAACCGTCTCGACACAATTTATTCTATGGCCAATTCAGCTGGAAATGAAAACCCGAGAGGCAATCTAAAAACTTTGTAAAAACGGCGCACAAGTGTGCGCGCAATTTGGCTATGCGCGACGACGTCAAAAACTCCGCACCCGAGGCCTCAAATTCAAAAACAGTCTCGACACAATTGATTCTATGGCCAATTCAGCTGGAAGTGCAAACCCGAGAGACAATCTGAAAACTTTGTAAAAACGGCGCACAAGTGTGCGCACAATTTGGCTATGGGCGACGACGTCAAAAACTCCGCACCCGAGGCCTCAAATTCAAAAATTTTCTCGACACAATTGATTCTATGGCCAATTCAACTGGAAGTGCAAACCCGAGAGGCAATCTGAAAACTTTTTTAAAAACGGCGCACAAGTGTGCGCGCAATTTGGCTATGGGCGACGACGTCAAAAACTCGGCACCCGAGGCCTCAAATTAAAAAAAAAATTCTCGACACAATTGATTCTATTGCCAATTCAGCTAGAAGTGCAAACCCGAGAGCCAATCTGAAAACTTTGTAAAAACGGCGCACAAGTGTGCGCGCAATTTGGCTATGGGCGACGACGTCAAAAACTCCGCACCCGAGGCCTCAAATTCAAAAACCGTCTCGACACAATTGATTCTATGGCCAATTCAGTGAGGGATGCAAACCTGGGAGGCAATCTGAAAATTTTGTAAAAACGGCACACAACTATGCGCGCAAGTTTGGCTATGGGCGACGACGTCAAAAACTCCGCACCCGAGGCCTCAAATTCAAAAACCGTCTCGACACAATTGTTTCTTTGGCCAATTCAATGAGGGATGCAAACCTGGGAGGCAATCTGAAAACTTTGTAAAAACGGCACACAACCATGCGCGCATGTTTGGCTATGGGCGACGACGTCAAAAACTCCGCACCCGAGGCCTCAAATTCAAAAATTTTCTCGACACAATTGATTATATGGCCAATTCAACTGGAAGTGCAAACCCGAGAGGCAATATGAAAACTTTGTAAAAACGGAACACAACCATGCGCGCAAGTTTGGCTATGGGCGACGACGTCAAAAACTCCGCACACGAGGCGTCAAATTCAAAAACCGTCTCGACACAATTGATTCTATGGCCAATTCAGCTGGAAAGAAAACCCGAGAGGCAATCTGAAAACTTTGTAAAAACGGCGCACAAGTGAGCGCGCAATTTGGCTATGGGCGACGACGTCAAAAACTCCGCACCCGAGGCCTCAAATTCAAAAACCGTCTCGACACAATTGATTCTATGGCCAATTCAGCTAGAAGTGCAAACCCGAGAGGCAATCTGAAAACATTGTAAAAATGGCGCACAAGTGTGCGCGCAATTTGGCTATGGGCGACGACGTCAAAAACTCTGCACCCGAGCGCTCAAATTCAAAAACCGTCTCGACACAATTGATTTTATGGCCAATTCAGTGAGGGATGCAAACCAAGGAGGCAATCTGAAAACTTTGTAAAAACGGCACACAACCATGCGCGCAAGTTTGGCTATGGGCGCCGACGTCAAAAACTCCGCACCCGAGGCCTCAAATTCAAAAACCGTCTCGACACAATTGATTCTATGGCCAATTCAGCTGGAAGTGAAAACCCGAGAGGCAATCTGATAACTTTGTAAAAACGGCGCACAAGTGTGCGCGCAATTTGGCTATAGGCGACGACGTCAAAAACTCCGCACCCGATGCCTCAAATTCAAAAAATTTCTCGACACAATTGATTATATGGCCAATTCAACTGGAAGTGCAAACCCGAGAGGCAATCTGAAAACTTTGTAAAAATGGCACACAACCATGCGCGCAAGTTTGGCTATGGGCGACGACGTCAAAAACTCCGCACCCGAGGCCTCAAATTCAAAAACCGTCTCGACACAATTTATTCTATGGCCAATTCAGCTGGAAATGAAAACCCGAGAGGCAATCTAAAAACTTTGTAAAAACGGCGCACAAGTGTGCGCGCAATTTGGCTATGCGCGACGACGTCAAAAACTCCGCACCCGAGGCCTCAAATTCAAAAACAGTCTCGACACAATTGATTCTATGGCCAATTCAGCTGGAAGTGCAAACCCGAGAGACAATCTGAAAACTTTGTAAAAACGGCGCACAAGTGTGCGCACAATTTGGCTATGGGCGACGACGTCAAAAACTCCGCACCCGAGGCCTCAAATTCAAAAATTTTCTCGACACAATTGATTCTATGGCCAATTCAACTGGAAGTGCAAACCCGAGAGGCAATCTGAAAACTTTTTTAAAAACGGCGCACAAGTGTGCGCGCAATTTGGCTATGGGCGACGACGTCAAAAACTCGGCACCCGAGGCCTCAAATTAAAAAAAAAATTCTCGACACAATTGATTCTATTGCCAATTCAGCTAGAAGTGCAAACCCGAGAGCCAATCTGAAAACTTTGTAAAAACGGCGCACAAGTGTGCGCGCAATTTGGCTATGGGCGACGACGTCAAAAACTCCGCACCCGAGGCCTCAAATTCAAAAACCGTCTCGACACAATTGATTCTATGGCCAATTCAGTGAGGGATGCAAACCTGGGAGGCAATCTGAAAATTTTGTAAAAACGGCACACAACTATGCGCGCAAGTTTGGCTATGGGCGACGACGTCAAAAACTCCGCACCCGAGGCCTCAAATTCAAAAACCGTCTCGACACAATTGTTTCTTTGGCCAATTCAATGAGGGATGCAAACCTGGGAGGCAATCTGAAAACTTTGTAAAAACGGCACACAACCATGCGCGCATGTTTGGCTATGGGCGACGACGTCAAAAACTCCGCACCCGAGGCCTCAAATTCAAAAATTTTCTCGACACAATTGATTATATGGCCAATTCAACTGGAAGTGCAAACCCGAGAGGCAATATGAAAACTTTGTAAAAACGGAACACAACCATGCGCGCAAGTTTGGCTATGGGCGACGACGTCAAAAACTCCGCACACGAGGCGTCAAATTCAAAAACCGTCTCGACACAATTGATTCTATGGCCAATTCAGCTGGAAAGAAAACCCGAGAGGCAATCTGAAAACTTTGTAAAAACGGCGCACAAGTGAGCGCGCAATTTGGCTATGGGCGACGACGTCAAAAACTCCGCACCCGAGGCCTCAAATTCAAAAACCGTCTCGACACAATTGATTCTATGGCCAATTCAGCTAGAAGTGCAAACCCGAGAGGCAATCTGAAAACATTGTAAAAATGGCGCACAAGTGTGCGCGCAATTTGGCTATGGGCGACGACGTCAAAAACTCTGCACCCGAGCGCTCAAATTCAAAAACCGTCTCGACACAATTGATTTTATGGCCAATTCAGTGAGGGATGCAAACCAAGGAGGCAATCTGAAAACTTTGTAAAAACGGCACACAACCATGCGCGCAAGTTTGGCTATGGGCGCCGACGTCAAAAACTCCGCACCCGAGGCCTCAAATTCAAAAACCGTCTCGACACAATTGATTCTATGGCCAATTCAGCTGGAAGTGAAAACCCGAGAGGCAATCTGATAACTTTGTAAAAACGGCGCACAAGTGTGCGCGCAATTTGGCTATAGGCGACGACGTCAAAAACTCCGCACCCGATGCCTCAAATTCAAAAAATTTCTCGACACAATTGATTATATGGCCAATTCAACTGGAAGTGCAAACCCGAGAGGCAATCTGAAAACTTTGTAAAAATGGCACACAACCATGCGCGCAAGTTTGGCTATGGGCGACGACGTCAAAAACTCCGCACCCGAGGCCTCAAATTCAAAAACCGTCTCGACACAATTTATTCTATGGCCAATTCAGCTGGAAATGAAAACCCGAGAGGCAATCTAAAAACTTTGTAAAAACGGCGCACAAGTGTGCGCGCAATTTGGCTATGCGCGACGACGTCAAAAACTCCGCACCCGAGGCCTCAAATTCAAAAACAGTCTCGACACAATTGATTCTATGGCCAATTCAGCTGGAAGTGCAAACCCGAGAGACAATCTGAAAACTTTGTAAAAACGGCGCACAAGTGTGCGCACAATTTGGCTATGGGCGACGACGTCAAAAACTCCGCACCCGAGGCCTCAAATTCAAAAATTTTCTCGACACAATTGATTCTATGGCCAATTCAACTGGAAGTGCAAACCCGAGAGGCAATCTGAAAACTTTTTTAAAAACGGCGCACAAGTGTGCGCGCAATTTGGCTATGGGCGACGACGTCAAAAACTCGGCACCCGAGGCCTCAAATTAAAAAAAAAATTCTCGACACAATTGATTCTATTGCCAATTCAGCTAGAAGTGCAAACCCGAGAGCCAATCTGAAAACTTTGTAAAAACGGCGCACAAGTGTGCGCGCAATTTGGCTATGGGCGACGACGTCAAAAACTCCGCACCCGAGGCCTCAAATTCAAAAACCGTCTCGACACAATTGATTCTATGGCCAATTCAGTGAGGGATGCAAACCTGGGAGGCAATCTGAAAATTTTGTAAAAACGGCACACAACTATGCGCGCAAGTTTGGCTATGGGCGACGACGTCAAAAACTCCGCACCCGAGGCCTCAAATTCAAAAACCGTCTCGACACAATTGTTTCTTTGGCCAATTCAATGAGGGATGCAAACCTGGGAGGCAATCTGAAAACTTTGTAAAAACGGCACACAACCATGCGCGCATGTTTGGCTATGGGCGACGACGTCAAAAACTCCGCACCCGAGGCCTCAAATTCAAAAATTTTCTCGACACAATTGATTATATGGCCAATTCAACTGGAAGTGCAAACCCGAGAGGCAATATGAAAACTTTGTAAAAACGGAACACAACCATGCACGCAAGTTTGGCTATGGGCGACGACGTCAAAAACTCCGCACACGAGGCGTCAAATTCAAAAACCGTCTCGACACAATTGATTCTATGGCCAATTCAGCTGGAAAGAAAACCCGAGAGGCAATCTGAAAACTTTGTAAAAACGGCGCACAAGTGAGCGCGCAATTTGGCTATGGGCGACGACGTCAAAAACTCCGCACCCGAGGCCTCAAATTCAAAAACCGTCTCGACACAATTGATTCTATGGCCAATTCAGCTGGAAAGAAAACCCGAGAGGCAATCTGAAAACTTTGTAAAAACGGCGCACAAGTGAGCGCGCAATTTGGCTATGGGCGACCACGTCAAAAACTCTGCACCCGAGGCCTCAAATTCAAAAACCGTCTCGACACAATTGATTCTATGGCCAATTCAGCTGGTAATGCAAACCCGAGAGGCAATCAGAAAACTTTGTAAAAACGGCGCACAAGTGTGCGCACAATTTGGCTATGGGCGCCGACGTCAAAAACTCCGCACCCGAGGCCTCAAAATTTAAAAAATTTCTCGACACAATTGATTCTATGGCCAATTCAACTGGAAGTGCAAACCCGAGAGGCAATCTGAAAACTTTTTAAAAACGGCGCACAAGTGTGCGCGCAATTTGGCTATGGGCGACGGCGTCAAAAACTCCGCACCCGAGGCCTCAAATTCAAAAAATTTCTCGACACAATTGATTCTATTGCCAATTCAGCTAGAAGTGCAAACCCGAGAGGCAATCTGAAAAATTTTTAAAAACGGCGCACTAGTGTGCGCGCAATTTGGCTATGGGCGACGACGTTAAAAACTCCGCACCCGAGGCCTCAAATTCAAAAACCGTCTCGACACAATTGATTCTATGGCCAATTCAGTGAGGGATGCAAACCTGGGAGGCAATCTGAAAACTTTGTAAAAATGGCACACAACCATGCGCGCAAGTTTGGCTATGGGCGACGACGTCAAAAACTCCGCACCCAAGGCCTCAAATTCAAAAACCGTCTCGACACAATTGATTCTATGGCCAATTCAATGAGGGATGCAAACCTGGGAGGCAATCTGAAAACTTTCGAAAAACGACACACAACCATGCGCGCAAGTTTGGCTATGGGCGACGACGTCAAAAACTCCGCACCCGAGGCCTCAAATTCAAAAAATTTCTCGACACAATTGATTATATGGCCAATTCAACTGGAAGTGCAAACCCGAGAGGCAATCTGAAAACTTTGTAAAAACGGCACACAACCATGCGCGCAATTTTGGCTATGGGCGACGACGTCAAAAACTCCGCACCCGAGGCCTCAAATTCAAAAACCGTCTCGTCACAATTGATTCTATGGCCAATTCAATGAGGGATGCAAACCTGGGAGGCAATCTGAAAACATTGTAAAAACGGCACACAACCATGCGCGCAAGTTTGGCTATGGGCGACGACGTCAAAAACTCCGCACCCGAGGCCTCAAATTCAAAAACCGTCTCGACACAATTGATTCTATGGCCAATTCAGCTGGTAAATGAAAACCCGAGAGGCAATCTGAAAACTTTGTAAAAACGGCGCACAAGTGTGCGCGCAATTTGGCTATGGGTGACGACGTCAAAAACTCCGCACCCGAGGCCTCAAATTCAAAAACCGTCTCGACACAATTGATTCTATGGCCAATTCAGCTAGAAGTGCAAACCCGAGAGGCAATCTGAAAACATTGTAAAAACGGCGCACAAGTGTGCGCGCAATTTGGCTATGGGCGACGACGTCAAAAACTCTGCACCCGAGGCCTCAAATTCAAAAACCGTCTCGACACAATTGATTCTATGGCCAATTCATTGGGGGATTCAAACCAAGGAGGCAATCTGAAAACTTTGTAAAAACGGCACACAACCATGCGCGCAAGTTTGGCTATGGGCGACGATGTCAAAAACTCCGCACCCGAGGCCTCAAATTCAAAAACCGTCTCGACACAATTGATTATATGGCCAATTCAGTGAGGGATGCAAACCTGGGAGGCAATCTGAAAACTTTGTAAAAATGGCACACAACCATGCGCGCAAGTTTGGCTATGGGCGACGACGTAAAAAACTCCGCACCCGAGGCCTCAAATTCAAAAACCATCTCGACACAATTGATTCTATGGCCAATTCAGCTGGAAGTGAAAATCCGAGAGGTAATCTGAAAACTTTGTAAAAACGGCGCACAAGTGTGCGCGCAATTTGGCTATGGGCGACGACGTCAAAAACTCCGCACCCGAGGCCTCAAATTCAAAAACCGTCTCGACACAATTGATTCTATGGCCAATTCAGCTGGAAGTGCAAACCCGAGAGGCAATCTGAACACTTTGTAAAAACGGCGGACAAGTGTGCGCGCAATTTGGCTATGGGCGACGACGTCAAAAACTCCGCACCCGAGGCCTCAAATTCAAAAACCGTCTCGACACAATTGATTCTATGGCCAATTCAGCTGGAAGTGCAAACCTGAGAGGCAATCTGAAAACTTTGTAAAAATGGCGCACAAGTGTGCGCGCAATTTGGCTATGGGCGACGACGTCAAAAACTCCGCACCCGAGGCCTCAAATTTAAAAAATTTCTCGACACAATTGATTCTATGGCCAATTCAACTGGAAGTGCAAACCCGAGAGGCAATCTGAAAACTTTGTAAAAACGGCGCACAAGTGAGCGCGCAATTTGGCTATGGGCGACGACGTCAAAAACTCCGCACCCGAGGCCTCAAATTCAAAAACCGTCTCGACACAATTGATTCTATGGCCAATTCAGCTGGAAATGCAAACCCGAGAGGCAATCAGAAAACTTTGTAAAAACGGCGCACAAGTGTGCGCACAATTTGGCTATGGGCGACGACGTCAAAAACTCCGCACCCGAGGCCTCAAAATTCAAAAAAATTCTCGACACAATTGATTCTATGGCCAATTCAACTGGAAGTGCAAACCCGAGAGGCAATCTGAAAACTTTTTAAAAACGGCGCACAAGTGTGCGCTCAATTTGGCTATGGGCGACGGCGTCAAAAACTCCGCACCCGAGGCCTCAAATTCAAAAAATTTCTCGACACAATTGATTCTATTGCCAATTCAGCTAGAAGTGCAAACCCGAGAGGCAATCTGAAAATTTTTTAAAAACGGCGCACTAGTGTGCGCGCAATTTGGCTATGGGCGACGACGTCAAAAACTCCGCACCCGAGGCCTCAAATTCAAAAACCGTCTCGACACAATTGATTCTATGGCCAATTCAGTGAGGGATGCAAACCTGGGAGGCAATCTGAAAACTTTGTAAAAATGGCACACAACCATGCGCGCAAGTTTGGCTATGGGCGACGACGTCAAAAACTCCGCACCCAAGGCCTCAAATTCAAAAACCGTCTCGACACAATTGATTCTATGGCCAATTCAATGAGGGATGCAAACCTGGGAGGCAATCTGAAAACTTTGTAAAAACGACACACAACCATGCGCGCAAGTTTGGCTATGGGCGACGACGTCAAAAACTCCGCACCCGAGGCCTCAAATTCAAAAAAAATCTCGACACAATTGATTATATGGCCAATTCAACTGGAAGTGCAAACCCGAGAGGCAATCTGAAAACTTTGTAAAAACGGCACATAACCATGCGCGCAATTTTGGCTATGGGCGACGACGTCAAAAACTCCGCACCCGAGGCCTCAAATTCAAAAACCGTCTCGTCACAATTGATTCTATGGCCAATTCAATGAGGGATGCAAACCTGGGAGGCAATCTGAAAACATTGTAAAAACGGCACACAACCATGCGCGCAAGTTTGGCTATGGGCGACGACGTCAAAAACTCCGCACCCGAGGCCTCAAATTCAAAAACCGTCTCGACACAATTGATTCTATGGCCAATTCAGCTGGAAATGAAAACCCGAGAGGCAATCTGAAAACTTTGTAAAAACGGCGCACAAGTGTGCGCGCAATTTGGCTATGGGCGACGACGTCAAAAACTCCGCACCCGAGGCCTCAAATTCAAAAACCGTCTCGACACAATTGATTCTATGGCCAATTCAGTGAGGGATGCAAACCTGGGAGGCAATCTAAAAACTTTGTAAAAATGGCACACAACCATGCGCGCAAGTTTGGCTATGGGCGACGACGTAAAAAACTCCGCACCCGAGGCCTCAAATTCAAAAACCGTCTCGACACAATTGATTCTATGGCCAATTCAGCTGGAAGTGAAAACCCGAGAGGTAATCTGAAAACTTTGTAAAAACGGCGCACAAGTGTGCGCGCAATTTGGCTATGGGCGACGATGTTAAAAACTCCGCACCCGAGGCCTCAAATTCAAAAACCGTCTCGACACAATTGATTCTATGGCCAATTCAGTGAGGGATGCAAACCTGGGAGGCAATCTGAAAACTTTGTAAAAACGGCACACAACCATGCGCGCAAGTTTGGCTATGGGCGACGAAGTCAAAAACTCCGCACCCGAGGCCTCAAATTCAAAAACTGCCTCGACACAATTGATTTTATGGCCAATTCAGTAGGGATGCAAACCTGGGAGGCAATCTGAAAACTTTGTAAAAATGGCACACAACCATGCGCGCAAGTTTGGCTATGGGCGACGACGTAAAAAACTCCGCACCCGAGGCCTCAAATTCAAAAACCATCTCGACACAATTGATTCTATGGCCAATTCAGCTGGAAGTGAAAATCCGAGAGGTAATCTGAAAACTTTGTAAAAATGGCGCACAAGTGTGCGCGCAATTTGGCTATGGGCGACGACGTCAAAAACTCCGCACCCGCGGCCTCAAATTCAAAAACCGTCTCGACACAATTGATTCTATGGCCAATTCAGCTGGAAGTGCAAACCCGAGAGGCAATCTGAAAACTTTGTAAAAATGGCGCACAAGTGTGCGCGCAATTTGGCTATGGGCGACGACGTCAAAAAATCCGCACCCGAGGCCTCAAATTTAAAAAATTTCTCGACACAATTGATTCTATGGCCAATTCAACTGGAAGTGCAAACCCGAGAGGCAATCTGAAAACTTTGTAAAAACGGCGCACAAGTGTGCGTGCAATTTGGCTATGGGCGACGACGTCAAAAACTCCGCACCCGAGGCCTCAAATTCAAAAAATTTCTCGACACAATTGATTCTATGGCCAATTCAGCTGGAAGTGCAATCCCGAGAGACAATCTGAAAACTTTGTAAAAACGGCGCACAAGTGTGCGCGCAATTTGGCTATGGGCGACGACGTCAAAAACTCCGCACCCGAGGCCTCAAATTCAAAAACCGTCTAGACACAATTGATTCTATGGCCAATTCAGCTAGAAATGCAAACCCGAGAGGCAATCTGAAAACTTTGTAAAAACGGCGCACAAGTGTGCGCGTAATTTGGCTATGGGCGACGACGTCAAAAACTCCGCACCCGAGGCCTCAAATTCAAAAATTTTCTCGACACAATTGATTCTATGGCCAATTCAACTGGAAGTGCAAACCCGAGAGGCAATCTGAAAACTTTGTAAAAACGGCGCACAAGTGTGCGCGCAATTTGGCTATGGGCGACGACGTCAAAAACTCCGCACCCGAGGCCTCAAATTCAAAAACCGCCTCGACACAATTGATTCTATGGCCAATTCAGTGAGGGATGCAAACTTGGGAGGCAATCTGAAAACTTTGTAAAAATGGCACACAACCAAGCGCGCAAGTTTGGCTATGGGCGACGACGTAAAAAACTCCGCACCCGAGGCCTCAAATTCAAAAACCGTCTGGACACAATTGATTCTATGGCCAATTCAGCTGGAAGTGAAAACCCGAGAGGTAATCTGAAAACTTTGTAAAAACGGCGCACAAGTGTGCGCGCAATTTGGCTATGGCCGACGACGTCAAAAACTCCGCACCCGAGGCCTCAAATTCAAAAACCGTCTCGATACAATTGATTATATGGCCAATTCAGCTGGAAGTGCAAACCCAAGAGGCAATCTGAACACTTTGTAAAAACGGCGGACAAGTGTGCGCGCAATTTGGCTATGGGCGACGACGTTAAAAACTCCGCACCCGAGGCCTCAAATTCAAAAACCGTCTCGACACAATTGATTCTATGGCCAATTCAGCTGGAAGTGCAAACCCGAGAGGCAATCTGAAAACTTTGTAAAAATGGCGCACAAGTGTGCGCGCAATTTGGCTATGGGCGACGACGTCAAAAACTCCGCACCCGAGGCCTCAAATTCAAAAAATTTCTCGACACAATTGATTCTATGGCCAATTCAACTGGAAGTGCAAACCCGAGAGGCAATCTGAAAACTTTGTAAAAACGGCGCACAAGTGTGCGTGCAATTTGGCTATGGGCGACGACGTCAAAAACTCCGCACCAGAGGCCTCAAATTCAAAAAATTTCTCGACACAATTGATTCTATGGCCAATTCAGCTGGAAGTGCAAACCCGAGAGGCAATCTGAAAACTTTGTAAAAACGGCGCACAAGTGTGCGCGAAATTTGGCTATGGGCGACGACGTCAAAAACTCCGCACCCGAGGCCTCAAATTCAAAAACCATCTACACACAATTGATTCTATGGCCAATTCAGCTAGAAGTGCAAACCCGAGAGGCAATCTGAAAACTTTGTAAAAACGGCGCACAAATGTGCGCTCAATTTGGCTATGGGCGACGACGTCAAAAACTCCGCACCCGAGGCCTCAAATTCAAAAATTTTCTCGACACAATTGATTCTATGGCCAATTCAACTGGAAGTGCAAACCCGAGAGGCAATCTGAAAACTTTGTAAAAACGGCGCACAAGTGTGCGCGCAATTTGGCTATGGGCGACGACGTCAAAAACTCCGCACCCGAGGCCTCAAATTCAAAAACCGTCTCGACACAGTTGATTCTATGGCCAATTCAGTGAGGGATGCAAACCTGGGAGGCAATCTGAAAACTTTGTAAAAACGGCACACAACCATGCGCGCAAGTTTGGCTATGGGCGACGACGTCAAAAACTCCGCACCCAAGGCCTCAAATTCAAAAACCGTCTCGACACAATTGATTCTATGGCCAATTCAATGAGGGATGCAAACCTGGGAGGCAATCTGAAAACTTTGTAAAAACGACACACAACCATGCGCGCAAGTTTGGCTATGGGCGACGACGTCAAAAACTCCGCACCCGAGGCCTCAAATTCAAAAAAAATCTCGACACAATTGATTATATGGCCAATTCAACTGGAAGTGCAAACCCGAGAGGCAATCTGAAAACTTTGTAAAAACGGCACACAACCATGCGCGCAATTTTGGCTATGGGCGACGACGTCAAAAACTCCGCACCCGAGGCCTCAAATTCAAAAACCGTCTCGTCACAATTGATTCTATGGCCAATTCAATGAGGGATGCAAACCTGGGAGGCAATCTGAAAACATTGTAAAAACGGCACACAACCATGCGCGCAAGTTTGGCTATGGGCGACGACGTCAAAAACTCCGCACCCGAGGCCTCAAATTCAAAAACCGTCTCGACACAATTGATTCTATGGCCAATTCAGCTGGAAATGAAAACCCGAGAGGCAATCTGAAAACTTTGTAAAAACGGCGCACAAGTGTGCGCGCAATTTGGCTATGGGCGACGACGTCAAAAACTCCGCACCCGAGGCCTCAAATTCAAAAACCGTCTCGACACAATTGATTCTATGGCCAATTCAGTGAGGGATGCAAACCTGGGAGGCAATCTAAAAACTTTGTAAAAATGGCACACAACCATGCGCGCAAGTTTGGCTATGGGCGACGACGTAAAAAACTCCGCACCCGAGGCCTCAAATTCAAAAACCGTCTCGACACAATTGATTCTATGGCCAATTCAGTGAGGGATGCAAACCAAGGAGGCAATCTGAAAACTTTGTAAAAACGGCACACAACCATGCGCGCAAGTTTGGCTATGGGCGACGACGTCAAAAACTCCGCACCCGAGGCCTCAAATTCAAAAACCGTCTCGACACAATTGATTCTATGGCCAATTCAGTGAGGGATGCAAACCTGGGAGGCAATCTAAAAACTTTGTAAAAATGGCACACACCCATGCGCGCAAGTTTGGCTATGGGCGACGACGTAAAAAACTCCGCACCCGAGGCCTCAAATTCAAAAACCATCTCGACACAATTGATTCTATGGCCAATTCAGCTGGAAGTGAAAATCCGAGAGGTAATCTGAAAACTTTGTAAAAACGGCGCACAAGTGTGCGCGCAATTTGGCTATGGGCGACGACGTCAAAAACTCCGCACCCGAGGCCTCAAATTCAAAAACCGTCTCGACACAATTGATTCTATGGCCAATTCAGCTGGAAGTGCAAACCCGAGAGGCAATCTGAACACTTTGTAAAAACGGCGGACAAGTGTGCGCGCAATTTGGCTATGGGCGACGACGTCAAAAACTCCGCACCCGAGGCCTTAAATTCAAAAACCGTCTCGACACAATTGATTCTATGGCCAATTCAGCTGGAAGTGCAAACCCGAGAGGCAATCTGAAAACTTTGTAAAAATGGCGCACAAGTGTGCGCGCAATTTGGCTATGGGCGACGACGTCAAAAACTCCGCACCCGAGGCCTCAAATTTAAAAAATTTCTCGACACAATTGATTCTATGGCCAATTCAACTGGAAGTGCAAACCCGAGAGGCAATCTGAAAACTTTGTAAAAACGGCGCACAAGTGTGCGCGTAATTTGGCTATGGGCGACGACGTCAAAAACTCCGCACCCGAGGCATCAAATTCAAAAACCGTCTCGACACAATTGATTCTATGGCCAATTCATTGAGGGACGCAAACCTGGGAGGCAATCTGAAAACTTTGTAAAAACGGCACACAACCATGAGCGCAAGTTTGGCTATGGGCGACGACGTCAAAAACTCCGCACCCAAGGCCTCAAATTCAAAAACTGTCTCGACACAATTGATTTTATGGACAATTCAATGAGGGATGCAAACCTGGGAGGCAATCTGAAAACTTTGTAAAAACGGCACACAACCATGCGCGCAAGTTTGGCTATGGGCGACGACGTCAAAAACTCCGCACCCGAGGCCTCAAATTCAAAAACCGTCTCGACACAATTGATTTTATAGCCAATTCAGCTGGAAATGAAAACCCGAGAGGCAATCTGAAAACTTTGTAAAAACGGCGCACAAGTGTGCGCGCAATTTGGCTATGGGCGACGATGTTAAAAACTCCGCACCCGAGGCCTCAAATTCAAAAACCGTCTCGACACAATTGATTCTATGGCCAATTCAGTGAGGGATGCAAACCTGGGAGGCAATCTGAAAACTTTGTAAAAACGGCACACAACCATGCGCGCAAGTTTGGCTATGGGCGACGACGTCAAAAACTCCGCACCCGAGGCCTCAAATTCAAAAACTGCCTCGACACAATTGATTTTATGGCCAATTCAGTAGGGATGCAAACCTGGGAGGCAATCTGAAAACTTTGTAAAAATGGCACACAACCATGCGCGCAAGTTTGGCTATGGGCGACGACGTAAAAAACTCCGCACCCGAGGCCTCAAATTCAAAAACCATCTCGACACAATTGATTCTATGGCCAATTCAGCTGGAAGTGAAAATCCGAGAGGTAATCTGAAAACTTTGTAAAAATGGCGCACAAGTGTGCGCGCAATTTGGCTATGGGCGACGACGTCAAAAACTCCGCACCCGCGGCCTCAAATTCAAAAACCGTCTCGACACAATTGATTCTATGGCCAATTCAGCTGGAAGTGCAAACCCGAGAGGCAATCTGAAAACTTTGTAAAAATGGCGCACAAGTGTGCGCGCAATTTGGCTATGGGCGACGACGTCAAAAAATCCGCACCCGAGGCCTCAAATTTAAAAAATTTCTCGACACAATTGATTCTATGGCCAATTCAACTGGGAGTGCAAACCCGAGAGGCAATCTGAAAACTTTGTAAAAACGGCGCACAAGTGTGCGTGCAATTTGGCTATGGGCGACGACGTCAAAAACTCCGCACCCGAGGCCTCAAATTCAAAAAATTTCTCGACACAATTGATTATATGGCCAATTCAGCTGGAAGTGCAATCCCGAGAGACAATCTGAAAACTTTGTAAAAACGGCGCACAAGTGTGCGCGCAATTTGGCTATGGGCGACGACGTCAAAAACTCCGCACCCGAGGCCTCAAATTCAAAAACCGTCTAGACACAATTGATTCTATGGCCAATTCAGCTAGAAATGCAAACCCGAGAGGCAATCTGAAAACTTTGTAAAAACGGCGCACAAGTGTGCGCGTAATTTGGCTATGGGCGACGACGTCAAAAACTCCGCACCCGAGGCCTCAAATTCAAAAATTTTCTCGACACAATTGATTCTATGGCCAATTCAACTGGAAGTGCAAACCCGAGAGGCAATCTGAAAACTTTGTAAAAACGGCGCACAAGTGTGCGCGCAATTTGGCTATGGGCGACGACGTCAAAAACTCCGCACCCGAGGCCTCAAATTCAAAAACCGCCTCGACACAATTGATTCTATGGCCAATTCAGTGAGGGATGCAAACTTGGGAGGCAATCTGAAAACTTTGTAAAAATGGCACACAACCAAGCGCGCAAGTTTGGCTATGGGCGACGACGTAAAAAACTCCGCACCCGAGGCCTCAAATTCAAAAACCGTCTCGACACAATTGATTCTATGGCCAATTCAGCTGGAAGTGAAAACCCGAGAGGTAATCTGAAAACTTTGTAAAAACGGCGCACAAGTGTGCGCGCAATTTGGCTATGGCCGACGACGTCAAAAACTCCGCACCCGAGGCCTCAAATTCAAAAACCGTCTCGACACAATTGATTATATGGCCAATTCAGCTGGAAGTGCAAACCCAAGAGGCAATCTGAACACTTTGTAAAAACGGCGGACAAGTGTGCGCGCAATTTGGCTATGGGCGACGACGTTAAAAACTCCGCACCCGAGGCCTCAAATTCAAAAACCGTCTCGACACAATTGATTCTATGGCCAATTCAGCTGGAAGTGCAAACCCGAGAGGCAATCTGAAAACTTTGTAAAAATGGCGCACAAGTGTGCGCGCAATTTGGCTATGGGCGACGACATCAAAAACTCCGCACCCGAGGCCTCAAATTCAAAAAATTTCTCGACACAATTGATTCTATGGCCAATTCAACTGGAAGTGCAAACCCGAGAGGCAATCTGAAAACTTTGTAAAAACGGCGCACAAGTGTGCGTGCAATTTGGCTATGGGCGACGACGTCAAAAACTCCGCACCAGAGGCCTCAAATTCAAAAAATTTCTCGACACAATTGATTCTATGGCCAATTCAGCTGGAAGTGCAAACCCGAGAGGCAATCTGAAAACTTTGTAAAAACGGCGCACAAGTGTGCGCGCAATTTGGCTATGGGCGACGACGTCAAAAACTCCGCACCCGAGGCCTCAAATTCAAAAACCATCTACACACAATTGATTCTATGGCCAATTCAGCTAGAAGTGCAAACCCGAGAGGCAATCTGAAAACTTTGTAAAAACGGCGCACAACTGTGCGCTCAATTTGGCTATGGGCGACGACGTCAAAAACTCCGCACCCGAGGCCTCAAATTCAAAAATTTTCTCGACACAATTGATTCTATGGCCAATTCAACTGGAAGTGCAAACCCGAGAGGCAATCTGAAAACTTTGTAAAAACGGCGCACAAGTGTGCGCGCAATTTGGCTATGGGCGACGACGTCAAAAACTCCGCACCCGAGGCCTCAAATTCAAAAACCGTCTCGACACAGTTGATTCTATGGCCAATTCAGTGAGGGATGCAAACCTGGGAGGCAATCTGAAAACTTTGTAAAAACGGCACACAACCATGCGCGCAAGTTTGGCTATGGGCGACGACGTCAAAAACTCCGCACCCGAGGCCTCAAATTCAAAAACCGCCTCGACACAATTGATTCTATGGCCAATTCAGTGAGGGGTGCAAACCTGGGAGGCAATCTGAAAACTTTGTAAAAACGACACACAACCATGCGCGCAAGTTTGGCTATGGGCGACGACGTCAAAAACTCCGCACCCGAGGCCTCAAATTCAAAAACCGTCTCGACACAATTGATTCGATGGCCAATTCAGCTGGAAGTGAAAACCCGAGAGGCAATCTGAAAACTTTGTAAAAACGGCGCACAAGTGTGCGCGCAATTTGGCTATGGGCGACGACGTCAAAAACTCCGCACCCGAGGCCTCAAATTCAAAAACCGTCTCGACACAATTGATTCTATGGCCAATTCAGTTGGAAGTGCAAACCCGAGAGGCAATCTGAACACTTTGTAAAAACGGCGGACAAGTGTGCGCGCAATTTGGCTATGGGCGACGACGTCAAAAACTCCGCACCCGAGGCCTCAAATTCAAAAACCGTCTCGACACAATTGATTCTATGGCCAATTCAGCTGGAAGTGCAAACCCGAGAGGCAATCTGAAAACTTTGTAAAAATGGCGCACAAGTGTGCGCGCAATTTGGCTATGGGCGACGACGTCAAAAACTCCGCACCCGAGGCCTCAAATTCAAAAAATTTCTCGACACAATTGATTCTATGGCCAATTCAACTGGAAGTATAAACCCGAGAGGCAATCTGAAAACTTTGTAAAAACGGCGCACAAGTGTGCGCGCAATTTGGCTATGGGCGACGACGTCAAAAACTCCGCACCAGAGGCCTCAAATTCAAAAAATTTCTCGACACAATTGATTCTATGGCCAATTCAGCTGGAAGTGCAAACCCGAGAGGCAATCTGAAAACTTTGTAAAAACGGCGCACAAGTGTGCGCGCAATTTGGCTATGGGCGACGACGTCAAAAACTCCGCACCCGAGGCCTCAAATTAAAAAACAATCTACACACAATTGATTCTATGGCCAATTCAACTGGAAATGTAAACCCGAGAGGCAATCTGAAAACTTTGTAAAAATGGCACACAACCATGCGCGCAAGTTTGGCTATTGGCGACGACGTAAAAAACTCCGCACCCGAGGCCTCAAATTCAAAAACCGTCTCGACACAATTGATTCTAAGGCCAATTTAGCTGGAAGTGAAAACCCGAGAGGTAATCTGAAAACTTTGTAAAAACGGCGGACAAGTGTGCGCGCAATTTGGCTATGGGCGACGACGTTAAAAACTCCGCACCCGAGGCCTCAAATTCAAAAACCGTCTCGACACAATTGATTCTATGGCCAATTCAGCTGGAAGTGCAAACCCGAGAGGCAATCTGAAAACTTTGTAAAAATGGCGCACAAGTGTGCGCGCAATTTGGCTATGGGCGACGACATCAAAAACTCCGCACCCGAGGCCTCAAATTCAAAAAATTTCTCGACACAATTGATTCTATGGCCAATTCAACTGGAAGTGCAAACCCGAGAGGCAATCTGAAAACTTTGTAAAAACGGCGCACAAGTGTGCGCGCAATTTGGCTATGGGCGACGACATCAAAAACTCCGCACCCGAGGCCTCAAATTCAAAAAATTTCTCGACACAATTGATTCTATGGCCAATTCAACTGGAAGTGCAAACCCGAGAGGCAATCTGAAAACTTTGTAAAAACGGCGCACAAGTGTGCGCGCAATTTGGCTATGGGCGACGACGTCAAAAACTCCGCACCCGAGGCCTCAAATTCAAAAACCGTCTCGACACAATTGATTCTATGGCCAATTCAGTTGGAAGTGCAAACCCGAGAGGCAATCTGAACACTTTGTAAAAACGGCGGACAAGTGTGCGCGCAATTTGGCTATGGGCGACGACGTCAAAAACTCCGCACCCGAGGCCTCAAATTCAAAAACCGTCTCGACACAATTGATTCTATGGCCAATTCAGCTGGAAGTGCAAACCCGAGAGGCAATCTGAAAACTTTGTAAAAATGGCGCACAAGTGTGCGCGCAATTTGGCTATGGGCGACGACGTCAAAAACTCCGCACCCGAGGCCTCAAATTCAAAAACCGTCTAGACACAATTGATTCTATGGCCAATTCAGGTAGAAATGCAAACCCGAGAGGCAATCTGAACACTTTGTAAAAACGGCGGACAAGTGTGCGCGCAATTTGGCTATGGGCGACGACGTCAAAAACTCCGCACCCGAGGCCTCAAATTCAAAAACCGTCTCGACACAATTGATTCTATGGCCAATTCAGCTGGAAGTGCAAACCCGAGAGGCAATCTGAAAACTTTGTAAAAACGGCGCACAAGTGTGCGCGCAATTTGGCTATGGGCGACGACGTCAAAAACTCCGCACCCGAGGCCTCAAATTAAAAAACAATCTACACACAATTGATTCTATGGCCAATTCAACTGGAAATGTAAACCCGAGAGGCAATCTGAAAACTTTGTAAAAATGGCACACAACCATGCGCGCAAGTTTGGCTATTGGCGACGACGTAAAAAACTCCGCACCCGAGGCCTCAAATTCAAAAACCGTCTCGACACAATTGATTCTAAGGCCAATTTAGCTGGAAGTGAAAACCCGAGAGGTAATCTGAAAACTTTGTAAAAACGGCGGACAAGTGTGCGCGCAATTTGGCTATGGGCGACGACGTTAAAAACTCCGCACCCGAGGCCTCAAATTCAAAAACCGTCTCGACACAATTGATTCTATGGCCAATTCAGCTGGAAGTGCAAACCCGAGAGGCAATCTGAAAACTTTGTAAAAATGGCGCACAAGTGTGCGCGCAATTTGGCTATGGGCGACGACATCAAAAACTCCGCACCCGAGGCCTCAAATTCAAAAAATTTCTCGACACAATTGATTCTATGGCCAATTCAACTGGAAGTGCAAACCCGAGAGGCAATCTGAAAACTTTGTAAAAACGGCGCACAAGTGTGCGCGCAATTTGGCTATGGGCGACGACATCAAAAACTCCGCACCCGAGGCCTCAAATTCAAAAAATTTCTCGACACAATTGATTCTATGGCCAATTCAACTGGAAGTGCAAACCCGAGAGGCAATCTGAAAACTTTGTAAAAACGGCGCACAAGTGTGCGCGCAATTTGGCTATGGGCGACGACGTCAAAAACTCCGCACCCGAGGCCTCAAATTCAAAAACCGTCTCGACACAATTGATTCTATGGCCAATTCAGTTGGAAGTGCAAACCCGAGAGGCAATCTGAACACTTTGTAAAAACGGCGGACAAGTGTGCGCGCAATTTGGCTATGGGCGACGACGTCAAAAACTCCGCACCCGAGGCCTCAAATTCAAAAACCGTCTCGACACAATTGATTCTATGGCCAATTCAGCTGGAAGTATAAACCCGAGAGGCAATCTGAAAACTTTGTAAAAATGGCACACAAGTGTGCGCGCAATTTGGCTATGGGCGACGACATCAAAAACTCCGCACCCGAGGCCTCAAATTCAAAAAATTTCTCGACACAATTGATTCTATGGCCAATTCAACTGGAAGTGCAAACCCGAGAGGCAATCTGAAAACTTTGTAAAAACGGCGCACAAGTGTGCGCGCAATTTGGCTATGGGCGACGACGTCAAAAACTCCGCACCCGAGGCCTCAAATTCAAAAACCATCTACACACAATTGATTCTATGGCCAATTCAGCTAGAAGTGCAAACCCGAGAGGCAATCTGAAAACTTTGTAAAAACGGCGCACAACTGTGCGCTCAATTTGGCTATGGGCGACGACGTCAAAAACTCCGCACCCGAGGCCTCAAATTCAAAAACCGTCTACACACAATTGATTCTATGGCCAATTCAGCTAGAAATGCAAACCCGAGAGGCAATCTGAAAACTTTGTAAAAACGGCGCACAAGTGTGCCCGCAATTTGGCTATGGGCGACGACGTCAAAAACTCCGCACCCGAGGCCTCAAATTCAAAAAATTTCTCGACACAATTGATTCTATGGCCAATTCACTTGGAAGTGCAAACCCGAGAGGCAATCTGAAAACTTTGTAAAAACGGCGCACAAGTGTGCGCGCAATTTGGCTATGGGCGACGACGTCAAAAACTCCGCACCCGAGGCCTCAAATTCAAAAACCGTCTCGACACAATTGATTCTATGGCCAATTCAGTGAGGGATGCAAACCTGGGAGGCAATCTGAAAACTTTGTAAAAACGGCACACAACCATGCGCGCAAGTTTGGCTATGGGCGACGACGTCAAAAACTACACACCCGAGGCCTCAAATTCAAAAACCGCCTCGACACAATTGATTCTATGGCCAATTCAGTGAGGGATGCAAACCTGGGAGGCAATCTGAAAACTTTGTAAAAACGGCACACAACCATGCGCGCAAGTTTGGCTATGGGCGACGACGTAAAAAACTACGCACCTGAGGCCTCAAATTCAAAAACCGCCTCGACACAATTGATTCTATGGCCAATTCAGTGAGGGATGCAAACCTGGGAGGCAATCTGAAAACTTTGTAAAAACGACACACAACCATGCGCGCAAGTTTGGCTATGGGCGACGACGTCAAAAACTCCGCACCCGAGGCCTCAAATTCAAAAACCGTCTCGACACAATTGATTCGATGGCCAATTCAGCTGGAAGTGAAAACCCGAGAGGCAATCTGAAAACTTTGTAAAAACGGCGCACAAGTGTGCGCGCAATTTGGCTATGGGCGACGACGTCAAAAACTCCGCACCCGAGGCCTCAAATTCAAAAACCGTCTCGACACAATTGATTCTATGGCCAATTCAGTTGGAAGTGCAAACCCGAGAGGCAATCTGAACACTTTGTAAAAACGGCGGACAAGTGTGCGCGCAATTTGGCTATGGGCGACGACGTCAAAAACTCCGCACCCGAGGCCTCAAATTCAAAAACCGTCTCGACACAATTGATTCTATGGCCAATTCAGCTGGAAGTGCAAACCCGAGAGGCAATCTGAAAACTTTGTAAAAACGGCGCACAAGTGTGCGTGCAATTTGGCTATGGGCGACGACGTCAAAAACTCCGCACCCGAGGCCTCAAATTCAAAAAATTTCTCGACACAATTGATTCTATGGCCAATTCAGCTGGAAGTGCAATCCCGAGAGGCAATCTGAAAACTTTGTAAAAACGGCGCACAAGTGTGCGCGCAATTTGGCTATGGGCGACGACGTCAAAAACTCCGCACCCGAGGCCTCAAATTCAAAAACAGTCTAGACACAATTGATTCTATGGCCAATCCAGCTAGAAATGCAAACCCGAGAGGCAATCTGAAAACTTTGTAAAAACGGCGCACAAGTGTGCGCGTAATTTGGCTATGGGCGACGACGTCAAAAACTCCGCACCCGAGGCCTCAAATTCAAAAATTTTCTCGACACAATTGATTCTATGGCCAATTCAACTGGAAGTGCAAACCCGAGAGGCAATCTGAAAACTTTGTAAAAACGGCGCACAAGTGTGCGCGCAATTTGGCTATGGGCGACGACGTCAAAAACTCCGCACCCGAGGCCTCAAATTCAAAAACCGCCTCGACACAATTGATTCTATGGCCAATTCAGTGAGGGATGCAAACCTGGGAGGCAATCTGAAAACTTTGTAAAAATGGCACACAACCATGCGCGCAAGTTTGGCTATTGGCGACGACGTAAAAAACTCCGCACCCGAGGCCTAAAATTCAAAAACCGTCTCGACACAATTGATTCTAAGGCCAATTTAGCTGGAAGTGAAAACCCGAGAGGTAATCTGAAAACTTTGTAAAAACGGCGCACAAGTGTGCGCGCAATTTGGCTATGGGCGACGACGTCAAAAACTCCGCACCCGAGGCCTCAAATTCAAAAATCGTCTCGACAGAATTGATTCTATGGCCAATTCAGCTGGAAGTGCAAACCCGAGAGGCAATCTGAACACTTTGTAAAAATGGCGGACAAGTGTGCGCGCAATTTGGCTATGGGCGACGACGTCAAAAACTCCGCACCCGAGGCCTCAAATTCAAAAACCGTCTCGACACAATTGATTCTATGGCCAATTCAGCTGTAAGTGCAAACCCGAGAGGCAATCTGAAAACTTTGTAAAAATGGCGCACAATTGTGCGCGCAATTTGGCTATGGGCGACGACGTCAAAAACTCCGCACCCGAGGCCTCAAATTCAAAAAATTTCTCGACACAATTGATTCTATTGCCAATTCAACTGGAAGTGCAAACCCGAGAGGCAATCTGAAAACTTTGTAAAAACGGCGCACAAGTGTGCGTGCAATTTGGCTATGGGCGACGACGTCAAAAACTCCGCACCCGAGGCCTCAAATTCAAAAAATTTCTCGACACAATTGATTCTATGGCCAATTCAGCTGGAAGTGCAAACCCGAGAGGCAATCTGAAAACTTTGTAAAAACGGCGTACAAGTGTGCGCGCAATTTGGCTATGGGCGACGACGTCAAAAACTCCGCACCCGAGGCCTCAAATTCAAAAACCGTCTACACACAATTGATTCTATGGCCAATTCAGCTAGAAGTGCAAACCCGAGAGGCAATCTGAAAACTTTGTAAAAACGGCGCACAAGTGTGCCCGCAATTTGGCTATGGGCGACGACGTCAAAAACTCCGCACCCGAGGCCTCAAATTCAAAAAATTTCTCGACACAATTGATTCTATGGCCAATTCAACTGGAAGTGCAAACCCGAGAGGCAATCTGAAAACTTTGTAAAAACGGCGCACAAGTGTGCGCGCAATTTGGCTATGGGCGACGACGTCAAAAACTCCGCACCCGAGGCCTCAAATTCAAAAACCGTCTCGACACAATTGATTCTATGGCCAATTCAGTGAGGGATGCAAACCTGGGAGGCAATCTGAAAACTTTGTAAAAACGGCACACAACCATGCGCGCAAGTTTGGCTATGGGCGACGACGTCAAAAACTACGCACCCGAGGCCTCAAATTCAAAAACCGCCTCGACACAATTGATTCTATGGCCAATTCAGTGAGGGATGCAAACCTGGGAGGCAATCTGAAAACTTTGTAAAAATGGCACACAACCATGCGCGCAAGTTTGGCTATGGGCGACGACGTCAAAAACTACGCACCTGAGGCCTCAAATTCAAAAACCGCCTCGACACAATTGATTCTACGGCCAATTCAGTGAGGGATGCAAACCTGGGAGGCAATCTGAAAACTTTGTAAAAATGGCACACAACCATGCGCGCAAGTTTGGCTATGGGCGACGACGTAAAAAACTTCGCACCCGAGGCCTCAAATTCAAAAACCGTCTCGACACAATTGATTCTATGGCCAATTCAGCTGGAAGTGAAAACCCGAGAGGTAATCTGAAAACTTTGTAAAAACGGCGCACAAGTGTGCGCGCAATTTGGCTATGGGCGACGACGTCAAAAACTCCGCACCCGAGGCCTCAAATTCAAAAACCGTCTCGACACAATTGATTCTATGGCCAATTCAGCTGGAAGTGCAAACCCGAGAGGCAATCTGAACACTTTGTAAATACGGCGGACAAGTGTGCGCGCAATTTGGCTATGGGCGACGACGTCAAAAACTCCGCACCCGAGGCCTCAAATTCAAAAACCGTCTCGACACAATTGATTCTATGGCCAATTCAGCTGGAAGTGCAAACCCGAGAGGCAATCTGAAAACTTTGTAAAAATGGCGCACAAGTGTGCGCGCAATTTGGCTATGGGCGACGACGTCAAAAACTCCGCACCCGAGGCCTCAAATTTAAAAAATTTCTCGACATAATTGATTCTATGGCCAATTCAACTGGAAGTGCAAACCCGAGAGGCAATCTGAAAACTTTGTAAAAACGGCGCACAAGTGTGCGTGCAATTTGCCTATGGGCGACGACGTCAAAAACTCCGCACCCGAGGCCTCAAATTCAAAAAATTTCTCGACACAATTGATTCTATGGCCAATTCAGCTGGAAGTGCAATCCCGAGAGACAATCTGAAAACTTTGTAAAAACGGCGCACAAGTGTGCGCGCAATTTGGCTATGGGCGACGACGTCAAAAACTCCGCACCCGAGGCCTCAAATTCAAAAACCGTCTAGACACAATTGATTCTATGGCCAATTCAGCTAGAGATGCAAACCCGAGAGGCAATCTGAAAACTTTGTAAAAACGGCGCACAAGTGTGCGCGTAATTTGGCTATGGGCGACGACGTCAAAAACTCCGCACCCGAGGCCTCAAATTCAAAAATTTTCTCGACAGAATTGATTCTATGGCCAATTCAACTGGAAGTGCAAACCCGAGAGGCAATCTGAAAACTTAGTAAAAACGGCGCACAAGTGTGCGCGCAATTTGGCTATGGGCGACGACGTCAAAAACTCCGCACCCGAGGCCTCAAATTCAAAAACCGCCTCGACACAATTGATTCTATGGCCAATTCAGTGAGGGATGCAAACCTGGGAGGCAATCTGAAAACTTTGTAAAAATGGCACACAACCATGCGCGCAAGTTTGGCTATGGGCGACGACGTAAAAAACTCCGCACCCGAGGCCTCAAATTCAAAAACCATCTCGACACAATTGATTCTATGGCCAATTCAGCTGGAAGTGAAAACCCGAGAGGTAATCTGAAAACTTTGTAAAAACGGCGCACAAGTGTGCGCGCAATTTGGCTATGGCCGACGACGTCAAAAACTCCGCACCCGAGGCCTCAAATTCAAAAACCGTCTCGACACAATTGATTATATGACCAATTCAGCTGGAAGTGCAAACCCAAGAGGCAATCTGAACACTTTGTAAAAATGGCGGACAAGTGTGCGCGCAATTTGGCTATGGGCGACGACGTTAAAAACTCCGCACCCGAGGCCTCAAATTCAAAAACCGTCTCGACACAATTGATTCTATGGCCAATTCAGCTGGAAGTGCAAACCCGAGAGGCAATCTGAAAACTTTGTAAAAACGGCGCACAAGTGTGCGCGCAATTTGGCTATGGGCGACGACGTCAAAAACTCCGCACCCGAGGCCTCAAATTCAAAAACCGTCTCGACACAATTGATTCTATGGCCAATTCAGTGAGGGATGCAAACCTGGGAGGCAATCTGAAAACTTTGTAAAAACGGCACACAACCATGCGCGCAAGTTTGGCTATGGGCGACGACGTCAAAAACTCCGCACCTGAGGCCTCAAATTCAAAAACCGCCTCGACACAATTGATTCTATGGCCAATTCAGTGAGGGATGCAAACCTGGGAGGCAATCTGAAAACTTTGTAAAAACGGCACACAACCATGCGCGCAAGTTTGGCTATGGGCGACGACGTCAAAAACTCCGCACCCGAGGCCTCAAATTCAAAAACCGTCTCGACACAATTGATTCGATGGCCAATTCAGCTGGAAGTGAAAACCCGAGAGGCAATCTGAAAACTTTGTAAAAACGGCGCATAAGTGTGAGCGCAATTTGGCTATGGGCGACGACGACAAAAACTCCGCACCCGAGGCCTCAAATTCAAAAACCGTCTCGACACAATTGATTCTATGGCCAATTCAGCTGGAGTTGAACCCGAGAGGCAATCTGAAAACTTTGTAAAAACGGCGCACAAGTGTGTGCGCAATTTGGCTATGGGCGATGACGTCAAAAACTCCGCACCCGAGGCCTCAAATTCAAAAAGTTTCTTAACACAATTGATTTTATGGCCAATTCAGTGAGGGATGCAAACCTGGGAGGCAATCTGAAAACTTTGTAAAAACGGCACACAACCATGCGCGCAAGTTTGGCTATGGGCGACGACGTAAAAAACTCCGCACCCGAGGCCTCAAATTCAAAAACCGTCTAGACACAATTGATTCTATGGCCAATTCAGGTAGAAATGCAAACCCGAGAGGCAATCTGAAAACTTTGTAAAAACGGCGCACAAGTGTGCGCGCAATTTGGCTATGGGCGACGACGTCAAAAACTCTGCACCTGAGGCCTCAGATTCAAAAATTTTCTCGACACAATTGATTCCATGGCCAATTCAACTGGAAGTGCAAACCCGAGAGGCAATCTGAAAACTTTGTAAAAACGGCGCACAAGTGTGCGCGCAATTTGGCTATGGGCGACGACGTCAAAAACTCCGCACCCGAGGCCTCAAATTCAAAAAATTTCTCGACACAATTGATTTTATGGCCAATTCATTGAGGGATGCAAACCTGGGAGGCAATCTGAAAACTTTGTAAAAACGGCACACAACCATGCGCGCAAGTTTGGCTATGAGCGACGACGTAAAAAACTCTGCACCCGAGGCCTCAAATTCAAAAACTGTCTCGACACAATTGATTTTATGGCCAATTCAGCTGGTAATGAAAACCCGAGAGGCAATCTGAAAACTTTGTAAAAACGGCGGACAAGTGTGCGCGCAATTTGGCTATGGGCGACGACGTCAAAAACTCCGCACCCGAGGCCTCAAATTCAAAAACCGTCTCGACACAATTGATTCTATGGCCAATTCAGTAAGGGATGCAAACCTGGGAGGCAATCTGAAAACTTTGTAAAAACGGCACACAACCATGCGCACAAGTTTGGCTATGGGCGACGACGTCAAAAACTCCGCACCCGAGGCCTCAAATTCAAAAACCGTCTCGACATAATTGATTCGATGGCCAATTCAGCTAGAAGTGAAAACTCGAGAGGCAATCTGAAAACTTTGTAAAAACGGCGGACAAGTGTGCGCGCAATTTGGCTATGGGCGACGACGTCAAAAACTCCGCACCCGAGGCCTCAAATTCAAAAACCGTCTCGACACAATTGATTCTATGGCCAGTTCAGCTAGAAGTGCAAACCCGAGAGGCAATCTGAATACTTTGTAAAAACGGCGCACAAGTGTGCGCGCAATTTGGCTATGGGCGACGACGTTAAAAACTCCGCACCCGAGGCCTCAAATTCAAAAACCGTCTCGACACAATTGATTCTATGGCCAATTCAGCTGGAGATGCAAACCCGAGAGGCAATCTGAAAACTTTGTAAAAACGGCGCACAAGTGTGCGCGCAATTTGGCTATGGGCGACGACGTCAAAAACTCCGCACCCGAGGCCTCAAATTCAAAAACCGCCTCGACACAATTGATTCTATGGCCAATTCAGCTGGAAATGAAAACCCGAGAGGCAATCTGATAACTTTGTAAAAACGGCGCACAAGTGTGCGCGCAATTTGGCTATGGGCGACGACGTCAAAAACTCCGCACCCGAGGCCTCAAATTCAAAAACCGTCTAGACACAATTGATTCTATGGCCAATTCAGGTAGAAATGCAAACCCGAGAGGCAATCTGAAAACTTTGTAAAAACGGCGCACAAGTGTGCGCGCAATTTGGCTATGGGCGACGACGTCAAAAACTCTGCACCTGAGGCCTCAGATTCAAAAATTTTCTCGACACAATTGATTCCATGGCCAATTCAACTGGAAGTGCAAACCCGAGAGGCAATCTGAAAACTTTGTAAAAACGGCGCACAAGTGTGCGCGCAATTTGGCTATGGGCGACGACGTCAAAAACTCCGCACCCGAGGCCTCAAATTCAAAAAATTTCTCGACACAATTGATTTTATGGCCAATTCATTGAGGGATGCAAACCTGGGAGGCAATCTGAAAACTTTGTAAAAACGGCACACAACCATGCGCGCAAGTTTGGCTATGAGCGACGACGTCAAAAACTCCGCACCCGAGGCCTCAAATTCAAAAACCGTCTCGACACAATTGATTCTATGGCCAATTCAGCTGGGAATGCAAACCCGAGAGGCAATCTGAAAACTTTGTAAAAACGGCGCACAAGTGTGCGCGCAATTTGGCTATGGGCGACGACGTCAAAAACTCCGCACCCGAGGCCTCAAATTCAAAAACCGTCTTGACACAATTGATTCTATGGCCAATTCAGTATGGGATGCAAACCTGGGAGGCAATCTGAAAACTTTGTAAAAACGGCACACAACCATGCGCACATGTTTGGCTATGGGCGACGACGTCAAAAACTCCGCACCCGAGGCCTCAAATTCAAAAACCGTCTCGACATAATTGATTCGATGGCCAATTCAGCTAGAAGTGAAAACTCGAGAGTCAATCTGAAAACTTTGTAAAAACGGCGCACAAGTGTGCGCGCAATTTGGCTATGGGCGACGACGTCAAAAACTCCGCACCCGAGGCCTCAAATTCAAAAACCGCCTCGACACAATTGATTCTATGGCCAATTCAGCTGGAAATGAAAACCCGAGAGGCAATCTGATAACTTTGTAAAAACGGCGCACAAGTGTGCGCGCAATTTGGCTATGGGCGACGACGTCAAAAACTCCGCACCCGAGGCCTCAAATTCAAAAACCGTCTAGACACAATTGATTCTATGGCCAATTCAGGTAGAAATGCAAACCCGAGAGGCAATCTGAAAACTTTGTAAAAACGGCGCACAAGTGTGCGCGCAATTTGGCTATGGGCGACGACGTCAAAAACTCTGCACCTGAGGCCTCAGATTCAAAAATTTTCTCGACACAATTGATTCCATGGCCAATTCAACTGGAAGTGCAAACCCGAGAGGCAATCTGAAAACTTTGTAAAAACGGCGCACAAGTGTGCGCGCAATTTGGCTATGGGCGACGACGTCAAAAACTCCGCACCCGAGGCCTCAAATTCAAAAAATTTCTCGACACAATTGATTTTATGGCCAATTCATTGAGGGATGCAAACCTGGGAGGCAATCTGAAAACTTTGTAAAAACGGCACACAACCATGCGCGCAAGTTTGGCTATGAGCGACGACGTCAAAAACTCCGCACCCGAGGCCTCAAATTCAAAAACTGTCTCGACACAATTGATTTTATGGCCAATTCAGCTGGTAATGAAAACCCGAGAGGCAATCTGAAAACTTTGTAAAAACGGCGGACAAGTGTGCGCGCAATTTGGCTATGGGCGACGACGTCAAAAACTCTGCACCCGAGGCCTCAAATTCAAAAACCGTCTTGACACAATTGATTCTATGGCCAATTCAGTAAGGGATGCAAACCTGGGAGGCAATCTGAAAACTTTGTAAAAACGGCACACAACCATGCGCACATGTTTGGCTATGGGCGACGACGTCAAAAACTCCGCACCCGAGGCCTCAAATTCAAAAACCGTCTCGACATAATTGATTCGATGGCCAATTCAGCTAGAAGTGAAAACTCGAGAGTCAATCTGAAAACTTTGTAAAAACGGCAGACAAGTGTGCGCGCAATTTGGCTATGGGCGACGACGTCAAAAAATCCGCACCCGAGGCCTCAAATTCAAAAACCGTCTCGACACAATTGATTCTATGGCCAGTTCAGCTAGAAGTGCAAACCCGAGAGGCAATCTGAATACTTTGTAAAAACGGCGCACAAGTGTGCGCGCAATTTGGCTATGGGCGACGACGTTAAAAACTCCGCACCCGAGGCCTCAAATTCAAAAACCGTCTCGACACAATTGATTCTATGGCCAATTCAGCTGGAAATGCAAACCCGAAAGGCAATCTGAAAACTTAGTAAAAACGGCACACAAGTGTGCGCGCAATTTAGCTATGGGCGACGACGTCAAAAACTCCGCACCCGAGGCCTCAAATTCAAAAATTTTCTCGACACAATTGATTCTATGGCCAATTCAACTGGGAGTGCAAACCCGAGAGGCAATCTGAAAACTTTGTAAAAACGGCGCACAAGTGTGCGCGCAATTTGGCTATGGGCGACGACGTCAAAAACTCCGCACCCGAGGCCTCAAATTCAAAAAATTTCTCGACACAATTGATTATATGGCCAATTCAACTGGAAGTGCAAACCCGAGAGGCAATCTGAAAACTTTGTAAAAACGGCGCACAAATGTGCGCGCAATTTGGCTATGGGCGACGACGTCAAAAACTCCGCACCCGAGGCCTCAAATTCAAAAACCGTCTCGACACAATTGATTCTATGGCCAATTCAGCTGGAAGTCTAAACCCGGGAGGCAATCTGAAAACTTTGTAAAAATGGCGCACAAGTGTGCGCGCAATTTGGCTATGGGCGACGACGTCAAAAACTCTGCACCCGAGGCCTCAAATTCAAAAAATTTCTCGACACAATTGATTCTATGGCCAATTCAACTAGAAGTGCAAACCCGAGAGGCAATCTAAAAACTTTGTAAAAACGGCGCACAAGTGTGCGTGCAATTTGGCTATGGGCGACGACGTCAAAAACTCCGCACCCGAGGCCTCAAATTCAAAAAATTTCTCGACACAATTGATTCTATGGCCAATTCAGCTGGAAGTGCAAACCCGAGAGGCAATCTGAAAACTTTGTAAAAACGGCGCACAAGTGTGCGCGTAATTTGGCTATGGGCGACGACGTCAAAAACTCTGCACCCGAGGCCTCAAATTCAAAAACCGTCTACACACAATTGATTCTATGGCCAATTCAGCTAGAAATGCAAACCCGAGAGGCAATCTGAAAACTTTGTAAAAACGGTGCACAAGTGTGCGCGCAATTTGGCTATGGGCGACGACATCAAAAACTCCGCACCCGAGGCCTCAAATTCAAAAAGTTTCTCAACACAATTGATTTTATGGCCAATTCAGTGAGGGATGCAAACCTGGGAGGCAATCTGAAAACTTTGTAAAAACGGCACACAACCATGAGCGCAAGTTTGTGTATGGGCGACGACGTCAAAAACTCCGCACCCGAGGCCTCAAATTCAAAAACCGTCTCGACACAATTGATTCTATGGCCAATTCAGCTGGAAATGAAAACCCGAGAGGCAATCTGAAAACTTGGTAAAAACGGCGCACAAGTGTGCGCGCAATATGGCTATGGGCGACGACGTCAAAAACTCCGCACCCGAGGCCTCAAATTCAAAAACCGTTTCGACACAATTGATTCTATGGCCAATTCAGCTAGAAATGCAAACCCGAGAGGCAATCTCAAAACTTTGTAAAAACGGCGCACAAGTGTGCGTGCAATTTGGCTATGGGCGACGACGTAAAAAACTCCGCACCCGAGGCCTCAAATTCAAAAAATTTCTCGACACAATTGATTCTATGGCCAATTCAACTAGAAGTGCAAACCCGAGAGGCAATCTGAAAACTTTGTAAACACGGCGCACAAGTGTGCGCGCAATTTGGCTATGGGCGACGACGTCAAAAACTCCGCACCCGAGGCCTCAAATTCAAAAACCGTCTCGACACAATTGATTCTATGGCCAATTCAGTGGGGGATGCAAACCAGGGAGGCAATCTGAAAACTTTGTAAAAACGGCACACAACCATGCGCGCAAGTTTGGCTATGGGCGACGACGTCAAAAACTCCGCACACGAGGCCTCAAATTCAAAAACCGCCTCGTCACAATTGATTCTATGGCCAATTCAGTGAGGGATGCAAACCTGGGAGGCAATCTGAAAACTTTGTAAAAACGGCACACAACCATGCGCGCAAGTTTGGCTATGGGCGACGACGTCAAAAACTCCGCACCCGAGGCCTCAAATTCAAAAACCGCCTCGACACAATTGATTTGATGGCCAATTCAGCTGGAAGTGAAAACCCGAGAGGCAATCTGAAAACTTTGTAAAAATGGCGCACAAGTGTGCGCGCAATTTGGCTATGGGCGACGACGTCAAAAACTCCGCACCCGAGGCCTCAAATTCAAAAACCGTCTCGACACAATTGATTCTATGGCCAATTCAGCTGGAGATGCAAACCCGAGAGGCAATCTGAAAACTTTGTAAAAACGGCGCACAAGTGTGCGTGCAATTTGGCTATGGGCGACGACGTCAAAAACTCCGCACCCGAGGCCTCAAATTCAAAAAGTTTCTCAACACAATTGATTTTAAGGCCAATTCAGTGAGGGATGCAAATCTGGGAGGCAATCTGAAAACTTTGTAAAAACGGCACACAACCATGCGCGCAAGTTTGGCTGTGGGCGACGACGTCAAAAACTCCGCACCTGAGGCCTCAAATTCAAAAACTGTCTCGACACAATTGATTCTATGGCCAATTCAGCTGGAAATGAAAACCCGAGAGGCAATCTGATAACTTTGTAAAAACGGCGCACAAGTGTGCGCGCAATTTTGCTATGGGCGACGACGTCAAAAATTCCGCACCCGAGGCCTCAAATTCCAAAACCGTCTAGACACAATTGATTCTATGCCCAATTCAGCTAGAGATGCAAACCCGAGAGGCAATCTGAAAACTTTGTAAAAACGGCGCACAAGTGTGCGCGCAATTTGGCTATGGGCGACGACGTCAAAAACTCCGCACCCGAGGCCTCAAATTCAAAAATTTTCTCGACACAATTGATTCTATGGCCAATTCAACTGGAAGTGCAAACCCGAGAGGCAATCTGAAAACTTTGTAAAAACGGCGCACAAGTGTGCGCGCAATTTGGCTATGGGCGACGACGTCAAAAACTCCGCACCCGAGGCCTCAAATTCAAAAAATTTCTCGACACAATTGATTTTATGGCCAATTCAGTGAGGGATGCAAACCTGGGAGGCAATCTGAAAACTTTGTAAAAACGGCACACAACCATGCGCGCAAGTTTGGCTATGAGCGACGACGTCAAAAACTCCGCACCCGAGGCCTCAAATTCAAAAACTGTCTCGACACAATTGATTCTATGGCCAATTCAGCTGGTAATGAAAACCCGAGAGGCAATCTGAAAACTTTGTAAAAACGGCGGACAAGTGTGCGCGCAATTTGGCTATGGGCGACGACGTCAAAAACTCCGCAACGGAGGCCTCAAATTCAAAAACCGTCTCGACACAATTGATTCTATGGCCAGTTCAGCTAGAAGTGCAAACCCGAGAGGCAATCTGAATACTTTGTAAAAACGGCGCACAAGTGTGGGCGCAATTTGGCTATGGGCGACGACGTTAAAAACTCCGCACCCGAGGCCTCAAATTCAAAAACCGTCTCGACACAATTGATTCTATGGCCAATTCAGCTGGAAATGCAAACCCGAGAGACAATCTGAAAACTTTGTAAAAACGGCACACAAGTGTGCGCGCAATTTAGCTATGGGCGACGACATAAAAAACACCGCACCCGAGGCCTCAAATTCAAAAAATTTCTCGACACAATTGATTCTATGGCCAATTCAACTGGAAGTGCAAACCCGAGAGGCAATCTGAAAACTTTGTAAAAACGGCGCACAAGTGTGCGCGCAATTTGGCTATGGGCGACGACGTCAAAAACTCCGCACCCGAGGCCTCAAATTCAAAAACCGTCTCGACACAATTGATTCTTTGGTCAATTCAGTGAGGGATGCAAACCTGGGAGGCAATCTGAAAACTTTGTAAAAACGGCACACAACCATGCGCGCAAGTTTGGCTATGGGCGACGACGTCAAAAACTCCGCACCCGAGGCCTCAAATTCAAAAACCGTCTCGACACAATTGATTCGATGGCCAATTCAGATGGAAGTGAAAACCCGAGAGGCAATCTGAAAACTTTGTAAAAACGGCGCACAAGTGTGCGCGCAATTTGGCTATGGGCGACGATGTCAAAAACTCCGCACCCGAGGCCTCAAATTCAAAAACCGTCTCGACACAATTGATTCTATGGCCAATTCAGCTGGAGATGCAAACCCGAGAGGCAATCTGAAAACTTTGTAAAAACGGCGCACAAGTGTGCGCGCAATTTGGCTATGGGCGACGACGTCAAAAACTCCGCACCCGAGGCCTCAAATTCAAAAAATTTCTCGACACAATTGATTTTATGGCCAATTCATTGAGGGATGCAAACCTGGGAGGCAATCTGAAAACTTTGTAAAAACGGCACACAACCATGCGCGCAAGTTTGGCTATGAGCGACGACGTCAAAAACTCCGCACCCGAGGCCTCAAATTCAAAAACTGTCTCGACACAATTGATTTTATGGCCAATTCAGCTGGTAATGAAAACCCGAGAGGCAATCTGAAAACTTTGTAAAAACGGCGGACAAGTGTGCGCGCAATTTGGCTATGGGCGACGACGTCAAAAACTCCGCACCCGAGGCCTCAAATTCAAAAACCGTCTCGACACAATTGATTCTATGGCCAATTCAGTAAGGGATGCAAACCTGGGAGGCAATCTGAAAACTTTGTAAAAACGGCACACAACCATGCGCACAAGTTTGGCTATGGGCGACGACGTCAAAAACTCCGCACCCGAGGCCTCAAATTCAAAAACCGTCTCGACATAATTGATTCGATGGCCAATTCAGCTAGAAGTGAAAACTCGAGAGGCAATCTGAAAACTTTGTAAAAACGGCGGACAAGTGTGCGCGCAATTTGGCTATGGGCGACGACGTCAAAAACTCCGCACCCGAGGCCTCAAATTCAAAAACCGTCTCGACACAATTGATTCTATGGCCAGTTCAGCTAGAAGTGCAAACCCGAGAGGCAATCTGAATACTTTGTAAAAACGGCGCACAAGTGTGCGCGCAATTTGGCTATGGGCGACGACGTTAAAAACTCCGCACCCGAGGCCTCAAATTCAAAAACCGTCTCGACACAATTGATTCTATGGCCAATTCAGCTGGAAATGCAAACCCGAAAGGCAATCTGAAAACTTTGTAAAAACGGCACACAAGTGTGCGCGCAATTTAGCTATGGGCGACGACGTCAAAAACTCCGCACCCGAGGCCTCAAATTCAAAAATTTTCTCGACACAATTGATTCTATGGCCAATTCAACTGGGAGTGCAAACCCGAGAGGCAATCTGAAAACTTTGTAAAAACGGCGCACAAGTGTGCGCGCAATTTGGCTATGGGCGACGACGTCAAAAACTCCGCACAAGAGGCCTCAAATTCAAAAACCGTCTCGACACAATTGATTCTATGGTCAATTCAGTGAGGGATGCAAACCTGGGAGGCAATCTGAAAACTTTGTAAAATCGGCACACAACTATGCGCGCAAGTTTGGCTATGGGCGACGACGTCAAAAACTCCGCACCCGAGACCTCAAATTCAAAAACCGTCTCGACACTATTGATTCGATGGCAAATTCAGCTGGAAGTGAAAACCCGAGAGGCAATCTGAAAACTTTGTAAAAACGGCGCACAAGTGTGCGCGCAATTTGTCTATGGGCGACGACGTCAAAAACTCCGCACCCGAGGCCTCAAATTCAAAAACCGTCTCGACACAATTGATTCTATGGCCAATTCAGCTGGAGATGCAAACCCGAGAGGCAATCTGAAAACTTTGTAAAAACGGCGCACAAGTGTGCGCGCAATTTGGCTATGGGCGACGACGTCAAAAACTCCGCACCCGAGGCCTCAAATTCAAAAAGTTTCTCAACACAATTGATTTTATGGCCAATTCAGTGAGGGATGCAAACCTGGGAGGCAATCTGAAAATTTTGTAAAAACGGCACACAACCATGCGCGCAAGTTTGGCTATGGGCGACGACGTCAAAAACTCCGCACCCGAGGCCTCAAATTCAAAAACCGTCTCGACACAATTGATTCTATGGCCAATTCAGCTGGAAATGAAAACCCGAGAGGCAATCTGATAACTTTGTAAAAACGGCGCTCAAGTGTGCGCGCAATTTGGCTATGGGCGACGACGTCAAAAACTCCGCACCCGAGGCCTCAAATTCAAAAACCGTCTAGACACAATTGATTCTATGGCCAATTCAGCTAGAAATGCAAACCCGAGAGGCAATCTGAAAACTTTGTAAAAACGGCGCACAAGTGTGCGCGCAATTTGGCTATGGGCGACGACGTCAAAAACTCTGCACCTGAGGCCTCAAATTCAAAAAATTTCTCGACACAATTGATTCGATGGCCAATTCAACTGGAAGTGCAAACCCGAGAGGCAATCTGAAAACTTTGTAAAAACGGCGCACAAGTGTGCGCGCAATTTGGCTATGGGCGACGACGTCAAAAACTCCGCACCCAAGGCCTCAAATTCAAAAAATTTCTCGACACAATTGATTTTATGGCCAATTCAGTGAGGGATGCAAACCTGGGAGGCAATCTGAAAACTTTGTAAAAACGACACACAACCATGCACGCAAGTTTGGCTATGGGCGACGACGACAAAAACTCCGCACCCGAGGCCTCAAATTCAAAAACCGTCTAGACACAATTAATTCTATGGCCAATTCAGCTGGTAATGAAAACCCGAGAGGCAATCTGAAAACTTTGTAAAAACGGCGGACAAGTGTGCGCGCAATTTGGCTATGGGCGACGACGTCAAAAACTCCGCACCCGAGGCCTCAAATTCAAAAACCGTCTCGACACAATTGATTCTATGGCCAGTTCAGCTAGAAGTGCAAACCCGAGAGTCAATCTGAATACTTTGTAAAAACGGCGCACAAGTGTGCACGCAATTTGGCTGTGGGCGACGACGTCAAAAACTCCGCACCCGAGGCCTCAAATTCAAAAACCGTCTTGACACAATTGATTCTATGGCCAATTCTGCTGGAAGGGCAAACCCGAGAGGCAATCTGAAAACTTTTCGAAAACGGCACACAAGTGTGCGCGCAATTTGGCTATGGGCGACGACGTCAAAAACTCCGCACCCGAGGCCTCAAATTTAAAAATTTTCTCGACACAATTAATTCTATGGCCAATTCAACTGGAAGTGCAAACCCGAGAGGCAATCTGAAAACTTTGTAAAAACGGCGCACAAGTGTGCGCGCAATTTGGCTATGGGCGACGACGTTAAAAACTCCGCACCCGAGGCCTCAAATGCAAAAACCATCTCGACACAATTGATTCTATGGCCAATTCAGTGAGGGATGCAAACCTGGGAGGAAATCTGAAAACTTTGTAAAAACGGCACACAACCATGCGCGCAAGTTTGGCTATGGGCGACGACGTCAAAAACTCCGCACCCGAGGCCTCAAATTCAAAAACCGCCTCGACACAATTGATTCTATGGCCAATTCAGTGAGGGATGCAAACCTGGGAGGCAATCTGAAAACTTTGTAAAAACGGCACACAACCATGCGCGCAAGTTTGGCTATGGGCGACGACGTCAAAAACTCCGCACCCGAGGCCTCAAAATCAAAAACCGTCTCGACACAATTGATTCGATGGCCAATTCACCTGGAAGTGAAAATTCGAGAGGCAATCTGTAAACTTTGTAAAAACGGCGCACAAGTGTGCGCGCAATTTGGCTATGGGCGACGACGTTAAAAACTCCGCACCCGAGGCCTCAAATTCAAAAAGTTTCTCAACACAATTGATTTTATGGCCAATTCAGTGAGGGATGCAAACCTGGGAGGCAATCTGAAAACTTTGTAAAAACGGCACACAACCATGCGCGCAAGTTTGGCTATGGGCGACGACGTCAAAAACTCCGCACCCGAGGCCTCAAATTCAAAAACCGTCTAGACACAATTGATTCTATGGCCAATTCAGCTAGAAGTGCAAACCCGAGAGGCAATTTGAAAACTTTGTAAAAACGGCGCACAAGTGTGCGCGCAATTTGGCTATGGGCGACGACGTCAAAAACTCCGCACCTGAGCCTCAGATTCAAAAAATTTCTCGACAGAATTGATTCTATGGCCAATTCAACTGGAAGTGCAAACCCGAGAGGCAATCTAAAAACTTTGTAAAAACGGCGCACAAGTGTGCGCGCAATTTGGCTATGGGCGACGACGTCAAAAACTCCGCACCCGAGGCCTCAAATTCAAAAAAAAATTCGACACAATTGATTTTATGGCCAATTCAGTGAGGGATGCAAACCTGGGAGGCAATCTGAAAACTTTGTAAAAACGGCACACAACCATGCACGCAAGTTTGGCTATGGGCGACGACGTCAAAAACTCCGCACCCGAGGCCTCAAATTCAAAAACCGTCTCGACACAATTGATTCTATGGCCAATTCAGCTGGTAATGAAAACCCGAGAGGCAATCTGAAAACTTTGTAGAAACGGCGGACAAGTGTGTGCGCAATTTGGCTATGGGCGACGACGTCAAAAACTCCGCACCCGAGGCCTCAAATTCAAAAAATTTCTCGACACAATTGATTCTATGGCCAATTCAACTAGAAGTGCAAACCCGAGAGGCAATCTAAAAACTTTGTAAAAACGGCGCACAAGTGTGCGTGCAATTTGGCTATGGGCGACGACGTCAAAAACTCCGCACCCGAGGCCTCAAATTCAAAAAATTTCTCGACACAATTGATTCTATGGCCAATTCAGCTGGAAGTGCAAACCCGAGAGGCAATCTGAAAACTTTGTAAAAACGGGGCACAAGTGTGCGCGTAATTTGGCTATGGGCGACGACGTCAAAAACACTGCACCCGAGGCCTCAAATTCAAAAACCGTCTACACACAATTGATTCTATGGCCAATTCAGCTAGAAATGCAAACCCGAGAGGCAATCTGAAAACTTTGTAAAAACGGTGCACAAGTGTGCGCGCAATTTGGCTATGGGCGACGACATCAAAAACTCCGCACCCGAGGCCTCAAATTCAAAAAGTTTCTCAACACAATTGATTTTATGGCCAATTCAGTGAGGGATGCAAACCTGGGAGGCAATCTGAAAACTTTGTAAAAACGGCACACAACCATGCGCGCAAGTTTGTCTATGGGCGACGACGTCAAAAACTCCGCACCCGAGGCCTCAAATTCAAAAACCGTCTCGACACAATTGATTCTATGGCCAATTCAGCTGGAAATGAAAACCCGAGAGGCAATCTGAAAACTTTGTAAAAACGGCGCACAAGTGTGCGCGCAATATGGCTATGGGCGACGACGTCAAAAACTCCGCACCCGAGGCCTCAAATTCAAAAACCGTTTCGACACAATTGATTCTATGGCCAATTCAGCTAGAAATGCAAACCCGAGAGGCAATCTCAAAACTTTGTAAAAACGGCGCACAAGTGTGCGCGCAATTTGGCTATGGGCGACGACGTAAAAAACTCCGCACCCGAGGCCTCAAATTCAAAAAATTTCTCGACACAATTGATTCTATGGCCAATTCAACTGGAAGTGCAAACCCGAGAGGCAATCTGAAAACTTTGTAAACACGGCGCACAAGTGTGCGCGCAATTTGGCTATGGGCGACGACGTCAAAAACTCCGCACCCGAGGCCTCAAATTCAAAAACCGTCTCGACACAATTGATTATATGGCCAATTCAGTGGGGGATGCAAACCAGGGAGGCAATCTGAAAACTTTGTAAAAACGGCACACAACCATGCGCGCAAGTTTGGCTATGGGCGACGACGTCAAAAACTCCGCACACGAGGCCTCAAATTCAAAAACCGCCTCGTCACAATTGATTCTATGGCCAATTCAGTGAGGGATGCAAACCTGGGAGGCAATCTGAAAACTTTGTAAAAACGGCACACAACCATGCGCGCAAGTTTGGCTATGGGCGACAACGTCAAAAACTCCACACCCGAGGCCTCAAATTCAAAAACCGTCTCGACACAATTGATTTCATGGCCAATTCAGCTGGAAGTGAAAACCCGAGAGGCAATCTGAAAACTTTGTAAAAACGGCGCACAAGTGTGCGCGCAATTTGGCTATGGGCGACGACGTCAAAAACTCCGCACCCGAGGCCTCAAATTCAAAAACCGTCTCGACACAATTGATTCTATGGCCAATTCAGCTGGAGATGCAAACCCGAGAGGCAATCTGAAAACTTTGTAAAAACGGCGCACAAGTGTGCGCGCAATTTGGCTATGGGCGACGACGTCAAAAACTCCGCACCCGAGGCCTCAAATTCAAAAAGTTTCTCAACACAATTGATTTTAAGGCCAATTCAGTGAGGGATGCAAATCTGGGAGGCAATCTGAAAACTTTGTAAAAACGGCACACAACCATGCGCGCAAGTTTGGCTGTGGGCGACGACGTCAAAAACTCCGCACCTGAGGCCTCAAATTCAAAAACTGTCTCGACACAATTGATTCTATGGCAAATTCAGCTGGAAATGAAAACCCGAGAGGCAATCTGATAACTTTGTAAAAACGGCGCACAAGTGTGCGCGCAATTTCGCTATGGGCGACGACGTCAAAAACTCCGCACCCGAGGCCTCAAATTCCAAAACCGTCTAGACACAATTGATTCTATGCCCAATTCAGCTAGAGATGCAAACCCGAGAGGTAATCTGAAAACTTTGTAAAAACGGCGCACAAGTGTGCGCGCAATTTGGCTATGGGCGACGACGTCAAAAACTCCGCACCCGAGGCCTCAAATTCAAAAATTTTCTCGACACAATTGATTCTATGGCCAATTCAACTGGAAGTGCAAACCCGAGAGGCAATCTGAAAACTTTGTAAAAACGGCGCACAAGTGTGCGCGCAATTTGGCTATGGGCGACGACGTCAAAAACTCCGCACCCGAGGCCTCAAATTCAAAAAATTTCTCGACACAATTGATTTTATGGCCAATTCAGTGAGGGATGCAAACCTGGGAGGCATTCTGAAAACTTTGTAAAAACGGCACACAACCATGCGCGCAAGTTTGGCTATGAGCGACGACGTCAAAAACTCCGCACCCGAGGCCCCAAATTCAAATACTGTCTCGACACAATTGATTCTATGGCCAATTCAGCTGGTAATGAAAACCCGAGAGGCAATCTGAAAACTTTGTAAAAACGGCGGACAAGTGTGCGCGCAATTTGGCTATGGGCGACGACGTCAAAAACTCCGCACCCGAGGCCTCAAATTCAAAAACCGTCTCGACACAATTGATTCTATGGCCAGTTCAGCTAGAAGTGCAAACCCGAGAGGCAATCTGAATACTTTGTAAAAACGGCGCACAAGTGTGGGCGCAATTTGGCTATGGGCGACGACGTTAAAAACTCCGCACCCGAGGCCTCAAATTCAAAAACCGTCTCGACACAATTGATTCTATGGCCAATTCAGCTGGAAATGCAAACCCGAGAGACAATCTGAAAACTTTGTAAAAACGGCACACAAGTGTGCGCGCAATTTAGCTATGGGCGACGACATCAAAAACACCGCACCCGAGGCCTCAAATTCAAAAATTTTCTCGACACAATTGATTCTATGGCCAATTCAACTGGAAGTGCAAACCCGTGAGGCAATCTGAAAACTTTGTAAAAACGGCGCACAAGTGTGCGCGCAATTTGGCTATGGGCGACGACGTCAAAAACTCCGCACCCGAGGCCTCAAATTCAAAAACCGTCTCGACACAATTGATTCTTTGGTCAATTCAGTGAGGGATGCAAACCTGGGAGGCAATCTGAAAACTTTGTAAAAACGGCATACAACCATGCGCGCAAGTTTGGCTATGGGCGACGACGTCAAAAACTCCGCACCCGAGGCCTCAAATTCAAAAACCGTCTCGACACAATTGATTCGATGGCCAATTCAGCTGGAAGTGAAAACCCGAGAGGCAATCTGAAAACTTTGTAAAAACGGCGCACAAGTGTGCGCGCAATTTGGCTATGGGCGACGACGTTAAAAACTCCGCACCCGAGGCCTCAAATTCAAAAACCGTCTCGACACAATTGATTCTATGGACAATTCAGCTGGAGATGCAAACCCGAGAGGCAATCTGAAAACTTTGTAAAAACGGCGCACAAGTGTGCGCGCAATTTGGCTATGGGCGACGACGTCAAAAACTCCGCACCCGAGGCCTCAAATTCAAAAAATTTCTCGACACAATTGATTTTATGGCCAATTCAGTGAGGGATGCAAACCTGGGAGGCATTCTGAAAACTTTGTAAAAACGGCACACAACCATGCGCGCAAGTTTGGCTATGAGCGACGACGTCAAAAACTCCGCACCCGAGGCCCCAAATTCAAATACTGTCTCGACACAATTGATTCTATGGCCAATTCAGCTGGTAATGAAAACCCGAGAGGCAATCTGAAAACTTTGTAAAAACGGCGGACAAGTGTGCGCGCAATTTGGCTATGGGCGACGACGTCAAAAACTCCGCACCCGAGGCCTCAAATTCAAAAACCGTCTCGACACAATTGATTCTATGGCCAGTTCAGCTAGAAGTGCAAACCCGAGAGGCAATCTGAATACTTTGTAAAAACGGCGCACAAGTGTGGGCGCAATTTGGCTATGGGCGACGACGTTAAAAACTCCGCACCCGAGGCCTCAAATTCAAAAACCGTCTCGACACAATTGATTCTATGGCCAATTCAGCTGGAAATGCAAACCCGAGAGACAATCTGAAAACTTTGTAAAAACGGCACACAAGTGTGCGCGCAATTTAGCTATGGGCGACGACATCAAAAACACCGCACCCGAGGCCTCAAATTCAAAAATTTTCTCGACACAATTGATTCTATGGCCAATTCAACTGGAAGTGCAAACCCGTGAGGCAATCTGAAAACTTTGTAAAAACGGCGCACAAGTGTGCGCGCAATTTGGCTATGGGCGACGACGTCAAAAACTCCGCACCCGAGGCCTCAAATTCAAAAACCGTCTCGACACAATTGATTCTTTGGTCAATTCAGTGAGGGATGCAAACCTGGGAGGCAATCTGAAAACTTTGTAAAAACGGCATACAACCATGCGCGCAAGTTTGGCTATGGGCGACGACGTCAAAAACTCCGCACCCGAGGCCTCAAATTCAAAAACCGTCTCGACACAATTGATTCGATGGCCAATTCAGCTGGAAGTGAAAACCCGAGAGGCAATCTGAAAACTTTGTAAAAACGGCGCACAAGTGTGCGCGCAATTTGGCTATGGGCGACGACGTTAAAAACTCCGCACCCGAGGCCTCAAATTCAAAAACCGTCTCGACACAATTGATTCTATGGACAATTCAGCTGGAGATGCAAACCCGAGAGGCAATCTGAAAACTTTGTAAAAACGGCGCACAAGTGTGCGCGCAATTTGGCTATGGGCGACGACGTCAAAAACTCCGCACCCGAGGCCTCAAATTCAAAAAATTTCTCGACACAATTGATTTTATGGCCAATTCAGTGAGGGATGCAAACCTGGGAGGCATTCTGAAAACTTTGTAAAAACGGCACACAACCATGCACGCAAGTTTGGCTATGAGCGACGACGTCAAAAACTCCGCACCCGAGGCCCCAAATTCAAATACTGTCTCGACACAATTGATTCTATGGCCAATTCAGCTGGTAATGAAAACCCGAGAGGCAATCTGAAAACTTTGTAAAAACGGCGGACAAGTGTGCGCGCAATTTGGCTATGGGCGACGACGTCAAAAACTCCGCACCCGAGGCCTCAAATTCAAAAACCGTCTCGACACAATTGATTCTATGGCCAGTTCAGCTAGAAGTGCAAACCCGAGAGGCAATCTGAATACTTTGTAAAAACGGCGCACAAGTGTGGGCGCAATTTGGCTATGGGCGACGATGTTAAAAACTCCGCACCCGAGGCCTCAAATTCAAAAACCGTCTCGACACAATTGATTCTATGGCCAATTCAGCTGGAAATGCAAACCCGAGAGACAATCTGAAAACTTTGTAAAAACGGCACACAAGTGTGCGCGCAATTTAGCTATGGGCGACGACATCAAAAACACCGCACCCGAGGCCTCAAATTCAAAAATTTTCTCGACACAATTGATTCTATGGCCAATTCAACTGGAAGTGCAAACCCGTGAGGCAATCTGAAAACTTTGTAAAAACGGCGCACAAGTGTGCGCGCAATTTGGCTATGGGCGACGACGTCAAAAACTCCGCACCCGAGGCCTCAAATTCAAAAACCGTCTCGACACAATTGATTCTTTGGTCAATTCAGTGAGGGATGCAAACCTGGGAGGCAATCTGAAAACTTTGTAAAAACGGCACACAACCATGCGCGCAAGTTTGGCTATGGGCGACGACGTCAAAAACTCCGCACCCGAGGCCTCAAATTCAAAAACCGTCTCGACACAATTGATTCGATGGCCAATTCAGCTGGAAGTGAAAACCCGAGAGGCAATCTGAAAACTTTGTAAAAACGGCGCACAAGTGTGCGCGCAATTTGGCTATGGGCGACGACGTTAAAAACTCCGCACCCGAGGCCTCAAATTCAAAAACCGTCTCGACACAATTGATTCTATGGCCAATTCAGCTGGAAATGCAAACCCGAGAGACAATCTGAAAACTTTGTAAAAACGGCACACAAGTGTGCGCGCAATTTAGCTATGGGCGACGACATCAAAAACACCGCACCCGAGGCCTCAAATTCAAAAATTTTCTCGACACAATTGATTCTATGGCCAATTCAACTGGAAGTGCAAACCCGAGAGGCAATCTGAAAACTTTGTAAAAACGGCGCACAAGTGTGCGCGCAATTTGGCTATGGGCGACGACGTCAAAAACTCCGCACCCGAGGCCTCAAATTCAAAAACCGTCTCGACACAATTGATTCTTTGGTCAATTCAGTGAGGGATGCAAACCTGGGAGGCAATCTGAAAACTTTGTAAAAACGGCACACAACCATGCGCGCAAGTTTGGCTATGGGCGACGACGTCAAAAACTCCGCACCCGAGGCCTCAAATTCAAAAACCGTCTCGACACAATTGATTCGATGGCCAATTCAGCTGGAAGTGAAAACCCGAGAGGCAATCTGAAAACTTTGTAAAAACGGCGCACAAGTGTGCGCGCAATTTAGCTATGGGCGACGATGTCAAAAACTCCGCACCCGAGGCCTCAAATTCAAAAACCGTCTCGACACAATTGATTCTATGGACAATTCAGCTGGAGATGCAAACCCGAGAGGCAATCTGAAAACTTTGTAAAAACGGCGCACAAGTGTGCGCACAATTTGGCTATGGGCGACGACGTCAAAAACTCCGCACCCGAGGCCTCAAATTCAAAAACCGCCTCGACACAATTGATTCTATGGCCAATTCAGCTGGAAATGAAAACCCGAGAGGCAATCTGATAACTTTGTAAAAACGGCGCACAAGTGTGCGCGCAATTTGGCTATGGGCGACGACGTCAAAAACTCCGCACCCGAGGCCTCAAATTCAAAAACCGTCTAGACACAATTGATTCTATGGCCAATTCAGGTAGAAATGCAAACCCGAGAGGCAATCTGAAAACTTTGTAAAAACGGCGCACAAGTGTGCACGCAATTTGGCTATGGGCGACGACGTCAAAAACTCTGCACCTGAGGCCTCAGATTCAAAAATTTTCTCGACACAATTGATTCCATGGCCAATTCAACTGGAAGTGCAAACCCGAGAGGCAATCTGAAAACTTTGTAAAAACGGCGCACAAGTGTGCGCGCAATTTGGCTATGGGCGACGACGTCAAAAACTCCGCACCCGAGGCCTCAAATTCAAAAAATTTCTCGACACAATTGATTTTATGGCCAATTCAGTGAGGGATGCAAACCTGGGAGGCAATCTGAAAACTTTGTAAAAATGGCACACAACCATGCGCGCAAGTTTGGCTATGAGCGACGACGTCAAAAACTCCGCACCCGAGGCCTCAAATTCAAAAACTGTCTCGACACAATTGATTCTATGGCCAATTCAGCTGGTAATGAAAACCCGAGAGGCAATCTGAAAACTTTGTAAAAACGGCGGACAAGTGTGCGCGCAATTTGGCTATGGGCGACGACGTCAAAAACTCCGCACCCGAGGCCTCAAATTCAAAAACCGTCTCGACACAATTGATTTTATGGCCAATTCAGTGAGGGATGCAAACCTGGGAGGCATTCTGAAAACTTTGTAAAAACGGCACACAACCATGCACGCAAGTTTGGCTATGAGCGACGACGTCAAAAACTCCGCACCCGAGGCCCCAAATTCAAATACTGTCTCGACACAATTGATTCTATGGCCAATTCAGCTGGTAATGAAAACCCGAGAGGCAATCTGAAAACTTTGTAAAAACGGCGGACAAGTGTGCGCGCAATTTGGCTATGGGCGACGACGTCAAAAACTCCGCACCCGAGGCCTCAAATTCAAAAACCGTCTCGACACAATTGATTCTATGGCCAGTTCAGCTAGAAGTGCAAACCCGAGAGGCAATCTGAATACTTTGTAAAAACGGCGCACAAGTGTGGGCGCAATTTGGCTATGGGCGACGATGTTAAAAACTCCGCACCCGAGGCCTCAAATTCAAAAACCGTCTCGACACAATTGATTCTATGGCCAATTCAGCTGGAAATGCAAACCCGAGAGACAATCTGAAAACTTTGTAAAAACGGCACACAAGTGTGCGCGCAATTTAGCTATGGGCGACGACATCAAAAACACCGCACCCGAGGCCTCAAATTCAAAAATTTTCTCGACACAATTGATTCTATGGCCAATTCAACTGGAAGTGCAAACCCGTGAGGCAATCTGAAAACTTTGTAAAAACGGCGCACAAGTGTGCGCGCAATTTGGCTATGGGCGACGACGTCAAAAACTCCGCACCCGAGGCCTCAAATTCAAAAACCGTCTCGACACAATTGATTCTTTGGTCAATTCAGTGAGGGATGCAAACCTGGGAGGCAATCTGAAAACTTTGTAAAAACGGCACACAACCATGCGCGCAAGTTTGGCTATGGGCGACGACGTCAAAAACTCCGCACCCGAGGCCTCAAATTCAAAAACCGTCTCGACACAATTGATTCGATGGCCAATTCAGCTGGAAGTGAAAACCCGAGAGGCAATCTGAAAACTTTGTAAAAACGGCGCACAAGTGTGCGCGCAATTTGGCTATGGGCGACGACGTTAAAAACTCCGCACCCGAGGCCTCAAATTCAAAAACCGTCTCGACACAATTGATTCTATGGCCAATTCAGCTGGAAATGCAAACCCGAGAGACAATCTGAAAACTTTGTAAAAACGGCACACAAGTGTGCGCGCAATTTAGCTATGGGCGACGACATCAAAAACACCGCACCCGAGGCCTCAAATTCAAAAATTTTCTCGACACAATTGATTCTATGGCCAATTCAACTGGAAGTGCAAACCCGAGAGGCAATCTGAAAACTTTGTAAAAACGGCGCACAAGTGTGCGCGCAATTTGGCTATGGGCGACGACGTCAAAAACTCCGCACCCGAGGCCTCAAATTCAAAAACCGTCTCGACACAATTGATTCTTTGGTCAATTCAGTGAGGGATGCAAACCTGGGAGGCAATCTGAAAACTTTGTAAAAACGGCACACAACCATGCGCGCAAGTTTGGCTATGGGCGACGACGTCAAAAACTCCGCACCCGAGGCCTCAAATTCAAAAACCGTCTCGACACAATTGATTCGATGGCCAATTCAGCTGGAAGTGAAAACCCGAGAGGCAATCTGAAAACTTTGTAAAAACGGCGCACAAGTGTGCGCGCAATTTAGCTATGGGCGACGATGTCAAAAACTCCGCACCCGAGGCCTCAAATTCAAAAACCGTCTCGACACAATTGATTCTATGGACAATTCAGCTGGAGATGCAAACCCGAGAGGCAATCTGAAAACTTTGTAAAAACGGCGCACAAGTGTGCGCACAATTTGGCTATGGGCGACGACGTCAAAAACTCCGCACCCGAGGCCTCAAATTCAAAAACCGCCTCGACACAATTGATTCTATGGCCAATTCAGCTGGAAATGAAAACCCGAGAGGCAATCTGATAACTTTGTAAAAACGGCGCACAAGTGTGCGCGCAATTTGGCTATGGGCGACGACGTCAAAAACTCCGCACCCGAGGCCTCAAATTCAAAAACCGTCTAGACACAATTGATTCTATGGCCAATTCAGGTAGAAATGCAAACCCGAGAGGCAATCTGAAAACTTTGTAAAAACGGCGCACAAGTGTGCACGCAATTTGGCTATGGGCGACGACGTCAAAAACTCTGCACCTGAGGCCTCAGATTCAAAAATTTTCTCGACACAATTGATTCCATGGCCAATTCAACTGGAAGTGCAAACCCGAGAGGCAATCTGAAAACTTTGTAAAAACGGCGCACAAGTGTGCGCGCAATTTGGCTATGGGCGACGACGTCAAAAACTCCGCACCCGAGGCCTCAAATTCAAAAAATTTCTCGACACAATTGATTTTATGGCCAATTCAGTGAGGGATGCAAACCTGGGAGGCAATCTGAAAACTTTGTAAAAATGGCACACAACCATGCGCGCAAGTTTGGCTATGAGCGACGACGTCAAAAACTCCGCACCCGAGGCCTCAAATTCAAAAACTGTCTCGACACAATTGATTCTATGGCCAATTCAGCTGGTAATGAAAACCCGAGAGGCAATCTGAAAACTTTGTAAAAACGGCGGACAAGTGTGCGCGCAATTTGGCTATGGGCGACGACGTCAAAAACTCCGCACCCGAGGCCTCAAATTCAAAAACCGTCTCGACACAATTGATTCTATGGCCAATTAAGTAAGGGATGCAAACCTGGGAGGCAATCTGAAAACTTTGTAAAAACGGCACACAACCATGCGCACAAGCTTGGCTATGGGCGACGACGTCAAAAACTCCGCACCCGAGGCCTCAAATTCAAAAACCGTCTCGACATAATTGATTCGATGGCCAATTCAGCTAGAAGTGAAAACTCGAGAGGCAATCTGAAAACTTTGTAAAAACGGCGGACAAGTGTGCGCGCAATTTGGCTATGGGCGACGACGTCAAAAACTCCGCACCCGAGGCCTCAAATTCAAAAATCGTCTCGACACAATTGATTCTATGGCCAGTTCAGCTAGAAGTGCAAACCCGAGAGGCAATCTGAATACTTTGTAAAAACGGCGCACAAGTGTGCGCGCAATTTGGCTATGGGCGACGACGTTAAAAACTCCGCACCCGAGGCCTCAAATTCAAAAACCGTCTCGACATAATTGATTCTATGGCCAATTCAGCTGGAAATGCAAACCCGAAAGGCAATCTGAAAACTTTGTAAAAACGGCACACAAGTGTGCGCGCAATTTAGCTATGGGCGACGACGTCAAAAACTCCGCACCCGAGGCCTCAAATTCAAAAAATTTCTCGACACAATTGATTCTATGGCCAATTCAACTGGGAGTGCAAACCCGAGAGGCAATCTGAAAACTTTGTAAAAACGGCGCACAAGTGTGCGCGCAATTTGGCTATGGGCGACGACGTCAAAAACTCCGCTCAAGAGGCCTCAAATTCAAAAACCGTCTCGACACAATTGATTCTATGGTCAATTCAGTGAGGGATGCAAACCTGGGAGGCAATCTGAAAACTTTGTAAAAACGGCACACAACCATGCGCGCAAGTTTGGCTATGGGCGACGACGTCAAAAACTCCGCACCCGAGGCCTCAAATTCAAAAACCGTCTCGACACAATTGATTCGATGGCCAATTCAGCTGGAAGTGAAAACCCGAGAGGCAATCTGAAAACTTTGTAAAAACGGCGCACAAGTGTGCGCGCAATTTGTCTATGGGCGACGACGTCAAAAACTCCGCACCCGAGGCCTCAAATTCAAAAACCGTCTCGACACAATTGATTCTATGGCCAATTCAGCTGGAGATGCAAACCCGAGAGGCAATCTGAAAACTTTGTAAAAATGGCGCACAAGTGTGCGCGCAATTTGGCTATGGGCGACGACGTCAAAAACTCCGCACCCGAGGCCTCAAATTCAAAAAGTTTCTCAACACAATTGATTTTATGGCCAATTCAGTGAGGGATGCAAACCTGGGAGGCAATCTGAAAATTTTGTAAAAACGGCACACAACCATGCGCGCAAGTTTGGCTATGGGCGACGACGTCAAAAACTCCGCACCCGAGGCCTCAAATTCAAAAACCGTCTCGACACAATTGATTCTATGGCCAATTCAGCTGGAAATGAAAACCCGAGAGGCAATCTGATAACTTTGTAAAAACGGCGCACAAGTGTGCGCGCAATTTGGCTATGGGCGACGACGTCAAAAACTCCGCACCCGAGGCCTCAAATTCAAAAACCGTCTAGACACAATTGATTCTATGGCCAATTCAGCTAGAAATGCAAACCCGAGAGGCAATCTGAAAACTTTGTAAAAACGGCGCACAAGTGTGCGCGCAATTTGGCTATGGGCGACGACGTCAAAAACTCTGCACCTGAGGCCTCAGATTCAAAAATTTTCTCGACACAATTGATTCGATGGCCAATTCAACTGGAAGTGCAAACCCGAGAGGCAATCTGAAAACTTTGTAAAAACGGCGCACAAGTGTGAGCGCAATTTGGCTATGGGCGACGACGTCAAAAACTCCGCACCCAAGGCCTCAAATTCAAAAAATTTCTCGACACAATTGATTTTATGGCCAATTCAGTGAGGGATGCAAACCTGGGAGGCAATCTGAAAACTTTGTAAAAACGGCACACAACCATGCGCGCAAGTTTGGCTATGGGCGACGACGTCAAAAACTCCGCACCCGAGGCCTCAAATTCAAAAACCGTCTCGACACAATTGATTCTATGGCCAATTCAGCTGGAGATGAAAACCCGAGAGGCAATCTGATAACTTTGTAAAAACGGCGCACAAGTGTGCGCGCAATTTGGCTATGGGCGACGACGTCAAAAACTCCGCACCCGAGGCCTCAAATTTAAAAAATTTCTCGACACAATTGATTCTATGGCCAATTCAACTGGAAGTGCAAACTCGAGAGGCAATCTGAAAACTTTGTACAAACGGCGCACAAGTGTGCGCGCAATTTGGCTATGGGCGACGACGTCAAAAACTCCGCACCCGAGGCCTCAAATGCAAAAACCGTCTCGACACAATTGATTCTATGGCCAATTCAGTGAGGGATGCAAACCTGGGAGGCAATCTGAAAACTTTGTAAAAACGGCACACAACCATGCGCGCAAGTTTGGCTATGGGCGACGACGTCAAAAACTCCGCACCCGAGGCCTCAAATTCAAAAACCTTCTCGACACAATTGATTCTATGGCCAATTCAGCTGGAGATGAAAACCCGAGAGGCAATCTGATAACTTTGTAAAAACGGCGCACAAGTGTGCGCACAATTTGGCTATGGGCGACGACGTCAAAAACTCCGCACCCGAGGCCTCAAATTCAAAAACCGTCTAGACACAATTGATTCTATGGCCAATTCAGCTAGAAATGCAAACCCGAGAGGCAATCTGAAAACTTTGTAAAAACGGCGCACAAGTGTGCGCGCAATTTGGCTATGGGCGACGACGTCAAAAACTCCGCACCTGAGGCCTCAGATTCAAAAAATTTCTCGACACAATTGATTCTATGGCCAATTCAATTGGAAGTGCAAACCCGAGAGGCAATCTGAAAACTTTGTAAAAACGGCGCACAAGTGTGCGCGCAATTTGGCTATGGGCGACGACGTCAAAAACTCCGCACCCGAGGCCTCAAATTCAAAAAATTTCTCGACACAATTGATTTTATGGCCAATTCAGTGGGGGATGCAAACCTGGGAGGCAATCTGAAAACTTTGTAAAAACGGCACACAACCATGCACGCAAGTTTGGCTATGGGCGACGACGTCAAAAACTCCGCACCCGAGGCCTCAAATTCAAAAACCGTCTAGACACAATTGATTCTATGGCCAATTCAGCTGGTAATGAAAACCCGATAGGCAATCTGAAAACTTTGTAGAAACGGCGGACAAGTGTGCGCGCAATTTGGTTATGGGCGACGACGTCAAAAACTCCGCACCCGAGGCCTCAAATTCAAAAACCGTCTCGACGCAATTGATTCTATGGCCAGTTCAGCTAGAAGTGCAAACCCGAGAGGCAATCTGAATACTTTGTAAAAACGGCGCACAAGTGTGCGCGCAATTTGGCTATGGGCGACGACGTCAAAAACTCCGCACCCGAGGCCTCAAATTCAAAAACCGTCTCGACACAATTGATTCTATGGCCAATTCAGCTGGAAATGAAAACCCGAGAGGCAATCTGAAAACTTTGTAAAAACGGCGCACAAGTGTGCGCGCAATTTGGCTATGGGCGACGACGTCAAAAACTCCGCACCCGAGGCCTCAAATTCAAAAAATTTCTCGACACAATTGATTTTATGGCCAATTCAGTGGGGGATGCAAACCTGGGAGGCAATCTGAAAACTTTGTAAAAACGGCACACAACCATGCGCGCAAGTTTGGCTATGGGTGACGACGTCAAAAACTCCGCACCCGAGGCCTCAAATTCAAAAACCGTCTCGACACAATTGATTCTATGGCCAATTCAGCTGGAAATGAAAACCCGAGAGGCAATCTGATAACTTTGTAAAAAGGGCGCACAAGTGTGCGCGCAATTTGGCTATGGGCGACGACGTCAAAAACTCCGCACCCGAGGCCTCAAATTCAAAAACCGTCTAGACACAATTGATTCTATGGCCAATTCAGCTAGAAATGCAAACCCGAGAGGCAATTTGAAAACTTTGTAAAAACGGCGCACAAGTGTGCGCGCAATTTGGCTATGGGCGACGACGTAAAAAACTCCGCACCCGAGGCCAAAAATTCAAAAAAATTCTCGACACAATTGATTTTATGGCCAATTCAGTGAGGGATGCAAACTTGGGTGGCAATCTGAAAACTTTGTAAAAACGGCACACAACCATGCGCGCAAGTTTGGCTATGGGCGACGACGTCAAAAACTCCGCACCCGAGGCCTCAAATTTAAAAACCGTCTCTACACAATTGATTTTATGGCTAATTCAGCTGGAAATGAAAACCCAAGAGGCAATCTGAAAACTTTGTAAAAACGGCGCACAAGTGTGCGCGCAATTTGGCTATTGGCGACGACGTCAAAAACTCCGCACCCGAGGCCTCAAATTCAAAAACCGTCTCGACACAATTGATTCTATGGCCAATTCAGTGAGGGATGCAAACCTGGGAGGCAATCTGAAAACTTTGTAAAAACGGCACACAACCATGCGCGCAAGTTTGGCTATGGGCGACGACGTCAAAAACTCCGCACCCGAGGCCTCAAATTAAAAAACCGTCTCGACACAATTGATTCTATGGCCAATTCAGCTGGAACTGAAAACCCGAGAGGCAATCTGAAAACTCTGTAAAAACGGCGCACAAGTGTGCGCGCAATTTGGCTATGGGCGACGACGTCAAAAACTCCACACCCGAGGCCTCAAATTCAAAAACCAGCTCGACACAATTGATTCTATGGCCAATTCAGCTGGAAATGCAAACTCGAGAGGCAATCTGAAAACTTTGTAAAAACGGAGCATAAGTGTGCGCGTAATTTGGCTATGGGCGACGATGTCAAAAACTCCGCACCCGAGGCCTCAAATTCAAAAAATTTCTCGACACAATTGATTCTATGGCAATTCAACTGGAAGTGCAAACCCGAGAGGCAATCTGAAAACTTTGTAATAACGGCGCACAGGTGTGCGCGCAATTTGGCTATGGGCGACGACGTCAAACACTCCTCACCCGAGGCCTCAAATTCAAAAAATTTCTCGACACAATTGATTCTATGGCCAATTCAGTGAGGGATGCAAACCTGGGAGGCAATCTGAAAACTTTGTAAAAACGGAACACAACCATGCGCGCAAGTTTGGCTATGGGCGACGACGTCAAAAACTCCGCACCCGAGGCCTCAAATTCAAAAACCGTCTCGACAAAATTGATTTTATGGCCAATTCAGCTAGAAATGAAAACCCGAGAGGCAATCTGAAAACTTTGTAAAAACGGCGCACAAGTGTGCGCGCAATTTGGCTATGGGCGACGACGTCAAAAACTCCACACCCGAGGCCTGAAATTCAAAAACCCTCTCGACACAATTGATTATATGGCCAATTCAGTGGGGGATGCAAACCTGGGAGGCAATCTGAAAACTTTGTAAAAACGGCACACAACCCTGCGCGCAAGTTTGGCTATGAGCGACGACGTCAAAAACTCCGCACCTGAGGCCTCAAATTCAAAAACCGCCTCGACACAATTGATTATATGGCCAATTCAGTGAGGGATGCAAACCTGGGAGGCAATCTGAAAACTTTGTAAAAATGGCACACAACCATGCGTGCAAGTTTGGCTATGGGCGACGACGTAAAAAACTCCGCACCCGAGGCCTCAAATTCAAAAACCGTCTCGACACAATTGATTCTATGGCCAATTCAGCTGGAAATGAAAACCCGAGTGGCAATCTGATAACTTTGTAAAAACGGCGCACAAGTGTGCGCGCAATTTGGCTATGGGCGACGACGTCAAAAACTCCGCACCCGAGGCCTCAAATTCAAAAACCGTCTCGACACAATTGATTCTATGGCCAATTCAGTGAGGGATGCAAACCTAGGAGGCAATCTGAAAACTTTGTAAAAACGGCACACAACCATGCGCGCAAGTTTGGCTTTGGGCGACGACGTCAAAAACTCCGCACCCGAGGCCTCAAATTCAAAAACCGTCTCGACACAATTGATTCTATGGCCAATTCTGTGAGGGATGCAAACCTAGGAGGCAATCTGAAAACTTTGTAAAAACGGCACACAACCATGCGCGCAAGTTTGGCTTTGGGCGACGACGTCAAAAACTCCGCACCCGAGGCCTCAAATTCAAAAACTTTCTCGACACAAATGATTCTATGGCCAATTTAGCTGGAAATGCAAACCCGAGAGGCAATCTGAAAACTTTGTAAAAACGGCGCACAAGTGTGCGCGCAATTTGGCTATGGGCGACGACGTCAAAAACTCCGCACCCGAGGCCTCAAATTCAAAAAATTTCTCGACACAATTGATTTTATGGCCAATTCAGTGGGGGATGCAAACCTGGGAGGCAATCTGAAAACTTTGTAAAAACGGCACACAACCATGCACGCAAGTTTGGCTATGGGCGACGACGTCAAAAACTCCGCACCCGAGGCCTCAAATTCAAAAACCGTCTAGACACAATTGATTCTATGGCCAATTCAGCTGGTAATGAAAACCCGATAGGCAATCTGAAAACTTTGTAGAAACGGCGGACAAGTGTGCGCGCAATTTGGTTATGGGCGACGACGTCAAAAACTCCGCACCCGAGGCCTCAAATTCAAAAACCGTCTCGACGCAATTGATTCTATGGCCAGTTCAGCTAGAAGTGCAAACCCGAGAGGCAATCTGAATACTTTGTAAAAACGGCGCACAAGTGTGCGCGCAATTTGGCTATGGGCGACGACGTCAAAAACTCCGCACCCGAGGCCTCAAATTCAAAAACCGTCTCGACACAATTGATTCTATGGCCAATTCAGCTGGAAATGAAAACCCGAGAGGCAATCTGAAAACTTTGTAAAAACGGCGCACAAGTGTGAGCGCAATTTGGCTATGGGCGACGACGTCAAAAACTCCGCACCCGAGGCCTCAAATTCAAAAAAATTCTCGACACAATTGATTTTATGGCCAATTCAGTGGGGGATGCAAACCTGGGAGGCAATCTGAAAACTTTGTAAAAACGGCACACAACCATGCGCGCAAGTTTGGCTATGGGTGACGACGTCAAAAACTCCGCACCCGAGGCCTCAAATTCAAAAACCGTCTCGACACAATTGATTCTATGGCCAATTCAGCTGGAAATGAAAACCCGAGAGGCAATCTGATAACTTTGTAAAAAGGGCGCACAAGTGTGCGCGCAATTTGGCTATGGGCGACGACGTCAAAAACTCCGCACCCGAGGCCTCAAATTCAAAAACCGTCTAGACACAATTGATTCTATGGCCAATTCAGCTAGAAATGCAAACCCGAGAGGTAATTTGAAAACTTTGTAAAAACGGCGCACAAGTGTGCGCGCAATTTGGCTATGGGCGACGACGTAAAAAACTCCGCACCCGAGGCCAAAAATTCAAAAAAATTCTCGACACAATTGATTTTATGGCCAATTCAGTGAGGGATGCAAACTTGGGTGGCAATCTGAAAACTTTGTAAAAACGGCACACAACCATGCGCGCAAGTTTGGCTATGGGCGACGACGTCAAAAACTCCGCACCCGAGGCCTCAAATTCAAAAACCGTCTCTACACAATTGATTTTATGGCTAATTCAGCTGGAAATGAAAACCCAAGAGGCAATCTGAAAACTTTGTAAAAACGGCGCACAAGTGTGCGCGCAATTTGGCTATTGGCGACGACGTCAAAAACTCCGCACCCGAGGCCTCAAATTCAAAAACCGTCTCGACACAATTGATTCTATGGCCAATTCAGTGAGGGATGCAAACCTGGGAGGCAATCTGAAAACTTTGTAAAAACGGCACACAACCATGCGCGCAAGTTTGGCTATGGGCGACGACGTCAAAAACTCCGCACCCGAGGCCTCAAATTAAAAAACCGTCTCGACACAATTGATTCTATGGCCAATTCAGCTGGAACTGAAAACCCGAGAGGCAATCTGAAAACTCTGTAAAAACGGCGCACAAGTGTGCGCGCAATTTGGCTATGGGCGACGACGTCAAAAACTCCACACCCGAGGCCTCAAATTCAAAAACCAGCTCGACACAATTGATTCTATGGCCAATTCAGCTGGAAATGCAAACTCGAGAGGCAATCTGAAAACTTTGTAAAAACGGAGCATAAGTGTGCGCGTAATTTGGCTATGGGCGACGATGTCAAAAACTCCGCACCCGAGGCCTCAAATTCAAAAAATTTCTCGACACAATTGATTCTATGGCAATTCAACTGGAAGTGCAAACCCGAGAGGCAATCTGAAAACTTTGTAATAACGGCGCACAGGTGTGCGGGCAATTTGGCTATGGGCGACGACGTCAAACACTCCTCACCCGAGGCCTCAAATTCAAAAAATTTCTCGACACAATTGATTCTATGGCCAATTCAGTGAGGGATGCAAACCTGGGAGGCAATCTGAAAACTTTGTAAAAACGGAACACAACCATGCGCGCAAGTTTGGCTATGGGCGACGACGTCAAAAACTCCGCACCCGAGGCCTCAAATTCAAAAACCGTCTCGACAAAATTGATTTTATGGCCAATTCAGCTAGAAATGAAAACCCGAGAGGCAATCTGAAAACTTTGTAAAAACGGCGCACAAGTGTGCGCGCAATTTGGCTATGGGCGACGACGTCAAAAACTCCACACCCGAGGCCTGAAATTCAAAAACCCTCTCGACACAATTGATTATATGGCCAATTCAGTGGGGGATGCAAACCTGGGAGGCAATCTGAAAACTTTGTAAAAACGGCACACAACCCTGCGCGCAAGTTTGGCTATGAGCGACGACGTCAAAAACTCCGCACCTGAGGCCTCAAATTCAAAAACTGCCTCGACACAATTGATTATATGGCCAATTCAGTGAGGGATGCAAACCTGGGAGGCAATCTGAAAACTTTGTAAAAATGGCACACAACCATGCGTGCAAGTTTGGCTATGGGCGACGACGTAAAAAACTCCGCACCCGAGGCCTCAAATTCAAAAACCGTCTCGACACAATTGATTCTATGGCCAATTCAGCTGGAAATGAAAACCCGAGTGGCAATCTGATAACTTTGTAAAAACGGCGCACAAGTGTGCGCGCAATTTGGCTATGGGCGACGACGTCAAAAACTCCGCACCCGAGGCCTCAAATTCAAAAACCGTCTAGACACAATTGATTCTATGGCCAATTCAGCTAGAAATGCAAACCCGAGAGGCAATCTGAAAACTTTGTAAAAACGGCGCACAAGTGTGCGCGCAATTTGGCTATGGGCAACGACGTCAAAAACTCCGCACCCGAGGCCTCAAATTCAAAAATTTTCTCGACACAATTGATTCTATGGCCAATTCAACTGGAAGTGCAAACCCGAGAGGCAATCTGAACACTTTGTAAAAACGGCGCACAAGTGTGCGCGCAATTTGGCTATGGGCGACGACGTCAAAAACTCCGCACCCGAGGCCTCAAATTCAAAAATTTTCTCGACACAATTGATTCTATGGCCAATTCAGCTGGAGATGAAAACCCGAGAGGCAATCTGATAACTTTGTAAAAACGGCGCACAAGTGTGCGCGCAATTTGGCTATGGGCGACGACGTCAAAAACTCCGCACCCGAGGCCTCAAATTCAAAAACCGTCTAGACACAATTGATTCTATGGCCAATTCAGCTAGAAATGCAAACCCGAGAGGCAATCTGAAAACTTTGTAAAAACGGCGCACAAGTGTGCGCGCAATTTGGCTATGGGCGACGACGTCAAAAACTCCGCACTTGAGGCCTCAGATTCAAAAAATTTCTCGACACAATTGATTCTATGGCCAATTCAATTGGAAGTGCAAACCCGAGAGGCAATCTGAAAACTTTGTAAAAACGGCGCACAAGTGTGCGCGCAATTTGGCTATGGGCGACGACGTCAAAAACTCCGCACCCGAGGCCTCAAATTCAAAAAATTTCTCGACACAATTGATTTTATGGCCAATTCAGTGGGGGATGCAAACCTGGGAGGCAATCTGAAAACTTTGTAAAAACGGCACACAACCATGCACGCAAGTTTGGCTATGGGCGACGACGTCAAAAACTCCGCACCCGAGGCCTCAAATTCAAAAACCGTCTAGACACAATTGATTCTATGGCCAATTCAGCTGGTAATGAAAACCCAATAGGCAATCTGAAAACTTTGTAGAAACGGCGGACAAGTGTGCGCGCAATTTGGTTATGGGCGACGACGTCAAAAACTCCGCACCCGAGGCCTCAAATTCAAAAACCGTCTCGACGCAATTGATTCTATGGCCAGTTCAGCTAGAAGTGCAAACCCGAGAGGCAATCTGAATACTTTGTAAAAACGGCGCACAAGTGTGCGCGCAATTTGGCTATGGGCGACGACGTCAAAAACTCCGCACCCGAGGCCTCAAATTCAAAAACCGTCTCGACACAATTGATTCTATGGCCAATTCTGCTGGAAGTGCAAACCCTAGAGGCAATCTGAAAACTTTGTAAAAACGGCACACAAGTGTGCGCGCAATTTGGCTATCGGCGACGACGTCAAAAACTCCGCACCCGAGGCCTCAAATTGAAAAAATTTCTCGACACAATTGATTCTATGGCCAATTCAACTGGAAGTGCAAACCCGAGAGGCACTCTGAAAACTTTGTAAAAACGGCGCACAAGTGTGCGCGCAATTTGGCTATGGGCGACGACGTCAAAAACTCCGCACCCGAGGCCTCAAATGCAAAAACCGTCTCGACACAATTGATTCTATGGCCAATTCAGTGAGGGATGCAAACCTGGGAGGCAATCTGAAAACTTTGTAAAAACGGCACACAACCATGTGCGCAAGTTTTGCTATGGGCGACGACGTAAAAAACTCCGCACCCGAGGCCTCAAATTCAAAAACCGCCACGACACAATTGATTCTATGGCCAATTCAGTGAGGGATGCAAACCTGGGAGGCAATCTGAAAACATTGTAAAAACGGCACACAACCATGCGCGCAAGTTTGGCTATGGGCGACGACGTCAAAAACTCCGCACCCGAGGCCTCATATTCAAAAACCGTCTCGACACAATTGATTCGATGGCCAATTCAGCTGGAAGTGAAAACCCGAGAGGCAATCTGAAAACTTTGTAAAAACGGCGCACAAGTGTGCGCGCAATTTGGCTATGGGCGACGACGTCAAAAACTCCGCACCCGAGGCCTCAAATGCAAAAACCGTCTCGACACAATTGATTCTATGGCCAATTCAGTGAGGGATGCATACCTGGGAGGCAATCTGAAAACTTTGTAAAAACGGCACACAACCATGTGCGCAAGTTTGGCTATGGGCGACGACGTCAAAAACTCCGCACCCGAGGCCTCAAATTCAAAAACTGCCACGACACAATTGATTCTATGGCCAATTCAGTGAGGGATGCAAACCTGGGAGGCAATCTGAAAACTTTGTAAAAACGGCACACAACCATGTGCGCAAGTTTGGCTATGGGCGACGACGTCAAAAACTCCGCACCCGAGGCCTCAAATTCAAAAACCGCCACGACACAATTGATTCTATGGCCAATTCAGTGAGGGATGCAAACCTGGGAGGCAATCTGAAAACTTTGTAAAAACGGCACACAACCATGCGCGCAAGTTTGGCTATGGGTGACGACGTCAAAAACTCCGCACCCGAGGCCTCAAATTCAAAAACCGTCTCGACACAATTGATTCTATGGCCAATTCAGCTGGAAATGAAAACCCGAGAGGCAATCTGATAACTTTGTAAAAAGGGCGCACAAGTGTGCGCGCAATTTGGCTATGGGCGACGACGTCAAAAACTCCGCACCCGAGGCCTCAAATTCAAAAACCGTCTAGACACAATTGATTCTATGGCCAATTCAGCTAGAAATGCAAACCCGAGAGGCAATTTGAAAACTTTGTAAAAACGGCGCACAAGTGTGCGCACAATTTGGCTATGGGCGACGACGTAAAAAACTCCGCACCCGAGGCCTCAAATTCAAAAAATTTCTCGACACAATTGATTCTATGGCCAATTCAACTAGAAGTGCAAACCCGAGAGGCAATCTGAAAACTTTGTAAAAACGGCGCACAAGTGTGCGCGCAATTTGGCTATGGGCGACGACGTCAAAAACTCCACACCCGAGGCCTCAAATTCAAAAAATTTCTCGACACAATTGATTTTATGGCCAACTCAGTGAGGGATGCAAACCTGGGACGCAATCTGAAAACTTTGTAAAAACGGCACACAACCATGCGCGCAAGTTTGGCTATGGGCGACGACGTCAAAAACTCCGCACCCAAGGCCTCAAATTCAAAAACCTTCTCGACACAATTGATTCTATGGCCAATTCAGCTGGTAATAAAAGCCCGAGAGGCAATCTGAAAACTTTGTAAAAACGGCAGACAAGTGTGCGCGCAATTTGGCTATGGGCGACGACGTCAAAAACTCCGCACCCGAGGCCTCAAATTCAAAAACCGGCTCGACACAATTGATTCTATGGCCAGTTCAGCTAGAAGTGCAAACCCGAGAGGCAATCTGAATACTTTGTAAAAACGGCGCACAAGTGTGCGCGCAATTTGGCTATGGGCGACGACGTCAAAAACTCCGCACCCGAGGCCTCAAATTCAAAAAGTTTCTCGACACAATTGATTCTATGGCAATTCAACTGGAAGTGCAAACCCGAGAGGCAATCTGAAAACTTTGTAAAAACGGCGCACAAGTGTGCGCGCAATTTGGCTATGGGCGACGACGTCAAAAACTCCGCACCCGAGGCCTCAAATTCAAAAAATTTCTCGACACAATTGATTCTATGGCCAATTCAGCTAGAAGTGCAAACCGGAGAGGCAATCTGAAAACTTTGTAAAAACGGCGCACAAGTGTGCACGCAATATGGCTATGGGCGACGACGTCAAAAACTCCGCACCCGAGGCCTCAAATTCAAAAACCGTCTCGACACAATTGATTCTATGGCAAATTCAGCTGGTAATGCAAACCCGAGAGGCAATCTGAAAACTTTGTAAAAACGGCGCACAAGTGTGCGCGCAATTTGGCTATGGGCGACGACGTAAAAAACTCCGCACCCGAGGCCTCAAATTCAAAAACCGCCACGACACAATTGATTCTATGGCCAATTCAGTGAGGGATGCAAACCTGGGAGGCAATCTGAAAACATTGTAAAAACGGCACACAACCATGCGCGCAAGTTTGGCTATGGGCGACGACGTCAAAAACTCCGCACCCGAGGCCTCATATTCAAAAACCGTCTCGACACAATTGATTCGATGGCCAATTCAGCTGGAAGTGAAAACCCGAGAGGCAATCTGAAAACTTTGTAAAAACGGCGCACAAGTGTGCGCGCAATTTGGCTATGGGCGACGACGTCAAAAACTCCGCACCCGAGGCCTCAAATGCAAAAACCGTCTCGACACAATTGATTCTATGGCCAATTCAGTGAGGGATGCATACCTGGGAGGCAATCTGAAAACTTTGTAAAAACGGCACACAACCATGTGCGCAAGTTTGGCTATGGGCGACGACGTCAAAAACTCCGCACCCGAGGCCTCAAATTCAAAAACTGCCACGACACAATTGATTCTATGGCCAATTCAGTGAGGGATGCAAACCTGGGAGGCAATCTGAAAACTTTGTAAAAACGGCACACAACCATGTGCGCAAGTTTGGCTATGGGCGACGACGTCAAAAACTCCGCACCCGAGGCCTCAAATTCAAAAACCGCCACGACACAATTGATTCTATGGCCAATTCAGTGAGGGATGCAAACCTGGGAGGCAATCTGAAAACTTTGTAAAAACGGCACACAACCATGCGCGCAAGTTTGGCTATGGGTGACGACGTCAAAAACTCCGCACCCGAGGCCTCAAATTCAAAAACCGTCTCGACACAATTGATTCTATGGCCAATTCAGCTGGAAATGAAAACCCGAGAGGCAATCTGATAACTTTGTAAAAAGGGCGCACAAGTGTGCGCGCAATTTGGCTATGGGCGACGACGTCAAAAACTCCGCACCCGAGGCCTCAAATTCAAAAACCGTCTAGACACAATTGATTCTATGGCCAATTCAGCTAGAAATGCAAACCCGAGAGGCAATTTGAAAACTTTGTAAAAACGGCGCACAAGTGTGCGCACAATTTGGCTATGGGCGACGACGTAAAAAACTCCGCACCCGAGGCCTCAAATTCAAAAAATTTCTCGACACAATTGATTCTATGGCCAATTCAACTAGAAGTGCAAACCCGAGAGGCAATCTGAAAACTTTGTAAAAACGGCGCACAAGTGTGCGCGCAATTTGGCTATGGGCGACGACGTCAAAAACTCCACACCCGAGGCCTCAAATTCAAAAAATTTCTCGACACAATTGATTTTATGGCCAACTCAGTGAGGGATGCAAACCTGGGAGGCAATCTGAAAACTTTGTAAAAACGGCACACAACCATGCGCGCAAGTTTGGCTATGGGCGACGACGTCAAAAACTCCGCACCCAAGGCCTCAAATTCAAAAACCTTCTCGACACAATTGATTCTATGGCCAATTCAGCTGGTAATAAAAGCCCGAGAGGCAATCTGAAAACTTTGTAAAAACGGCAGACAAGTGTGCGCGCAATTTGGCTATGGGCGACGACGTCAAAAACTCCGCACCCGAGGCCTCAAATTCAAAAACCGGCTCGACACAATTGATTCTATGGCCAGTTCAGCTAGAAGTGCAAACCCGAGAGGCAATCTGAATACTTTGTAAAAACGGCGCACAAGTGTGCGCGCAATTTGGCTATGGGCGACGACGTCAAAAACTCCGCACCCGAGGCCTCAAATTCAAAAAGTTTCTCGACACAATTGATTCTATGGCAATTCAACTGGAAGTGCAAACCCGAGAGGCAATCTGAAAACTTTGTAAAAACTGCGCACAAGTGTGCGCGCAATTTGGCTATGGGCGACGACGTCAAAAACTCCGCACCCGAGGCCTCAAATTCAAAAATTTCTCGACACAATTGATTCTATGGCCAATTCAGCTAGAAGTGCAAACCGGAGAGGCAATCTGAAAACTTTGTAAAAACGGCGCACAAGTGTGCACGCAATATGGCTATGGGCGACGACGTCAAAAACTCCGCACCCGAGGCCTCAAATTCAAAAACCGTCTCGACACAATTGATTCTATGGCAAATTCAGCTGGTAATGCAAACCCGAGAGGCAATCTGAAAACTTTGTAAAAACGGCGCACAAGTGTGCGCGCAATTTGGCTATGGGCGACGACGTCAAAAACTCCGCACCCGAGGCCTCAAATTCAAAAAATTTCTCGACACAATTGATTCTATGGCAATTCAACTGGAAATGCAAACCCGAGAGGCAATCTGAAAACTTTGTAAAAATGGTGCACAAGTGTGCGCGCAATTTGGCTATGGGCGACGACGTCAAAAACTCCGCACCCGAGGCCAAAAATTCAAAAAAATTCTCGACACAATTGATTCTATGGCCAATTCAGTGAGGGATGCAAACTTGGGTGGCAATCTGAAAACTTTGTAAAAACGGCACACAACCATGCGCGCAAGTTTGGCTATGGGCGACGACGTCAAAAACTCCGCACCCGAGGCCTCAAATTCAAAAACCGTCTCTACACAATTGATTTTATGGCTAATTCAGCTGGAAATGAAAACCCAAGAGGCAATCTGAAAACTTTGTAAAAACGGCGCACAAGTGTGCGCGCAATTTGGCTATTGGCGACGACGTCAAAAACTCCGCACCCGAGGCCTCAAATTCAAAAACCGTCTCGACACAATTGATTCTATGGCCAATTCAGTGAGGGATGCAAACCTGGGAGGCAATCTGAAAACTTTGTAAAAACGGCACACAACCATGCGCGCAAGTTTGGCTATGGGCGACGACGTCAAAAACTCCGCACCCGAGGCCTCAAATTAAAAAACCGTCTCGACACAATTGATTCTATGGCCAATTCAGCTGGAACTGAAAACCCGAGAGGCAATCTGAAAACTCTGTAAAAACGGCGCACAAGTGTGCGCGCAATTTGGCTATGGGCGACGACGTCAAAAACTCCACACCCGAGGCCTCAAATTCAAAAACCAGCTCGACACAATTGATTCTATGGCCAATTCAGCTGGAAATGCAAACCCGAGAGGCAATCTGAAAACTTTGTAAAAACGGAGCATAAGTGTGCGCGTAATTTGGCTATGGGCGACGACGTCAAAAACTCCGCACCCAAGGCCTCAAATTCAAAAAATTTCTCGACACAATTGATTCTATGGCAATTCAACTGGAAGTGCAAAGCCGAGAGGCAATCTGAAAACTTTGTAATAAAGGCGCACAGGTGTGCGCGCAATTTGGCTATGGGCGACGACGTCAAACACTCCTCACCCGAGGCCTCAAATTCAAAAAATTTCTCGACACAATTGATTCTATGGCCAATTCAGTGAGGGATGCAAACCTGGGAGGCAATCTGAAAACTTTGTAAAAACGGAACACAACCATGCGCGCAAGTTTGGCTATGGGCGACGACGTCAAAAACTCCGCACCCGAGGCCTCAAATTCAAAAACCGTCTCGACAAAATTGATTTTATGGCCAATTCAGCTAGAAATGAAAACCCGAGAGGCAATCTGAAAACTTTGTAAAAACGGCGCACAAGTGTGCGCGCAATTTGGCTATGGGCGACGACGTCAAAAACTCCACACCCGAGGCCTGAAATTCAAAAACCCTCTCGACACAATTGATTATATGGCCAATTCAGTGGGGGATGCAAACCTGGGAGGCAATCTGAAAACTTTGTAAAAACGGCACACAACCCTGCGCGCAAGTTTGGCTATGAGCGACGACGTCAAAAACTCCACACCTGAGGCCTCAAATTCAAAAACCGCCTCGACACAATTGATTATATGGCCAATTCAGTGAGGGATGCAAACCTGGGAGGCAATCTGAAAACTTTGTAAAAATGGCACACAACCATGCGTGCAAGTTTGGCTATGGGCGACGACGTAAAAAACTCCGCACCCGAGGCCTCAAATTCAAAAACCGTCTCGACAAAATTGATTCTATGGCCAATTCAGCTGGAAATGAAAACCCGAGTGGCAATCTGAAAACTTTGTAAAAACGGCACACAAGTGTGCGCGCAATTTGGCTATGGGCGACGACGTCAAAAACTCCGCACCCGAGGCCTCAAATTTAAAAAATTTCTCGACACAATTGATTCTATGGCCAATTCAACTGGAAGTGCAAACCCGAGAGGCAATCTGAAAACTTTGTAAAAACGGCGCACAAGTGTGCGCGCAATTTGGCTATGGGCGACGACGTCAAAAACTCCGCACCCGAGGCCTCAAATGCAAAAACCGTCTCGACACAATTGATTCTATGGCCAATTCAGTGAGGGATGCAAACCTGGGAGGCAATCTGAAAACTTTGTAAAAACGGCACACAACCATGCGCGCAAGTTTGGCTATGGGCGACGACGTCAAAAACTCCGCACCCGAGGCCTCAAATTCAAAAACCGTCTCGACAAAATTGATTTTATGGCCAATTCAGCTAGAAATGAAAACCCGAGAGGCAATCTGAAAACTTTGTAAAAACGGCGCACAAGTGTGCGCGCAATTTGGCTATGGGCGACGACGTCAAAAACTCCACACCCGAGGCCTGAAATTCAAAAACCCTCTCGACACAATTGATTATATGGCCAATTCAGTGGGGGATGCAAACCTGGGAGGCAATCTGAAAACTTTGTAAAAACGGCACACAACCCTGCGCGCAAGTTTGGCTATGAGCGACGACGTCAAAAACTCCGCACCTGAGGCCTCAAATTCAAAAACCGCCTCGACACAATTGATTATATGGCCAATTCAGTGAGGGATGCAAACCTGGGAGGCAATCTGAAAACTTTGTAAAAATGGCACACAACCATGCGTGCAAGTTTGGCTATGGGCGACGACGTAAAAAACTCCGCACCCGAGGCCTCAAATTCAAAAACCGTCTCGACAAAATTGATTCTATGGCCAATTCAGCTGGAAATGAAAACCCGAGTGGCAATCTGAAAACTTTGTAAAAACGGCACACAAGTGTGCGCGCAATTTGGCTATGGGCGACGACGTCAAAAACTCCGCACCCGAGGCCTCAAATTTAAAAAATTTCTCGACACAATTGATTCTATGGCCAATTCAACTGGAAGTGCAAACCCGAGAGGCAATCTGAAAACTTTGTAAAAACGGCGCACAAGTGTGCGCGCAATTTGGCTATGGGCGACGACGTCAAAAACTCCGCACCCGAGGCCTCAAATGCAAAAACCGTCTCGACACAATTGATTCTATGGCCAATTCAGTGAGGGATGCAAACCTGGGAGGCAATCTGAAAACTTTGTAAAAACGGCACACAACCATGCGCGCAAGTTTGGCTATGGGTGACGACGTCAAAAACTCCGCACCCGAGGCCTCAAATTCAAAAACCTTCTCGACACAATTGATTCTATGGCCAATTCAGCTGGAGATGAAAACCCGAGAGGCAATCTGATAACTTTGTAAAAACGGCGCACAAGTGTGCGCGCAATTTGGCTATGGGAGACGACGTCAAAAACTCCGCACCCGAGGCCTCAAATTCAAAAACCGTCTAGACACAATTGATTCTATGGCCAATTCAGCTAGAAATGCAAACCCGAGAGGCAATCTGAAAACTTTGTAAAAACGGCGCACAGGTGTGCGCGCAATTTGGCTATGGGCGACGACGTCAAAAACTCCGCACTTGAGGCCTCAGATTCAAAAAATTTCTCGACACAATTGATTCTATGGCCAATTCAATTGGAAGTGCAAACCCGAGAGGCAATCTGAAAACTTTGTAAAAACGGCGCACAAGTGTGCGCGCAATTTGGCTATGGGCGACGACGTCAAAAACTCCGCACCCGAGGCCTCAAATTCAAAAAATTTCTCGACACAATTGATTTTATGGCCAATTCAGTGGGGGATGCAAACCTGGGAGGCAATCTGAAAACTTTGTAAAAACGGCACACAACCATGCACGCAAGTTTGGCTATGGGCGACGACGTCAAAAACTCCGCACCCGAGGCCTCAAATTCAAAAACCGTCTAGACACAATTGATTCTATGGCCAATTCAGCTGGTAATGAAAACCCGATAGGCAATCTGAAAACTTTGTAGAAACGGCGGACAAGTGTGCGCGCAATTTGGTTATGGGCGACGACGTCAAAAACTCCGCACCCGAGGCCTCAAATTCAAAAACCGTCTCGACGCAATTGATTCTATGGCCAGTTCAGCTAGAAGTGCAAACCCGAGAGGCAATCTGAATACTTTGTAAAAACGGCGCACAAGTGTGCGCGCAATTTGGCTATGGGCGACGACGTCAAAAACTCCGCACCCGAGGCCTCAAATTCAAAAACCGTCTCGACACAATTGATTCTATGGCCAATTCAGTGAGGGATGCAAACCTGGGAGGCAATCTGAAAACTTTGTAAAAACGGCACACAACCATGTGCGCAAGTTTGGCTATGGGCGACGACGTCAAAAACTCCGCACCCGAGGCCTCAAATTCAAAAACTGCCACGACACAATTGATTCTATGGCCAATTCAGTGAGGGATGCAAACCTGGGAGGCAATCTGAAAACTTTGTAAAAACGGCACACAACCATGTGCGCAAGTTTGGCTATGGGCGACGACGTAAAAAACTCCGCACCCGAGGCCTCAAATTCAAAAACCGCCACGACACAATTGATTCTATGGCCAATTCAGTGAGGGATGCAAACCTGGGAGGCAATCTGAAAACTTTGTAAAAACGGCACACAACCATGCGCGCAAGTTTGGCTATGGGTGACGACGTCAAAAACTCCGCACCCGAGGCCTCAAATTCAAAAACCGTCTCGACACAATTGATTCTATGGCCAATTCAGCTGGAAATGAAAACCCGAGAGGCAATCTGATAACTTTGTAAAAAGGGCGCACAAGTGTGCGCGCAATTTGGCTATGGGCGACGACGTCAAAAACTCCGCACCCGAGGCCTCAAATTCAAAAACCGTCTAGACACAATTGATTCTATGGCCAATTCAGCTAGAAATGCAAACCCGAGAGGCAATTTGAAAACTTTGTAAAAACGGCGCACAAGTGTGCGCGCAATTTGGCTATGGGCGACGACGTAAAAAACTCCGCACCCGAGGCCTCAAATTCAAAAAATTTCTCGACACAATTGATTCTATGGCCAATTCAACTAGAAGTGCAAACCCGAGAGGCAATCTGAAAACTTTGTAAAAACGGCGCACAAGTGTGCGCGCAATTTGGCTATGGGCGACGACGTCAAAAACTCCACACCCGAGGCCTCAAATTCAAAAAATTTCTCGACACAATTGATTTTATGGCCAACTCAGTGAGGGATGCAAACCTGGGAGGCAATCTGAAAACTTTGTAAAAACGGCACACAACCATGCGCGCAAGTTTGGCTATGGGCGACGACGTCAAAAACTCCGCACCCAAGGCCTCAAATTCAAAAACCTTCTCGACACAATTGATTCTATGGCCAATTCAGCTGGTAATAAAAGCCCGAGAGGCAATCTGAAAACTTTGTAAAAACGGCAGACAAGTGTGCGCGCAATTTGGCTATGGGCGACGACGTCAAAAACTCCGCACCCGAGGCCTCAAATTCAAAAACCGGCTCGACACAATTGATTCTATGGCCAGTTCAGCTAGAAGTGCAAACCCGAGAGGCAATCTGAATACTTTGTAAAAACGGCGCACAAGTGTGCGCGCAATTTGGCTATGGGCGACGACGTCAAAAACTCCGCACCCGAGGCCTCAAATTCAAAAAGTTTCTCGACACAATTGATTCTATGGCAATTCAACTGGAAGTGCAAACCCGAGAGGCAATCTGAAAACTTTGTAAAAACGGCGCACAAGTGTGCGCGCAATTTGGCTATGGGCGACGACGTCAAAAACTCCGCACCCGAGGCCTCAAATTCAAAAAATTTCTCGACACAATTGATTCTATGGCCAATTCAGCTAGAAGTGCAAACCGGAGAGGCAATCTGAAAACTTTGTAAAAACGGCGCACAAGTGTGCACGCAATATGGCTATGGGCGACGACGTCAAAAACTCCGCACCCGAGGCCTCAAATTCAAAAACCGTCTCGACACAATTGATTCTATGGCAAATTAAGCTGGTAATGCAAACCCGAGAGGCAATCTGAAAACTTTGTAAAAACGGCGCACAAGTGTGCGCGCAATTTGGCTATGGGCGACGACGTCAAAAACTCCGCACCCGAGGCCTCAAATTCAAAAAATTTCTCGACACAATTGATTCTATGGCAATTCAACTGGAAATGCAAACCCGAGAGGCAATCTTAAAACTTTGTAAAAATGGTGCACAAGTGTGCGCGCAATTTGGCTATGGGCGACGACGTCAAAAACTCCGCACCCGAGGCCAAAAATTCAAAAAAATTCTCGACACAATTGATTCTATGGCCAATTCAGTGAGGGATGCAAACTTGGGTGGCAATCTGAAAACTTTGTAAAAACGGCACACAACCATGCGCGCAAGTTTGGCTATGGGCGACGACGTCAAAAACTCCGCACCCGAGGCCTCAAATTCAAAAACCGTCTCTACACAATTGATTTTATGGCTAATTCAGCTGGAAATGAAAACCCAAGAGGCAATCTGAAAACTTTGTAAAAATGGCGCACAAGTGTGCGCGCAATTTGGCTATTGGCGACGACGTCAAAAACTCCGCACCCGAGGCCTCAAATTCAAAAACCGTCTCGACACAATTGATTCTATGGCCAATTCAGTGAGGGATGCAAACCTGGGAGGCAATCTGAAAACTTTGTAAAAACGGCACACAACCATGCGCGCAAGTTTGGCTATGGGCGACGACGTCAAAAACTCCGCACCCGAGGCCTCAAATTAAAAAACCGTCTCGACACAATTGATTCTATGGCCAATTCAGCTGGAACTGAAAACCCGAGAGGCAATCTGAAAACTCTGTAAAAACGGCGCACAAGTGTGCGCGCAATTTGGCTATGGGCGACGACGTCAAAAACTCCACACCCGAGGCCTCAAATTCAAAAACCAGCTCGACACAATTGATTCTATGGCCAATTCAGCTGGAAATGCAAACCCGAGAGGCAATCTGAAAACTTTGTAAAAACGGAGCATAAGTGTGCGCGTAATTTGGCTATGGGCGACGACGTCAAAAACTCCGCACCCGAGGCCTCAAATTCAAAAAATTTCTCGACACAATTGATTCTATGGCAATTCAACTGGAAGTGCAAACCCGAGAGGCAATCTGAAAACTTTGTAATAACGGCGCACAGGTGTGCGCGCAATTTGGCTATGGGCGACGACGTCAAACACTCCTCACCCGAGGCCTCAAATTCAAAAAATTTCTCGACACAATTGATTCTATGGCCAATTCAGTGAGGGATGCAAACCTGGGAGGCAATCTGAAAACTTTGTAAAAACGGAACACAACCATGCGCGCAAGTTTGGCTATGGGCGACGACGTCAAAAACTCCGCACCCGAGGCCTCAAATTCAAAAATCGTCTCGACAAAATTGATTTTATGGCCAATTCAGCTAGAAATGAAAACCCGAGAGGCAATCTGAAAACTTTGTAAAAACGGCGCACAAGTGTGCGCGCAATTTGGCTATGGGCGACGACGTCAAAAACTCCACACCCGAGGCCTGAAATTCAAAAACCCTCTCGACACAATTGATTATATGGCCAATTCAGTGGGGGATGCAAACCTGGGAGGCAATCTGAAAACTTTGTAAAAACGGCACACAACCTTGCGCGCAAGTTTGGCTATGAGCGACGACGTCAAAAACTCCGCACCTGAGGCCTCAAATTCAAAAACCGCCTCGACACAATTGATTATATGGCCAATTCAGTGAGGGATGCAAACCTGGGAGGCAATCTGAAAACTTTGTAAAAATGGCACACAACCATGCGTGCAAGTTTGGCTATGGGCGACGACGTAAAAAACTCCGCACCCGAGGCCTCAAATTCAAAAACCGTCTCGACACAATTGATTCTATGGCCAATTCAGCTGGAAATGAAAACCCGAGTGGCAATCTGATAACTTTGTAAAAACGGCGCACAAGTGTGCGCGCAATTTGGCTATGGGCGACGACGTCAAAAACTCCGCACCCGAGGCCTCAAATTCAAAAACCGTCTAGACACAATTGATTCTATGGCCAATTCAGCTAGAAATGCAAACCCGAGAGGCAATCTGAAAACTTTGTAAAAACGGCGCACAAGTGTGCGCGCAATTTGGCTATGGGCGACGACGTCAAAAACTCCGCACCCGAGGCCTCAAATTCAAAAATTTTCTCGACACAATTGATTCTATGGCCAATTCAACTGGAAGTGCAAACCCGAGAGGCAATCTGAACACTTTGTAAAAACGGCGCACAAGTGTGCGCGCAATTTGGCTATGGGCGACGACGTCAAAAACTCCGCACCCGAGGCCTCAAATTCAAAAAATTTCTCGACACAATTGATTTTATGGCCAATTCTGTGAGGGATGCAAACCTGGGAGGCAATCTGAAAACTTTGTAAAAACGGCACACAACCATGCGCGCAAGTTTGGCTATGGGCGACGACGTCAAAAACTCCGCACCCGAGGCCTCAAATTCAAAAACCTTCTCGACACAATTGATTCTATGGCCAATTCAGCTGGTAATGAAAGCCCGAGAGGCAATCTGAAAACTTTTTAAAAACGGCGGACAAGTGTGCGCGCAATTTGGCTATGGGCGACGACGTCAAAAACTCCGCACCCGAGGCCTCAAATTCAAAAACCGTCTCGACACAATTGATTCTATGGCCAGTTCAGCTAGAAGTGCAAACCCGAGAGGCAATCTGAATACTTTGTAAAAACGGCGCACAAGTGTGCGCGCAATTTGGCTATGGGCGACGACGTCAAAAACTCCGCACCCGAGGCCTCAAATTCAAAAACCGTCTCGACACAATTGATTCTATGGCCAATTCAGCTGGAAATGCAAACCCGAGAGGCAATCTGAAAACTTTGTAAAAATGGCGCACAAGTGTGCACGCAATTTGGCTATGGGCGACGACGTCAAAAACTCCGCACCCGAGGCCTCAAATTCAAAAACCGTCTCGACACAATTGATTCTATGGCCAATTCAGTGAGGGATGCAAACCTGGGAGGCAATCTGAAAACTTTGTAAAAACGGCACACAACCATGCGCGCAAGTTTGGCTATGGGCGACGACGTCAAAAACTCCGCACCCGAGGCCTCAAATTCAAAAACCGTCTCGACACAATTGATTCTATGGCCAATTCAGCTGGAACTGAAAACCCGAGAGGCAATCTGAAACTCTGTAAAAACGGCGCACAAGTGTGCGCGCAATTTGGCTATGGGCGACGACGTCAAAAACTCCACACCCGAGGCCTCAAATTCAAAAACTATCTCGACACAATTGATTCTATGGCCAATTCAGCTGGAAATGCAAACCCGAGAGGCAATCTGAAAACTTTGTAAAAACGGCGCATAAGTGTGCGCGTAATTTGGCTATGGGCGACGACGTCAAAAACTCCGCACCCGAGGCCTCAAATTCAAAAAATTTCTCGACACAATTGATTCTATGGCAATTCAACTGGAAGTGCAAACCCGAGAGGCAATCTGAAAACTTTGTAATAACGGCGCACAGGTGTGCGCGCAATTTGGCTATGGGCGACGACGTCAAACACTCCTCACCCGAGGCCTCAAATTCAAAAAATTTCTCGACACAATTGATTCTATGGCCAATTCAGTGAGGGATGCAAACCTGGGAGGCAATCTGAAAACTTTGTAAAAACGGAACACAACCATGCGCGCAAGTTTGGCTATGGGCAACGACGTCAAAAACTCCGCACCCGAGGCCTCAAATTCAAAAACCGTCTCGACACAATTGATTTTATGGCCAATTCAGCTGGAAATGAAAACCCGAGAGGCAATCTGAAAACTTTGTAAAAACGGCGCACAAGTGTGCGCGCAATTTGGCTATGGGCGACGACGTCAAAAACTCCACACCCGAGGCCTCAAATTCAAAAACCGTCTCGACACAATTGATTCTATGGCCAATTCAGTGAGGGATGCAAACCTGGGAGGCAATCTGAAAACTTTGTAACAACGGCACACAACCCTGCGCGCAAGTTTGGCTATGAGCGACGACGTCAAAAACTCCGCACCTGAGGCCTCAAATTCAAAAACCGCCTCGACACAATTGATTATATGGCCAATTCAGTGAGGGATGCAAACCTGGAAGGCAATCTGAAAACTTTGTAAAAATGGCACACAACCATGCGTGCAAGTTTGGCTATGGGCGACGACGTAAAAAACTCCGCACCCGAGGCCTCAAATTCAAAAACCGTCTCGACACAATTGATTCTATGGCCAATTCAGCTGGAAATGAAAACCCGAGTGGCAATCTGATAACTTTGTAAAAACGGCGCACAAGTGTGCGCGCAATTTGGCTATGGGCGACGACGTCAAAAACTCCGCACCCGAGGCCTCAAATTCAAAAAATTTCTCGACACAATTGATTTTGTGGCCAATTCAGTGAGGGATGCAAACCTGGGAGGCAATCTGAAAACTTTGTAAAAACGGCACACAACCATGCGCGCAAGTTTGGCTATGGGCGACGACGTCAAAAACTCCGCACCCGAGGCCTCAAATTCAAAAACCTTCTCGACACAATTGATTCTATGGCCAATTCAGCTGGTAATGAAAGCCCAAGAGGCAATCTGAAAACTTTGTAAAAACGGCGGACAAGTGTGCGCGCAATTTGGCTATGGGCGACGACGTCAAAAACTCCGCACCCGAGGCCTCAAATTCAAAAACCGTCTCGACACAATTGATTCTATGGCCAGTTCAGCTAGAAGTGCAAACCCGAGAGGCAATCTGAATACTTTGTAAAAACGGCGCACAAGTGTGCGCGCAATTTGGCTATGGGCGACGACGTCAAAAACTCCGCACCCGAGGCCTCAAATTCAAAAACCGTCTCGACACAATTGATTCTATGGCCAATTCAGCTGGAAATGCAAACCCGATAGGCAATCTGAAAACTTTGTACAAACGGCGCACAAGTGTGCGCGCAATTTGGCTATGGGCGACGACGTCAAAAACTCCGCACCCGAGGCCTCAAATTCAAAAAATTTCTCGACACAATTGATTCTATGGCAATTCAACTGGAAGTGCAAACCCGAGAGGCAATCTGAAAACTTTGTAAAAACGGCGCACAAGTGTGCGCGCAATTTGGCTATGGGCGACGACGTCAAAAACTCCGCACCCGAGGCCTCAAATTCAAAAAATTTCTCGACACAATTTTTCTATGGCCAATTCAGCTAGAAGTGCAAACTCGAGAGGCAATCTGAAAACTTTGTAAAAATGGCGCACAAGTGTGCACACAATTTGGCTATGGGCGACGACGTCAAAAACTCCGCACCCGAGGCCTCAAATTCAAAAACCGTCTCGACACAATTGATTCTATGGCCAATTCAGCTGGAAGTGCAAACCCGAGAGGCAATCTGAAAACTTTGTAAAAACGGCGCACAAGTGTGCGCGCAATTTGGCTATGGGCGACGACGTCAAAAACTCCGCACCCGAGGCCTCAAATTCAAAAAATTTCTCGACACAATTGATTCTATGGCAATTCAACTGGAAGTGCAAACCCGAGAGGCAATCTGAAAACTTTGTAAAAATGGTGCACAAGTGTGCACGCAATTTGGCTATGGGCGACGACGTCAAAAACTCCGCACCCGAGGCCAAAAATTCAAAAAAATTCTCGACACAATTGATTCTATGGCCAATTCAGTGAGGGATGCAAACCTGGGTGGCAATCTGAAAACTTTGTAAAAACGGCACACTACCATGCGCGCAAGTTTGGCTATGGGCGACGACGTCAAAAACTCCGCACCCGAGGCCTCAAATTCAAAAACCGTCTCGACACAATTGATTTTATGGCTAATTCAGCTGGAAATGAAAACCCAAGAGGCAATCTGAAAACTTTGTAAAAACGGTGCACAAGTGTGCGCGCAATTTGGCTATTGGCGACGACGTCAAAAACTCCGCACCCGAGGCCTCAAATTCAAAAACCATCTCGACATAATTGATTCTATGGCCAATTCAGTGAGGGATGCAAACCTGGGAGGCAATCTGAAAACTTTGTAAAAACGGCACACAACCATGCGCGCAAGTTTGGCTATGGGCGACGACGTCAAAAACTCCGCACCCGAGGCCTCAAATTGAAAAACCGTCTCGACACAATTGATTCTATGGCCAATTCAGCTGGAACTGAAAACCCGAGAGGCAATCTGAAAACTTTGTAAAAACGGCGCACAAGTGTGCGCGCAATTTGGCTATGGGCGACGACGTCAAAAACTCCACACCCGTGGCCTCAAATTCAAAAACCATCTCGACACAATTGATTATATGACCATTTCAGCTGGAAATGAAAACCCGAGAGGCAATCTAAAAACTTTGTAAAAACGGCGCATAAGTGTGTGCGCAATTTGGCTATGGGCGACGACGTCAAAAACTCTGCACCCGAGGCCTCAAATTCAAAAAATTTCTCGACACAATTGATTCTATGGCAATTCAACTCGAAGTGCAAACCCGAGAGGCAATCTGAAAACTTTGTAATAACGGCGCACAGGTGTGCGCGCAATTTGGCTATAGGCGACGACGTCAAAAACTCCTCACCCGAGGCCTCAAATTCAAAAAATTTCTCGACACAATTGATTCTATGGCCAATTCAGTGAGGGATGCAAACCTGGGAGGCAATCTGAAAACTTTGTAAAAACGGAGCACAACCATGCGCGCAAGTTTGGCTATGGGCGACGACCTCAAAAACTCCGCACCCGAGGCCTCAAATTCAAAAACCGTCTCGACACAATTGATTTTATGGCCAATTCAACTGGTAATGAAAACCCGATAGGCAATCTGAAAACTTTGTAAAAACGGCGCACAAGTGTGCGCGCAATTTGGCTATGGGCGACGACGTCAAAAACTCCGCACCCGAGGCCTCAAATTCAAAAACCGTCTCGACACTATTGATTCTATGGCCAATTCAGTGGGGGATGCAAACCTGGGAGGCAATCTGAAAACTTTGTAAAAACGGCACACAACCCTGCGCGCAAGTTTGGCTATGGGCGACGACGTCAAAAACTCCGCACCCGAGGCCTCAAATTCAAAAAACGCCTCGACACAATTGATTCTATGGCCAATTCAGTGAGGGATGCAAACCTGGGAGGCAATCTGAAAACTTTGTAAAAATGGCACACAACCATGCGCGCAAGTTTGGCTATGGGCGACGACATAAAAAACTCCGCACCCGAGGCCTCAAATTCAAAAACCGTCTCGACACAATTGATTTTATGGCCAATTCAGCTGGAAGTGAAAACCCGAGAGGTAATCTGAAAACTTTGTAAAAACGGCGCACAAGTGTGCGCGCAATTTGGCTATGGGCGACGATGTCAAAAACTCCGCACCCGAGGCCTCAAATTCAAAAATCGTCTCGACACAATTGATTCTATGGCCAATTCAGCTGGAAGTGCAAACTCGAGAGGCAATCTGAACACTTTGTAAAAACGGCGAACAAGTGTGCGCGCAATTTGGCTATGGGCGACGACGTCAAAAACTCCGCACCCGAGGCCTCAAATTCAAAAACCGTCTCGACACAATTGATTCTATGGCCAATTCAGCTGGAAGTGCAAACCCGAGAGGCAATCTGAAAACTTTGTAAAAACGGCGCACAAGTGTGCGCGCAATTTGGCTATGTGCGACGACGTCAAAAACTCCGCACCCGAGGCCTCAAATTCAAAAAGTTTCTCAACACAATTGATTTTATGGCCAATTCAGTGAGGGATGCAAACCTAAGAGGCAATCTGAAAACTTTGTAAAAACGGCACACAACCATGCGCGCAAGTTTGGCTATGGGCGACGACGTCAAAAACTCCGCACCCGAGGCCTCAAATTCAAAAACCGTCTCGACACAATTGATTCTATGGCCAATTCAGCTGGAGATGAAAACCCGAGAGGCAATCTGAAAACTTTGTAAAAACGGCGCACAAGTGTGCGCGCAATTTGGCTATGGGCGACGACGTCAAAAACTCCGCACCCGAGGCCTCAAATTCAAAAACCGTTTCGACACAATTGATTCTATGGCCAATTCAGCTAGAAATGCAAACCCGAGAGGCAATCTGAAAACTTTGTAAAAACGGCGCACAAGTGTGCGTGCAATTTGGCTATGGGCGACGACGTCAAAAACTCCGTACCCGAGGCCTCAAATTCAAAAAATTTCTCGACACAATTGATTCTATGGCCAATTCAACTGGAAGTGCAAACCCGAGAGGCAATCTGAAAACTTTGTAAAAACGGCACACAAGTGTGCGCGCAATTTGGCTATGGGCGACGACGTCAAAAACTCCGCACCCGAGGCCTCAAATTCAAAAACCGTCTCGACACAATTGATTCTATGGCCAATTCAGTGGGCGATGCAAACCTGGGAGGCAATTTGAAAACTTTGTAAAAACGGCACACAAACATGCGCGCAAGTTTGGCTATTGGCGACGACGTCAAAAACTCCGCACCCGAGGCCTCAAATTCAAAAACCATCTCGACACAATTGATTCCATGGCCAATTCAGTGAGGGATGCAAACCTGGGAGGCAATCTGAAAACTTTGTAAAAACGGCACACAACCATGCGCGCAAGTTTGGCTATGGGCGACGACGTCAAAAACTCCGCACCCGAGGCCTCAAATTGAAAAACCGTCTCGACACAATTGATTCTATGGCCAATTCAGTGAGGGATGCAAACCTGGGAGGCAATCTGAAAACTTTGTAAAAACGGCACACAACCATGCGCGCAAGTTTGGCTATGGGCGACGACGTCAAAAACTCCGCACCCGAGGCCTCAAATTCAAAAACCGTCTCGACACAATTGATTTTATGCCTAATTCAGCTGGAAATGAAAACCCAAGAGGCAATCTGAAAACTTTGTAAAAACGGCGCACAAGTGTGCGCGCAATTTGGCTATTGGCGACGACGTCAAAAACTCCGCACCCGAGGCCTCAAATTCAAAAACCATCTCGACACAATTGATTCTATGGCCAATTCAGTGAGGGATGCAAACCTGGGAGGCAATCTGAAAACTTTGTAAAAACGGCACACAACCATGCGCGCAAGTTTGGCTATGGGCGACGACGTCAAAAACTCCGCACCCGAGGCCTCAAATTCAAAAACCGTCTCGACACAATTGATTTTATGCCTAATTCAGCTGGAAATGAAAACCCAAGAGGCAATCTGAAAACTTTGTAAAAACGGCGCACAAGTGTGCGCGCAATTTGGCTATTGGCGACGACGTCAAAAACTCCGCACCCGAGGCCTCAAATTCAAAAACCATCTCGACACAATTGATTCTATGGCCAATTCAGTGAGGGATGCAAACCTGGGAGGCAATCTGAAAACTTTGTAAAAACGGAACACAACCATGCGCGCAAGTTTGGCTATGGGCGACGACGTCAAAAACTCCGCACCCGAGGCCTCAAATTCAAAAACCGTCTCGACAAAATTGATTTTATGGCCAATTCAGCTAGAAATGAAAACCCGAGAGGCAATCTGAAAACTTTGTAAAAACGGCGCACAAGTGTGCGCGCAATTTGGCTATGGGCGACGACGTCAAAAACTCCACACCCGTGGCCTCAAATTCAAAAACCATCTCGACACAATTGATTATATGACCATTTCAGCTGGAAATGAAAACCCGAGAGGCAATCTAAAAACTTTGTAAAAACGGCGCATAAGTGTGTGCGCAATTTGGCTCTGGGCGACGACGTCAAAAACTCTGCACCCGAGGCCTCAAATTCAAAAAATTTCTCGACACAATTGATTCTATGGCAATTCAACTCGAAGTGCAAACCCGAGAGGCAATCTGAAAACTTTGTAATAACGGCGCACAGGTGTGCGCGCAATTTGGCTATGGGCGAAGACGTCAAAAACTCCTCACCCGAGGCCTCAAATTCAAAAAATTTCTCGACACAGTTGATTCTATGGCCAATTCAGTGAGGGATGCAAACCTGGGAGGCAATCTGAAAACTTTGTAAAAACGGAGCACAACCATGCGCGCAAGTTTGGCTATGGGCGACGACCTCAAAAACTCCGCACCCGAGGCCTCAAATTCAAAAACCGTCTCGACACAATTGATTTTATGGCCAATTCAACTGGTAATGAAAACCCGATAGGCAATCTGAAAACTTTGTAAAAACGGCGCACAAGTGTGCGCGCAATTTGGCTATGGGCGACGACGTCAAAAACTCCGCACCCGAGGCCTCAAATTCAAAAACCGTCTCGACACTATTGATTCTATGGCCAATTCAGTGGGGGATGCAAACCTGGGTGGCAATCTGAAAACTTTGTAAAAACGGCACACAACCCTACGCGCAAGTTTGGCTATGGGCGACGACGTCAAAAACTCCGCACCCGAGGCCTCAAATTCAAAAAACGCCTCGACACAATTGATTCTATGGCCAATTCAGTGAGGGATGCAAACCTGGGAGGCAATCTGAAAACTTTGTAAAAATGGCACACAACCATGCGCGCAAGTTTGGCTATGGGCGACGACATAAAAAACTCCGCACCCGAGGCCTCAAATTCAAAAACCGTCTCGACACAATTGATTTTATGGCAAATTCAGCTGGAAGTGAAAACCCGAGAGGTAATCTGAAAACTTTGTAAAAACGGCGCACAAGTGTGCGCGCAATTTGGCTATGGGCGACGATGTCAAAAACTCCGCACCCGAGGCCTCAAATTCAAAAACCGTCTTGACACAATTGATTCTATGGCCAATTCAGCTGGAAGTGCAAACTCGAGAGGCAATCTGAACACTTTGTAAAAACGGCGAACAAGTGTGCGCGCAATTTGGCTATGGGCGACGACGTCAAAAACTCCGCACCCGAGGCCTCAAATTCAAAAACCGTCTCGACACAATTGATTCTATGGCCAATTCAGCTGGAAGTGCAAACCCGAGAGGCAATCTGAAAACTTTGTAAAAACGGCGCACAAGTGTGCGCGCAATTTGGCTATGTGCGACGACGTCAAAAACTCCGCACCCGAGGCCTCAAATTCAAAAAGTTTCTCAACACAATTGATTTTATGGCCAATTCAGTGAGGGATGCAAACCTAAGAGGCAATCTGAAAACTTTGTAAAAACGGCACACAACCAAGCGCGCAAGTTTGGCTATGGGCGACGACGTCAAAAACTCCGCACCCGAGGCCTCAAATTCAAAAACCGTCTCGACACAATTGATTCTATGGCCAATTCAGCTGGAGATGAAAACCCGAGAGGCAATCTGAAAACTTTGTAAAAACGGCGCACAAGTGTGCGCGCAATTTGGCTAAGGGCGACGACGTCAAAAACTCCGCACCCGAGGCCTCAAATTCAAAAACCGTTTCGACACAATTGATTCTATGGCCAATTCAGCTAGAAATGCAAACCCGAGAGGCAATCTGAAAACTTTGTAAAAACGGCGCACAAGTGTGCGTGCAATTTGGCTATGGGCGACGACGTCAAAAACTCCGCACCCGAGGCCTCAAATTCAAAAAATTTCTCGACACAATTGATTCTATGGCCAATTCAACTGGAAGTGGAAACCCGAGAGGCAATCTGAAAACTTTGTAAAAACGGCACACAAGTGTGCGCGCAATTTGGCTATGGGCGACAACGTCAAAAACTCCGCACCCGAGGCCTCAAATTCAAAAACCGTCTCGACACAATTGATTCTATGGCCAATTCAGTGGGGGATGCAAACCTGGGAGGCAATCTGAAAACTTTGTAAAAACGGCACACAAACATGCGCGCAAGTTTGGCTATGGGCGACAACGTCAAAAACTCCGCACCCGAGGCCTCAAATTCAAAAACCGCCTCGACACAATTGATTTTATGGCCAATTCAGTGAGGGATGCAAACCTGGGAGGCAATCTGAAAACTTTGTAAAAACGGCACACAACAATGCGCGCAAGTTTGGCTATGGGCGACGACGTCAAAAACTCCACACCCGAGGCCTCAAATTCAAAAACCGTCTCGACACAATTGATTCGATGGCCAATTCAGCTGGAAGTGAAAACCCGAGAGGCAATCTGAAAACTTTGTAAAAACGGCGCACAAGTGTGCGCGCAATTTGGCTATGGGCGACGACGTAAAAAACTCCGCACCCGAGGCCTCAAATTCAAAAACCGTCTCGACACAATTGATTCTATGGCCAATTCAGCTGGAGATGCAAACCCGAGAGGCAATCTAAAAACTTTGTAAAAACGGCGCACAAGTGTGCGCGCAATTTAGCTATGGGCGACGACGTCAAAAACTCCGCACCCGAGGCCTCAAATTCAAAAAGTTTCTCAACACAATTGATTTTATGGCCAATTCAGTGAGGGATGCAAACCTGGGAGGCAATCTGAAAACTTTGTAAAAACGGCACACAACCATGCGCGCAAGTTTGGCTATGGGCGACGACGTCAAAAACTCCGCACCCGAGGCCTCAAATTCAAAAACCGTCTCGACACAATTGATTCTATGGCCAATTCAGTGAGGGATGCAAACCTGGGAGGCAATCTGAAAACTTTGTAAAAACGGCACACAAGCATGCGCGCAAGTTTGGCTATGGGCGACGACGTCAAAAACTCCGCACCCGAGGCCTCAAATTCAAAAACCGCCTCGACACAATTGATTCTATGGCCAATTCAGTGAGGGATGCAAACCTGGGCGGCAATTTGAAAACTTTGTAAAAACGGCACACAACCATGCGCGCAAGTTTGGCTATGGGCGCCGACGTCAAAAACTCCGCACCCGAGGCCTCAAATTCAAAAACCGCCTCGACACAATTGATTCTATGGCCAATTCAGTGAGGGATGCAAACCTGGGAGGCAATCTGAAAACTTTGTAAAAACGGCACACAACCATGCGCGCAAGTTTGGCTATGGGCGACGACGTCAAAAACTCCGCACCCGAGGCCTCAAATTCAAAAACCGCCTCGACACAATTGATTCTATGGCCAATTCAGTGAGGGATGCAAACCTGGGAGGCAATCTGAAAACTTTGTAAAAACGGCATACAACCATGCGCGCAAGTTTGGCTATGGGCGACGATGTCAAAAACTCCGCACCCGAGGCCTCAAATTCAAAAACCGTCTCGACACAATTGATTCTATGGCCAATTCAGCTGGAAGTGCAAACCCGAGAGGCAATCTGAACACTTTGTAAAAACGGCGAACAAGTGTGCGCGCAATTTGGCTATGGGCGACGACGTCAAAAACTCCGCACCCGAGGCCTCAAATTCAAAAACCGTCTCGACACAATTGATTCTATGGCCAATTCAGCTGGAAGTGAAAACCCGAGAGGCAATCTGAAAACTTTGTAAAAACGGCGCACAAGTGTGCGCGCAATTTGGCTATGGGCGACGACGTAAAAAACTCCGCACCCGAGGCCTCAAATTCAAAAACCGTCTCGACACAATTGATTCTATGGCCAATTCAGTGAGGGATGCAAACCTGGGAGGCAATCTGAAAACTTTGTAAAAACGGCACACAACCCTGCGCGCAAGTTTGGCTATGAGCGACGACGTCAAAAACTCCGCACCTGAGGCCTCAAATTCAAAAACCGCCTCGACACAATTGATTATATGGCCAATTCAACTGGAAGTGCAAACCCGAGAGGCAATCTGAAAACTTTGTAAAAACGGCACACAAGTGTGCGCGCAATTTGGCTATGGGCGACGACGTCAAAAACTCCGCACCCGAGGCCTCAAATTCAAAAACCGTCTCGACACAATTGATTCTATGGCCAATTCAGTGAGGGATGCAAACCTGGGAGGCAATCTGAAAACTTTGTAAAAACGGCACACAAACATGCGCGCAAGTTTGGCTATGGGCGACGACGTCAAAAACTCCGCACCCGAGGCCTCAAATTCAAAAACCGCCTCGACACAATTGATTCTATGGCCAATTCAGTGAGGGATGCAAACCTGGGCGGCAATTTGAAAACTTTGTAAAAACGGCACACAACCATGCGCGCAAGTTTGGCTATGGGCGCCGACGTCAAAAACTCCGCACCCGAGGCCTCAAATTCAAAAACCGCCTCGACACAATTGATTCTATGGCCAATTCAGTGAGGGATGCAAACCTGGGAGGCAATCTGAAAACTTTGTAAAAACGGCACACAACCATGCGCGCAAGTTTGGCTATGGGCGCCGACGTCAAAAACTCCGCACCCGAGGCCTCAAATTCAAAAACCGCCTCGACACAATTGATTCTATGGCCAATTCAGTGAGGGATGCAAACCTGGGAGGCAATCTGAAAACTTTGTAAAAACGGCATACAACCATGCGCGCAAGTTTGGCTATGGGCGACGATGTCAAAAACTCCGCACCCGAGGCCTCAAATTCAAAAACCGTCTCGACACAATTGATTCTATGGCCAATTCAGCTGGAAGTGCAAACCCGAGAGGCAATCTGAACACTTTGTAAAAACGGCGAACAAGTGTGCGCGCAATTTGGCTATGGGCGACGACGTCAAAAACTCCGCACCCGAGGCCTCAAATTCAAAAACCGTCTCGACACAATTGATTCTATGGCCAATTCACCTGGAAGTGAAAACCCGAGAGGCAATCTGAAAACTTTGTAAAAACGGCGCACAAGTGTGCGCGCAATTTGGCTATGGGCGACGACGTAAAAAACTCCGCACCCGAGGCCTCAAATTCAAAAACCGTCTCGACACAATTGATTCTATGGCCAATTCAGTGAGGGATGCAAACCTGGGAGGCAATCTGAAAACTTTGTAAAAACGGCACACAACCCTGCGCGCAAGTTTGGCTATGAGCGACGACGTCAAAAACTCCGCACCTGAGGCCTCAAATTCAAAAACCGCCTCGACACAATTGATTATATGGCCAATTCAACTGGAAGTGCAAACCCGAGAGGCAATCTGAAAACTTTGTAAAAACGGCACACAAGTGTGCGCGCAATTTGGCTATGGGCGACGACGTCAAAAACTCCGCACCCGAGGCCTCAAATTCAAAAACCGTCTCGACACAATTGATTCTATGGCCAATTCAGTGAGGGATGCAAACCTGGGAGGCAATCTGAAAACTTTGTAAAAACGGCACACAAACATGCGCGCAAGTTTGGCTATGGGCGACGACGTCAAAAACTCCGCACCCGAGGCCTCAAATTCAAAAACCGCCTCGACACAATTGATTCTATGGCCAATTCAGTGAGGGATGCAAACCTGGGAGGCAATCTGAAAACTTTGTAAAAACGGCACACAACAATGCGCGCAAGTTTGCTATGGGCGACGACGTCAAAAACTCCGCACCCGAGGCCTCAAATTTAAAAAATTTCTCGACACAATTGATTCTATGGCCAATTCAACTGGAAGTGCAAACCCGAGAGGCAATCTGAAAACTTTGTAAAAACGGCGCACAAGTGTGCGCGCAATTTGGCTATGGGCGACGACGTCAAAAACTCCGCACCCGAGGCCTCAAATGCAAAAACCGTCTCGACACAATTGATTCTATGGCCAATTCAGTGAGGGATGCAAACCTGGGAGGCAATCTGAAAACTTTGTAAAAACGGCACACAACCATGCGCGCAAGTTTGGCTATGGGCGACGACGTCAAAAACTCCGCACCCGAGGCCTCAAATTCAAAAACCTTCTCGACACAATTGATTCTATGGCCAATTCAGCTGGAGATGAAAACCCGAGAGGCAATCTGAAAACTTTGTAGAAACGGCGGACAAGTGTGCGCGCAATTTGGTTATGGGCGACGACGTCAAAAATTCCGCACCCGAGGCCTCAAATTCAAAAACCGTCTCGACGCAATTGATTCTATGGCCAGTTCAGCTAGAAGTGCAAACCCGAGAGGCAATCTGAATACTTTGTAAAAACGGCGCACAAGTGTGCGCGCAATTTGGCTATGGGCGACGACGTCAAAAACTCCGCACCCGAGGCCTCAAATTCAAAAACCGTCTCGACACAATTGATTCTATGGCCAATTCTGCTGGAAGTGCAAACCCTAGAGGCAATCTGAAAACTTTGTAAAAACGGCACACAAGTGTGCGCGCAATTTGGCTATTGGCGACGACGTCAAAAACTCCGCACCCGAGGCCTCAAATTCAAAAAATTTCTCGACACAATTGATTCTATGGCCAATTCAACTGGAAGTGCAAACCCGAGAGGCAATCTGAAAACTTTGTAAAAACGGCGCACAAGTGTGCGCGCAATTTGGCTATGGGCGACGACGTAAAAAACTCCGCACCCGAGGCCTCAAATTCAAAAACCGTCTCGACACAATTGATTCTATGGCCAATTCAGTGAGGGATGCAAACCTGGGAGGCAATCTGAAAACTTTGTAAAAACGGCACACAACCCTGCGCGCAAGTTTGGCTATGAGCGACGACGTCAAAAACTCCGCACCTGAGGCCTCAAATTCAAAAACCGCCTCGACACAATTGATTATATGGCCAATTCAACTGGAAGTGCAAACCCGAGAGGCAATCTGAAAACTTTGTAAAAACGGCACACAAGTGTGCGCGCAATTTGGCTATGGGCGACGACGTCAAAAACTCCGCACCCGAGGCCTCAAATTCAAAAACCGTCTCGACACAATTGATTCTATGGCCAATTCAGTGAGGGATGCAAACCTGGGAGGCAATCTGAAAACTTTGTAAAAACGGCACACAAACATGCGCGCAAGTTTGGCTATGGGCGACGACGTCAAAAACTCCGCACCCGAGGCCTCAAATTCAAAAACCGCCTCGACACAATTGATTCTATGGCCAATTCAGTGAGGGATGCAAACCTGGGAGGCAATCTGAAAACTTTGTAAAAACGGCACACAACAATGCGCGCAAGTTTGGCTATGGGCGACGACGTCAAAAACTCCGCACCCGAGGCCTCAAATTTAAAAAATTTCTCGACACAATTGATTCTATGGCCAATTCAACTGGAAGTGCAAACCCGAGGGGCAATCTGAAAACTTTGTAAAAACGGCGCACAAGTGTGCGCGCAATTTGGCTATGGGCGCCGACGTCAAAAACTCCGCACCCGAGGCCTCAAATTCAAAAACCGCCTCGACACAATTGATTCTATGGCCAATTCAGTGAGGGATGCAAACCTGGGAGGCAATCTGAAAACTTTGTAAAAACGGCACACAACCATGCGCGCAAGTTTGGCTATGGGCGACGACGTCAAAAACTCCGCACCCGAGGCCTCAAATTCAAAAACCGCCTCGACACAATTGATTCTATGGCCAATTCAGTGAGGGATGCAAACCTGGGAGGCAATCTGAAAACTTTGTAAAAACGGCACACAACAATGCGCGCAAGTTTGGCTATGGGCGACGACGTCAAAAACTCCGCACCCGAGGCCTCAAATTTAAAAAATTTCTCGACACAATTGATTCTATGGCCAATTCAACTGGAAGTGCAAACCCGAGGGGCAATCTGAAAACTTTGTAAAAACGGCGCACAAGTGTGCGCGCAATTTGGCTATGGGCGCCGACGTAAAAAACTCCGCACCCGAGGCCTCAAATTCAAAAACCGCCTCGACACAATTGATTCTATGGCCAATTCAGTGAGGGATGCAAACCTGGGAGGCAATCTGAAAACTTTGTAAAAACGGCACACAACCATGCGCGCAAGTTTGGCTATGGGCGACGACGTCAAAAACTCCGCACCCGAGGCCTCAAATTCAAAAACCGCCTCGACACAATTGATTCTATGGCCAATTCAGTGAGGGATGCAAACCTGGGAGGCAATCTGAAAACTTTGTAAAAACGGCATACAACCATGCGCGCAAGTTTGGCTATGGGCGACGATGTCAAAAACTCCGCACCCGAGGCCTCAAATTCAAAAACCGTCTCGACACAATTGATTCTATGGCCAATTCAGCTGGAAGTGCAAACCCGAGAGGCAATCTGAACACTTTGTAAAAACGGCGAACAAGTGTGCGCGCAATTTGGCTATGGGCGACGACGTCAAAAACTCCGCACCCGAGGCCTCAAATTCAAAAACCGTCTCGACACAATTGATTCTATGGCCAATTCAGCTGGAAGTGAAAACCCGAGAGGCAATCTGAAAACTTTGTAAAAACGGCGCACAAGTGTGCGCGCAATTTGGCTATGGGCGACGACGTAAAAAACTCCGCACTCGAGGCCTCAAATTCAAAAACCGTCTCGACACAATTGATTCTATGGCCAATTCAGTGAGGGATGCAAACCTGGGAGGCAATCTGAAAACTTTGTAAAAACGGCACACAACCCTGCGCGCAAGTTTGGCTATGAGCGACGACGTCAAAAACTCCGCACCTGAGGCCTCAAATTCAAAAACCGCCTCGACACAATTGATTATATGGCCAATTCAACTGGAAGTGCAAACCCGAGAGGCAATCTGAAAACTTTGTAAAAACGGCACACAAGTGTGCGCGCAATTTGGCTATGGGCGACGACGTCAAAAACTCCGCACCCGAGGCCTCAAATTCAAAAACCGTCTCGACACAATTGATTCTATGGCCAATTCAGTGAGGGATGCAAACCTGGGAGGCAATCTGAAAACTTTGTAAAAACGGCACACAAACATGCGCGCAAGTTTGGCTATGGGCGACGACGTCAAAAACTCCGCACCCGAGGCCTCAAATTCAAAAACCGCCTCGACACAATTGATTCTATGGCCAATTCAGTGAGGGATGCAAACCTGGGAGGCAATCTGAAAACTTTGTAAAAACGGCACACAACAATGCGCGCAAGTTTGGCTATGGGCGACGACGTCAAAAACTCCGCACCCGAGGCCTCAAATTTAAAAAATTTCTCGACACAATTGATTCTATGGCCAATTCAACTGGAAGTGCAAACCCGAGAGGCAATCTGAAAACTTTGTAAAAACGGCGCACAAGTGTGCGCGCAATTTGGCTATGGGCGACGACGTCAAAAACTCCGCACCCGAGGCCTCAAATGCAAAAACCGTCTCGACACAATTGATTCTATGGCCAATTCAGTGAGGGATGCAAACCTGGGAGGCAATCTGAAATATTTGTAAAAACGGCACACAACCATGCGCGCAAGTTTGGCTATGGGCGACGACGTCAAAAACTCCGCACCCGAGGCCTCAAATTCAAAAACCTTCTCGACACAATTGATTCTATGGCCAATTCAGCTGGAGATAAAAACCCGAGAGGCAATCTGAAAACTTTGTAGAAACGGCGGACAAGTGTGCGCGCAATTTGGTTATGGGCGACGACGTCAAAAACTCCGCACCCGAGGCCTCAAATTCAAAAACCGTCTCGACGCAATTGATTCTATGGCCAGTTCAGCTAGAAGTGCAAACCCGAGAGGCAATCTGAATACTTTGTAAAAACGGCGCACAAGTGTGCGCGCAATTTGGCTATGGGCGACGACGTCAAAAACTCCGCACCCGAGGCCTCAAATTCAAAAACCGTCTCGACACAATTGATTCTATGGCCAATTCTGCTGGAAGTGCAAACCCTAGAGGCAATCTGAAAACTTTGTAAAAACGGCACACAAGTGTGCGCGCAATTTGGCTATAGGCGACGACGTCAAAAACTCCGCACCCGAGGCCTCAAATTCAAAAAATTTCTCGACACAATTGATTCTATGGCCAATTCAACTGGAAGTGCAAACCCGAGAGGCAATCTGAAAACTTTGTAAAAACGGCGCACAAGTGTGCGCGCAATTTGGCTATGGGCGACGACGTCAAAAACTCCGCACCCGAGGCCTCAAATGCAAAAACCGTCTCGACACAATTGATTCTATGGCCAATTCAGTGAGGGATGCAAACCTGGGAGGCAATCTGAAAACTTTGTAAAAACGACACACAACCATGTGCGCAAGTTTGGCTATGGGCGACGACGTCAAAAACTCCACACCCGAGGCCTCAAATTCAAAAACCGCCACGACACAATTGATTCTATGGCCAATTCAGTGAGGGATGCAAACCTGGGAGGCAATCTGAAAACTTTGTAAAAACGGCACACAACCAAGCGCGCAAGTTTGGCTATGGGCGACGACGTCAAAAACTCCGCACCCGAGGCCTTATATTCAAAAACCGTCTCGACACAATTGATTCGATGGCCAATTCAGCTGGAAGTGAAAACCCGAGAGGCAATCTGAAAACTTTGTAAAAACGGCGCACAAGTGTGCGCGCAATTTGGCTATGGGCGACGACGTCAAAAACTCCGCACCCGAGGCCTCAAATGCAAAAACCGTCTCGACACAATTGATTCTATGGCCAATTCAGTGAGGGATGCAAACCTGGGAGGCAATCTGAAAACTTTGTAAAAACGGCACACAACCATGTGCGCAAGTTTGGCTATGGGCGACGACGTCAAAAACTCCGCACCCGAGGCCTCAAATTCAAAAACCGCCATGACACAATTGATTCTATGGCCAATTCAGTGAGGGATGCAAACCTGGGAGGCAACCTGAAAACTTTGTAAAAACGGCACACAACCATGTGCGCAAGTTTGGCTATGGGCGACGACGTCAAAAACTCCGCACCCGAGGCCTCAAATTCAAAAACCGCCACGATACAATTGATTCTATGGCCAATTCAGTGAGGGATGCAAACCTGGGAGGCAATCTGAAAACTTTGTAAAAATGGCACACAACCATGCGCGCAAGTTTGGCTATGGGTGACGACGTCAAAAACTCCGCACCCGAGGCCTCAAATTCAAAAACCGTCTCGACACAATTGATTCTATGGCCAATTCAGCTGGAAATGAAAACCCGAGAGGCAATCTGATAACTTTGTAAAAAGGGCGCACAAGTGTGCGCGCAATTTGGCTATGGGCGACGACGTCAAAAACTCCGCACCCGAGGCCTCAAATTCAAAAACCGTCTCGACACAATTGATTCTATGGCCAATTCTGCTGGAAGTGCAAACCCTAGAGGCAATCTGAAAACTTTGTAAAAACGGCACACAAGTGTGCGCGCAATTTGGCTATAGGCGACGACGTCAAAAACTCCGCACCCGAGGCCTCAAATTCAAAAAATTTCTCGACACAATTGATTCTATGGCCAATTCAACTGGAAGTGCAAACCCGAGAGGCAATCTGAAAACTTTGTAAAAACGGCGCACAAGTGTGCGCGCAATTTGGCTATGGGCGACGACGTCAAAAACTCCGCACCCGAGGCCTCAAATGCAAAAACCGTCTCGACACAATTGATTCTATGGCCAATTCAGTGAGGGATGCAAACCTGGGAGGCAATCTGAAAACTTTGTAAAAACGGCACACAACCATGTGCGCAAGTTTGGCTATGGGCGACGACGTCAAAAACTCCACACCCGAGGCCTCAAATTCAAAAACCTTCTCGACACAATTGATTCTATGGCCAATTCAGCTGGTAATGAAAGCCCGAGAGGCAATCTGAAAACTTTGTAAAAACGGCAGACAAGTGTGCGCGCAATTTGGCTATGGGCGACGACGTCAAAAACTCCGCACCCGAGGCCTCAAATTCAAAAACCGGCTCGACACAATTGATTCTATGGCCAGTTCAGCTAGAAGTGCAAACCCGAGAGGCAATCTGAATACTTTGTAAAAACGGCGCACAAGTGTGCGCGCAATTTGGCTATGGGCGACGACGTCAAAAACTCCGCACCCGAGGCCTCAAATTCAAAAAGTTTCTCGACACAATTGATTCTATGGCAATTCAACTGGAAGTGCAAACCCGAGAGGCAATCTGAAAACTTTGTAAAAACGGCGCACAAGTGTGCGCGCAATTTGGCTATGGGCGACGACGTCAAAAACTCCGCACCCGAAGCCAAAAATTCAAAAAAATTCTCGACACAATTGATTCTATGGCCAATTCAGTGAGGGATGCAAACCTGGGTGGCAATCTGAAAACTTTGTAAAAACGGCACACAACCATGCGCGCAAGTTTGGCTATGGGCGACGACGTCAAAAACTCCGCACCCGAGGCCTCAAATTCAAAAACCGTCTCTACACAATTGATTTTATGGCTAATTCAGCTGGAAATGAAAACCCAAGAGGCAATCTGAAAACTTTGTAAAAACGGCGCACAAGTGTGCGCGCAATTTGGCTATTGGCGACGACGTCAAAAACTCCGCACCCGAGGCCTCAAATTCAAAAACCGTCTCGACACAATTGATTCTATGGCCAATTCAATGAGGGATGCAAACCTGGGAGGCAATCTGAAAACTTTGTAAAAACGGCACACAACCATGCGCGCAAGTTTGGCTATGGGCGACGACGTCAAAAACTCCGCACCCGAGGCCTCAAATTCAAAAACCGTCTCGACACAATTGATTCTATGGCCAATTCAGCTGGAACTGAAAACCCGAGAGGCAATCTGAAAACTCTGTAAAAATGGCGCACAAGTGTGCGCGCAATTTGGCTATGGGCGACGACGTCAAAAACTCCACACCCGAGGCCTCAAATTCAAAAACCAGCTCGACACAATTGATTCTATGGCCAATTCAGCTGGAAATGCAAACCCGAGAGGCAATCTGAAAACTTTGTAAAAACGGAGCATAAGTGTGCGCGTAATTTGGCTATGGGCGACGACGTCAAAAACTCCGCACCCGAGGCCTCAAATTCAAAAAAATTCTCGACACAATTGATTCTATGGCAATTCAACTGGAAATGCAAACCCGAGAGGCAATCTGAAAACTTTGTAATAACGGCGCACAGGTGTGCGCGCAATTTGGCTATGGGCGACGACGTCAAACACTCCTCACCCGAGGCCTCAAATTCAAAAAATTTCTCGACACAATTGATTCTATGGCCAATTCAGTGAGGGATGCAAACCTGGGAGGCAATCTGAAAACTTTGTAAAAACGGAAAACAACCATGCGCGCAAGTTTGGCTATGGGCGACGACGTCAAAAACTCCGCACCCGAGGCCTCAAATTCAAAAACCGTCTCGACAAAATTGATTTTATGGCCAATTCAGCTAGAAATGAAAACCCGAGAGGCAATCTGAAAACTTTGTAAAAACGGCGCACAAGTGTGCGCGCAATTTGGCTATGGGCGACGACGTCAAAAACTCCACACCCGAGGCCTGAAATTCAAAAACCCTCTCGACACAATTGATTATATGGCCAATTCAGTGAGGGATGCAAACCTGGGAGGCAATCTGAAAACTTTGTAAAAACGGCACACAACCCTGCGCGCAAGTTTGGCTATGAGCGACAACGTCAAAAACTCCGCACCTGAGGCCTCAAATTCAAAAACCGCCTCGACACAATTGATTATATTGCCAATTCAGTGAGGGATGCAAACCTGGGAGGCAATCTGAAAACTTTGTAAAAACGGAAAACAACCATGCGCGCAAGTTTGGCTATGGGCGACGACGTCAAAAACTCCGCACCCGAGGCCTCAAATTCAAAAACCGTCTCGACAAAATTGATTTTATGGCCAATTCAGCTAGAAATGAAAACCCGAGAGGCAATCTGAAAACTTTGTAAAAACGGCGCACAAGTGTGCGCGCAATTTGGCTATGGGCGACGACGTCAAAAACTCCGCACCCGAGGCCTCAAATTCAAAAACCGTCTAGACACAATTGGTTCTATGGCCAATTCAGCTAGAAATGCAAACCCGAGAGGCAATCTGAAAACTTTGTAAAAACGGCGCACAAGTGTGCGCGCAATTTGGCTATGGGCGACGACGTCAAAAACTCCGCACCCGAGGCCTCAAATTCAAAAAATTTCTCGACACAATTGATTCTATGGCAATTCAACTGGAAATGCAAACCCGAGAGGCAATCTGAAAACTTTGTAAAAATGGTGCACAAGTGTGCGCGCAATTTGGCTATGGGCGACGACGTCAAAAACTCCGCACCCGAGGCCAAAAATTCAAAAAAATTCTCGACACAATTGATTCTATGGCCAATTCAGTGAGGGATGCAAACCTGGGTGGCAATCTGAAAACTTTGTAAAAACGGCACACAACCATGCGCGCAAGTTTGGCTATGGGCGACGACGTCAAAAACTCCGCACCCGAGGCCAAAAATTCAAAAAAATTCTCGACACAATTGATTCTATGGCCAATTCAGTGAGGGATGCAAACCTGGGTGGCAATCTGAAAACTTTGTAAAAACGGCACACAACCATGCGCGCAAGTTTGGCTATGGGCGACGACGTCAAAAACTCCGCACCCGAGGCCTCAAATTCAAAAAATTTCTCGACACAATTGATTCTATGGCAATTCAACTGGAAGTGCAAACCCGAGAGGCAATCTGAAAACTTTGTAATAACGGCGCACAGGTGTGCGCGCAATTTGGCTATGGGCGACGACGTCAAACACTCCTCACCCGAGGCCTCAAATTCAAAAAATTTCTCGACACAATTGATTCTATGGCCAATTCAGTGAGGGATGCAAACCTGGGAGGCAATCTGAAAACTTTGTAAAAACGGAACACAACCATGCGCGCAAGTTTGGCTATGGGCGACGACGTAAAAAACTCCGCACCCGAGGCCTCAAATTCAAAAACCGTCTAGACACAATTGGTTCTATGGCCAATTCAGCTAGAAATGCAAACCCGAGAGGCAATCTGAAAACTTTGTAAAAACGGCGCACAAGTGTGCGCGCAATTTGGCTAATGGCGACGACGTCAAAAACTCCGCACCCGAGGCCTCAAATTCAAAAAATTTCTCGACACAATTGATTTTATGGCCAATTCTGTGAGGGATGCAAACCTGGGAGGCAATCTGAAAACTTTGTAAAAACGGCACACAACCATGCGCGCAAGTTTGGCTATGGGCGACGACGTCAAAAACTCCGCACCCGAGGCCTCAAATTCAAAAACCTTCTCGACACAATTGATTCTATGGCCAATTCAGCTGGTAATGAAAGCCCGAGAGGCAATCTGAAAACTTTGTAAAAACGGCGGACAAGTGTGCGCGCAATTTGGCTATGGGCGACGACGTCAAAAACTCCGCACCCGAGGCCTCAAATTCAAAAACCGTCTCGACACAATTGATTCTATGGCCAGTTCAGCTAGAAGTGCAAACCCGAGAGGCAATCTGAAAACTTTGTAAAAATGGCGCACAAGTGTGCGCGCAATTTGGCTATGGGCGACGACGTCAAAAACTCCGCACCCGAGGCCTCAAATTCAAAAACCGTCTCGACACAATTGATTCTATGGCCAATTCAGTGAGGGATGCAAACCTGGGAGGCAATCTGAAAACTTTGTAAAAACGGCACACAACCATGCGCGCAAGTTTGGCTATGGGCGACGACGTCAAAAACTCCGCACCCGAGGCCTCAAATTCAAAAACCGTCTCGACACAATTGATTCTATGGCCAATTCAGCTGGAACTGAAAACCCGAGAGGCAATCTGAAAACTCTGTAAAAACGGCGCACAAGTGTGCGCGCAATTTGGCTATGGGCGACGACGTCAAAAACTCCACACCCGAGGCCTCAAATTCAAAAACCATCTCGACACAATTGATTCTATGGCCAATTCAGCTGGGAATGCAAACCCGAGAGGCAATCTGAAAACTTTGTAAAAACGGCGCATAAGTGTGCGCGTAATTTGGCTATGGGCGACGACGTCAAAAACTCCGCACCCGAGGCCTCAAATTCAAAAAATTTCTCGACACAATTGATTCTATGGCAATTCAACTGGAAGTGCAAACCCGAGAGGCAATCTGAAAACTTTGTAATAACGGCGCACAGGTGTGCGCGCAATTTGGCTATGGGCGACGACGTCAAACACTCCTCACCCGAGGCCTCAAATTCAAAAAATTTCTCGACACAATTGATTCTATGGCCAATTCAGTGAGGGATGCAAACCTGGGAGGCAATCTGAAAACTTTGTAAAAACGGAACACAACCATGCGCGCAAGTTTGGCTATGGGCGACGACGTCAAAAACTCCGCACCCGAGGCCTCAAATTCAAAAACCGTCTCGACACAATTGATTTTATGGCCAATTCAGCTGGAAATGAAAACCCGAGAGGCAATCTGAAAACTTTGTAAAAACGGCGCACAAGTGTGCGCGCAATTTGGCTATGGGCGACGACGTCAAAAACTCCACACCCGAGGCCTCAAATTCAAAAACCGTCTCGACACAATTGATTCTATGGCCAATTCAGTGAGGGATGCAAACCTGGGAGGCAATCTGAAAACTTTGTAAAAACGGCACACAACCCTGCGCGCAAGTTTGGCTATGAGCGACGACGTCAAAAACTCCGCACCTGAGGCCTCAAATTCAAAAACCGCCTCGACACAATTGATTATATGGCCAATTCAGTGAGGGATGCAGACCTGGGAGGCAATCTGAAAACTTTGTAAAAATGGCACACAACCATGCGTGCAAGTTTGGCTATGGGCGACGACGTAAAAAACTCCGCACCCGAGGCCTCAAATTCAAAAACCGTCTCGACACAATTGATTCTATGGCCAATTCAGCTGGAAATGAAAACCCGAGTGGCAATCTGATAACTTTGTAAAAACGGCGCACAAGTGTGCGCGCAATTTGGCTATGGGCGACGACGTCAAAAACTCCGCACCCGAGGCCTCAAATTCAAAAACCGTCTAGACACAATTGATTCTATGGCCAATTCAGCTAGAAATGCAAACCCGAGAGGCAATCTGAAAACTTTGTAAAAACGGCGCACAAGTGTGCGCGCAATTTGGCTATGGGCGACGACGTCAAAAACTCCGCACCCGAGGCCTCAAATTCAAAAAATTTCTCGACACAATTGATTCTATGGCCAATTCAACTGGAAGTGCAAACCCGAGAGGCAATCTGAAAACTTTGTAAAAACGGCGCACAAGTGTGCGCGCAATTTGGCTATGGGCGACGACGTCAAAAACTCCGCACCCGAGGCCTCAAATTCAAAAAATTTCTCGACACAATTGATTTTATGGCCAATTCAGTGAGGGATGCAAACCTGGGAGGCAATCTGAAAACTTTGTAAAAACGGCACACAACCATGCGCGCAAGTTTGGCTATGGGCGACGACGTCAAAAACTCCGCACCCGAGGCCTCAAATTCAAAAACCGTCTAGACACAATTGGTTCTATGGCCAATTCAGCTAGAAATGCAAACTCGAGAGGCAATCTGAAAACTTTGTAAAAACGGCGCACAAGTGTGCGCGCAATTTGGCTATGGGCGACGACGTCAAAAACTCCGCACCCGAGCCCTCAAATTCAAAAAATTTCTCGACACAATTGATTCTATGGCAATTCAACTGGAAATGCAAACCCGAGAGGCAATCTGAAAACTTTGTAAAAATGGTGCACAAGTGTGCGCGCAATTTGGCTATGGGCGACGACGTCAAAAACTCCGCACCCGAGGCCAAAAATTCAAAAAAATTCTCGACACAATTGATTCTATGGCCAATTCAGTGAGGGATGCAAACCTGGGTGGCAATCTGAAAACTTTGTAAAAACGGCACACAACCATGCGCGCAAGTTTGGCTATGGGCGACGACGTCAAAAACTCCGCACCCGAGGCCAAAAATTCAAAAAAAATCTCGACACAATTGATTCTATGGCCAATTCAGTGAGGGATACAAACCTGGGTGGCAATCTGAAAACTTTGTAAAAACGGCACACAACCATGCGCGCAAGTTTGGCTATGGGCGACGACGTCAAAAACTCCGCACCCGAGGCCTCAAATTCAAAAAATTTCTCGACACAATTGATTCTATGGCAATTCAACTGGAAGTGCAAACCCGAGAGGCAATCTGAAAACTTTGTAATAACGGCGCACAGGTGTGCGCGCAATTTGGCTATGGGCGACGACGTCAAACACTCCTCACCCGAGGCCTCAAATTCAAAAAATTTCTCGACACAATTGATTCTATGGCCAATTCAGTGAGGGATGCAAACCTGGGAGGCAATCTGAAAACTTTGTAAAAACGGAACACAACCATGCGCGCAAGTTTGGCTATGGGCGACGACGTCAAAAACTCCGCACCCGAGGCCTCAAATTCAAAAACCGTCTAGACACAATTGGTTCTATGGCCAATTCAGCTAGAAATGCAAACCCGAGAGGCAATCTGAAAACTTTGTAAAAACGGCGCACAAGTGTGCGCGTAATTTGGCTATGGGCGACGACGTCAAAAACTCCGCACCCGAGGCCTCAAATTCAAAAAATTTCTCGACACAATTGATTCTATGGCAATTCAACTGGAAATGCAAACCCGAGAGGCAATCTGAAAACTTTGTAAAAATGGTGCACAAGTGTGCGCGCAATTTGGCTATGGGCGACGACGTCAAAAACTCCGCACCCGAGGCCAAAAATTCAAAAAAATTCTCGACACAATTGATTCTATGGCCAATTCAGTGAGGGATGCAAACCTGGGTGGCAATCTGAAAACTTTGTAAAAACGGCACACAACCATGCGCGCAAGTTTGGCTATGGGCGACGACGTCAAAAACTCCGCACCCGAGGCCAAAAATTCAAAAAAATTCTCGACACAATTGATTCTATGGCCAATTCAGTGAGGGATGCAAACCTGGGTGGCAATCTGAAAACTTTGTAAAAACGGCACACAACCATGCGCGCAAGTTTGGCTATGGGCGACGACGTCAAAAACTCCGCACCCGAGGCCTCAAATTCAAAAAATTTCTCGACACAATTGATTCTATGGCAATTCAACTGGAAGTGCAAACCCGAGAGGCAATCTGAAAACTTTGTAATAACGGCGCACAGGTGTGCGCGCAATTTGGCTATGGGCGACGACGTCAAACACTCCTCACCCGAGGCCTCAAATTCAAAAAATTTCTCGACACAATTGATTCTATGGCCAATTCAGTGAGGGATGCAAACCTGGGAGGCAATCTGAAAACTTTGTAAAAACGGAACACAACCATGCGCGCAAGTTTGGCTATGGGCGACGACGTCAAAAACTCCGCACCCGAGGCCTCAAATTCAAAAACCGTCTAGACACAATTGGTTCTATGGCCAATTCAGCTAGAAATGCAAACCCGAGAGGCAATCTGAAAACTTTGTAAAAACGGCGCACAAGTGTGCGCGCAATTTGGCTAATGGCGACGACGTCAAAAACTCCGCACCCGAGGCCTCAAATTCAAAAAATTTCTCGACACAATTGATTTTATGGCCAATTCTGTGAGGGATGCAAACCTGGGAGGCAATCTGAAAACTTTGTAAAAACGGCACACAACCATGCGCGCAAGTTTGGCTATGGGCGACGACGTCAAAAACTCCGCACCCGAGGCCTCAAATTCAAAAACCTTCTCGACACAATTGATTCTATGGCCAATTCAGCTGGTAATGAAAGCCCGAGAGGCAATCTGAAAACTTTGTAAAAACGGCGGACAAGTGTGCGCGCAATTTGGCTATGGGCGACGACGTCAAAAACTCCGCACCCGAGGCCTCAAATTCAAAAACCGTCTCGACACAATTGATTCTATGGCCAGTTCAGCTAGAAGTGCAAACCCGAGAGGCAATCTGAAAACTTTGTAAAAATGGCGCACAAGTGTGCGCGCAATTTGGCTATGGGCGACGACGTCAAAAACTCCGCACCCGAGGCCTCAAATTCAAAAACCGTCTCGACACAATTGATTCTATGGCCAATTCAGTGAGGGATGCAAACCTGGGAGGCAATCTGAAAACTTTGTAAAAACGGCACACAACCATGCGCGCAAGTTTGGCTATGGGCGACGACGTCAAAAACTCCGCACCCGAGGCCTCAAATTCAAAAACCGTCTCGACACAATTGATTCTATGGCCAATTCAGCTGGAACTGAAAACCCGAGAGGCAATCTGAAAACTCTGTAAAAACGGCGCACAAGTGTGCGCGCAATTTGGCTATGGGCGACGACGTCAAAAACTCCACACCCGAGGCCTCAAATTCAAAAACCATCTCGACACAATTGATTCTATGGCCAATTCAGCTGGGAATGCAAACCCGAGAGGCAATCTGAAAACTTTGTAAAAACGGCGCATAAGTGTGCGCGTAATTTGGCTATGGGCGACGACGTCAAAAACTCCGCACCCGAGGCCTCAAATTCAAAAAATTTCTCGACACAATTGATTCTATGGCAATTCAACTGGAAGTGCAAACCCGAGAGGCAATCTGAAAACTTTGTAATAACGGCGCACAGGTGTGCGCGCAATTTGGCTATGGGCGACGACGTCAAACACTCCTCACCCGAGGCCTCAAATTCAAAAAATTTCTCGACACAATTGATTCTATGGCCAATTCAGTGAGGGATGCAAACCTGGGAGGCAATCTGAAAACTTTGTAAAAACGGAACACAACCATGCGCGCAAGTTTGGCTATGGGCGACGACGTCAAAAACTCCGCACCCGAGGCCTCAAATTCAAAAACCGTCTCGACACAATTGATTTTATGGCCAATTCAGCTGGAAATGAAAACCCGAGAGGCAATCTGAAAACTTTGTAAAAACGGCGCACAAGTGTGCGCGCAATTTGGCTATGGGCGACGACGTCAAAAACTCCACACCCGAGGCCTCAAATTCAAAAACCGTCTCGACACAATTGATTCTATGGCCAATTCAGTGAGGGATGCAAACCTGGGAGGCAATCTGAAAACTTTGTAAAAACGGCACACAACCCTGCGCGCAAGTTTGGCTATGAGCGACGACGTCAAAAACTCCGCACCTGAGGCCTCAAATTCAAAAACCGCCTCGACACAATTGATTATATGGCCAATTCAGTGAGGGATGCAGACCTGGGAGGCAATCTGAAAACTTTGTAAAAATGGCACACAACCATGCGTGCAAGTTTGGCTATGGGCGACGACGTAAAAAACTCCGCACCCGAGGCCTCAAATTCAAAAACCGTCTCGACACAATTGATTCTATGGCCAATTCAGCTGGAAATGAAAACCCGAGTGGCAATCTGATAACTTTGTAAAAACGGCGCACAAGTGTGCGCGCAATTTGGCTATGGGCGACGACGTCAAAAACTCCGCACCCGAGGCCTCAAATTCAAAAACCGTCTAGACACAATTGATTCTATGGCCAATTCAGCTAGAAATGCAAACCCGAGAGGCAATCTGAAAACTTTGTAAAAACGGCGCACAAGTGTGCGCGCAATTTGGCTATGGGCGACGACGTCAAAAACTCCGCACCCGAGGCCTCAAATTCAAAAAATTTCTCGACACAATTGATTCTATGGCCAATTCAACTGGAAGTGCAAACCCGAGAGGCAATCTGAAAACTTTGTAAAAACGGCGCACAAGTGTGCGCGCAATTTGGCTATGGGCGACGACGTCAAAAACTCCGCACCCGAGGCCTCAAATTCAAAAAATTTCTCGACACAATTGATTTTATGGCCAATTCAGTGAGGGATGCAAACCTGGGAGGCAATCTGAAAACTTTGTAAAAACGGCACACAACCATGCGCGCAAGTTTGGCTATGGGCGACGACGTCAAAAACTCCGCACCCGAGGCCTCAAATTCAAAAACCGTCTAGACACAATTGGTTCTATGGCCAATTCAGCTAGAAATGCAAACTCGAGAGGCAATCTGAAAACTTTGTAAAAACGGCGCACAAGTGTGCGCGCAATTTGGCTATGGGCGACGACGTCAAAAACTCCGCACCCGAGCCCTCAAATTCAAAAAATTTCTCGACACAATTGATTCTATGGCAATTCAACTGGAAATGCAAACCCGAGAGGCAATCTGAAAACTTTGTAAAAATGGTGCACAAGTGTGCGCGCAATTTGGCTATGGGCGACGACGTCAAAAACTCCGCACCCGAGGCCAAAAATTCAAAAAAATTCTCGACACAATTGATTCTATGGCCAATTCAGTGAGGGATGCAAACCTGGGTGGCAATCTGAAAACTTTGTAAAAACGGCACACAACCATGCGCGCAAGTTTGGCTATGGGCGACGACGTCAAAAACTCCGCACCCGAGGCCAAAAATTCAAAAAAAATCTCGACACAATTGATTCTATGGCCAATTCAGTGAGGGATACAAACCTGGGTGGCAATCTGAAAACTTTGTAAAAACGGCACACAACCATGCGCGCAAGTTTGGCTATGGGCGACGACGTCAAAAACTCCGCACCCGAGGCCTCAAATTCAAAAAATTTCTCGACACAATTGATTCTATGGCAATTCAACTGGAAGTGCAAACCCGAGAGGCAATCTGAAAACTTTGTAATAACGGCGCACAGGTGTGCGCGCAATTTGGCTATGGGCGACGACGTCAAACACTCCTCACCCGAGGCCTCAAATTCAAAAAATTTCTCGACACAATTGATTCTATGGCCAATTCAGTGAGGGATGCAAACCTGGGAGGCAATCTGAAAACTTTGTAAAAACGGAACACAACCATGCGCGCAAGTTTGGCTATGGGCGACGACGTCAAAAACTCCGCACCCGAGGCCTCAAATTCAAAAACCGTCTAGACACAATTGGTTCTATGGCCAATTCAGCTAGAAATGCAAACCCGAGAGGCAATCTGAAAACTTTGTAAAAACGGCGCACAAGTGTGCGCGCAATTTGGCTATGGGCGACGACGTCAAAAACTCCGCACCCGAGGCCTCAAATTCAAAAAATTTCTCGACACAATTGATTCTATGGCAATTCAACTGGAAATGCAAACCCGAGAGGCAATCTGAAAACTTTGTAAAAATGGTGCACAAGTGTGCGCGCAATTTGGCTATGGGCGACGACGTCAAAAACTCCGCACCCGAGGCCAAAAATTCAAAAAAATTCTCGACACAATTGATTCTATGGCCAATTCAGTGAGGGATGCAAACCTGGGTGGCAATCTGAAAACTTTGTAAAAACGGCACACAACCATGCGCGCAAGTTTGGCTATGGGCGACGACGTCAAAAACTCCGCACCCGAGGCCAAAAATTCAAAAAAATTCTCGACACAATTGATTCTATGGCCAATTCAGTGAGGGATGCAAACCTGGGTGGCAATCTGAAAACTTTGTAAAAACGGCACACAACCATGCGCGCAAGTTTGGCTATGGGCGACGACGTCAAAAACTCCGCACCCGAGGCCTCAAATTCAAAAAATTTCTCGACACAATTGATTCTATGGCAATTCAACTGGAAGTGCAAACCCGAGAGGCAATCTGAAAACTTTGTAATAACGGCGCACAGGTGTGCGCGCAATTTGGCTATGGGCGACGACGTCAAACACTCCTCACCCGAGGCCTCAAATTCAAAAAATTTCTCGACACAATTGATTCTATGGCCAATTCAGTGAGGGATGCAAACCTGGGAGGCAATCTGAAAACTTTGTAAAAACGGAACACAACCATGCGCGCAAGTTTGGCTATGGGCGACGACGTCAAAAACTCCGCACCCGAGGCCTCAAATTCAAAAACCGTCTAGACACAATTGGTTCTATGGCCAATTCAGCTAGAAATGCAAACCCGAGAGGCAATCTGAAAACTTTGTAAAAACGGCGCACAAGTGTGCGCGCAATTTGGCTAATGGCGACGACGTCAAAAACTCCGCACCCGAGGCCTCAAATTCAAAAAATTTCTCGACACAATTGATTTTATGGCCAATTCTGTGAGGGATGCAAACCTGGGAGGCAATCTGAAAACTTTGTAAAAACGGCACACAACCATGCGCGCAAGTTTGGCTATGGGCGACGACGTCAAAAACTCCGCACCCGAGGCCTCAAATTCAAAAACCTTCTCGACACAATTGATTCTATGGCCAATTCAGCTGGTAATGAAAGCCCGAGAGGCAATCTGAAAACTTTGTAAAAACGGCGGACAAGTGTGCGCGCAATTTGGCTATGGGCGACGACGTCAAAAACTCCGCACCCGAGGCCTCAAATTCAAAAACCGTCTCGACACAATTGATTCTATGGCCAGTTCAGCTAGAAGTGCAAACCCGAGAGGCAATCTGAAAACTTTGTAAAAATGGCGCACAAGTGTGCGCGCAATTTAGCTATGGGCGACGACGTCAAAAACTCCGCACCCGAGGCCTCAAATTCAAAAACCGTCTCGACACAATTGATTCTATGGCCAATTCAGTGAGGGATGCAAACCTGGGAGGCAATCTGAAAACTTTGTAAAAACGGCACACAACCATGCGCGCAAGTTTGGCTATGGGCGACGACGTCAAAAACTCCGCACCCGAGGCCTCAAATTCAAAAACCGTCTCGACACAATTGATTCTATGGCCAATTCAGCTGGAACTGAAAACCCGAGAGGCAATCTGAAAACTCTGTAAAAACGGCGCACAAGTGTGCGCGCAATTTGGCTATGGGCGACGACGTCAAAAACTCCACACCCGAGGCCTCAAATTCAAAAACCATCTCGACACAATTGATTCTATGGCCAATTCAGCTGGGAATGCAAACCCGAGAGGCAATCTGAAAACTTTGTAAAAACGGCGCATAAGTGTGCGCGTAATTTGGCTATGGGCGACGACGTCAAAAACTCCGCACCCGAGGCCTCAAATTCAAAAAATTTCTCGACACAATTGATTCTATGGCAATTCAACTGGAAGTGCAAACCCGAGAGGCAATCTGAAAACTTTGTAATAACGGCGCACAGGTGTGCGCGCAATTTGGCTATGGGCGACGACGTCAAACACTCCTCACCCGAGGCCTCAAATTCAAAAAATTTCTCGACACAATTGATTCTATGGCCAATTCAGTGAGGGATGCAAACCTGGGAGGCAATCTGAAAACTTTGTAAAAACGGAACACAACCATGCGCGCAAGTTTGGCTATGGGCGACGACGTCAAAAACTCCGCACCCGAGGCCTCAAATTCAAAAACCGTCTCGACACAATTGATTTTATGGCCAATTCAGCTGGAAATGAAAACCCGAGAGGCAATCTGAAAACTTTGTAAAAACGGCGCACAAGTGTGCGCGCAATTTGGCTATGGGCGACGACGTCAAAAACTCCACACCCGAGGCCTCAAATTCAAAAACCGTCTCGACACAATTGATTCTATGGCCAATTCAGTGAGGGATGCAAACCTGGGAGGCAATCTGAAAACTTTGTAAAAACGGCACACAACCCTGCGCGCAAGTTTGGCTATGAGCGACGACGTCAAAAACTCCGCACCTGAGGCCTCAAATTCAAAAACCGCCTCGACACAATTGATTATATGGCCAATTCAGTGAGGGATGCAGACCTGGGAGGCAATCTGAAAACTTTGTAAAAATGGCACACAACCATGCGTGCAAGTTTGGCTATGGGCGACGACGTAAAAAACTCCGCACCCGAGGCCTCAAATTCAAAAACCGTCTCGACACAATTGATTCTATGGCCAATTCAGCTGGAAATGAAAACCCGAGTGGCAATCTGATAACTTTGTAAAAACGGCGCACAAGTGTGCGCGCAATTTGGCTATGGGCGACGACGTCAAAAACTCCGCACCCGAGGCCTCAAATTCAAAAACCGTCTAGACACAATTGATTTTATGGCCAATTCAGCTAGAAATGCAAACCCGAGAGGCAATCTGAAAACTTTGTAAAAACGGCGCACAAGTGTGCGCGCAATTTGGCTATGGGCGACGACGTCAAAAACTCCGCACCCGAGGCCTCAAATTCAAAAAATTTCTCGACACAATTGATTCTATGGCCAATTCAACTGGAAGTGCAAACCCGAGAGGCAATCTGAAAACTTTGTAAAAACGGCGCACAAGTGTGCGCGCAATTTGGCTATGGGCGACGACGTCAAAAACTCCGCACCCGAGGCCTCAAATTCAAAAAATTTCTCGACACAATTGATTTTATGGCCAATTCAGTGAGGGATGCAAACCTGGGAGGCAATCTGAAAACTTTGTAAAAACGGCACACAACCATGCGCGCAAGTTTGGCTATGGGCGACGACGTCAAAAACTCCGCACCCGAGGCCTCAAATTCAAAAACCTTCTCGACACAATTGATTCTATGGCCAATTCAGCTGGTAATGAAAGCCCAAGAGGCAATCTGAAAACTTTGTAAAAACGGCGGACAAGTGTGCGCGCAATTTGGCTATGGGCGACGACGTCAAAAACTCCGCACCCGAGGCCTCAAATTCAAAAACCGTCTCGACACAATTGATTCTATGGCCAGTTCAGCTAGAAGTGCAAACCCGAGAGGCAATCTGAATACTTTGTAAAAACGCGGCACAAGTGTGCGCGCAATTTGGCTATGGGCGACGACGTCAAAAACTCCGCACCCGAGGCCTCAAATTCAAAAACCGTCTCGACACAATTGATTCTATGGCCAATTCAGCTGGAAATGCAAACCCGAGAGGCAATCTGAAAACTTTGTAAAAACGGCGCACAAGTGTGCGCGCAATTTGGCTATGGGCGACGACGTCAAAAACTCCGCACCCGAGGCCTCAAATTCAAAAAATTTCTCGACACAATTGATTCTATGGCAATTCAACTGGAAGTGCAAACCCGAGAGGCAATCTGAAAACTTTGTAAAAATGGCGCACAAGTGTGCGCGCAATTTGGCTATGGGCGACGACGTCAAAAACTCCGCACCCGAGGCCTCAAATTCAAAAAATTTCTCGACACAATTTTTCTATGGCCAATTCAGCTAGAAGTGCAAACTCGAGAGGCAATCTGAAAACTTTGTAAAAATGGCGCACAAGTGTGCACACAATTTGGCTATGGGCGACGACGTCAAAAACTCCGCACCCGAGGCCTCAAATTCAAAAACCGTCTCGACACAATTGATTCTATGGCCAATTCAGCTGGAAATGCAAACCCGAGAGGCAATCTGAAAACTTTGTAAAAACGGCGCACAAGTGTGCGCGCAATTTGGCTATGGGCGACGACGTCAAAAACTCCGCACCCGAGGCCTCAAATTCAAAAAAATTCTCGACACAATTGATTCTATGGCAATTCAACTGGAAGTGCAAACCCGAGAGGCAATCTGAAAACTTTGTAAAAATGGTGCACAAGTGTGCGCGCAATTTGGCTATGGGCGACGACGTCAAAAACTCCGCACCCGAGGCCAAAAATTCAAAAAAATTCTCGACACAATTGATTCTATGGCCAATTCAGTGAGGGATGCAAACCTGGGTGGCAATCTGAAAACTTTGTAAAAACGGCACACTACCATGCGCGCAAGTTTGGCTATGGGCGACGACGTCAAAAACTCCGCACCCGAGGCCTCAAATTCAAAAACCGTCTCGACACAATTGATTCTATGGCCAATTCAGTGAGGGATGCAAACCTGGGAGGCAATCTGAAAACTTTGTAAAAACGGCACACAACCATGCGCGCAAGTTTGGCTATGGGCGACGACGTCAAAAACTCCGCACCCGAGGCCTCAAATTCAAAAACCGTCTCGACACAATTGATTCTATGGCCAATTCAGCTGGAACTGAAAACCCGAGAGGCAATCTGAAAACTCTGTAAAAACGGCGCACAAGTGTGCGCGCAATTTGGCTATGGGCGACGACGTCAAAAACTCCACACCCGAGGCCTCAAATTCAAAAACCATCTCGACACAATTGATTCTATGGCCAATTCAGCTGGGAATGCAAACCCGAGAGGCAATCTGAAAACTTTGTAAAAACGGCGCATAAGTGTGCGCGTAATTTGGCTATGGGCGACGACGTCAAAAACTCCGCACCCGAGGCCTCAAATTCAAAAAATTTCTCGACACAATTGATTCTATGGCAATTCAACTGGAAGTGCAAACCCGAGAGGCAATCTGAAAACTTTGTAATAACGGCGCACAGGTGTGCGCGCAATTTGGCTATGGGCGACGACGTCAAACACTCCTCACCCGAGGCCTCAAATTCAAAAAATTTCTCGACACAATTGATTCTATGGCCAATTCAGTGAGGGATGCAAACCTGGGAGGCAATCTGAAAACTTTGTAAAAACGGAACACAACCATGCGCGCAAGTTTGGCTATGGGCGACGACGTCAAAAACTCCGCACCCGAGGCCTCAAATTCAAAAACCGTCTCGACACAATTGATTTTATGGCCAATTCAGCTGGAAATGAAAACCCGAGAGGCAATCTGAAAACTTTGTAAAAACGGCGCACAAGTGTGCGCGCAATTTGGCTATGGGCGACGACGTCAAAAACTCCACACCCGAGGCCTCAAATTCAAAAACCGTCTCGACACAATTGATTCTATGGCCAATTCAGTGAGGGATGCAAACCTGGGAGGCAATCTGAAAACTTTGTAAAAACGGCACACAACCCTGCGCGCAAGTTTGGCTATGAGCGACGACGTAAAAAACTCCGCACCTGAGGCCTCAAATTCAAAAACCGCCTCGACACAATTGATTATATGGCCAATTCAGTGAGGGATGCAGACCTGGGAGGCAATCTGAAAACTTTGTAAAAATGGCACACAACCATGCGTGCAAGTTTGGCTATGGGCGACGACGTAAAAAACTCCGCACCCGAGGCCTCAAATTCAAAAACCGTCTCGACACAATTGATTCTATGGCCAATTCAGCTGGAAATGAAAACCCGAGTGGCAATCTGATAACTTTGTAAAAACGGCGCACAAGTGTGCGCGCAATTTGGCTATGGGCGACGACGTCAAAAACTCCGCACCCGAGGCCTCAAATTCAAAAACCGTCTAGACACAATTGATTCTATGGCCAATTCAGCTAGAAATGCAAACCCGAGAGGCAATCTGAAAACTTTGTAAAAACGGCGCACAAGTGTGCGCGCAATTTGGCTATGGGCGACGACGTCAAAAACTCCGCACCCGAGGCCTCAAATTCAAAAAATTTCTCGACACAATTGATTCTATGGCCAATTCAACTGGAAGTGCAAACCCGAGAGGCAATCTGAAAACTTTGTAAAAACGGCGCACAAGTGTGCGCGCAATTTGGCTATGGGCGACGACGTCAAAAACTCCGCACCCGAGGCCTCAAATTCAAAAAATTTCTCGACACAATTGATTTTATGGCCAATTCAGTGAGGGATGCAAACCTGGGAGGCAATCTGAAAACTTTGTAAAAACGGCACACAACCATGCGCGCAAGTTTGGCTATGGGCGACGACGTCAAAAACTCCGCACCCGAGGCCTCAAATTCAAAAACCTTCTCGACACAATTGATTCTATGGCCAATTCAGCTGGTAATGAAAGCCCAAGAGGCAATCTGAAAACTTTGTAAAAACGGCGGACAAGTGTGCGCGCAATTTGGCTATGGGCGACGACGTCAAAAACTCCGCACCCGAGGCCTCAAATTCAAAAACCGTCTCGACACAATTGATTCTATGGCCAGTTCAGCTAGAAGTGCAAACCCGAGAGGCAATCTGAATACTTTGTAAAAACGGCGCACAAGTGTGCGCGCAATTTGGCTATGGGCGACGACGTCAAAAACTCCGCACCCGAGGCCTCAAATTCAAAAACCGTCTCGACACAATTGATTCTATGGCCAATTCAGCTGGAAATGCAAACCCGAGAGGCAATCTGAAAACTTTGTAAAAATGGCGCACAAGTGTGCGCGCAATTTGGCTATGGGCGACGACGTCAAAAACTCCGCACCCGAGGCCTCAAATTCAAAAAATTTCTCGACACAATTGATTCTATGGCAATTCAACTGGAAGTGCAAACCCGAGAGGCAATCTGAAAACTTTGTAAAAATGGCGCACAAGTGTGCGCGCAATTTGGCTATGGGCGACGACGTCAAAAACTCCGCACCCGAGGCCTCAAATTCAAAAAATTTCTCGACACAATTTTTCTATGGCCAATTCAGCTAGAAGTGCAAACTCGAGAGGCAATCTGAAAACTTTGTAAAAATGGCGCACAAGTGTGCACACAATTTGGCTATGGGCGACGACGTCAAAAACTCCGCACCCGAGGCCTCAAATTCAAAAACCGTCTCGACACAATTGATTCTATGGCCAATTCAGCTGGAAATGCAAACCCGAGAGGCAATCTGAAAACTTTGTAAAAACGGCGCACAAGTGTGCGCGCAATTTGGCTATGGGCGACGACGTCAAAAACTCCGCACCCGAGGCCTCAAATTCAAAAAAATTCTCGACACGATTGATTCTATGGCAATTCAACTGGAAGTGCAAACCCGAGAGGCAATCTGAAAACTTTGTAAAAATGGTGCACAAGTGTGCGCGCAATTTGGCTATGGGCGACGACGTCAAAAACTCCGCACCCGAGGCCAAAAATTCAAAAAAATTCTCGACACAATTGATTCTATGGCCAATTCAGTGAGGGATGCAAACCTGGGTGGCAATCTGAAAACTTTGTAAAAACGGCACACTACCATGCGCGCAAGTTTGGCTATGGGCGACGACGTCAAAAACTCCGCACCCGAGGCCTCAAATTCAAAAACCGTCTCGACACAATTGATTCTATGGCCAATTCAGTGAGGGATGCAAACCTGGGAGGCAATCTGAAAACTTTGTAAAAACGGCACACAACCATGCGCGCAAGTTTGGCTATGGGCGACGACGTCAAAAACTCCGCACCCGAGGCCTCAAATTCAAAAACCGTCTCGACACAATTGATTCTATGGCCAATTCAGCTGGAACTGAAAACCCGAGAGGCAATCTGAAAACTCTGTAAAAACGGCGCACAAGTGTGCGCGCAATTTGGCTATGGGCGACGACGTCAAAAACTCCACACCCGAGGCCTCAAATTCAAAAACCATCTCGACACAATTGATTCTATGGCCAATTCAGCTGGGAATGCAAACCCGAGAGGCAATCTGAAAACTTTGTAAAAACGGCGCATAAGTGTGCGCGTAATTTGGCTATGGGCGACGACGTCAAAAACTCCGCACCCGAGGCCTCAAATTCAAAAAATTTCTCGACACAATTGATTCTATGGCAATTCAACTGGAAGTGCAAACCCGAGAGGCAATCTGAAAACTTTGTAATAACGGCGCACAGGTGTGCGCGCAATTTGGCTATGGGCGACGACGTCAAACACTCCTCACCCGAGGCCTCAAATTCAAAAAATTTCTCGACACAATTGATTCTATGGCCAATTCAGTGAGGGATGCAAACCTGGGAGGCAATCTGAAAACTTTGTAAAAACGGAACACAACCATGCGCGCAAGTTTGGCTATGGGCGACGACGTCAAAAACTCCGCACCCGAGGCCTCAAATTCAAAAACCGTCTCGACACAATTGATTTTATGGCCAATTCAGCTGGAAATGAAAACCCGAGAGGCAATCTGAAAACTTTGTAAAAACGGCGCACAAGTGTGCGCGCAATTTGGCTATGGGCGACGACGTCAAAAACTCCACACCCGAGGCCTCAAATTCAAAAACCGTCTCGACACAATTGATTCTATGGCCAATTCAGTGAGGGATGCAAACCTGGGAGGCAATCTGAAAACTTTGTAAAAACGGCAGACAACCCTGCGCGCAAGTTTGGCTATGAGCGACGACGTCAAAAACTCCGCACCTGAGGCCTCAAATTCAAAAACCGCCTCGACACAATTGATTATATGGCCAATTCAGTGAGGGATGCAGACCTGGGAGGCAATCTGAAAACTTTGTAAAAATGGCACACAACCATGCGTGCAAGTTTGGCTATGGGCGACGACGTAAAAAACTCCGCACCCGAGGCCTCAAATTCAAAAACCGTCTCGACACAATTGATTCTATGGCCAATTCCGCTGGAAATGAAAACCCGAGTGGCAATCTGATAACTTTGTAAAAACGGCGCAAAAGTGTGCGCGCAATTTGGCTATGGGCGACGACGTCAAAAACTCCGCACCCGAGGCCTCAAATTCAAAAACCGTCTAGACACAATTGATTCTATGGCCAATTCAGCTAGAAATGCAAACCCGAGAGGCAATCTGAAAACTTTGTAAAAACGGCGCACAAGTGTGCGCGCAATTTGGCTATGGGCGACGACGTCAAAAACTCCGCACCCGAGGCCTCAAATTCAAAAAATTTCTCGACACAATTGATTCTATGGCCAATTCAACTGGAAGTGCAAACCCGAGAGGCAATCTGAAAACTTTGTAAAAACGGCGCACAAGTGTGCGCGCAATTTGGCTATGGGCGACGACGTCAAAAACTCCGCACCCGAGGCCTCAAATTCAAAAAATTTCTCGACACAATTGATTTTATGGCCAATTCAGTGAGGGATGCAAACCTGGGAGGCAATCTGAAAACTTTGTAAAAATGGCACACAACCATGCGCGCAAGTTTGGCTATGGGCGACGACGTCAAAAACTCCGCACCCGAGGCCTCAAATTCAAAAACCTTCTCGACACAATTGATTCTATGGCCAATTCAGCTGGTAATGAAAGCCCAAGAGGCAATCTGAAAACTTTGTAAAAACGGCGGACAAGTGTGCGCGCAATTTGGCTATGGGCGACGACGTCAAAAACTCCGCACCCGAGGCCTCAAATTCAAAAACCGTCTCGACACAATTGATTCTATGGCCAGTTCAGCTAGAAGTGCAAACCCGAGAGGCAATCTGAATACTTTGTAAAAACGGCGCACAAGTGTGCGCGCAATTTGGCTATGGGCGACGACGTCAAAAACTCCGCACCCGAGGCCTCAAATTCAAAAACCGTCTCGACACAATTGATTCTATGGCCAATTCAGCTGGAAATGCAAACCCGAGAGGCAATCTGAAAACTTTGTAAAAACGGCGCACAAGTGTGCGCGCAATTTGGCTATGGGCGACGACGTCAAAAACTCCGCACCCGAGGCCTCAAATTCAAAAAATTTCTCGACACAATTGATTCTATGGCAATTCAACTGGAAGTGCAAACCCGAGAGGCAATCTGAAAACTTTGTAAAAATGGCGCACAAGTGTGCGCGCAATTTGGCTATGGGCGACGACGTCAAAAACTCCGCACCCGAGGCCTCAAATTCAAAAAATTTCTCGACACAATTTTTCTATGGCCAATTCAGCTAGAAGTGCAAACTCGAGAGGCAATCTGAAAACTTTGTAAAAATGGCGCACAAGTGTGCACACAATTTGGCTATGGGCGACGACGTCAAAAACTCCGCACCCGAGGCCTCAAATTCAAAAACCGTCTCGACACAATTGATTCTATGGCCAATTCAGCTGGAAATGCAAACCCGAGAGGCAATCTGAAAACTTTGTAAAAACGGCGCACAAGTGTGCGCGCAATTTGGCTATGGGCGACGACGTCAAAAACTCCGCACCCGAGGCCTCAAATTCAAAAAAATTCTCGACACAATTGATTCTATGGCAATTCAACTAGAAGTGCAAACCCGAGAGGCAATCTGAAAACTTTGTAAAAATGGTGCACAAGTGTGCGCGCAATTTGGCTATGGGCGACGACGTCAAAAACTCCGCACCCGAGGCCAAAAATTCAAAAAAATTCTCGACACAATTGATTCTATGGCCAATTCAGTGAGGGATGCAAACCTGGGTGGCAATCTGAAAACTTTGTAAAAACGGCACACTACCATGCGCGCAAGTTTGGCTATGGGCGACGACGTCAAAAACTCCGCACCCGAGGCCTCAAATTCAAAAACCGTCTCGACACAATTGATTTTATGGCTAATTCAGCTGGAAATGAAAACCCAAGAGGCAATCAGAAAACTTTGTAAAAACGGCGCACAAGTGTGCGCGCAATTTGGCTATTGGCGACGACGTCAAAAACTCCGCACCCGAGGCCTCAAATTCAAAAACCATCTCGACACAATTGATTCTATGGCCAATTCAGTGAGGGATGCAAACCTGGGAGGCAATCTGAAAACTTTGTAAAAACGGCACACAACCATGCGCGCAAGTTTGGCTATGGGCGACGACGTCAAAAACTCCGCACCCGAGGCCTCAAATTGAAAAACCGTCTCGACACAATTGATTCTATGGCCAATTCAGCTGGAACTGAAAACCCGAGAGGCAATCTGAAAACTTTGTAAAAACGGCGCACAAGTGTGCGCGCAATTTGGCTATGGGCGACGACGTCAAAAACTCCACACCCGTGGCCTCAAATTCAAAAACCATCTCGACACAATTGATTATATGGCCAATTCAGCTGGAAATGAAAACCCGAGAGGCAATCTAAAAACTTTGTAAAAACGGCGCATAAGTGTGTGCGCAATTTGGCTATGGGCGACGACGTCAAAAACTCTGCACCCGAGGCCTCAAATTCAAAAAATTTCTCGACACAATTGATTCTATGGCAATTCAACTCGAAGTGCAAACCCGAGAGGCAATCTGAAAACTTTGTAATAACGGCGCACAGGTGTGCGCGCAATTTGGCTATGGGCGACGACGTCAAAAACTCCTCACCCGAGGCCTGAAATTCAAAAAATTTCTCGACACAATTGATTCTATGGCCAATTCAGTGAGGGATGCAAACCTGGGAGGCAATCTGAAAACTTTGTAAAAACGGAGCACAACCATGCGCGCAAGTTTGGCTAGGGGCGACGACGTCAAAAACTCCGCACCCGAGGCCTCAAATTCAAAAACCGTCTCGACACAATTGATTTTATGGCCAATTCAACTGGTAATGAAAACCCGATAGGCAATCTGAAAACTTTGTAAAAACGGCGCACAAGTGTGCGCGCAATTTGGCTATGGGAGACGACGTCAAAAACTCCGCACCCGAGGCCTCAAATTCAAAAACCGTCTCGACACTATTGATTCTATGGCCAATTCAGTGGGGGATGCAAACCTGGGAGGCAATCTGAAAACTTTGTAAAAACGGCACACAACCCTGCGCGCAAGTTTGGCTATGGGCGACGATGTCAAAAACTCCGCACCCGAGGCCTCAAATTCAAAAAACGCCTCGACACAATTGATTCTATGGCCAATTCAGTGAGGGATGCAAACCTGGGAGGCAATCTGAAAACTTTGTAAAAATGGCACACAACCATGCGCGCAAGTTTGGCTATGGGCGACGACATAAAAAACTCCGCACCCGAGGCCTCAAATTCAAAAACCGTCTCGACACAATTGATTTTATGGCCAATTCAGCTAGAAGTGAAAACCCGAGAGGTAATCTGAAAACTTTGTAAAAACGGCGCACAAGTGTGCGCGCAATTTGGCTATGGGCGACGATGTCAAAAACTCCGCACCCGAGGCCTCAAATTCAAAAACCGTCTCGACACAATTGATTCTATGGCCAATTCAGCTGGAAGTGCAAACTCGAGAGGCAATCTGAACACTTTGTAAAAACGGCGAACAAGTGTGCGCGCAATTTGGCTATGGGCGACGACGTCAAAAACTCCGCACCCGAGGCCTCAAATTCAAAAACCGTCTCGACACAATTGATTCTATGGCCAATTCAGCTGGAAGTGCAAACCCGAGAGGCAATCTGAAAACTTTGTAAAAACGGCGCACAAGTGTGCGCGCAATTTGGCTATGTGCGACGACGTCAAAAACTCCGCACCCGAGGCCTCAAATTCAAAAAGTTTCTCAACACAATTGATTTTATGGCCAATTCAGTGAGGGATGCAAACCTGAGAGGCAATCTGAAAACTTTGTAAAAACGGCACACAACCATGCGCGCAAGTTTGGCTATGGGCGACGACGTCAAAAACTCCGCACCCGAGGCCTCAAATTCAAAAACCGTCTCGACACAATTGATTCTATGGCCAATTCAACTGGAGATGAAAACCCGAGAGGCAATCTGAAAACTTTGTAAAAACGGCGCACAAGTGTGCGCGCAATTTGGCTATGGGCGACGACGTCAAAAACTCCGCACCCGAGGCCTCAAATTCAAAAACCGTTTCGACACAATTGATTCTATGGCCAATTCAGCTAGAAATGCAAACCCGAGAGGCAATCTGAAAACTTTGTAAAAACGGCGCACAAGTGTGCGTGCAATTTGGCTATGGGCGACGACGTCAAAAACTCCGCACCCGAGGCCTCAAATTCAAAAATTTTCTCGACACAATTGATTCTATGGCCAATTCAACTGGAAGTGCAAACCCGAGAGGCAATCTGAAAACTTTGTAAAAACGGCACACAAGTGTGCGCGCAATTTGGCTATGGGCGACGACGTCAAAAACTCCGCACCCGAGGCCTCAAATTCAAAAACCGTCTCGACACAATTGATTCTATGGCCAATTCAGTGAGGGATGCAAACCTGGGAGGCAATCTGAAAACTTTGTAAAAACGGCACACAAACATGCGCGCAAGTTTGGCTATGGGCGACGACGTCAAAAACTCCGCACCCGAGGCTTCAAATTCAAAAACCGCCTCGACACAATTGATTATATGGCCAATTCAGTGAGGGATGCAAACCTGGGAGGCAATCTGAAAACTTTGTAAAAACGGCACACAATAATGCGCGCAAGTTTGGCTATGGGCGACGACGTCAAAAACTCCGCACCCGAGGCCTCAAATTCAAAAACCGTCTCGACACAATTGATTCTATGGCCAATTCAGCTGGAGATGCAAACCCGAGAGGCAATCTAAAAACTTTGTAAAAACGGCGCACAAGTGTGCGCGCAATTTAGCTATGGGCGACGACGTCAAAAACTCCGCACCCGAGGCCTCAAATTCAAAAAGTTTCTCAACACAATTGATTTTATGGCCAATTCAGTGAGGGATGCAAACCTGGGAGGCAATCTGAAAACTTTGTAAAAACGGCACACAACCATGCGCGCAAGTTTGGCTATGGGCGACGACGTCAAAAACTCCGCACCCGAGGCCTCAAATTCAAAAACCGTCTCGACACAATTGATTCTATGGCCAATTCAGTGAGGGATGCAAACCTGGGAGGCAATCTGAAAACTTTGTAAAAACGGCACACAAGCATGCGCGCAAGTTTGGCTATGGGCGACGACGTCAAAAACTCCGCACCCGAGGCCTCAAATTCAAAAACCACCTCGACACAATTGATTCTATGGCCAATTCAGTGAGGGATGCAAACCTGGGCGGCAATTTGAAAACTTTGTAAAAACGGCACACAACCATGCGCGCAAGTTTGGCTATGGGCGCCGACGTCAAAAACTCCGCACCCGAGGCCTCAAATTCAAAAACCGCCTCGACACAATTGATTCTATGGCCAATTCAGTGAGGGATGCAAACCTGGGAGGCAATCTTAAAACTTTGTAAAAACGGCACACAACCATGCGCGCAAGTTTGGCTATGGGCGACGACGTCAAAAACTCCGCACCCGAGGCCTCAAATTCAAAAACCGCCTTGACACAATTGATTCTATGGCCAATTCAGTGAGGGATGCAAACCTGGGAGGCAATCTGAAAACTTTGTAAAAACGGCATACAACCATGCGCGCAAGTTTGGCTATGGGCGACAATGTCAAAAACTCCGCACCCGAGGCCTCAAATTCAAAAACCGTCTCGACACAATTGATTCTATGGCCAATTCAGCTGGAAGTGCAAACCCGAGAGGCAATCTGAACACTTTGTAAAAACGGCGAACAAGTGTGCGCGCAATTTGGCTATGGGCGACGACGTCAAAAACTCCGCACCCGAGGCCTCAAATTCAAAAACCGTCTCGACACAATTGATTCTATGGCCAATTCAGCTGGAAGTGCAAACTCGAGAGGCAATCTGAAAACTTTGTAAAAACGGCGCACAAGTGTGCGCGCAATTTGGCTATGGGCGACGACGTCAAAAACTCCGCACCCGAGGCCTCAAATTCAGAAAGTTTCTCAACACAATTGATTTTATGGCCAATTCAGTGAGGGATGCAAACCTGGGAGGCAATCTGAAAACTTTGTAAAAACGGCACACAACCATGCACGCAAGTTTGGCTATGGGCGACGACATCAAAAACTCCGCACCCGAGGCCTCAAATTCAAAAACCGTCTCGACACAATTGATTCTATGGCCAATTCAGCTGGAAGTGAAAACCCGAGAGGCAATCTGAAAACTTTGTAAAAACGGCGCACAAGTGTGCGCGCAATTTGGCTATGGGCGACGACGTAAAAAACTCCGCACCCGAGGCCTCAAATTCAAAAACCGTCTCGACACAATTGATTCTATGGCCAATTCAGTGAGGGATGCAAACCTGGGAGGCAATCTGAAAACTTTGTAAAAATGGCACACAACCCTGCGCGCAAGTTTGGCTATGAGCGACGACGTCAAAAACTCCGCACCTGAGGCCTCAAATTCAAAAACCGCCTCGACACAATTGATTATATGGCCAATTCAACTGGAAGTGCAAACCCGAGAGGCAATCTGAAAACTTTGTAAAAACGGCACACAAGTGTGCGCGCAATTTGGCTATGGGCGACGACGTCAAAAACTCCGCACCCGAGGCCTCAAATTCAAAAACCGTCTCGACACAATTGATTCTATGGCCAATTCAGTGAGGGATGCAAACCTGGGAGGCAATCTGAAAACTTTGTAAAAAGGGCACACAAACATGCGCGCAAGTTTGGCTATGGGCGACGACGTCAAAAACTCCGCACCCGAGGCCTCAAATTCAAAAACCGTCTCGACACAATTGATTCTATGGCCAATTCAGCTGGAGATGAAAACCCGAGAGGCAATCTGAAAACTTTGTAAAAACGGCGCACAAGTGTGCGCGCAATTTGGCTATGGGCGACGACGTCAAAAACTCCGCACCCGAGGCCTCAAATTCAAAAACCGTCTCGACACAATTGATTCTATGGCCAATTCAGCTGGAAGTGCAAACTCGAGAGGCAATCTGAAAACTTTGTAAAAACGGCGCACAAGTGTGCGCGCAATTTGGCTATGGGCGACGACGTCAAAAACTCCGCACCCGAGGCCTCAAATTCAGAAAGTTTCTCAACACAATTGATTTTATGGCCAATTCAGTGAGGGATGCAAACCTGGGAGGCAATCTGAAAACTTTGTAAAAACGGCACACAACCATGCACGCAAGTTTGGCTATGGGCGACGACATCAAAAACTCCGCATCCGAGGCCTCAAATTCAAAAACCGTCTCGACACAATTGATTCTATGGCCAATTCAGCTGGAAGTGAAAACCCGAGAGGCAATCTGAAAACTTTGTAAAAACGGCGCACAAGTGTGCGCGCAATTTGGCTATGGGCGACGACGTAAAAAACTCCGCACCCGAGGCCTCAAATTCAAAAACCGTCTCGACACAATTGATTCTATGGCCAATTCAGTGAGGGATGCAAACCTGGGAGGCAATCTGAAAACTTTGTAAAAATGGCACACAACCCTGCGCGCAAGTTTGGCTATGAGCGACGACGTCAAAAACTCCGCACCTGAGGCCTCAAATTCAAAAACCGCCTCGACACAATTGATTATATGGCCAATTCAACTGGAAGTGCAAACCCGAGAGGCAATCTGAAAACTTTGTAAAAACGGCACACAAGTGTGCGCGCAATTTGGCTATGGGCGACGACGTCAAAAACTCCGCACCCGAGGCCTCAAATTCAAAAACCGTCTCGACACAATTGATTCTATGGCCAATTCAGTGAGGGATGCAAACCTGGGAGGCAATCTGAAAACTTTGTAAAAAGGGCACACAAACATGCGCGCAAGTTTGGCTATGGGCGACGACGTCAAAAACTCCGCACCCGAGGCCTCAAATTCAAAAACCGTCTCGACACAATTGATTCTATGGCCAATTCAGCTGGAGATGAAAACCCGAGAGGCAATCTGAAAACTTTGTAAAAACGGCGCACAAGTGTGCGCGCAATTTGGCTATGGGCGACGACGTCAAAAACTCCGCACCCGAGGCCTCAAATTCAAAAACCGTCTCGACACAATTGATTCTATGGCCAATTCAGCTGGAAGTGCAAACTCGAGAGGCAATCTGAAAACTTTGTAAAAACGGCGCACAAGTGTGCGCGCAATTTGGCTATGGGCGACGACGTCAAAAACTCCGCACCCGAGGCCTCAAATTCAGAAAGTTTCTCAACACAATTGATTTTATGGCCAATTCAGTGAGGGATGCAAACCTGGGAGGCAATCTGAAAACTTTGTAAAAACGGCACACAACCATGCACGCAAGTTTGGCTATGGGCGACGACATCAAAAACTCCGCACCCGAGGCCTCAAATTCAAAAACCGTCTCGACACAATTGATTCTATGGCCAATTCAGCTGGAAGTGAAAACCCGAGAGGCAATCTGAAAACTTTGTAAAAACGGCGCACAAGTGTGCGCGCAATTTGGCTATGGGCGACGACGTAAAAAACTCCGCACCCGAGGCCTCAAATTCAAAAACCGTCTCGACACAATTGATTCTATGGCCAATTCAGTGAGGGATGCAAACCTGGGAGGCAATCTGAAAACTTTGTAAAAATGGCACACAACCCTGCGCGCAAGTTTGGCTATGAGCGACGACGTCAAAAACTCCGCACCTGAGGCCTCAAATTCAAAAACCGCCTCGACACAATTGATTATATGGCCAATTCAACTGGAAGTGCAAACCCGAGAGGCAATCTGAAAACTTTGTAAAAACGGCACACAAGTGTGCGCGCAATTTGGCTATGGGCGACGACGTCAAAAACTCCGCACCCGAGGCCTCAAATTCAAAAACCGTCTCGACACAATTGATTCTATGGCCAATTCAGTGAGGGATGCAAACCTGGGAGGCAATCTGAAAACTTTGTAAAAAGGGCACACAAACATGCGCGCAAGTTTGGCTATGGGCGACGACGTCAAAAACTCCGCACCCGAGGCCTCAAATTCAAAAACCGTCTCGACACAATTGATTCTATGGCCAATTCAGCTGGAGATGAAAACCCGAGAGGCAATCTGAAAACTTTGTAAAAACGGCGCACAAGTGTGCGCGCAATTTGGCTATGGGCGACGACGTCAAAAACTCCGCACCCGAGGCCTCAAATTCAAAAACCGTTTCGACACAATTGATTCTATGGCCAATTCAGCTAGAAATGCAAACCCGAGAGGCAATCTGAAAACTTTGTAAAAACGGCGCACAAGTGTGCGTGCAATTTGGCTATGGGCGACGACGTCAAAAACTCCGCACCCGAGGCCTCAAATTCAAAAAATTTCTCGACACAATTGATTCTATGGCCAATTCAACTGGAAGTGCAAACCCGAGAGGCAATCTGAAAACTTTGTAAAAACGGCACACAAGTGTGCGCGCAATTTGGCTATGGGCGACGACGTCAAAAACTCCGCACCCGAGGCCTCAAATTCAAAAACCGTCTCGACACAATTGATTCTATGGCCAATTCAGTGAGGGATGCAAACCTGGGAGGCAATCTGAAAACTTTGTAAAAACGGCACACAAACATGCGCGCAAGTTTGGCTATGGGCGACGACGTCAAAAACTCCGCACCCGAGGCCTCAAATTCAAAAACCGCCTCGACACAATTGATTCTATAGCCAATTCAGTGAGGGATGCAAACCTGGGAGGCAATCTGAAAACTTTGTAAAAACGGCACACAACAATGCGCGCAAGTTTGGCTATGGGCGACGACGTCAAAAACTCCGCACCCGAGGCCTCAAATTCAAAAACCGTCTCGACACAATTGATTCGATGGCCAATTCAGCTGGAAGTGAAAACCCGAGAGGCAATCTGAAAACTTTGTAAAAACGGCGCACAAGTGTGCGCGCAATTTGGCTATGGGCGACGACGTAAAAAACTCCGCACCCGAGGCCTCAAATTCAAAAACCGTCTCGACACAATTGATTCTATGGCCAATTCAGCTGGAGATGCAAACCCGAGAGGCAATCTAAAAACTTTGTAAAAACGGCGCACAAGTGTGCGCGCAATTTAGCTATGGGCGACGACGTCAAAAACTCCGCACCCGAGGCCTCAAATTCAAAAAGTTTCTCAACACAATTGATTTTATGGCCAATTCAGTGAGGGATGCAAACCTGGGAGGCAATCTGAAAACTTTGTAAAAACGGCACACAACCATGCGCGCAAGTTTGGCTATGGGCGACGACGTCAAAAACTCCGCACCCGAGGCCTCAAATTCAAAAACCGTCTCGACACAATTGATTCTATGGCCAATTCAGTGAGGGATGCAAACCTGGGAGGCAATCTGAAAACTTTGTAAAAACGGCACACAAGCATGCGCGCAAGTTTGGCTATGGGCGACGACGTCAAAAACTCCGCACCCGAGGCCTCAAATTCAAAAACCGCCTCGACACAATTGATTCTATGGCCAATTCAGTGAGGGATGCAAACCTGGGCGGCAATTTGAAAACTTTGTAAAAACGGCACACAACCATGCGCGCAAGTTTGGCTATGGGCGCCGACGTCAAAAACTCCGCACCCGAGGCCTCAAATTCAAAAACCGCCTCGACACAATTGATTCTATGGCCAATTCAGTGAGGGATGCAAACCTGGGAGGCAATCTGAAAACTTTGTAAAAACGGCACACAACCATGCGCGCAAGTTTGGCTATGGGCGACGACGTCAAAAACTCCGCACCCGAGGCCTCAAATTCAAAAACCGCCTTGACACAATTGATTCTATGGCCAATTCAGTGAGGGATGCAAACCTGGGAGGCAATCTGAAAACTTTGTAAAAACGGCATACAACCATGCGCGCAAGTTTGGCTATGGGCGACGATGTCAAAAACTCCGCACCCGAGGCCTCAAATTCAAAAACCGTCTCGACACAATTGATTCTATGGCCAATTCAGCTGGAAGTGCAAACCCAAGAGGCAATCTGAACACTTTGTAAAAACGGCGAACAAGTGTGCGCGCAATTTGGCTATGGGCGACGACGTCAAAAACTCCGCACCCGAGGCCTCAAATTCAAAAACCGTCTCGACACAATTGATTCTATGGCCAATTCAGCTAGAAATGCAAACCCGAGAGGCAATCTGAAAACTTTGTAAAAACGGCGCACAAGTGTGCGTGCAATTTGGCTATGGGCGACGACGTCAAAAACTCCGCACCCGAGGCCTCAAATTCAAAAAATTTCTCGACACAATTGATTCTATGGCCAATTCAACTGGAAGTGCAAACCCGAGAGGCAATCTGAAAACTTTGTAAAAACGGCACACAAGTGTGCGCGCAATTTGGCTATGGGCGACGACGTCAAAAACTCCGCACCCGAGGCCTCAAATTCAAAAACCGTCTCGACACAATTGATTCTATGGCCAATTCAGTGAGGGATGCAAACCTGGGAGGCAATCTGAAAACTTTGTAAAAACGGCACACAAACATGCGCGCAAGTTTGGCTATGGGCGACGACGTCAAAAACTCCGCACCCGAGGCCTCAAATTCAAAAACCGCCTCGACACAATTGATTCTATGGCCAATTCAGTGAGGGATGCAAACCTGGGAGGCAATCTGAAAACTTTGTAAAAACGGCACACAACAATGCGCGCAAGTTTGGCTATGGGCGACGACGTCAAAAACTCCGCACCCGAGGCCTCAAATTCAAAAACCGTCTCGACACAATTGATTCGATGGCCAATTCAGCTGGAAGTGAAAACCCGAGAGGCAATCTGAAAACTTTGTAAAAACGGCGCACAAGTGTGCGCGCAATTTGGCTATGGGCGACGACGTAAAAAACTCCGCACCCGAGGCCTCAAATTCAAAAACCGTCTCGACACAATTGATTCTATGGCCAATTCAGCTGGAGATGCAAACCCGAGAGGCAATCTAAAAACTTTGTAAAAACGGCGCACAAGTGTGCGCGCAATTTAGCTATGGGCGACGACGTCAAAAACTCCGCACCCGAGGCCTCAAATTCAAAAAGTTTCTCAACACAATTGATTTTATGGCCAATTCAGTGAGGGATGCAAACCTGGGAGGCAATCTGAAAACTTTGTAAAAACGGCACACAACCATGCGCGCAAGTTTGGCTATGGGCGACGACGTCAAAAACTCCGCACCCGAGGCCTCAAATTCAAAAACCGTCTCGACACAATTGATTCTATGGCCAATTCAGTGAGGGATGCAAACCTGGGAGGCAATCTGAAAACTTTGTAAAAACGGCACACAAGCATGCGCGCAAGTTTGGCTATGGGCGACGACGTCAAAAACTCCGCACCCGAGGCCTCAAATTCAAAAACCGCCTCGACACAATTGATTCTATGGCCAATTCAGTGAGGGATGCAAACCTGGGCGGCAATTTGAAAACTTTGTAAAAACGGCACACAACCATGCGCGCAAGTTTGGCTATGGGCGCCGACGTCAAAAACTCCGCACCCGAGGCCTCAAATTCAAAAACCGCCTCGACACAATTGATTCTATGGCCAATTCAGTGAGGGATGCAAACCTGGGAGGCAATCTGAAAACTTTGTAAAAACGGCACACAACCATGCGCGCAAGTTTGGCTATGGGCGACGACGTCAAAAACTCCGCACCTGAGGCCTCAAATTCAAAAACCGTCTCGACACAATTGATTCTATGGCCAATTCAGTGAGGGATGCAAACCTGGGAGGCAATCTGAAAACTTTGTAAAAAGGGCACACAAACATGCGCGCAAGTTTGGCTATGGGCGACGACGTCAAAAACTCCGCACCCGAGGCTTCAAATTCAAAAACCGTCTCGACACAATTGATTCTATGGCCAATTCAGCTGGAGTTGAAAACCCGAGAGGCAATCTGAAAACTTTGTAAAAACGGCGCACAAGTGTGCGCGCAATTTGGCTATGGGCGACGACGTCAAAAACTCCGCACCCGAGGCCTCAAATTCAAAAACCGTTTCGACACAATTGATTCTATGGCCAATTCAGCTAGAAATGCAAACCCGAGAGGCAATCTGAAAACTTTGTAAAAACGGCGCACAAGTGTGCGTGCAATTTGGCTATGGGCGACGACGTCAAAAACTCCGCACCCGAGGCCTCAAATTCAAAAACCGTCTCGACACAATTGATTCTATGGCCAATTCAGTGAGGGATGCAAACCTGGGAGGCAATCTGAAAACTTTGTAAAAACGGCACACAACAATGCGCGCAAGTTTGGCTATGGGCGACGACGTCAAAAACTCCGCACCCAAGGCCTCAAATTCAAAAACCGTCTCGACACAATTGATTCGATGGCCAATTCAGCTGGAAGTGAAAACCCGAGAGGCAATCTGAAAACTTTGTAAAAACGGCGCACAAGTGTGCGCGCAATTTGGCTATGGGCGACGACGTAAAAAACTCCGCACCCGAGGCCTCAAATTCAAAAACCGTCTCGAAACAATTGATTCTATGGCCAATTCAGCTGGAGATGCAAACCCGAGAGGCAATCTAAAAACTTTGTAAAAACGGCGCACAAGTGTGCGCGCAATTTAGCTATGGGCGACGACGTCAAAAACTCCGCACCCGAGGCCTCAAATTCAAAAAGTTTCTCAACACAATTGATTTTATGGCCAATTCAGTGAGGGATGCAAACCTGGGAGGCAATCTGAAAACTTTGTAAAAACGGCACACAACCATGCGCGCAAGTTTGGCTATGGGCGACGACGTCAAAAACTCCGCACCCGAGGCCTCAAATTCAAAAACCGTCTCGACACAATTGATTCTATGGCCAATTCAGTGAGGGATGCAAACCTGGGAGGCAATCTGAAAACTTTGTAAAAACGGCACACAAGCATGCGCGCAAGTTTGGCTATGGGCGACGACGTCAAAAACTCCGCACCCGAGGCCTCAAATTCAAAAACCGCCTCGACACAATTGATTCTATGGCCAATTCAGTGAGGGATGCAAACCTGGGCGGCAATTTGAAAACTTTGTAAAAACGGCACACAACCATGCGCGCAAGTTTGGCTATGGGCGCCGACGTCAAAAACTCCGCACCCGAGGCCTCAAATTCAAAAACCGCCTCGACACAATTGATTCTATGGCCAATTCAGTGAGGGATGCAAACCTGGGAGGCAATCTGAAAACTTTGTAAAAACGGCACACAACCATGCGCGCAAGTTTGGCTATGGGCGCCGACGTCAAAAACTCCGCACCCGAGGCCTCAAATTCAAAAACCGCCTCGACACAATTGATTCTATGGCCAATTCAGTGAGGGATGCAAACCTGGGAGGCAATCTGAAAACTTTGTAAAAACGGCACACAACCATGCGCGCAAGTTTGGCTATGGGCGACGACGTCAAAAACTCCGCACCTGAGGCCTCAAATTCAAAAACCGTCTCGACACAATTGATTCTATGGCCAATTCAGTGAGGGATGCAAACCTGGGAGGCAATCTGAAAACTTTGTAAAAAGGGCACACAAACATGCGCGCAAGTTTGGCTATGGGCGACGACGTCAAAAACTCCGCACCCGAGGCTTCAAATTCAAAAACCGTCTCGACACAATTGATTCTATGGCCAATTCAGCTGGAGTTGAAAACCCGAGAGGCAATCTGAAAACTTTGTAAAAACGGCGCACAAGTGTGCGCGCAATTTGGCTATGGGCGACGACGTCAAAAACTCCGCACCCGAGGCCTCAAATTCAAAAACCGTTTCGACACAATTGATTCTATGGCCAATTCAGCTAGAAATGCAAACCCGAGAGGCAATCTGAAAACTTTGTAAAAACGGCGCACAAGTGTGCGTGCAATTTGGCTATGGGCGACGACGTCAAAAACTCCGCACCCGAGGCCTCAAATTCAAAAACCGTCTCGACACAATTGATTCTATGGCCAATTCAGTGAGGGATGCAAACCTGGGAGGCAATCTGAAAACTTTGTAAAAACGGCACACAACAATGCGCGCAAGTTTGGCTATGGGCGACGACGTCAAAAACTCCGCACCCAAGGCCTCAAATTCAAAAACCGTCTCGACACAATTGATTCGATGGCCAATTCAGCTGGAAGTGAAAACCCGAGAGGCAATCTGAAAACTTTGTAAAAACGGCGCACAAGTGTGCGCGCAATTTGGCTATGGGCGACGACGTAAAAAACTCCGCACCCGAGGCCTCAAATTCAAAAACCGTCTCGAAACAATTGATTCTATGGCCAATTCAGCTGGAGATGCAAACCCGAGAGGCAATCTAAAAACTTTGTAAAAACGGCGCACAAGTGTGCGCGCAATTTAGCTATGGGCGACGACGTCAAAAACTCCGCACCCGAGGCCTCAAATTCAAAAAGTTTCTCAACACAATTGATTTTATGGCCAATTCAGTGAGGGATGCAAACCTGGGAGGCAATCTGAAAACTTTGTAAAAACGGCACACAACCATGCGCGCAAGTTTGGCTATGGGCGACGACGTCAAAAACTCCGCACCCGAGGCCTCAAATTCAAAAACCGTCTCGACACAATTGATTCTATGGCCAATTCAGTGAGGGATGCAAACCTGGGAGGCAATCTGAAAACTTTGTAAAAACGGCACACAAGCATGCGCGCAAGTTTGGCTATGGGCGACGACGTCAAAAACTCCGCACCCGAGGCCTCAAATTCAAAAACCGCCTCGACACAATTGATTCTATGGCCAATTCAGTGAGGGATGCAAACCTGGGCGGCAATTTGAAAACTTTGTAAAAACGGCACACAACCATGCGCGCAAGTTTGGCTATGGGCGCCGACGTCAAAAACTCCGCACCCGAGGCCTCAAATTCAAAAACCGCCTCGACACAATTGATTCTATGGCCAATTCAGTGAGGGATGCAAACCTGGGAGGCAATCTGAAAACTTTGTAAAAACGGCACACAACCATGCGCGCAAGTTTGGCTATGGGCGACGACGTCAAAAACTCCGCACCCGAGGCCTCAAATTCAAAAACCGCCTCGACACAATTGATTCTATGGCCAATTCAGTGAGGGATGCAAACCTGGGAGGCAGTCTGAAAACTTTGTAAAAACGGCATACAACCATGCGCGCAAGTTTGGCTATGGGCGACGATGTCAAAAACTCCGCACCCGAGGCCTCAAATTCAAAAACCGTCTCGACACAATTGATTCTATGGCCAATTCAGCTGGAAGTGCAAACCCGAGAGGCAATCTGAACACTTTGTAAAAACGGCGAACAAGTGTGCGCGCAATTTGGATATGGGCGACGACGTCAAAAACTCCGCACCCGAGGCCTCAAATTCAAAAACTGTCTCGACACAATTGATTCTATGGCCAATTCAGCTGGAAGTGCAAACCCGAGAGGCAATCTGAAAACTTTGTAAAAACGGCGCACAAGTGTGCGCGCAATTTGGCTATGGGCGACGACGTCAAAAACTCCGCACCCGAGGCCTCAAATTCAAAAACCGTCTCGACACAATTGATTCTATGGCCAATTCAGCTGGAAGTGCAAACCCGAGAGGCAATCTGAACACTTTGTAAAAACGGCGAACAAGTGTGCGCGCAATTTGGATATGGGCGACGACGTCAAAAACTCTGCACCCGAGGCCTCAAATTCAAAAACTGTCTCGACACAATTGATTCTATGGCCAATTCAGCTGGAAGTGCAAACCCGAGAGGCAATCTGAAAACTTTGTAAAAACGGCGCACAAGTGTGCGCGCAATTTGGCTATGGGCGACGACGTCAAAAACTCCGCACCCGAGGCCTCAAATTCAAAAACCGCCTCGACACAATTGATTCTATGGCCAATTCAGTGAGGGATGCAAACCTGGGCGGCAATTTGAAAACTTTGTAAAAACGGCACACAACCATGCGCGCAAGTTTGGCTATGGGCGCCGACGTCAAAAACTCCGCACCCGAGGCCTCAAATTCAAAAACCGCCTCGACACAATTGATTCTATGGCCAATTCAGTGAGGGATGCAAACCTGGGAGGCAATCTGAAAACTTTGTAAAAACGGCACACAACCATGCGCGCAAGTTTGGCTATGGGCGACGACGTAAAAAACTCCGCACCCGAGGCCTCAAATTCAAAAACCGCCTCGACACAATTGATTCTATGGCCAATTTAGTGAGGGATGCAAACCTGGGAGGCAATCTGAAAACTTTGTAAAAACGGCATACAACCATGCGCGCAAGTTTGGCTATGGGCGACGATGTCAAAAACTCCGCACCCGAGGCCTCAAATTCAAAAACCGTCTCGACACAATTGATTCTATGGCCAATTCAGCTGGAAGTGCAAACCCGAGAGGCAATCTGAACACTTTGTAAAAATGGCGAACAAGTGTGCGCGCAATTTGGCTATGGGCGACGACGTCAAAAACTCCGCACCCGAGGCCTCAAATTCAAAAACCGTCTCGACACAATTGATTCTATGGCCAATTCAGCTGGAAGTGCAAACCCGAGAGGCAATCTGAAAACTTTGTAAAAACGGCGCACAAGTGTGCGCGCAATTTGGCTATGGGCGACGACGTCAAAAACTCTGCACCCGAGGCCTCAAATTCAAAAACCGCCTCGACACAATTGATTCTATAGCCAATTCAGTGAGGGATGCAAACCTGGGCGGCAATTTGAAAACTTTGTAAAAACGGCACACAACCATGCGCGCAAGTTTGGCTATGGGCGCCGATGTCAAAAACTCCGCACCCGAGGCCTCAAATTCAAAAACCGCCTCGACACAATTGATTCTATGGCCAATTCAGTGAGGGATGCAAACCTGGGAGGCAATCTGAAAACTTTGTAAAAACGGCACACAACCATGCGCGCAAGTTTGGCTATGGGCGACGACGTCAAAAACTCCGCACCCGAGGCCTCAAATTCAAAAACCGCCTCGACACAATTGATTCTATGGCCAATTCAGTGAGGGATGCAAACCTGGGAGGCAGTCTGAAAACTTTGTAAAAACGGCATACAACCATGCGCGCAAGTTTGGCTATGGGCGACGATGTCAAAAACTCCGCACCCGAGGCCTCAAATTCAAAAACCGTCTCGACACAATTGATTCTATGGCCAATTCAGTGAGGGATGCAAACCTGGGAGGCAGTCTGAAAACTTTGTAAAAACGGCATACAACCATGCGCGCAAGTTTGGCTATGGGCGCCGACGTCAAAAACTCCGCACCCGAGGCCTCAAATTCAAAAACCGCCTCGACACAATTGATTCTATGGCCAATTCAGTGAGGGATGCAAACCTGGGAGGCAATCTGAAAACTTTGTAAAAACGGCACACAACCATGCGCGCAAGTTTGGCTATGGGCGACGACGTCAAAAACTCCGCACCCGAGGCCTCAAATTCAAAAACCGCCTCGACACAATTGATTCTATGGCCAATTCAGTGAGGGATGCAAACCTGGGAGGCAGTCTGAAAACTTTGTAAAAACGGCATACAACCATGCGCGCAAGTTTGGCTATGGGCGACGATGTCAAAAACTCCGCACCCGAGGCCTCAAATTCAAAAACCGTCTCGACACAATTGATTCTATGGCCAATTCAGCTGGAAGTGCAAACCCGAGAGGCAATCTGAACACTTTGTAAAAACGGCGAACAAGTGTGCGCGCAATTTGGATATGGGCGACGACGTCAAAAACTCCGCACCCGAGGCCTCAAATTCAAAAACTGTCTCGACACAATTGATTCTATGGCCAATTCAGCTGGAAGTGCAAACCCGAGAGGCAATCTGAAAACTTTGTAAAAACGGCGCACAAGTGTGCGCGCAATTTGGCTATGGGCGACGACGTCAAAAACTCCGCACCCGAGGCCTCAAATTCAAAAACCGCCTCGACACAATTGATTCTATGGCCAATTCAGTGAGGGATGTAAACCTGGGCGGCAATTTGAAAACTTTGTAAAAACGGCACACAACCATGCGCGCAAGTTTGGCTATGGGCGCCGACGTCAAAAACTCCGCACCCGAGGCCTCAAATTCAAAAACCGCCTCGACACAATTGATTCTATGGCCAATTCAGTGAGGGATGCAAACCTGGGAGGCAATCTGAAAACTTTGTAAAAACGGCACACAACCATGCGCGCAAGTTTGGCTATGGGCGACGACGTCAAAAACTCCGCACCCGAGGCCTCAAATTCAAAAACCGTCTCGACACAATTGATTCTATGGCCAATTCAGTGAGGGATGCAAACTTGGGAGGCAATCTGAAAACTTTGTAAAAACGGCACACAAGCATGCGCGCAAGTTTGGCTATGGGCGACGACGTCAAAAACTCCGCACCCGAGGCCTCAAATTCAAAAACCGCCTCGACACAATTGATTCTATGGCCAATTCAGTGAGGGATGCAAACCTGGGCGGCAATTTGAAAACTTTGTAAAAACGGCACACAACCATGCGCGCAAGTTTGGCTATGGGCGCCGACGTCAAAAACTCCGCACCCGAGGCCTCAAATTCAAAAACCGCCTCGACACAATTGATTCTATGGCCAATTCAGTGAGGGATGCAAACCTGGGAGGCAATCTGAAAACTTTGTAAAAACGGCACACAACCATGCGCGCAAGTTTGGCTATGGGCGACGACGTCAAAAACTCCGCACCCGAGGCCTCAAATTCAAAAACCGCCTCGACACAATTGATACTATGGCCAATTCAGTGAGGGATGCAAACCTGGGAGGCAATCTGAAAACTTTGTAAAAATGGCATACAACCATGCGCGCAAGTTTGGCTATGGGCGACGATGTCAAAAACTCCGCACCCGAGGCCTCAAATTCAAAAACCGTCTCGACACAATTGATTCTATGGCCAATTCAGCTGGAAGTGCAAACCCGAGAGGCAATCTGAACACTTTGTAAAAACGGCGAACAAGTGTGCGCGCAATTTGGATATGGGCGACGACGTCAAAAACTCCGCACCCGAGGCCTCAAATTCAAAAACCGCCTCGACACAATTGATTCTATGGCCAATTCAGTGAGGGATGCAAACCTGGGAGGCAGTCTGAAAACTTTGTAAAAACGGCATACAACCATGCGCGCAAGTTTGGCTATGGGCGACGATGTCAAAAACTCCGCACCCGAGGCCTCAAATTCAAAAACCGTCTCGACACAATTGATTCTATGGCCAATTCAGCTGGAAGTGCAAACCCGAGAGGCAATCTGAACACTTTGTAAAAACGGCGAACAAGTGTGCGCGCAATTTGGATATGGGCGACGACGTCAAAAACTCCGCACCCGAGGCCTCAAATTCAAAAACTGTCTCGACACAATTGATTCTATGGCCAATTCAGCTGGAAGTGCAAACCCGAGAGGCAATCTGAAAACTTTGTAAAAACGGCGCACAAGTGTGCGCGCAATTTGGCTATGGGCGACGACGTCAAAAACTCCGCACCCGAGGCCTCAAATTCAAAAACCGCCTCGACACAATTGATTCTATGGCCAATTCAGTGAGGGATGTAAACCTGGGCGGCAATTTGAAAACTTTGTAAAAACGGCACACAACCATGCGCGCAAGTTTGGCTATGGGCGCCGACGTCAAAAACTCCGCACCCGAGGCCTCAAATTCAAAAACCGCCTCGACACAATTGATTCTATGGCCAATTCAGTGAGGGATGCAAACCTGGGAGGCAATCTGAAAACTTTGTAAAAACGGCACACAACCATGCGCGCAAGTTTGGCTATGGGCGACGACGTCAAAAACTCCGCACCCGAGGCCTCAAATTCAAAAACCGTCTCGACACAATTGATTCTATGGCCAATTCAGTGAGGGATGCAAACTTGGGAGGCAATCTGAAAACTTTGTAAAAACGGCACACAAGCATGCGCGCAAGTTTGGCTATGGGCGACGACGTCAAAAACTCCGCACCCGAGGCCTCAAATTCAAAAACCGCCTCGACACAATTGATTCTATGGCCAATTCAGTGAGGGATGCAAACCTGGGCGGCAATTTGAAAACTTTGTAAAAACGGCACACAACCATGCGCGCAAGTTTGGCTATGGGCGCCGACGTCAAAAACTCCGCACCCGAGGCCTCAAATTCAAAAACCGCCTCGACACAATTGATTCTATGGCCAATTCAGTGAGGGATGCAAACCTGGGAGGCAATCTGAAAACTTTGTAAAAACGGCACACAACCATGCGCGCAAGTTTGGCTATGGGCGACGACGTCAAAAACTCCGCACCCGAGGCCTCAAATTCAAAAACCGCCTCGACACAATTGATACTATGGCCAATTCAGTGAGGGATGCAAACCTGGGAGGCAATCTGAAAACTTTGTAAAAATGGCATACAACCATGCGCGCAAGTTTGGCTATGGGCGACGATGTCAAAAACTCCGCACCCGAGGCCTCAAATTCAAAAACCGTCTCGACACAATTGATTCTATGGCCAATTCAGCTGGAAGTGCAAACCCGAGAGGCAATCTGAACACTTTGTAAAAACGGCGAACAAGTGTGCGCGCAATTTGGATATGGGCGACGACGTCAAAAACTCCGCACCCGAGGCCTCAAATTCAAAAACTGTCTCGACACAATTGATTCTATGGCCAATTCAGCTGGAAGTGCAAACCCGAGAGGCAATCTGAAAACTTTGTAAAAACGGCGCACAAGTGTGCGCGCAATTTGGCTATGGGCGACGACGTCAAAAACTCCGCACCCGAGGCCTCAAATTCAAAAACCGCCTCGACACAATTGATTCTATGGCCAATTCAGTGAGGGATGTAAACCTGGGCGGCAATTTGAAAACTTTGTAAAAACGGCACACAACCATGCGCGCAAGTTTGGCTATGGGCGCCGACGTCAAAAACTCCGCACCCGAGGCCTCAAATTCAAAAACCGCCTCGACACAATTGATTCTATGGCCAATTCAGTGAGGGATGCAAACCTGGGAGGCAATCTGAAAACTTTGTAAAAACGGCACACAACCATGCGCGCAAGTTTGGCTATGGGCGACGACGTCAAAAACTCCGCACCCGAGGCCTCAAATTCAAAAACCGTCTCGACACAATTGATTCTATGGCCAATTCAGTGAGGGATGCAAACCTGGGAGGCAATCTGAAAACTTTGTAAAAACGGCACACAAGCATGCGCGCAAGTTTGGCTATGGGCGACGACGTCAAAAACTCCGCACCCGAGGCCTCAAATTCAAAAACCGCCTCGACACAATTGATTCTATGGCCAATTCAGTGAGGGATGCAAACCTGGGCGGCAATTTGAAAACTTTGTAAAAACGGCACACAACCATGCGCGCAAGTTTGGCTATGGGCGCCGACGTCAAAAACTCCGCACCCGAGGCCTCAAATTCAAAAACCGCCTCGACACAATTGATTCTATGGCCAATTCAGTGAGGGATGCAAACCTGGGAGGCAATCTGAAAACTTTGTAAAAACGGCACACAACCATGCGCGCAAGTTTGGCTATGGGCGACGACGTCAAAAACTCCGCACCCGAGGCCTCAAATTCAAAAACCGCCTCGACACAATTGATACTATGGCCAATTCAGTGAGGGATGCAAACCTGGGAGGCAATATGAAAACTTTGTAAAAATGGCATACAACCATGCGCGCAAGTTTGGCTATGGGCGACGATGTCAAAAACTCCGCACCCGAGGCCTCAAATTCAAAAACCGTCTCGCCACAATTGATTCTATGGCCAATTCAGCTGGAAGTGCAAACCCGAGAGGCAATCTGAACACTTTGTAAAAACGGCGAACAAGTGTGCGCGCAATTTGGCTATGGGCGACGACGTCAAAAACTCCGCACCCGAGGCCTCAAATTCAAAAACCGTCTCGACACAATTGATTCTATGGCCAATTCAGCTGGAAGTGCAAACCCGAAAGGCAATCTGAAAACTTTGTAAAAACGGCGAACAAGTGTGCGCGCAATTTGGCTATGGGCGACGACGTCAAAAACTCCGCACCCGAGGCCTCAAATTCAAAAACCGTCTCGACACAATTGATTCTATGGCCAATTCAGCTGGAAGTGCAAACCCGAGAGGCAATCTGAAAACTTTGTAAAAACGGCGCACAAGTGTGCGCGCAATTTGGCTATGGGCGACGACGTCAAAAACTCCGCACCCGAGGCCTCAAATTCAAAAACCGCCTCGACACAATTGATTCTATGGCCAATTCAGTGAGGGATGTAAACCTGGGCGGCAATTTGAAAACTTTGTAAAAACGGCACACAACCATGCGCGCAAGTTTGGCTATGGGCGCCGACGTCAAAAACTCCGCACCCGAGGCCTCAAATTCAAAAACCGCCTCGACACAATTGATTCTATGGCCAATTCAGTGAGGGATGCAAACCTGGGAGGCAATCTGAAAACTTTGTAAAAACGGCACACAACCATGCGCGCAAGTTTGGCTATGGGCGACGACGTCAAAAACTCCGCACCCGAGGCCTCAAATTCAAAAACCGCCTCGACACAATTGATTCTATGGCCAATTCAGTGAGGGATGCAAACCTGGGAGGCAATCTGAAAACTTTGTAAAAACGGCATACAACCATGCGCGCAAATTTGGCTATGGGCGACGATGTCAAAAACTCCGCACCCGAGGCCTCAAATTCAAAAACCGTCTCGACACAATTGATTCTATGGCCAATTCAGCTGGAAGTGCAAACCCGAGAGGCAATCTGAACACTTTGTAAAAACGGCGAACAAGTGTGCGCGCAATTTGGCTATGGGCGACGACGTCAAAAACTCCGCACCCGAGGCCTCAAATTCAAAAACCGTCTCGACACAATTGATTCTTTGGCCAATTCAGCTGGAAGTGCAAACCCGAGAGGCAATCTGAAAACTTTGTAAAAACGGCGCACAAGTGTGCGCGCAATTTGGCTATGGGCGACGACGTCAAAAACTCCGCACCCGAGGCCTCAAATTCAAAAAGTTTCTCAACACAATTGATTTTATGGCCAATTCAGTGAGGGATGCAAACCTGGGAGGCAATCTGAAAACTTTGTAAAAACGGCACACAACCATGCGCGCAAGTTTGGCTATGGGCGACGACGTCAAAAACTCCGCACCCGAGGCCTCAAATTCAAAAACCGTCTCGACACAATTGATTATATGGCCAATTCAGCTGGAAGTGAAAACCCGAGAGGCAATCTGAAAACTTTGTAAAAACGGCGCACAAGTGTGCGCGCAATTTGGCTATGGGCGACGACGTAAAAAACTCCGCACCCGAGGCCTCAAATTCAAAAACCGCCTCGACACAATTGATTCTATGGCCAATTCAGTGAGGGATGCAAACCTGGGAGGCAATCTGAAAACTTTGTAAAAACGGCACACAACCCTGCGCGCAAGTTTGGCTATGAGCGACGACGTCAAAAACTCCGCACCTGAGGCCTCAAATTCAAAAACCGCCTCGACACAATTGATTATATGGCCAATTCAACTGGAAGTGCAAACCCGAGAGGCAATCTGAAAACTTTGTAAAAACGGCACACAAGTGTGCGCGCAATTTGGCTATGGGCGACGACGTCAAAAACTCCGCACCCGAGGCCTCAAATTCAAAAACCGTCTCGACACAATTGATTCTATGGCCAATTCAGTGAGGGATGCAAACCTGGGAGGCAATCTGAAAACTTTGTAAAAACGGCACACAAACATGCGCGCAAGTTTGGCTATGGGCGACGACGTCAAAAACTCCGCACCCGAGGCCTCAAATTCAAAAACCGCCTCGACACAATTGATTCTATGGCCAATTCAGTGAGGGATGCAAACCTGGGAGGCAATCTGAAAACTTTGTAAAAACGGCACACAACAATGCGCGCAAGTTTGGCTATGGGCGACGACGTCAAAAACTCCGCACCCGAGGCCTCAAATTCAAAAACCGTCTCGACACAATTGATTCGATGGCCAATTCAGCTGGAAGTGAAAACCCGAGAGGCAATCTGAAAACTTTGTAAAAACGGCGCACAAGTGTGCGCGCAATTTGGCTATGGGCGACGACGTAAAAAACTCCGCACCCGAGGCCTCAAATTCAAAAACCGTCTCGACACAATTGAGTCTATGGCCAATTCAGCTGGAGATGCAAACCCGAGAGGCAATCTAAAAACTTTGTAAAAACGGCGCACAAGTGTGCGCGCAATTTAGCTATGGGCGACGACGTCAAAAACTCCGCACCCGAGGCCTCAAATTCAAAAAGTTTCTCAACACAATTGATTTTATGGCCAATTCAGTGAGGGATGCAAACCTGGGAGGCAATCTGAAAACTTTGTAAAAACGGCACACAACCATGCGCGCAAGTTTGGCTATGGGCGACGACGTCAAAAACTCCGCACCCGAGGCCTCAAATTCAAAAACCGTCTCAACACAATTGATTCTATGGCCAATTCAGTGAGGGATGCAAACCTGGGAGGCAATCTGAAAACTTTGTAAAAACGGCACACAAGCATGCGCGCAAGTTTGGCTATGGGCGACGACGTCAAAAACTCCGCACCCGAGGCCTCAAATTGAAAAACCGTCTCGACACAATTGATTCTATGGCCAATTCAGCTGGAACTGAAAACCCGAGAGGCAATCTGAAAACTTTGTAAAAACGGCGCACGAGTGTGCGCGCAATTTGGCTATGGGCGACGACGTCAAAAACTCCACACCCGTGGCCTCAAATTCAAAAACCATCTCGACACAATTGATTCTATGGCCAATTCAACTGGAAATGAAAACCCGAGAGGCAATCTAAAAACTTTGTAAAAACGGCGCATAAGTGTGTGCGCAATTTGGCTATGGGCGACGACGTCAAAAACTCCGTACCCGAGGCCTCAAATTCAAAAAATTTCTCTACACAATTGATTCTATGGCAATTCAACTGGAAGTGCAAACCCGAGAGGCAATCTGAAAACTTTGTAATAACGGCGCACAGGTGTGCGCGCAATTTGGCTATGGGCGACGACGTCAAAAACTCCTCACCCGAGGCCTCAAATTCAAAAAATTTCTCGACACAATTGATTCTATGGCCAATTCAGTGAGGGATGCAAACCTGGGAGGCAATCTGAAAACTTTGTAAAAACGGAGCACAACCATGCGCGCAAGTTTGGCTATGGGCGACGACGTCAAAAACTCCGCACCCGAGGCCTCAAATTCAAAAACCGTCTCGACACAATTGATTATATGGCCAATTCAACTGGTAATGAAAACCCGAGAGGCAATCTGAAAACTTTGTAAAAACGGCGCACAAGTGTGCGCGCAATTTGGCTATGGGCGACGACGTAAAAAACTCCGCACCCGAGGCCTCAAATTCAAAAACCGCCTCGACACAATTGATTCTATGGCCAATTCAGTGAGGGATGCAAACCTGGGAGGCAATCTGAAAACTTTGTAAAAACGGCACACAACCCTGCGCGCAAGTTTGGCTATGAGCGACGACGTCAAAAACTCCGCACCTGAGGCCTCAAATTCAAAAACCGCCTCGACACAATTGATTATATGGCCAATTCAACTGGAAGTGCAAACCCGAGAGGCAATCTGAAAACTTTGTAAAAACGGCACACAAGTGTGCGCGCAATTTGGCTATGGGCGACGACGTCAAAAACTCCGCACCCGAGGCCTCAAATTCAAAAACCGTCTCGACACAATTGATTCTATGGCCAATTCAGTGAGGGATGCAAACCTGGGAGGCAATCTGAAAACTTTGTAAAAACGGCACACAAACATGCGCGCAAGTTTGGCTATGGGCGACGACGTAAAAAACTCCGCACCCGAGGCCTCAAATTCAAAAACCGCCTCGACACAATTGATTCTATGGCCAATTCAGTGAGGGATGCAAACCTGGGAGGCAATCTGAAAACTTTGTAAAAACGGCACACAACAATGCGCGCAAGTTTGGCTATGGGCGACGACGTCAAAAACTCCGCACCCGAGGCCTCAAATTCAAAAACCGTCTCGACACAATTGATTCGATGGCCAATTCAGCTGGAAGTGAAAACCCGAGAGGCAATCTGAAAACTTTGTAAAAACGGCGCACAAGTGTGCGCGCAATTTGGCTATGGGCGACGACGTAAAAAACTCCGCACCCGAGGCCTCAAATTCAAAAACCGTCTCGACACAATTGAGTCTATGGCCAATTCAGCTAGAGATGCAAACCCGAGAGGCAATCTAAAAACTTTGTAAAAACGGCGCACAAGTGTGCGCGCAATTTAGCTATGGGCGACGACGTCAAAAACTCCGCACCCGAGGCCTCAAATTCAAAAAGTTTCTCAACACAATTGATTTTATGGCCAATTCAGTGAGGGATGCAAACCTGGGAGGCAATCTGAAAACTTTGTAAAAACGGCACACAACCATGCGCGCAAGTTTGGCTATGGGCGACGACGTCAAAAACTCCGCACCCGAGGCCTCAAATTCAAAAACCGTCTCAACACAATTGATTCTATGGCCAATTCAGTGAGGGATGCAAACCTGGGAGGCAATCTGAAAACTTTGTAAAAACGGCACACAAGCATGCGCGCAAGTTTGGCTATGGGCGACGACGTCAAAAACTCCGCACCCGAGGCCTCAAATTGAAAAACCGTCTCGACACAATTGATTCTATGGCCAATTCAGCTGGAACTGAAAACCCGAGAGGCAATCTGAAAACTTTGTAAAAACGGCGCACAAGTGTGCGCGCAATTTGGCTATGGGCGACGACGTCAAAAACTCCACACCCGTGGCCTCAAATTCAAAAACCATCTCGACACAATTGATTCTATGGCCAATTCAACTGGAAATGAAAACCCGAGAGGCAATCTAAAAACTTTGTAAAAACGGCGCATAAGTGTGTGCGCAATTTGGCTATGGGCGACGACGTCAAAAACTCCGTACCCGAGGCCTCAAATTCAAAAAATTTCTCTACACAATTGATTCTATGGCAATTCAACTGGAAGTGCAAACCCGAGAGGCAATCTGAAAACTTTGTAATAACGGCGCACAGGTGTGCGCGCAATTTGGCTATGGGCGACGACGTCAAAAACTCCTCACCCGAGGCCTCAAATTCAAAAAATTTCTCGACACAATTGATTCTATGGCCAATTCAGTGAGGGATGCAAACCTGGGAGGCAATCTGAAAACTTTGTAAAAACGGAGCACAACCATGCGCGCAAGTTTGGCTATGGGCGACGACGTCAAAAACTCCGCACCCGAGGCCTCAAATTCAAAAACCGTCTCGACACAATTGATTTTATGGCCAATTCAACTGGTAATGAAAACCCGAGAGGAAATCTGAAAACTTTGTAAAAACGGCGCACAAGTGTGCGCGCAATTTGGCTATGGGCGACGACGTAAAAAACTCCGCACCCGAGGCCTCAAATTCAAAAACCGTCTCGACACAATTGAGTCTATGGCCAATTCAGTTGGAGATGCAAACCCGAGAGGCAATCTAAAAACTTTGTAAAAACGGCGCACAAGTGTGCGCGCAATTTAGCTATGGGCGACGACGTCAAAAACTCCGCACCCGAGGCCTCAAATTCAAAAAGTTTCTCAACACAATTGATTTTATGGCCAATTCAGTGAGGGATGCAAACCTGGGAGGCAATCTGAAAACTTTGTAAAAACGGCACACAACCATGCGCGCAAGTTTGGCTATGGGCGACGACGTCAAAAACTCCGCACCCGAGGCCTCAAATTCAAAAACCGTCTCAACACAATTGATTCTATGGCCAATTCAGTGAGGGATGCAAACCTGGGAGGCAATCTGAAAACTTTGTAAAAACGGCACACAAGCATGCGCGCAAGTTTGGCTATGGGCGACGACGTCAAAAACTCCGCACCCGAGGCCTCAAATTGAAAAACCGTCTCGACACAATTGATTCTATGGCCAATTCAGCTGGAACTGAAAACCCGAGAGGCAATCTGAAAACTTTGTAAAAACGGCGCACAAGTGTGCGCGCAATTTGGCTATGGGCGACGACGTCAAAAACTCCACACCCGTGGCCTCAAATTCAAAAACCATCTCGACACAATTGATTCTATGGCCAATTCAACTGGAAATGAAAACCCGAGAGGCAATCTAAAAACTTTGTAAAAACGGCGCATAAGTGTGTGCGCAATTTGGCTATGGGCGACGACGTCAAAAACTCCGTACCCGAGGCCTCAAATTCAAAAAATTTCTCTACACAATTGATTCTATGGCAATTCAACTGGAAGTGCAAACCCGAGAGGCAATCTGAAAACTTTGTAATAACGGCGCACAGGTGTGCGCGCAATTTGGCTATGGGCGACGACGTCAAAAACTCCTCACCCGAGGCCTCAAATTCAAAAAATTTCTCGACACAATTGATTCTATGGCCAATTCAGTGAGGGATGCAAACCTGGGAGGCAATCTGAAAACTTTGTAAAAACGGAGCACAACCATGCGCGCAAGTTTGGCTATGGGCGACGACGTCAAAAACTCCGCACCCGAGGCCTCAAATTCAAAAACCGTCTCGACACAATTGATTGTATGGCCAATTCAACTGGTAATGAAAACCCGAGAGGCAATCTGAAAACTTTGTAATAACGGCGCACAGGTGTGCGCGCAATTTGGCTATGGGCGACGACGTCAAAAACTCCTCACCCGAGGCCTCAAATTTAAAAAATTTCTCGACACAATTGATTCTATGGCCAATTCAGTGGGGGATGCAAACCTGGGAGGCAATCTGAAAACTTTGTAAAAACGGAGCACAACCATGCGCGTAAGTTTGGCTATGGGCGACGACGTCAAAAACTCCGCACCCGAGGCCTCAAATTCAAAAACCGTCTCGACACAATTGATTTTATGGCCAATTCAACTGGTAATGAAAACCCGATAGGCAATCTGAAAACTTTGTAAAAACGGCGCACAAGTGTGCGCGCAATTTGGCTATGGGCGACGACGTCAAAAACTCCGCACCCGAGGCCTCAAATTCAAAAACCGTCTCGACACAATTGATTCTATGGCCAATTCAGTGGGGGATGCAAACCTGGGAGGCAATCTGAAAACTTTGTAAAAACGGCACACAACCCTGCGCGCAAGTTTGGCTATGGGCGACGACGTCAAAAACTCCGCACCCGAGGCCTCAAATTCAAAAACCGTCTCGACACAATTGATTCTATGGCCAATTCAGTGAGGGATGCAAACCTGGGAGGCAATCTGAAAACTTTGTAAAAACGGCACACAAACATGCGCGCAAGTTTGGCTATGGGCGACGACGTCAAAAACTCCGCACCCGAGGCCTCAAATTCAAAAACCGCCTCGACACAATTGATTCTATGGCCAATTCAGTGAGGGATGCAAACCTGGGAGGCAATCTGAAAACTTTGTAAAAACGGCACACAACAATGCGCGCAAGTTTGGCTATGGGCGACGACGTCAAAAACTCCGCACCCGAGGCCTCAAATTCAAAAACCGTCTCGACACAATTGATTCGATGGCCAATTCAGCTGGAAGTGAAAACCCGAGAGGAAATCTGAAAACTTTGTAAAAACGGCGCACAAGTGTGCGCGCAATTTGGCTATGGGCGACGACGTAAAAAACTCCGCACCCGAGGCCTCAAATTCAAAAACCGTCTCGACACAATTGATTCTATGGCCAATTCAGCTGGAGATGCAAACCCGAGAGGCAATATAAAAACTTTGTAAAAACGGCGCACAAGTGTGCGCGCAATTTAGCTATGGGCGACGACGTCAAAAACTCCGCACCCGAGGCCTCAAATTCAAAAAGTTTCTCAACACAATTGATTTTATGGCCAATTCAGTGAGGGATGCAAACCTGGGAGGCAATCTGAAAACTTTGTAAAAACGGCACACAACCATGCGCGCAAGTTTGGCTATGGGCGACGACGTCAAAAACTCCGCACCCGAGGCCTCAAATTCAAAAACCGTCTCAACACAATTGATTCTATGGCCAATTCAGTGAGGGATGCAAACCTGGGAGGCAATCTGAAAACTTTGTAAAAACGGCACACAAGCATGCGCGCAAGTTTGGCTATGGGCGACGACGTCAAAAACTCCGCACCCGAGGCCTCAAATTGAAAAACCGTCTCGACACAATTGATTCTATGGCCAATTCAGCTGGAACTGAAAACCCGAGAGGCAATCTGAAAACTTTGTAAAAACGGCGCACAAGTGTGCGCGCAATTTGGCTATGGGCGACGACGTCAAAAACTCCACACCCGTGGCCTCAAATTCAAAAACCATCTCGACACAATTGATTCTATGGCCAATTCAACTGGAAATGAAAACCCGAGAGGCAATCTAAAAACTTTGTAAAAACGGCGCATAAGTGTGTGCGCAATTTGGCTATGGGCGACGACGTCAAAAACTCCGTACCCGAGGCCTCAAATTCAAAAAATTTCTCTACACAATTGATTCTATGGAAATTCAACTGGAAGTGCAAACCCGAGAGGCAATCTGAAAACTTTGTAATAACGGCGCACAGGTGTGCGCGCAATTTGGCTATGGGCGACGACGTCAAAAACTCCTCACCCGAGGCCTCAAATTCAAAAAATTTCTCGACACAATTGATTCTATGGCCAATTCAGTGAGGGATGCAAACCTGGGAGGCAATCTGAAAACTTTGTAAAAACGGAGCACAACCATGCGCGCAAGTTTGGCTATGGGCGACGACGTCAAAAACTCCGCACCCGAGGCCTCAAATTCAAAAACCATCTCGACACAATTGATTTTATGGCCAATTCAACTGGTAATGAAAACCCGATAGGCAATCTGAAAACTTTGTAAAAACGGCGCACAAGTGCGCGCGCAATTTGGCTATGGGCGACGACGTCAAAAACTCCGCACCCGAGGCCTCAAATTAAAAAACCGTCTCGACACAATTGATTCTATGGCCAATTCAGTGGGGGGTGCAAACCTGGGAGGCAATCTGAAAACTTTGTAAAAACGGCACACAACCCTGCGCGCAAGTTTGGCTATGGGCGACGACGTCAAAAACTCCGCACCCGAGGCCTCAAATTCAAAAAACGCCTCGACACAATTGATTCTATGGCCAATTCAGTGAGGGATGCAAACCTGGGAGGCAATCTGAAAACTTTGTAAAATGGCACACAACCATGCGCGCAAGTTTGGCTATGGGCGACGACATAAAAAACTCCGCACCCGAGGCCTCAAATTCAAAAACCGTCTCGACACAATTGATTTTATGGCCAATTCAGCTGGAAGTGAAAACCCGAGAGGTAATCTGAAAACTTTGTAAAAACGGCGCATAAGTGTGTGCGCAATTTGGCTATGGTCGACGACGTCAAAAACTCCGCACCCGAGGCCTCAAATTCAAAAAAATTCTCTACACAATTGATTCTATGGCAATTCAACTGGAAGTGCAAACCCGAGAGGCAATCTGAAAACTTTGTAATAACGGCGCACAGGTGTGCGCGCAATTTGGCTATGGGCGACGACGTCAAAAACTCCTAACCCGAGGCCTCAAATTTAAAAAATTTCTCGACACAATTGATTCTATGGCCAATTCAGTGAGGGATGCAAACCTGGGAGGCAATCTGAAAACTTTGTAAAAACGGAGCACAACCATGCGCGTAAGTTTGGCTATGGGCGACGACGTCAAAAACTCCGCACCCGAGGCCTCAAATTCAAAAACCGTCTCGACACAATTGATTTTATGGCCAATTCAACTGGTAATGAAAACCCGATAGGCAATCTGAAAACTTTGTAAAAACGGCGCACAAGTGTGCGCGCAATTTGGCTATGGGCGACGACGTCAAAAACTCCGCACCCGAGGCCTCAAATTCAAAAACCGTCTCGACACAATTGATTCTATGGCCAATTCAGTGGGGGATGCAAACCTGGGAGGCAATCTGAAAACTTTGTAAAAACGGCACACAACCCTGCGCGCAAGTTTGGCTATGGGCGACGACGTCAAAAACTCCGCACCCGAGGCCTCAAATTCAAAAAACGCCTTGACACAATTGATTCTATGGCCAATTCAGTGAGGGATGCAAACCTGGGAGGCAATCTGAAAACTTTGTAAAAATGGCACACAACCATGCGCGCAAGTTTGGCTATGGGCGACGACATAAAAAACTCCGCACCCGAGGCCTCAAATTCAAAAACCGTCTCGACACAATTGATTCTATGGCCAATTCAGCTGGAAGTGAAAACCCGAGAGGCAATCTGAAAACTTTGTAAAAACGGCGCACAAGTGTGCGCGCAATTTGGCTATGGGCGACGACGTAAAAAACTCCGCACCCGAGGCCTCAAATTCAAAAACCGTCTCGACACAATTGATTCTATGGCCAATTCAGTGAGGGATGCAAACCTGGGAGGCAATCTGAAAACTTTGTAAAAACGGCACACAACCCTGCGCGCAAGTTTGGCAATGAGCGAAGACGTCAAAAACTCCGCACCTGAGGCCTCAAATTCAAAAACCGCCTCGACACAATTGATTATATGGCCAATTCAACTGGAAGTGCAAACCCGAGAGGCAATCTGAAAACTTTGTAAAAACGGCACACAAGTGTGCGCGCAATTTGGCTATGGGCGACGACGTCAAAAACTCCGCACCCGAGGCCTCAAATTCAAAAACCGTCTCGACACAATTGATTCTATGGCCAATTCAGTGAGGGATGCAAACCTGGGAGGCAATCTGAAAACTTTGTAAAAACGGCACACAAACATGCGCGCAAGTTTGGCTATGGGCGACGACGTCAAAAACTCCGCACCCGAGGCCTCAAATTCAAACACCGCCTCGACACAATTGATTCTATGGCCAATTCAGTGAGGGATGCAAACCTGGGAGGCAATCTGAAAACTTTGTAAAAACGGCACACAACAATGCGCGCAAGTTTGGCTATGGGCGACGACGTCAAAAACTCCGCACCCGAGGCCTCAAATTCAAAAACCGTCTCGACACAATTGATTCGATGGCCAATTCAGCTGGAAGTGAAAACCCGAGAGGCAATCTGAAAACTTTGTAAAAACGGCGCACAAGTGTGCGCGCAATTTGGCTATGGGCGACGACGTAAAAAACTCCGCACCCGAGGCCTCAAATTCAAAAACCGTCTCGACACAATTGATTCTATGGCCAATTCAGCTGGAGATGCAAACCCGAGAGGCAATCTAAAAACTTTGTAAAAACGGCGCACAAGTGTGCGCGCAATTTAGCTATGGGCGACGACGTCAAAAACTCCGCACCCGAGGCCTCAAATTCAAAAAGTTTCTCAACACAATTGATTTTATGGCCAATTCAGTGAGGGATGCAAACCTGGGAGGCAATCTGAAAACTTTGTAAAAACGGCACACAACCATGCGCGCAAGTTTGGCTATGGGCGACGACGTCAAAAACTCCGCACCCGAGGCCTCAAATTCAAAAACCGTCTCGACACAATTGATTTTATGGCCAATTCAACTGGTAATGAAAACCCGATAGGCAATCTGAAAACTTTGTAAAAACGGCGCACAAGTGTGCGCGCAATTTGGCTATGGGCGACGACGTCAAAAACTCCGCACCCGAGGCCTCAAATTCAAAAACCGTCTCGACACAATTTATTCTATGGCCAATTCAGTGGGGGATGCAAACCTGGGAGGCAATCTGAAAACTTTGTAAAAACGGCACACAACCCTGCGCGCAAGTTTGGCTATGGGCGACGACGTCAAAAACTCCGCACCCGAGGCCTCAAATTCAAAAAAACGCCTCGACACAATTGATTCTATGGCCAATTCAGTGAGGGATGCAAACCTGGGAGGCAATCTGAAAACTTTGTAAAAATGGCACACAACCATGCGCGCAAGTTTGGCTATGGGCGACGACATAAAAAACTCCGCACCCGAGGCCTCAAATTCAAAAACCGTCTCGACACAATTGATTTTATGGCCAATTCAGCTGGAAGTGAAAACCCGAGAGGTAATCTGAAAACTTTGTAAAAACGGCACATAAGTGTGTGCGCAATTTGGCTATGGGCGACGACGTCAAAAACTCCGCACCCGAGGCCTCAAATTCAAAAAATTTCTCTACACAATTGATTCTATGGCAATTCAACTGGAAGTGCAAACCCGAGAGGCAATCTGAAAACTTTGTAATAACGGCGCACAGGTGTGCGCGCAATTTGGCTATGGGCGACGACGTCAAAAACTCCTCACCCGAGGCCTCAAATTCAAAAAATTTCTCGACACAATTGATTCTATGGCCAATTCAGTGAGGGATGCAAACCTGGGAGGCAATCTGAAAACTTTGTAAAAACGGAGCACAACCATGCGCGCAAGTTTGGCTATGGGCGACGACGTCAAAAACTCCGCACCCGAGGCCTCAAATTCAAAAACCGTCTCGACACAATTGATTTTATGGCCAATTCAACTGGTAATGAAAACCCGATAGGCAATCTGAAAACTTTGTAAAAACGGCGCACAAGTGTGCGCGCAATTTGGCTATGGGCGACGACGTAAAAAACTCCGCACCCGAGGCCTCAAATTCAAAAACCGTCTCGACACAATTGATTCTATGGCCAATTCAGTGAGGGATGCAAACCTGGGAGGCAATCTGAAAACTTTGTAAAAACGGCACACAACCCTGCGCGCAAGTTTGGCAATGAGCGAAGACGTCAAAAACTCCGCACCTGAGGCCTCAAATTCAAAAACCGCCTCGACACAATTGATTATATGGCCAATTCAACTGGAAGTGCAAACCCGAGAGGCAATCTGAAAACTTTGTAAAAACGGCACACAAGTGTGCGCGCAATTTGGCTATGGGCGACGACGTCAAAAACTCCGCACCCGAGGCCTCAAATTCAAAAACCGTCTCGACACAATTGATTCTATGGCCAATTCAGTGAGGGATGCAAACCTGGGAGGCAATCTGAAAACTTTGTAAAAACGGCACACAAACATGCGCGCAAGTTTGGCTATGGGCGACGACGTCAAAAACTCCGCACCCGAGGCCTCAAATTCAAACACCGCCTCGACACAATTGATTCTATGGCCAATTCAGTGAGGGATGCAAACCTGGGAGGCAATCTGAAAACTTTGTAAAAACGGCACACAACAATGCGCGCAAGTTTGGCTATGGGCGACGACGTCAAAAACTCCGCACCCGAGGCCTCAAATTCAAAAACCGTCTCGACACAATTGATTCGATGGCCAATTCAGCTGGAAGTGAAAACCCGAGAGGCAATCTGAAAACTTTGTAAAAACGGCGCACAAGTGTGCGCGCAATTTGGCTATGGGCGACGACGTAAAAAACTCCGCACCCGAGGCCTCAAATTCAAAAACCGTCTCGACACAATTGATTCTATGGCCAATTCAGCTGGAGATGCAAACCCGAGAGGCAATCTAAAAACTTTGTAAAAACGGCGCACAAGTGTGCGCGCAATTTAGCTATGGGCGACGACGTCAAAAACTCCGCACCCGAGGCCTCAAATTCAAAAAGTTTCTCAACACAATTGATTTTATGGCCAATTCAGTGAGGGATGCAAACCTGGGAGGCAATCTGAAAACTTTGTAAAAACGGCACACAACCATGCGCGCAAGTTTGGCTATGGGCGACGACGTCAAAAACTCCGCACCCGAGGCCTCAAATTCAAAAACCGTCTCGACACAATTGATTTTATGGCCAATTCAACTGGTAATGAAAACCCGATAGGCAATCTGAAAACTTTGTAAAAACGGCGCACAAGTGTGCGCGCAATTTGGCTATGGGCGACGACGTCAAAAACTCCGCACCCGAGGCCTCAAATTCAAAAACCGTCTCGACACAATTTATTCTATGGCCAATTCAGTGGGGGATGCAAACCTGGGAGGCAATCTGAAAACTTTGTAAAAACGGCACACAACCCTGCGCGCAAGTTTGGCTATGGGCGACGACGTCAAAAACTCCGCACCCGAGGCCTCAAATTCAAAAAAACGCCTCGACACAATTGATTCTATGGCCAATTCAGTGAGGGATGCAAACCTGGGAGGCAATCTGAAAACTTTGTAAAAATGGCACACAACCATGCGCGCAAGTTTGGCTATGGGCGACGACATAAAAAACTCCGCACCCGAGGCCTCAAATTCAAAAACCGTCTCGACACAATTGATTTTATGGCCAATTCAGCTGGAAGTGAAAACCCGAGAGGTAATCTGAAAACTTTGTAAAAACGGCACATAAGTGTGTGCGCAATTTGGCTATGGGCGACGACGTCAAAAACTCCGCACCCGAGGCCTCAAATTCAAAAAATTTCTCTACACAATTGATTCTATGGCAATTCAACTGGAAGTGCAAACCCGAGAGGCAATCTGAAAACTTTGTAATAACGGCGCACAGGTGTGCGCGCAATTTGGCTATGGGCGACGACGTCAAAAACTCCTCACCCGAGGCCTCAAATTCAAAAAATTTCTCGACACAATTGATTCTATGGCCAATTCAGTGAGGGATGCAAACCTGGGAGGCAATCTGAAAACTTTGTAAAAACGGAGCACAACCATGCGCGCAAGTTTGGCTATGGGCGACGACGTCAAAAACTCCGCACCCGAGGCCTCAAATTCAAAAACCGTCTCGACACAATTGATTTTATGGCCAATTCAACTGGTAATGAAAACCCGATAGGCAATCTGAAAACTTTGTAAAAACGGCGCACAAGTGTGCGCGCAATTTGGCTATGGGCGACGACGTCAAAAACTCCGCACCCGAGGCCTCAAATTCAAAAACCGTCTCGACACAATTTATTCTATGGCCAATTCAGTGGGGGATGCAAACCTGGGAGGCAATCTGAAAACTTTGTAAAAACGGCACACAACCCTGCGCGCAAGTTTGGCTATGGGCGACGACGTCAAAAACTCCGCACCCGAGGCCTCAAATTCAAAAAACGCCTCGACACAATTGATTCTATGGCCAATTCAGTGAGGGATGCAAACCTGGGAGGCAATCTGAAAACTTTGTAAAAACGGCAAACAAACATGCGCGCAAGTTTGGCTATGGGCGACGACGTCAAAAACTCCGCACCCGAGGCCTCAAATTCAAACACCGCCTCGACACAATTGATTCTATGGCCAATTCAGTGAGGGATGCAAACCTGGGAGGCAATCTGAAAACTTTGTAAAAACGGCACACAACAATGCGCGCAAGTTTGGCTATGGGCGACGACGTCAAAAACTCCGCACCCGAGGCCTCAAATTCAAAAACCGTCTCGACACAATTGATTCGATGGCCAATTCAGCTGGAAGTGAAAACCCGAGAGGCAATCTGAAAACTTTGTAAAAACGGCGCACAAGTGTGCGCGCAATTTGGCTATGGGCGACGACGTAAAAAACTCCGCACCCGAGGCCTCAAATTCAAAAACCGTCTCGACACAATTGATTCTATGGCCAATTCAGCTGGAGATGCAAACCCGAGAGGCAATCTAAAAACTTTGTAAAAACGGCGCACAAGTGTGCGCGCAATTTAGCTATGGGCGACGACGTCAAAAACTCCGCACCCGAGGCCTCAAATTCAAAAAGTTTCTCAACACAATTGATTTTATGGCCAATTCAGTGAGGGATGCAAACCTGGGAGGCAATCTGAAAACTTTGTAAAAACGGCACACAACCATGCGCGCAAGTTTGGCGATGGGCGACTACGTCAAAAACTCCGCACCCGAGGCCTCAAATTCAAAAACCGTCTCGACACAATTGATTTTATGGCCAATTCAACTGGTAATGAAAACCCGATAGGCAATCTGAAAACTTTGTAATTAAAAACGGCACACAACCCTGCGCGCAAGTTTGGCTATGGGCGACGACGTCAAAAACTCCGCACCCGAGGCCTCAAATTCAAAAAACGCCTCGACACAATTGATTCTATGGCCAATTCAGTGAGGGATGCAAACCTGGGAGGCAATCTGAAAACTTTGTAAAAATGGCACACAACCATGCGCGCAAGTTTGGCTATGGGCGACGACATAAAAAACTCCGCACCCGAGGCCTCAAATTCAAAAACCGTCTCGACACAATTGATTTTATGGAAAATTCAGCTGGAAGTGAAAACCCGAGAGGTAATCTGAAAACTTTGTAAAAACGGCGCATAAGTGTGTGCGCAATTTGGCTCTGGGCGACGACGTCAAAAACTCCGCACCCGAGGCCTCAAATTCAAAAAATTTCTCTACACAATTGATTCTATGGCAATTCAACTGGAAGTGCAAACCCGAGAGGCAATCTGAAAACTTTGTAATAACGGCGCACAGGTGTGCGCGCAATTTGGCTATGGGCGACGACGTCAAAAACTCCTCACCCGAGGCCTCAAATTCAAAAAATTTCTCTACACAATTGATTCTATGGCAATTCAACTGGAAGTGCAAACCCGAGAGGCAATCTGAAAACTTTGTAATAACGGCGCACAGGTGTGCGCGCAATTTGGCTAAGGGTGACGACGTCAAAAACTCCGCACCCGAGGCCTCAAATTCAAAAACCGTCTCGACACAATTGATTTTATGGCCAATTCAACTGGTAATGAAAACCCGATAGGCAATCTGAAAACTTTGTAAAAACGGCGCACAAGTGTGCGCGCAATTTGGCTATGGGCGACGACGTCAAAAACTCCGCACCCGAGGCCTCAAATTCAAAAACCGTCTCGACACAATTGATTCTATGGCCAATTCAGTGGGGGATGCAAACCTGGGAGGCAATCTGAAAACTTTGTAAAAACGGCACACAACCCTGCGCGCAAGTTTGGCTATGGGCGACGACGTCAAAAACTCCGCACCCGAGGCCTCAAATTCAAAAAACGCCTCGACACAATTGATTCTATGGCCAATTCAGTGAGGGATGCAAACCTGGGAGGCAATCTGAAAACTTTGTAAAAATGGCACACAACCATGCGCGCAAGTTTGGCTATGGGCGACGACATAAAAAACTCCGCACCCGAGGCCTCAAATTCAAAAACCGTCTCGACACAATTGATTCTATGGCCAATTCAGCTGGAAGTGAAAACCCGAGAGGCAATCTGAAAACTTTGTAAAAACGGCGCACAAGTGTGCGCGCAATTTGGCTATGGGGACGACGTAAAAAACTCCGCACCCGAGGCCTCAAATTCAAAAACCGTCTCGACACAATTGATTCTATGGCCAATTCAGTGAGGGATGCAAACCTGGGAGGCAATCTGAAAACTTTGTAAAAACGGCACACAACCCTGCGCGCAAGTTTGGCTATGAGCGACGTCGTCAAAAACTCCGCACCTGAGGCCTCAAATTCAAAAACCGCCTCGACACAATTGATTATATGGCCAATTCAACTGGAAGTGCAAACCCGAGAGGCAATCTGAAAACTTTGTAAAAACGGCACACAAGTGTGCGCGCAATTTGGCTATGGGCGACGACGTCAAAAACTCCGCACCCGAGGCCTCAAATTCAAAAACCGTCTCGACACAATTGATTCTATGGCCAATTCAGTGAGGGATGCAAACCTGGGAGGCAATCTGAAAACTTTGTAAAAACGGCACACAAACATGCGCGCAAGTTTGGCTATGGGCGACGACGTCAAAAACTCCGCACCCGAGGCCTCAAATTCAAAAACCGCCTCGACACAATTGATTCTATGGCCAATTCAGTGAGGGATGCAAACCTGGGAGGCAATCTGAAAACTTTGTAAAAACAGCACACAACAATGCGCGCAAGTTTGGCTATGGGCGACGACGTCAAAAACTCCGCACCCGAGGCCTCAAATTCAAAAACCGTCTCGACACAATTGATTCGATGGCCAATTCAGCTGGAAGTGAAAACCCGAGAGGCAATCTGAAAACTTTGTAAAAACGGCGCACAAGTGTGCGCGCAATTTGGCTATGGGCGACGACGTAAAAAACTCCGCACCCGAGGCCTCAAATTCAAAAACCGTCTCGACACAATTGATTCTATGGCCAATTCAGCTGGAGATGCAAACCCGAGAGGCAATCTAAAAACTTTGTAAAAACGGCGCACAAGTGTGCGCGCAATTTAGCTATGGGCGACGACGTCAAAAACTCCGCACCCGAGGCCTCAAATTCAAAAAGTTTCTCAACACAATTGATTTTATGGCCAATTCAGTGAGGGATGCAAACCTGGGAGGCAATCTGAAAACTTTGTAAAAACGGCACACAACCATCCGCGCAAGTTTGGCTATGGGCGACGACGTCAAAAACTCCGCACCCGAGGCCTCAAATTCAAAAACTGTCTCGACACAATTGATTCTATGGCCAATTCAGTGAGGGATGCAAACCTGGGAGGCAATCTGAAAACTTTGTAAAAACGGCACACAAGCATGCGCGCAAGTTTGGCTATGGGCGACGACGTCAAAAACTCCGCACCCGAGGCCTCAAATTGAAAAACCGTCTCGACACAATTGATTCTATGGACAATTCAGCTGGAACTGAAAACCCGAGAGGCAATCTGAAAACTTTGTAAAAACGGCGCACAAGTGTGCGCGCAATTTGGCTATGGGCGACGACGTCAAAAACTCCACACCCGTGGCCTCAAATTCAAAAACCATCTCGACACAATTGATTCTATGGCCAATTCAGCTGGAAATGAAAACCCGAGAGGCAATCTAAAAACTTTGTAAAAACGGCGCATAAGTGTGTGCGCAATTTGGCTATGGGCGACGACGTCAAAAACTCCGCACCCGAGGCCTCAAATTCAAAAATTTTCTATACACAATTGATTCTATGGCAATTCAACTGGAAGTGCAAACCCGAGAGGCAATTTGAAAACTTTGTAATAACGGCGCACAGGTGTGCGCGCAATTTGGCTATGGGCGACGACGTCAAAAACTCCTCACCCGAGGCCTCAAATTCAAAAAATTTCTCGACACAATTGATTCTATGGCCAATTCAGTGAGGGATGCAAACCTGGGAGGCAATCTGAAAACTTTGTAAAAACGGAGCACAACCATGCGCGCAAGTTTGGCTATGGGCGACGACGTCAAAAACTCCGCACCCGAGGCCTCAAATTCAAAAACCGTCTCGACACAATTGATTTTATGGCCAATTCAACTGGTAATGAAAACCCGATAGGCAATCTGAAAACTTTGTAAAAACGGCGCACAAGTGTGCGCGCAATTTGGCTATGGGCGACGACGTAAAAAACTCCGCACCCGAGGCCTCAAATTCAAAAACCGTCTCGACACAATTGATTCTATGGCCAATTCAGTGGGGGATGCAAACCTGGGAGGCAATCTGAAAACTTTGTAAAAACGGCACACAACCCTGCGCGCAAGTTTGGCTATGGGCGACGACGTCAAAAACTCCGCACCCGAGGCCTCAAATTCAAAAAACGCCTCGACACAATTGATTCTATGGCCAATTCAGTGAGGGATGCAAACCTGGGAGGCAATCTGAAAACTTTGTAAAAATGGCACACAACCATGCGCGCAAGTTTGGCTATGGGCGACGACATAAAAAACTCCGCACCCGAGGCCTCAAATTCAAAAACCGTCTCGACACAATTGATTCTATGGCCAATTCAGCTGGAAGTGAAAACCCGAGAGGCAATCTGAAAACTTTGTAAAAACGGCGCACAAGTGTGCTTGCAATTTGGCTATGGGTGACGACGTAAAAAACTCCGCACCCGAGGCCTCAAATTCAAAAACCGTCTCGACACAATTGATTCTATGGCCAATTCAGTGAGGGATGCAAACCTGGGAGGCAATCTGAAAACTTTGTAAAAACGGCACACAACCCTGCGCGCAAGTTTGGCTATGAGCGACGTCGTCAAAAACTCCGCACCTGAGGCCTCAAATTCAAAAACCGCCTCGACACAATTGATTATATGGCCAATTCAACTGGAAGTGCAAACCCGAGAGGCAATCTGAAAACTTTGTAAAAACGGCACACAAGTGTGCGCGCAATTTGGCTATGGGCGACGACGTCAAAAACTCCGCACCCGAGGCCTCAAATTCAAAAACCGTCTCGACACAATTGATTCTATGGCCAATTCAGTGGGGGATGCAAACCTGGGAGGCAATCTGAAAACTTTGTAAAAACGGCACACAACCCTGCGCGCAAGTTTGGCTATGGGCGACGACGTCAAAAACTCCGCACCCGAGGCCTCAAATTCAAAAAACGCCTCGACACAATTGATTCTATGGCCAATTCAGTGAGGGATGCAAACCTGGGAGGCAATCTGAAAACTTTGTAAAAATGGCACACAACCATGCGCGCAAGTTTGGCTATGGGCGACGACATAAAAAACTCCGCACCCGAGGCCTCAAATTCAAAAACCGTCTCGACACAATTGATTCTATGGCCAATTCAGCTGGAAGTGAAAACCCGAGAGGCAATCTGAAAACTTTGTAAAAACGGCGCACAAGTGTGCTTGCAATTTGGCTATGGGTGACGACGTAAAAAACTCCGCACCCGAGGCCTCAAATTCAAAAACCGTCTCGACACAATTGATTCTATGGCCAATTCAGTGAGGGATGCAAACCTGGGAGGCAATCTGAAAACTTTGTAAAAACGGCACACAACCCTGCGCGCAAGTTTGGCTATGAGCGACGTCGTCAAAAACTCCGCACCTGAGGCCTCAAATTCAAAAACCGCCTCGACACAATTGATTATATGGCCAATTCAACTGGAAGTGCAAACCCGAGAGGCAATCTGAAAACTTTGTAAAAACGGCACACAAGTGTGCGCGCAATTTGGCTATGGGCGACGACGTCAAAAACTCCGCACCCGAGGCCTCAAATTCAAAAACCGTCTCGACACAATTGATTCTATGGCCAATTCAGTGAGGGATGCAAACTTGGGAGGCAATCTGAAAACTTTGTAAAAACGGCACACAAACATGCGCGCAAGTTTGGCTATGGGCGACGACGTCAAAAACTCCGCACCCGAGGCCTCAAATTCAAAAACCGTCTCGACACAATTGATTCTATGGCCAATTCAGTGAGGGATGCAAACCTGGGAGGCAATCTGAAAACTTTGTAAAAACGGCACACAAGCATGCGCGCAAGTTTGGCTATGGGCGACGACGTCAAAAACTCCGCACCCGAGGCCTCAAATTGAAAAACCGTCTCGACACAATTGATTCTATGGACAATTCAGCTGGAACTGAAAACCCGAGAGGCAATCTGAAAACTTTGTAAAAACGGCGCACAAGTGTGCGCGCAATTTGGCTATGGGCGACGACGTCAAAAACTCCACACCCGTGGCCTCAAATTCAAAAACCATCTCGACACAATTGATTCTATGGCCAATTCAGCTGGAAATGAAAATCCGAGAGGCAATCTAAAAACTTTGTAAAAACGGCGCATAAGTGTGTGCGCAATTTGGCTATGGGCGACGACGTCAAAAACTCCGCACCCGAGGCCTCAAATTCAAAAAATTTCTCTACACAATTGATTCTATGGCAATTCAACTGGAAGTGCAAACCCGAGAGGCAATCTGAAAACTTTGTAATAACGGCGCACAGGTGTGCGCGCAATTTGGCTATGGGCGACGACGTCAAAAACTCCTCACCCGAGGCCTCAAATTCAAAAAAATTCTCGACACAATTGATTCTATGGCCAATTCAGTGAGGGATGCAAACCTGGGAGGCAATCTGAAAACTTTGTAAAAACGGCACACAAACATGCGCGCAAGTTTGGCTATGGGCGACGACGTCAAAAACTCCGCACCCGAGGCCTCAAATTCAAAAACCGTCTCGACACAATTGATTCTATGGCCAATTCAGCTGGAAGTGCAAACCCGAGAGGCAATCTGAAAACTTTGTAAAAACGGCGCACAAGTGTGCGCGCAATTTGGCTATGGGCGACGACGTCAAAAACTCCGCACCCGAGGCCTCAAATTCAAAAAGTTTCTCAACACAATTGATTTTATGGCCAATTCAGTGAGGGATGCAAACCTGGGAGGCAATCTGAAAACTTTGTAAAAACGGCACACAACCATGCGCGCAAGTTTGGCTATGGGCGACGACGTCAAAAACTCCGCACCCGAGGCCTCAAATTCAAAAACCGTCTCGACACAATTGATTCTATGGCCAATTCAGCTGGAAATGAAAACCCGAGAGGCAATCTGAAAACTTTGTAAAAACGGCGCACAAGTGTGCGCGCAATTTGGCTATGGGCGACGACATCAAAAACTCCGCACCCGAGGCCTCAAATTCAAAAACCGTTCCGACACAATTGATTCTATGGCCAATTCAGCTAGAAATGCAAACCCGAGAGGCAATCTGAAAACTTTGTAAAAACGGCGCACAAGTGTGCGCGCAATTTGGCTATGGGCGACGACGTCAAAAACTCCGCACCCGAGGCCTCAAATTCAAAAACCGTCTCGACACAATTGATTCTATGGCCAATTCAGTGGGGGATGCAAACCTGGGAGGCAATCTGAAAACTTTGTAAAAACGGCACACAACCCTGCGCGCAAGTTTGGCTATGGGCGACGACGTCAAAAACTCCGCACCCGAGGCCTCAAATTCAAAAAACGCCTCGACACAATTGATTCTATGGCCAATTCAGTGAGGGATGCAAACCTGGGAGGCAATCTGAAAACTTTGTAAAAATGGCACACAACCATGCGCGCAAGTTTGGCTATGGGCGACGACATAAAAAACTCCGCACCAGAGGCCTCAAATTCAAAAACCGTCTCGACACAATTGATTCTATGGCCAATTCAGCTGGAAGTGAAAACCCGAGAGGCAATCTGAAAACTTTGTAAAAACGGTGCACAAGTGTGCGCGCAATTTGGCTATGGGTGACGACGTAAAAAACTCCGCACCCGAGGCCTCAAATTCAAAAACTGTCTCGACACAATTGATTCTATGGCCAATTCAGTGAGGGATGCAAACCTGGGAGGCAATCTGAAAACTTTGTAAAAACGGCACACAACCCTGCGCGCAAGTTTGGCTATGAGCGACGTCGTCAAAAACTCCGCACCTGAGGCCTCAAATTCAAAAACCGCCTCGACACAATTGATTATATGGCCAATTCAACTGGAAGTGCAAACCCGAGAGGCAATCTGAAAACTTTGTAAAAACGGCACACAAGTGTGCGCGCAATTTGGCTATGGGCGACGACGTCAAAAACTCCGCACCCGAGGCCTCAAATTCAAAAACCGTCTCGACACAATTGATTCTATGGCCAATTCAGTGAGGGATGCAAACTTGGGAGGCAATCTGAAAACTTTGTAAAAACGGCACACAAACATGCGCGCAAGTTTGGCTATGGGCGACGACGTCAAAAACTCCGCACCCGAGGCCTCAAATTCAAAAACCGCCTCGACACAATTGATTCTATGGCCAATTCAGTGAGGGATGCAAACCTGGGAGGCAATCTGAAAACTTTGTAAAAACAGCACACAACAATGCGCGCAAGTTTGGCTATGGGCGACGACGTCAAAAACTCCGCACCCGAGGCCTCAAATTCAAAAACCGTCTCGACACAATTGATTCGATGGCCAATTCAGCTGGAAGTGAAAACCCGAGAGGCAATCTGAAAACTTTGTAAAAACGGCGCACAAGTGTGCGCGCAATTTGGCTATGGGCGACGACGTAAAAAACTCCGCACCCGAGGCCTCAAATTCAAAAACTGTCTCGACACAATTGATTCTATGGCCAATTCAGCTGGAGATGCAAACCCGAGAGGCAATCTAAAAACTTTGTAAAAACGGCGCACAAGTGTGCGCGCAATTTAGCTATGGGCGACGACGTCAAAAACTCCGCACCCGAGGCCTCAAATTCAAAAAGTTTCTCAACACAATTGATTTTATGGCCAATTCGGTGAGGGATGCAAACCTGGGAGGCAATCTGAAAACTTTGTAAAAACGGCACACAACCATGCGCGCAAGTTTGGCTATGGGCGACGACGTCAAAAACTCCGCACCCGAGGCCTCAAATTCAAAAACCGTCTCGACACAATTGATTCTATGGCCAATTCAGTGAGGGATGCAAACCTGGGAGGCAATCTGAAAACTTTGTAAAAACGGCACACAAGCATGCGCGCAAGTTTGGCTATGGGCGACGACGTCAAAAACTCCGCACCCGAGGCCTCAAATTGAAAAACCGTCTCGACACAATTGATTCTATGGACAATTCAGCTGGAACTGAAAACCCGAGAGGCAATCTGAAAACTTTGTAAAAACGGCGCACAAGTTTGCGCGCAATTTGGCTATGGGCGACGACGTCAAAAACTCCACACCCGTGGCCTCAAATTCAAAAACCATCTCGACACAATTGATTCTATGGCCAATTCAGCTGGGGATGAAAACCCGAGAGGCAATCTAAAAACTTTGTAAAAACGGCGCATAAGTGTGTGCGCAATTTGGCTATGGGCGACGACGTCAAAAACTCCGCACCCGAGGCCTCAAATTCAAAAAATTTCTCTACACAATTGATTCTATGGCAATTCAACTGGAAGTGCAAACCCGAGAGGCAATCTGAAAACTTTGTAATAACGGCGCACAGGTGTGCGCGCAATTTGGCTATGGGCGACGACGTCAAAAACTCCTCACCCGAGGCCTCAAATTCAAAAAAATTCTCGACACAATTGATTCTATGGCCAATTCAGTGAGGGATGCAAACCTGGGAGGCAATCTGAAAACTTTGTAAAAACGGAGCACAACCATGCGCGCAAGTTTGGTTATGGGCGACGACGTCAAAAACTCCGCACCCGAGGCCTCAAATTCAAAAACCGTCTCGACACAATTGATTCTATGGCCAATTCAGCTGGAAGTGAAAACCCGAGAGGCAATCTGAAAACTTTGTAAAAACGGTGCACAAGTGTGCGCGCAATTTGGCTATGGGTGACGACGTAAAAAACTCCGCACCCGAGGCCTCAAATTCAAAAACCGTCTCGACACAATTGATTCTATGGCCAATTCAGTGAGGGATGCAAACCTGGGAGGCAATCTGAAAACTTTGTAAAAACGGCACACAACCCTGCGCGCAAGTTTGGCTATGAGCGACGTCGTCAAAAACTCCGCACCTGAGGCCTCAAATTCAAAAACCGCCTCGACACAATTGATTATATGGCCAATTCAACTGGAAGTGCAAACCCGAGAGGCAATCTGAAAACTTTGTAAAAACGGCACACAAGTGTGCGCGCAATTTGGCTATGGGCGACGCCGTCAAAAACTCCGCACCCGAGGCCTCAAATTCAAAAACCGTCTCGACACAATTGATTCTATGGCCAATTCAGTGAGGGATGCAAACTTGGGAGGCAATCTGAAAACTTTGTAAAAACGGCACACAAACATGCGTGCAAGTTTGGCTATGGGCGACGACGTCAAAAACTCCGCACCCGAGGCCTCAAATTCAAAAACCGCCTCGACACAATTGATTCTATGGCCAATTCAGTGAGGGATGCAAACCTGGGAGGCAATCTGAAAACTTTGTAAAAACAGCACACAACAATGCGCGCAAGTTTGGCTATGGGCGACGACGTCAAAAACTCCGCACCCGAGGCCTCAAATTCAAAAACCGTCTCGACACAATTGATTCGATGGCCAATTCAGCTGGAAGTGAAAACCCGAGAGGCAATCTGAAAACTTTGTAAAAACGGCGCACAAGTGTGCGCGCAATTTGGCTATGGGCGACGACGTAAAAAACTCCGCACCCGAGGCCTCAAATTCAAAAACCGTCTCGACACAATTGATTCTATGGCCAATTCAGCTGGAGATGCAAACCCGAGAGGCAATCTAAAAACTTTGTAAAAACGGCGCACAAGTGTGCGCGCAATTTAGCTATGGGCGACGACGTCAAAAACTCCGCACCCGAGGCCTCAAATTCAAAAAGTTTCTCAACACAATTGATTTTATGGCCAATTCAGTGAGGGATGCAAACCTGGGAGGCAATCTGAAAACTTTGTAAAAACGGCACACAACCATGCGCGCAAGTTTGGCTATGGGCGACGACGTAAAAAACTCCGCACCCGAGGCCTCAAATTCAAAAACTGTCTCGACACAATTGATTCTATGGCCAATTCAGTGAGGGATGCAAACCTGGGAGGCAATCTGAAAACTTTGTAAAAACGGCACACAAGCATGCGCGCAAGTTTGGCTATGGGCGACGACGTCAAAAACTCCGCACCCGAGGCCTCAAATTGAAAAACCGTCTCGACACAATTGATTCTATGGACAATTCAGCTGGAACTGAAAACCCGAGAGGCAATCTGAAAACTTTGTAAAAACGGCGCACAAGTGTGCGCGCAATTTGGCTATGGGCGACGACGTCAAAAACTCCACACCCGTGGCCTCAAATTCAAAAACCATGTCGACACAATTGATTCTATGGCCAATTCAGCTGGAAATGAAAACCCGAGAGGCAATCTAAAAACTTTGTAAAAACGGCGCATAAGTGTGTGCGCAATTTGGCTATGGGCGACGACGTCAAAAACTCCGCACCCGAGGCCTCAAATTCAAAAAATTTCTCTACACAATTGATTCTATGGCAATTCAACTGGAAGTGCAAACCCGAGAGGCAATCTGAAAACTTTGTAATAACGGCGCACAGGTGTGCGCGCAATTTGGCTATGGGCGACGACGTCAAAAACTCCTCACCCGAGGCCTCAAATTCAAAAAAATTCTCGACACAATTGATTCTATGGCCAATTCAGTGAGGGATGCAAACCTGGGAGGCAATCTGAAAACTTTGTAAAAACGGAGCACAACCATGCGCGCAAGTTTGGTTATGGGCGACGACGTCAAAAACTCCGCACCCGAGGCCTCAAATTCAAAAACCGTCTCGACACAATTGATTTTATGGCCAATTCAACTGGTAATGAAAACCCGATAGGCAATCTGAAAACTTTGTAAAAACGGCGCACAAGTGTGCGCGCAATTTGGCTATGGGCGACGACGTCAAAAACTCCGCACCCGAGGCCTCAAATTCAAAAACCGTCTCGACACAATTGATTCTATGGCCAATTCAGTGGGGGATGCAAACCTGGGAGGCAATCTGAAAACTTTGTAAAAACGGCACACAACCCTGCGCGCAAGTTTGGCTATGGGCGACGACGTCAAAAACTCCGCACCCGAGGCCTCAAATTCAAAAAACGCCTCGACACAATTGATTCTATGGCCAATTCAGTGAGGGATGCAAACCTGGGAGGCAATCTGAAAACTTTGTAAAAATGGCACACAACCATGCGCGCAAGTTTGGCTATGGGCGACGACATAAAAAACTCCGCACCCGAGGCCTCAAATTCAAAAACCGTCTCGACACAATTGATTTTATGGCCAATTCAGTTGGAAGTGAAAACCCGAGAGGTAATCTGAAAACTTTGTAAAAACGGCGCACAAGTGTGCGCGCAATTTGGCTATTGGCGACGATGTCAAAAACTCCGCACCCGAGGCCTCAAATTCAAAAACCGTCTCGACACAATTGATTCTATGGCCAATTCAGCTGGAAGTGCAAACTCGAGAGGCAATCTGAACACTTTGTAAAAACGGCGAACAAGTGTGCGCGCAATTTGGCTATGGGCGACGACGTCAAAAACTCCGCACCCGAGGCCTCAAATTCAAAAACCGTCTCGACACAATTGATTCTATGGCCAATTCAGCTGGAAGTGCAAACCCGAGAGGCAATCTGAAAACTTTGTAAAAACGGCGCACAAGTGTGCGCGCAATTTGGCTATGGGCGACGACGTCAAAAACTCCGCACCCGAGGCCTCAAATTCAAAAAGTTTCTCAACACAATTGATTTTATGGCCAATTCAGTGAGGGATGCAAACCTGAGAGGCAATCTGAAAACTTTGTAAAAACGGCACACAACCATGCGCGCAAGTTTGGCTATGGGCGACGACGTCAAAAACTCCGCACCCGAGGCCTCAAATTCAAAAACCGTCTCGACACAATTGATTCTATGGCCAATTCAGCTGGAAATGAAAACCCGAGAGGCAATCTGAAAACTTTGTAAAAACGGCGCACAAGTGTGCGAGCAATTTGGCTATGGGCGACGACGTCAAAAACTCTGCACCCGAGGCCTCAAATTCAAAAACCGTTTCGACACAATTGATTCTATGGCAAATTCAGCTAGAAATGCAAACCCGAGAGGCAATCTGAAAACTTTGTAAAAACGGCGCACAAGTGTGCGTGCAATTTGGCTATGGGCGACGACGTCAAAAACTCCGCACCCGAGGCCTCAAATTCAAAAATTTTCTCGACACAATTGATTCTATAGTCAATTCAACTGGAAGTGCAAACCCGAGAGGCAATCTGAAAACTTTGTAAAAACGGCACACAAATGTGCGCGCAATTTGGCTATGGGCGACGACGTCAAAAACTCCGCACCCGAGGCCTCAAATTCAAAAACCGTCTCGACACAATTGATTCTATGGCCAATTCAGTGAGGGATGCAAACCAGGGAGGCATTCTGAAAACTTTGTAAAAACGGCACACAAACATGCGCGCAAGTTTGGCTATGGGCGACGACGTCAAAAACTCCGCACCCGAGGCCTCAAATTCAAAAACCGCCTCGACACAATTGATTTTATGGCCAATTCAGTGAGGGATGCAAACCTGGGAGGCAATCTGAAAACTTTGTAAAAACGTCACACAACAATGCGCGCAAGTTTGGCTATGGGCGACGACGTCAAAAACTCCGCACCCGAGGCCTCAAATTCAAAAACCGTCTCGACACAATTGATTCCATGGCCAATTCAGCTGGAAGTGAAAACCCGAGAGGCAATCTGAAAACTTTGTAAAAACGGCGCACAAGTGTGCGCGCAATTTGGCTATGGGCGACGACGTAAAAAACTCCGCACCCGAGGCCTCAAATTCAAAAACCGTCTCGACACAATTGATTCTATGGCCAATTCAGCTGGAGATGCAAACCCGAGAGACAATCTAAAAACTTTGTAAAAACGGCGCACAAGTGTGCGCGCAATTTAGCTATGGGCGACGACGTCAAAAACTCCGCACCCGAGGCCTCAAATTCAAAAAGTTTCTCAACACAATTGATTTATGGCCAAATCAGTGAGGGATGCAAACCTGGGAGGCAATCTGAAAACTTTGTAAAAACGGCACACAACCATGCGCGCAAGTTTGGCTATGGGCGACGACGTCAAAAACTCCGCACCCGAGGCCTCAAATTCAAAAACCGTCTCGACACAATTGATTCTATGGCCAATTCAGTGAGGGATGCAAACCTGGGAGGCAATCTGAAAACTTTGTAAAAACGGCACACAAGCATGCGCGCAAGTTTGGCTATGGGCGACGACGTCAAAAACTCCGCACCTGAGGCCTCAAATTCAAAAACCGCCTCGACACAATTGATTCTATGGCCAATTCAGTGAGGGATGCAAACCTGGGCGGCAATCTGAAAACTTTGTAAAAACGGCACACAACCATGCGCGCAAGTTTGGCTATGGGCGCCGACGTCAAAAACTCCGCACCCGAGGCCTCAAATTCAAAAACCGCCTCGACACAATTGATTCTATGGCCAATTCAGTGAGGGATGCAAACCTGGGAGGCAATCTGAAAACTTTGTAAAAACGGCACACAACCATGCGCGCAAGTTTGGCTATGGGCGACGACGTCAAAAACTCCGCACCCGAGGCCTCAAATTCAAAAACCGCCTCGACACAATTGATTCTATGGCCAATTCAGTGAGGGATGCAAACCTGGGAGGCAATCTGAAAACTTTGTAAAAACGGCATACAACCATGCGCGCAAGTTTGGCTATGGGCGACGATGTCAAAAACTCCGCACCCGAGGCCTCAAATTCAAAAACCGTCTCGACACAATTGATTCTATGGCCAATTCAGCTGGAAGTGCAAACCCGAGAGGCAATCTGAACACTTTGTAAAAACGGCGAACAAGTGTGCGCGCAATTTAGCTATGGGCGACGACGTCAAAAACTCCGCACCCGAGGCCTCAAATTCAAAAACCGTCTCGACACAATTGATTCTATGGCCAATTCAGCTGGAAGTGCAAACCCGAGAGGCAATCTGAAAACTTTGTAAAAACGGCGCACAAGTGTGCGCGCAATTTGGCTATGGGCGACGACGTCAAAAACTCCGCACCCGAGGCCTCAAATTCAAAAAGTTTCTCAACACAATTGATTTTATGGCCAATTCAGTGAGGGATGCAAACCTGGGAGGCAATCTGAAAACTTTGTAAAAACGGCACACAACCATGCGCGCAAGTTTGGCTATGGGCGACGACGTCAAAAACTCCGCACCCGAGGCCTCAAATTCAAAAACCGTCTCGACACAATTGATTCTATGGCCAATTCAGCTGGAAATAAAAACCCGAGAGGCAATCTGAAAACTTTGTAAAAACGGCGCACAAGTGTGCGCGCAATTTGGCTATGGGCGACGACATCAAAAACTCCGCACCCGAGGCCTCAAATTCAAAAACCGTTCCGACACAATTGATTCTATGGCCAATTCAGCTAGAAATGCAAACCCGAGAGGCAATCTGAAAACTTTGTAAAAACGGCGCACAAGTGTGCGCGCAATTTGGCTATGGGCGACGACGTAAAAAACTCCGCACCCGAGGCCTCAAATTCAAAAAATTTCTCGACACAATTGATTCTATGGCCAATTCAAGTGGAAGTGCAAACCCGAGAGGCAATCTGAAAACTTTGTAAAAAGGGCGCACAAGTGTGCGCGCAATTTGGCTATGGGCGACGACGTCAAAAACTCCGCACCCGAGGCCTCAAATTCAAAAACCGCCTCGACACAATTGATTCTATGGCCAATTCAGTGAGGGATGCAAACCTGGGAGGCAATCTGAAAACTTTGTAAAAACGGCACACAACAATGCGCGCAAGTTTGGCTATGGGCGACGACGTCAAAAACACCGCACCCGAGGCCTCAAATTCAAAAACCGTCTCGACACAATTGATTCGATGACCAATTCAGCTGGAAGTGAACACCCGAGAGGCAATCTGAAAACTTTGTAAAAACGGCGCTCAAGTGTGCGCGCAATTTGGCTATGGGGGACGACGTCAAAAACTCCGCACCCGAGGCCTCAAATTCAAAAAGTTTCTAAACACAATTGATTTTATGGCCAATTCAGTGAGGGATGCAAACCTGGGAGGCAATCTGAAAACTTTGTAAAAATGGCACACAACCATGCGCGCAAGTTTGGCTATGGGCGACGACGTCAAAAACTCCGCACCCGAGGCCTCAAATTCAAAAACCGTCTCGACACAATTGATTCTATGGCCAATTCAGTGAGGGATGCAAACCTGGGAGGCAATCTGAAAACTTTGTAAAAACGGCACACAAGCATGCGCGCAAGTTTGGCTATGGGCGACGACGTCAAAAACTCCGCACCCGAGGCCTCAAATTCAAAAACCGCCTCGACACAATTGATTCTATGGCCAATTCAGCTGGAAGTGCAAACCCGAGAGGCAATCTGAAAACTTTGTAAAAACGGCGCACAAGTGTGCGCGCAATTTGGCTATGGGCGACGACGTCAAAAACTCCGCACCCGAGGCCTCAAATTCAAAAAGTTTCTCAACACAATTGATTTTATGGCCAATTCAGTGAGGGATGCAAACCTGGGAGGCAATCTGAAAACTTTGTAAAAACGGCACACAACCATGCGCGCAAGTTTGGCTATGGGCGACGACGTCAAAAACTCCGCACCCGAGGCCTCAAATTCAAAAACCGTCTCGACACAATTGATTCTATGGCCAATTCAGCTGGAAGTGAAAACCCGAGAGGCAATCTGAAAACTTTGTAAAAATGGCGCACAAGTGTGCGCGCAATTTGGCTATGGGCGACGACGTCAAAAACTCCGCACCCGAGGCCTCAAATTCAAAAACCATCTCGACACAATTGATTCAATGGCCAATTTTTTTTTTTCACTGGTAAATGCAAACCCGAGAGGCAATATGAAAACATTGTAAAAACGGCGCACAAGTGTGCGCGCAATTTGGCTATGGGCGACGACGTCAAAAACTCCGCACCCGAGGCCTCAAATTCAAAAAAATTCTCGACACAATTGATTTTATGGCCAATTCAGTGAGGGATGCAAACCTGGGAGGCAATCTGAACACTTTGTAAAAACGGCACACAACCATGCGCGCAAGTTTGGCTATGGGCGACGACGTCAAAAACTCCGCACCCGAGGCCTCAAATTCAAAAACCGTCTCGACACAATTAATTCTATGGCCAATTCAGCTGGAAATGAAAACCCGAGAGGCAATCTGAAAACTTTGTAAAAACGGCGCACAAGTGTGCGCGCAATTTGGCTATGGGCGACGACGTCAAAAACTCCGCACCCGAGGTCTCAAATTCAAAAACCGTTTCGACACAATTGATTCTATGGCCAATTCAGCTAGAAATGCAAACCCGAGAGGCAATCTGAAAACTTTGTAAAAACGGCGCACAAGTGTGCGCGCAATTTGGCTATGGGCGACGACGTCAAAAACTCCGCACCTCCTCAAATTAAATCCTCTCATCCAAACACAGCCTATAACTTTTCTTAGCATTTTCAGTTATACAAATGATTCTCATCGACTAATGTTTTGTCATTTTGGATTGGGAACAAGGAAGAATAATTATTATGGTGTGATTTTTTTACTTTGCCATTCAACTTGCAGTCTTCTTTGCTTCTGGTGTAAGTAATAGAATATTTGGCTCTTCTACATAATGCATCTTGTTGTAGGTAAAATTATATATATACATATGTGTATTCGTTTATGGAGGCAACAAAAGTTTATAATGTGGATTAATTGAGTTAAATTACACATGGGTTTAAGACTATTAGTACAATAGCAACACATAAAAAGCTTGTTAAAAAAATTGTCATTAACTTTTCACTAAATTGTGTTTTCGTCATAAGTACATAAATCCATTCTTTCAATTAAAAGAAAGAGTAACCACCCTAAAAAAAAAAAAAAAAAAAAAGAGTAACCATTTTGTTTGAGGAAGATAGAAATGATGTGTGGAACTTACGAAAGGTTTTTGTAACCATAAATTTTTTGTTATAAGTTCCATAAATTTTATATATTGCACAAATAAAATTAAGAATTTATAATGCACAAATCATTTGAATAGTGACAATATATAAACAAAGGTTTTTGTAACCATAAATATTTTTTAACCAATACTCATTACGAAAAGTATTTTGTGAATAGTGACAAATGATTATTAATCGTCGCTACATATAAATATTGACAATGAAAGAATGTCACTAATTATTTTGAACAATTGATGATGAAACATAAAATTTTCATTAAAATATTATATTATATGACAAATATGATCGTCACAAATTACAATGAATGTCGTCGCCAAATAATATTGTGACAGATAATATTAATTGTCATTATATACAAATATTGGTGACGAAAAAATATGTCATTAATTATTTCGGACAATTAATGATGAAACATAAAATCGTCATTAGAATATTATATTATATAACCAATATGATCGTCATAAATTACAATGAATGTTGTCGCTAATGAATGTTGTGACGAAATAATTGTGTCACTAGTTATTTCAAATGAATAATGACAAAATATAACATCGTCATGACAATATTATTTTTCATGACGTTGAATATCGTCACAAATTAATATAAATTTCGTCACTGATGCTTTTGGTGACGAATTTCTTAACGTCGTCATGATATTTTCAAATTAGTGACAAAAAAAGTTATAATTGGCGACAAAATAAAATTTTGTCACAAATAGAATTATTATTGGTGACGATATAAAATTTTGTCATGAATTATAGTTATTAAGTGACAAAAATTAAATTTGTCATATTTAAGTAGAAAATTGTAACGAATTTTGTGTCGTCACGAAAAAATTTCGTTATGTAATGTGTGATTTTTTGTAGTGAATTCTACCAATTACAACATAGAAAAGTTTATAGGCACGGGAGATTTTGGTCTGTGGAAGGTCAAAATGCAGGCCCTCCTTGAACATCAAGGATTATTCGAGGCTCTCGAAGAATCCGAAGAGATTGCAGAAGAGACTGCAACAAATGCGGCTGAAAGGAGCAAGTTGCTCAGAAAATCTCGAAGCACGATCCTACTTTGCCTTGGAGATAAGGTCTTGAAGGAGGTTGCTAAAGAGAAGACAGCGAAGGAGGTTTGTGATAAGCTTGAGAAGTTATATATGGTAAAGACTCATGCTAACCGACTCTATTCAAAACAAAAGTCCTATGCCTTTAGAATGGGAGATGACAAACCCATTACGGAGCAGCTGGATGAGTTTAACAAGATTCTTGATGATCTATAGAATTTGGATGTCAAGTTAGAGGAAGAGGATAAGGCTCTGATCTTGTTGAGTGCTCTTCCTAAGTCCTTTGAAATCCTAAAGAACGCCATCTTGTATGGTAGAAAGGAGGCAATCACATTGGAAGATGTGATCTTGGCTGTCAAGTCCAAGCTGTTGCATAATAAGACATCTCAAGGAGATAAAAGTAGCAGTGGAGAGGGATTGGCAATCAAGGGAGGACAGAAGAAGTATGTCTACAAGAAGGGGTCAAGTTAACCCAAGGTAGCTGATAAGGGAAAATCAGCAGTGTCAAATCAAGGGGAAGTAGTGTGCCACCACTGCAATAAACCTGGGCACTACAAGAGTGTTTGTTTTAAATACAGACAGCTTAGGAGGAAATCTGGTGTCATTAACGTTGTTGATAAGAATCAGCCAAATCAAACCCAAGAAGATAAGGAACAGAAGGGATATGAGTTAGCTCAATCACATTCCATCACCTCCACTAAAGAACAACAGGATTGGATTTTAGATTCAGGGTGTTATTTCCACATGATCCCAAGGAGAGATTGGTTTCATGATTTTAAGCATCGGAATGGAGGTTCAGTGTTGTTAGCTAATGATCACACTTGCAAAGTCAAAGGTGAAGGTACAGTACACTTGAAGATGTATGATGGTGTAGTAGGATTCTCAAGAGGGTTAGGTATGTTCCTGAACTCACGAGAAATTTAATATCTCTTGGAAACGTTTAATCGACTGGAATTCTTGACAACTTGAAAATATTTTGGGGAATAATGTGAGTATCTTCTCTTACATTCAAATTTTAATGTATGTTAAGATGTAATTACGATTTTTATTTCATTCATTTAGTAATCTCCTTAATGTCGGAATATTGTTTATTTTTATTGATCCACTGTTGATTTCACACACACAGTTATTTTTTATCGGAATGACACCTAGGGTTTACGAGGATTGATGATCCTTGAGATTTGAGTAATGACTTTTGCATTTTCGGAGGAATTGTGCCAATTTATTTAACTCCATTCGATTATTAGTTGAAGTTGTTCTAATAATATTAAAATTTCAATTTCTGGTTGTTTAAATGTTACTCAATGATTGTTAGGACTCTATTGGTTATCAGAAGACCGTGAGTTGTTAAACGTGCTTGACTTGAAGTAATTTTATCGGTTTTTGTTCACAATTAGTGGAGTGTTTCACACACACAATTGTTCATGTTGCATATATCGGAAGGACCCCTAGGGTTTAACAGGATTGGTGATCTTTTCATTGTTGAGATTTCATTTTCTAAGGAATTGTGTCAATTTATTTAACTCAATTCGATTATTAGTTGATGTTGTTCCGATAAATGCTCAAGAGTGACTCTGAATAAAATTTCAATTTCTGGTTGTTTAAATGTTAGTAAGATTATTGGGACTCCATTTGTTATCAGAAGATCATGAGTTGTTAAACGTGCCCGACTTGAAGTAATCTATCTTGTCAAGAAATTCAGTCGATTAAACGTCTTCAACCAAGTAGAAGACTTGAAGATATAAGAAATAACTCCTCTAAGATATTAGACGTCTGCCTTTACATCCTTTCTCACACACAGTCTTGCCCACACATGAGTTATGATTTGAACTCATATTTATAGATGGGATTCTGAGATGTTACCGTTGGAAGATAACTTCAAATACCTTTATTTTAGGAAAGCAATCTTTAGGCAGGAGTCTATTAATTATTACGGGTGCCTAGTAATAATTAATGCTCCATTGACTTTTTCAGTCCTTTGAGTATTGTGTCTTGTCAGGATCTACATGTCTGATGTCATCTTCCCATAGGTTCACGTTAGTTCTGAGGTGACTTCTCAATTCGTAGAACAGAAGACTTCATGTCAGCTGATTTACTCATCTAATCTTATGTCTTCTCTTCTGATCTTGACAATTAGCAGCTTTGCTTGTTTTCTCAATTGTTTAGACTTGACTGGTTAGTTAAGCAGACTTTGTCTCAGGTGTGTTTGACTTTACTCATACTCAGCTGAACAACAGGTGAGTTCCACTCATCTGATTTACTCTTATGATCATCAGGTGAGTTTGACTCATCCGATTCTCTCTTCTTGTCTTCTAATTTTCTCTTCTATCTTGAGTTTGTGCGCGTTTCTCCTATATATCAATTAGATTCCAACACTGATATGACCAGATCCTAATCTATTACAAGATGAATGATGAAGTTGTTTATACAATACAACTTATCATATTATCCCAACAGTTTTGACAAGTTTTTGTTGTTGTTTTTTCGATGTTTTTGTAAAAATGCTTTAACGGAGTGAACAAAATGATTTGGTAATGGAGACAAATATGAATTTTGTGCATCAGAGAGTGTAGGAACTTCAAAATAATGTGAGAATCTTCTCTTACATTCAAAATTTCAATGTATGTTAAGATGTAATTACGAGTGAAAGTGTGTGTTAAATAAAACAAGAATGATGCTACAATAAATGTTAGAACAATCAATGCAACAATGACTCGATTACAGAATATCAAAATACGAATAGTGAAAGACTTAAAAGAATGAAAACGCAAAGACACATAAATTAATTTTTATATAGATTTTAATTTAAAATCTATATGTGAATCTCATGGCTAAACTTTCAGTAATCAATTTGTGAAAACAAATGGCGTGTGAACAAATATTCACAACAGAAATAAGATTTGATAATCTATTTAGTCTAAAGATGGCTTAAGTGTAAAAATTACACTACCAAAAACTAATTTAACTCTATGATCTATCTATAAAAGAAGTATATAATAGTCTATGTTGTACGGGAAGTTTGGACTCTTCGGTACAACGACAAGATCATGCCAATGAAAATTAATTCCTAATAGGATAAACTCTAGTTTATTAATTAAAGAATGGCACTTCATTGGTTGGATGATGAACACGGTTCTGGCCTATTTATATGCGTGGAAAGACAGCATAGAACCTTTATCCACGATCTCCTAAAATGTAGGATCTCATTCCTTCTTTTTCTCCCAACCACCTTCTAGGTTCTTCCAGCCAATTCTGGACATTTCTTCAAGCAGTCGCATGATCTACATCATTCTGCATCCTTCCAGAACCTTCTAGTCTGGAACCGTGTAGAACATTCTAGATCTTCAATTTGCAATGTTACAACATCCAAAAGAGCATTAGCTAGAAAACAGAATTTAGACTTAGGAAAAATAAGAAATATCGAATTAAGATGTTGCAGCCTTGTGTGATAACATCTTCGATAACATCACCAAGTCTTCAACATCAATAATCTTCCCCAATTTGACCTTTCTGCTACAGCACACCTGATGTACATATGTAAACATATATAAACCAGTTTTATGTACATGCTAGAGTATTACCATCATATCCATGTACTAATAAAGTCAACACCTGTTGTAGCATATGATCAAATAGTGAAAGAAACAAGAAAATATACAAGACTAAGTGGCATTAGTACTCTAAATATTAAATAGAACACTTGTCCTTATAATATCTTCCAAAAATAAAATGAGTAAATAATATACTCATTTAACATAACCTGTTTCAAAATGAAATAATCAGAGCTAAATAGAATACTGAAACAAGTTATAATCAGAGTAAATGTGAAGGGAAAATAAGTTCAAAGTAAAACGAACTCCTATCAACTAATATAATATTAGAGCTAAAAATAATAATAAAGTGTACTACTGAATTTGTAAGACTTAACAAAACAAAATCAAATCAGTATATCGGAGCAAGACAAAATAAAACAGTGAGGCATAATGCATCATTTGCTGTAACAACAACAACAACAACAGAAATCTGCACATTGCATTCTTTAAAGTTCAGCCTTCCCCTGTCTTCAAGCATTTCCAGCAGCAAGGTCTGGAAGATCTGCAAAAACATGTTCTTCTTCATCAGGTTCAATCACCATTGTTGCAAAGTGTGCAACAACATTAGGATCAACATCAACATCAACTTCTTTAATTCGAACTCCCCCAGACTCAGTGACTCCATCAAGGACTGGTGTAGCAGCAGCATCAGGTACTCCCCCTGGTGTAGCAGAAAGCTTCTTCATCCAATAGTCCTTCATGAACTGTAATTCATTGATGGTATCCTGCAAATGAATCAGTTGGGCTAGTATAAAGTTTATGGAAATAGGAATGTGGTTTGCAGTGTTTGGATATTGGGAGCAGCATCAGGGACATTGGGTTGAGCTCTTTCAGCATCTGGAATAGGTAGATCAACAACACTATCTACAATCATCAGCTTACGAGACACTGTAATTTGAGGTACTCTTCCCCTCAACATATCATGTCTATCTCTTTCGTAGTTGTTGTGTCTTAAATAACCATAAATAAGAGCCGGGTAAGGCAGATTGCCTTTATGAGATACTGTTCCAAAAAACTCCACCATATGTTGAAATATGGTCATCCCAATATTAAAGTTTCTCATCACCACAGTTCTGTAAAGAAGTATACCTTGACTCATCGTGACCTTTGTGGAGTTTGTGGAAGGAATCCAATTATACACAATCAACTTATGTAGCACTGAATACAAAGAAGTAAGGTTACATGCAAGCATTACTTTCTTCCATCTCATTACCCAACCACCAGTAATAGCCTGAGAAATTACATCCATTGAGGGTTCCTCAACCTCCTCAACAGTCTCAAGGTGTAAAAAATCATTAATCAGTTCCGGGTGTAAAAGGAAGATCTCTTTCTCTAAACCTTACCATTCCATACCATTGAGATGTTCTTCTACCAATGCTCTTTCTCAAACATGAATAAAATTCATAAACCCAAGTAGCAACAAAAGATTCACTAAACGTAACAGCATGCAACAAATTTTTATCCTCAAGAAATCTAATCAAACCCTTAAAATCAAAATTAAGCACAAATATCCTACGTTCAATTAATAGGTTTCTCCTTGATAGATTAACTAACCTATCCTCAGAGGTATCCATTTCAATATCAGTTTCAGAAGTAGGTGTACCTTCATCACCATTAGAAGTGTTCTCAGATTCAAAGTTAGGTTGATCAGACTCATCTGAACAACTATCATCTGGATCATTTCCAGTAGGAACAGAGGTTGCAACAGGTGCTGGAGCAACTAGAGCAGTATCCTTCCTTTGCTTAGGTTTCTTTCCTTTCTTTTTGCATATCTCCATTAGGATGACATTCTCCTCTTCAGAGCTGTCTTTCTCAGCAATGTCAGTATCAACAACGTTACCATCTAAGTTGTCCTTTTCAGAATCTATAAAGACATGAATTGGAGTGTTTTCTACATCACCAACAACGGGCTTCTTCTTTCGTAAACTCTCAGAATAGTTCACCCTCGAAAACACTCGGTTAGACCTTCTCTTTGGTTTCTTCGGGCTCCACTTTCATTTTCCCTTAGCTACAGAAGATTTCAGAGGCATGGGCTCTGACTCAGTTGATTCCGAGATAGAAGAACCAGTGTAGGCATAGTCCTCTGCACTTTCTAGCGCGGCATCGTCCATGGGAGTATCATCTTCCTTAGTTGCTTCGGTTGTTTCAGCAACAGGAGCAGCAATCACAGCAGTTTCAGTAGGGACGGTGGTTTTGGTGGTTTCAGGGATGGTTGCAGGTGAGATTTCAGGCTTAGTAGGGTTTATAGTTTGGTGTAGAGGCAGTGGTTCGGTTTAGAGTATGAATTTGAATCAGGAAATTCAGGGCAATGTCTCCAACAAAGATTTAAGGCATAGGCATCGAATTTAGAAGGTTGGAACAAATATTTTGAAGGTAAATTCCTCGATGGTTACGTTCGAAGGTATGACGACAGTTGCCGGAGCAGCTAGTGGTGGCAGTAACGGTGCGACAGTGGTTGGTGCAATGATCGGAGTGGCATTGTCTGTAGTTTGGTTGGTAGCCATTGTAGCAAGTAGGTTCAGTGGGTTTGAGGAAGATGACGATGGAGTATTTCAGCTAGAGAAGATGAAATGTTTCCCATTCTTTTCATTTTAAAACCCTTCAAAAGAATGATTAGTGCACAAGAAAGTGGACACACAGATCGAAACAAGCAATTGCAATTTATATTTCAGGAAAATTCAATTTACAAAATTCAACTTGCACTGATGTATTAAACAAAAAGCCACGGGATGATTTTATAGAGTCTGAGTTTGGAAGTTATTAAAATGTTCCACCACTTTAGAAAATTCTGGAATAAGGTTGCATGATCAGATGGTGATACCTTGAATTTCGGTCAAGAAGTAGAAATGTGGGTATCCATATTGAATCATGGAGTTAGTGGATAATATTGCAGATTAATTAATTAACATAATCAATAAATTAGTTCAAAATTAATAAATAACATGACCTGGAAAATAAAAACGTGGGTTAGTATGCTCCATTTAATAAAATAAATTCCAGAAAATTAATTAAATAATTTCAACTAATAAAAATAAATTTGAATCTTTTTAATGTTGTACTCAAGACATTTTTAAATACACCTCAACACGGTTGTTACATGAATTTTCTTCATTTGTGTTGCACCTTATATTTTTCTTTTCTTTTCGTGTTGTAGCACCTAGTTCATATTCATCCATTTTTCTAGAAGAGTGCATCGTAGTAGCGAACTCCGTGCCCCATAATTACTCAATGGCTTAAGAACCTATTGATGTATTTTATTAATCACCTTTTAAAAAGAAGGCATCGTAGTAGTCAACTCCGTGCTCCATAGTTACTCAGTGATTAACTACATCTTTTAGTATGCTAACAACATTCTATTTATATGTATTTGAGAGGTGTAAAATCGTGTCTATTTTTGTACCACAAATTTCAGATTCAAAAGTTTTTTACAAAGGAATTATTTAACGAATCATGGAATAAATTAAATCAATCAGGATTACACTTACCATCCGCATTTGTAACAACATCCATCTTGAATTTTCAGGTTGTGCAGATACCAAGAGATTTCCTCAAAAATGAGAATCTCTCATGGTCAATAGCCTTAGTGAATATATCTGCAAATTCGTTTTCAGTGGGAACATATTCTAACTTCACAATACTTTTCTCTACTAAATCTCTTATGAAATGATGTCTAATACTTATGTGTTTAGTCAAAGAGTGTTGTACTGAATTTTTAGAAATGTTGATTGCACTTGTGTTATCACAAAAAACAGTTAATGTGTCACTTTCTAAGCCATAATCATTAAACATCTTATTTAACCATAGGAGTTGTGTACAACAAATGCTTGCAACAATGTATTCGGATTCGGCCGTGGATTGTGAGACACAATTTTGCTTCTTGCTATGCAATGACACAAGGTTGTTTCACATGTAGAAACATCCTCCACTCGTGTTTTTCCTATCATCTATATCTCATTCCCAGTCAGCATCACTATATCCAACTAGTGTACTATTTGTATCTTTTGTGTACCAAATCCCAAGTTCACTTGTACCTGCAATATAACTTATGATTCTTTTCACTACATTCAGGTGAGATTCCTTAGGGTTAGATTGGTACCTTGCACAAACACAAACACTGTACATAATATCTGGTCGACTAGAGGTTAAATAAAGCAGACTTCCTATCATAGATCTACACAATGTTGGATCAACATCTTTTCCAACATTGTCTTTACAAAGTTTTAAAGTAGATCCCATATGAGTTTTCATGCTTTTAGAATTTTCAAGACCAAACCTTTTAACCAAGTTCTTAGCGTACTTACATTGAGATAAGAATATTCCATCTTCGCATTGCTTGACTTGCAGACCTAGAAAATAATTTAAGTCTCCAACCATACTCATTTCAAATGTTGCAGTCATTACTTAAACAAATTGGTTTAACACATTATCACACGTTGAACCAAAAATAATATCATCAACATATATTTGAGCAATTAGTATATCTTCTCCAGATTTCTTAATAAACAAAGTTCTATCGGCTTCTCCTCTAATAAAACCAAATTCCAAAAGAAAGTCAGTAAGGTCATACAAAGTTTTCTTAAGTTTATATACATGATCAAGGTATTGTGGATTTTCAAATCCTTTAAGTTGTTCAACATATGCTTCTTCATTCAAAATTCCATTAAGAAATGTAGCTTTTACATCCATTAGATGAAGTTTAATATCAATAAAACTTGCAATTGCTAGTAATAATCTAATAGACTCAATCCTAGCAACAGGTGCAAAAGTTTCATCAAAATCGATTCCTTCAACTTGTGTATAACCTTGTGCAACTAATCTTGCTTTATTCCTAACAATGTTACCAGACTCGTCAGTTTTATTCTTAAAAATCCACTTAGTTCCAATGACATTGGTATTGTCAAGCCTTGGAACTAGTGACCACATTTCATTTCTTTAAAACTTATTAAGTTTTTCATGCATAGCATTAATAAAATTTTCATCAATTCATGCTTCATTAACATTTTTAGGTTCAATTTTAGAATAATAACACTATGCATTTACAACATTATATATAGAAGATATGCATAATGTTCTTACAACATTACATATAGAAGACATGAAAGTACTTAAAATTTGGTTTTCTATTGTTCAAAATCTCATAAGGTGTTTGATTAAAACCAGATCGAATATAAACTTTGTTAGTGATATGACATGATATATTCAATGTTTCAGCCCAAAATCTTTTATTAGAACACTCAATGCAATACTGACTCGATTACAGAATATCAGAATACGAATAGTGGAAGACTTAAAAGAATGAAAACACAAAGACACAAATTAATTTTTATATAGATTTTATTTTAAAATCTATATGTGAGACTCATGTCTAAACTTTCACTAATCAATGTGTGAATACAAATGGTGTGTGAACAAATATTCACAACGGAAATAAGGCTTGATAATGTATCTAGTCTAAAGATGGCTTAAGTGTAAAAATTACACTACCAAAAACTAATCTAACTCTATGATCTATCTATCAAAGAAGTATAGAATATACTATGTTTTTCGGGAAGTTTGGACTCTTCGGTACAACGACAAGATCATGCCAATGGTAATTAAGTCGTAACAGGATAAACGCTAGTTTAGTAATTCAAGAATGGCACTTCGTTGGTTGGATGATGAACACGGTTCTGGCCTATTTATAGGCGTGGAAAGACAGCCTAGAACCTTCAGTCATGATCTCCTAAAACGTAGGATCTCATTCCTTCTTTTTCTCCCAACCGCCTTCTAGGTTCTTCCAGCCAATTCTGGACATTTCTTCAAGTAGTCGCATCGCATGATGTACATCATTCTGCATCCTTCCAGAACCTTCCAGTCTGGAACCGTGTAGAACATTCTAGATCTTCAATCTGCAATGTTACAACATCCAAAACAGCATTAGCTAGAAAAGAGAATTTAGACTTAGGAAAAATAAGAAGGGTCGAATTAAGATGTTGCAGCCTTGTGTGATAACATTTATCGATCCACTATTGATTTCACACAGTTGTTTTTCATTAGAAGGACCCCTAGGGTTTACGAAGATTGATGATCCTTGCGATTTGAGTAATGAGATTGCATTTTTGGAGGAATTGTACCAATTTATTTAACTCCATTCGATTATTAGTTGAAGTTATTCTAATAATATTAAAATCTCAATTTCTGGTTGTTTAAATGTTACTCAATGATGGTTGGGACTCCATCGGTTATCAGAAGATCATGAGTTGTTAAACGTGTTTGACTTGAAGTAATCTAATCTATTTATGTTCATAATTAGTGGAGTGTGTTTCACACACACAATTTTTCGTGTTGCATATATCGGAAGGACCCTATGGTTTAACAGGATTAATGATCTTTTCACGGTTGAGATTTCATTTTCTGAGGAATTATGTCAATTTATTTAACTCTATTCGATTATTAGTTGAAGTTGTTCTCATAAATGCTCAAGAGTGACTCTGAATAAAATTTCAATTTCTGGTTGTTTAAATGTTAGTAAGATTGTTGGGACTCCATTGGTTATCAGAAGATCGTGAGTTGTTAAACATGTCTGACTTGAAGTAATCTAATGTTTATGTTCATAATTAGTGGAGTATGTTTCTTGTGTTGCTTTTCTGCTCCTAATGAGAAATCATTTTCTTTCAGAGGGACGAATCTGTTATTACGGATACAAATATTAAACGGTGAGTGTGATGCTGTAAATTATTAAAGCGGATATATCTCGTATGAATAAATTTGTTTCTTATATTAATGGTGGTCTTTGTTCTTACAATTATAAACCTAATGAGGAGAGTGTGTCTCCCACTCCCATTATTGACAGTAGCTTTGGTATCGTGATTCCACCTTTCATTTTATTTATACTATTTGCTCCACATCAAGAAACAGACTTAACAATTCATACGAAATGTTGTAGTGGAACATCTGCCGGAAGAAGAACATATTACATAAACAATGAAGGAGAAATATGTGGCGCTCATTCCATATGCATATCAATATGAAAACAACATTTCTGATGCACAAGTTATGATGACTTTGAAATACGAGAATCTCGTCTTAGCTTTAAAGATGTGAAGGGGACCCAAGATTTCAATGTTCAAATTGACAGCCTTATGATAGACTCAGAGATCCGAATTGATCTCTCAATTTTTCACTCAGAGATCTGAATTGATCTCTCAATTTTTCACTTCGACATTTGTTGTCTTCTTTCCCTACTAAAAAATAATTATCTCCATTGAAGATGAATTTCATTGTTGAAAATGCAACAAAACCATTAATTTTTTGTGTGATAATTTTATGGTTTGTAATTTTAAACTTTGAGGAACTTGTGAGTTTGGATTGTGAACTCTTGAACTTATAATTTGAATTTGATTTCTATGGTAAAAAATTCTTGAAAAATGTTTAATTGTTGAAAAATAATATTTTATACAATAATTTTGGATTAAACCAAACCAATCGAACTTTTAATCGGTTCGGCTCTAACAAATTTCGGTTATTTCGGTTCGATTGAAAAAAACCCAAAACCGAACCGAACGAATGCCCACCCCTACCCTAAACCCTCAATCTTGTACCCTAAACCCTAAAACCTCAATCCTATACCCTTAACCCTATGAGAGACAAAATTTTAAGTTTTAAAATCAAACAATAAAATTTGTCATAATATACATAATGCATTAATGGTGTTTTTTTTTAAATACTTGATTTCGTTACTACTTAATGAATAAATTCAGTGATTTGAGTATGGAACTCTAAACCATAAATTCTAGACCTTGAACCTTAATCCCTAAAGGGATGTTTACTTTTTGTTTTAAAAACCAGGTTTTGGATTTCAAGATCCAAAACTCGTTTTACTTCGTGATTTGAAAACCGGTTTTCAAAATCCACTCAAAACCACCCCTATCAAACATATTGATTTGACATAAAGTTATATCTATATAATATTACTCCAATCATTATATTTTTTCTCAACAATAATATAATAATACTATAATAATATAATAATACAATAATATAATAAATTTAATCATTACACAATAAACTAATCATTATAATCTCACCAAACAATAATATAATAATACAAACTCATTCAATCTTACGACTTGATTTGACATAAAGTTAAATTCTCCACTATTTCAAAATCCAAAAGAAACACTCATATTACTATTCATCGGGATTTCAAAAACGAGGATTTCAAAAATCTGATTTTTAAAACCACCCAAAGCCCAAAGTAAACACCCCCTAAGAGTAATTTTTTTATTTAAAATTTAATCATAAAACGTGTCCTAATATATAAAGAATTAAATTTAAATTATAGTAGTATAATTTAAACAAGTATTGAAAATATAAATTTTAGATTTATTTTTTGATCGAATATAAAACCGAAAAACATAGATAATCAATACAATTTAGTTTTCAAGTATAAAATAAAAGAATAATTCGAATCTTACTAATACATAATTGTCAAGAATTCCAGTCGATTAGACGTCTCCAATCAAGTAGAAGACTTGAAGATATAAGAAATAACTCCTCTAAGATAGTAATTCGAAAAGTAAGCAACAAGACAAACAACACACAAAGGATTTAAGTGGTTCGATCAATGTGATCTACATCCACTGGACCAGACGAGTACTTCTTTGATTGTTAAAGAATGTTTACACACTCATTCACTCGGAATATGATATTTCCTCACTTCACTCGTGAACTCACACAACTCAAAGAATATAAAACGTACTACAATCCAAAATCAATCTTTACAATGTACACCTACAAGAGTATATAAAGACCATGTACACCTACAAGAGTATATAAAGACCAAGGTAAGTTGCTGTTGTTTGGAACTGCTGAGTTGTCACACCCCAATTTTCATAAATGTAGATTTTGCATAAATACGTGACAATTTTAAAATAAAGGGATATGAACTGAAATTTAAATATAAGAAAGTGGAATTTTCAAACTTATTATACCAATAACATCTTGGATAGCAGCGGAATTTTAATTGCTTAAATTCATAAAATAAAATATGACGATTTGACATCCACCGCCTCTTATCGCCATCAACTCATCTACCTGAATCTGAAATGTTAAATGTATGGTATGAGCAAAACCACTAGCTCAGTGAAGTCATTTGACAATATTAAATACGACATACAAATAAAATGTATAATCACATATAACCATGTAATTCACAAAAAGTCACATACACACTTTTCATCATACTTTTGATAACGTAATAATTATGTTTCACTTGTTTCACGGTTTTCCCAAAAATCTCTTTTAAATCTCACTGGGTCCCCCCTCAAAGAGCTATTTTCAACCCCGAGTTCTTTTCTTGTGCACGGCGGATCCCCCAAAGACCTTTCTTCAATCTCGGGTTCACCTGGCCTTTCTTCAAAGACCTTTCTTGTGCCCCTGGCCTTTCATAATCTTTTACATTAAAATGTTCACCCACATTCAAGTCACATCTTAATGCACATAAACAATCTATTCATATGAAACAGTTAATAAAAACAAAGAAAACACACCTTAAATTCATGCTTTGGATGTAAAGGAAATATATTTAATTCACGTCACCGAATCAATTTGAGAGGTGGAAGATCCAAAACTTCAAATGTAAAAGAATAGATGCGGCGTGTATAAAATATGAGATTATAATATAATTTCAGTTTGAGAGATTTTTGGAATAAAGATAATATTTTAATATTTAAAAGATATGAAGACTTGAGATAATTGGGATTTGCGAGATAATTTAGGAATAGAGATTAACGTGAGATTCTAATATTATTTTAAATATTATTTTATATTTATATATATATATAAGAAAATATATTTTAATTAAATAATAATAATAATAGGCAAATTACATATAAACATATATGTCTCGTGAATATATATATATTCAAAACTCTTAATTGAAATTATAATATTTTCAACAATATATACTTTTTTTTTAATAATATCTTACACATTATAATATATGGCAAAATTTGGGGTATTACATGAGTAGTTAGCAACCGTTTTCCAACCGCTTGTAACACCCATGTGCTCTGTTATTGCCCAAATGAATTGGTAGTTATGCCTCAAAGTAGTTGTAACTGTAATACAATTAGTTACACTAACTAACCTTCGAATCAGAAGACTTGTCCATAAAGATCAGAAGACTTCTACTCTTCTGATACCCAACTCTTCTATTCTGATGATCAAAAGTTGACTCTGCTGATAGACTCCATACTGTACTGATTTTTTCTGTGCTGATCTAGTATTGTGTTAACCCAGTACTGTGCTGATCTACTCTGCTGAAGTACTGTGCTGAACTCTAAGCATCACCTTCTCATCTGATTGAAACCTTCAACTCATCTGATAAGGCCTAAGTCATCTTATCTGATCCTATCAGCTGACTATGAGATTATGAGATAACACTCACAATTCTCCACCTTTAGCTCATAACCGAACTAATCTCCACCAAAACAAAAACAACACTATTCTCCTCAAAATAATAGCCTCTACTACTACTCCTCTGGCACGGGATCAGCAGCCTTCTCCTCGGAGGAATTAATTCAGTCCAATAAGTCTAAGACATAAGCCAAACTTCTCTTTTGGCAGTGCCTTAGTGAACGCATCAGCAGGGTTCTCCTATGTAGCAATCTTCACTACCTGGACCACCCTCTTCTCTACAATATCTCTTACAAACTACAGCTTCACATCAACATGTTTAGTTCTCTCATGATACCCCTGATGCTTTGCAAGATGTATTGCACTTTGGTTATCACAGAAGACAGTCACACTTCTTTGTGATATACCAAACTCCTTTAAGATCCCCCTAAGCCACATACTCTCCTTAACTACTTCTGTTAAGGCTATGTACTCTGACTCTGTAGTAGATAAAGCAACTACGGATTGATGTATTGACCTCCACAATATAGTTTTACCAAATAAGGTGAATACATAACCTGTTAAGGACTTTCTTATGTCTACATTGGTTGCATAGTCTGCATCAACATAACACACAAAGTCTTCTGCCTCATCATATATCTTCTGATATTTCAGACTCTTCTCAGCTGATCCCTGTACATATCTCATGACCCACTTAACTGTCTCTCAGTGACTTAAGCCTGGATCACTCATGTATCTGTTGATTACACTCATTGCATGAGTTAAATCTGGTCTACAACACACCATAGCATACATTAAACTCCCTACTGCACTAGCATAAGGAACCTTGCTCATATGAGCTCTTTCTTGGCTTTACTTGGGACACATCTGATTGGATAGCTTTTGATGTTGGCCATTTGGTGTAGAAACTGGCTTGGCTTGATTCATCCTGATTCTCTCTAACACCTTCTTCAGATAAGTAGGCTGACTCAACTGAATTGATCCCTCAACTCTGTTGATCTCCATCCCAAGAATCACTTTATCTTCACCAAGATCTTTCATCTCAAACTCCCTTTTGAGAATCTCTTTCACCTGATTGATACTGTTCATAGACTCCACTGCTATTAACATATCATCTACATACAACAGAAGATAGGTAACTGAACTCCTAACTCGTCTGAAGTAAACACAACTGTCATACAAGCTTCTTGCAAAACCAGTTGAGCAAATGTACTCATCAAACCTTAAGTACCACTGTCTAGGGCTTTGTTTAAGGCCATAAAGAGACTTCCTGAGTAAACACACCCTGTATTCCCCATCTTCTATGTCCAACCGTTCTGGTATGTTCATGTAGATCTTCTCATCTAAGGTCCCATGAAGAAATGTTGTGGTCATATCCATCTGATGCAGCTCTAGTTCATACTGAGCAACCATAGCCAATAAGATTCTGATGTTACAATGCTTTACAACATGTGAGAAGATTTCATTAAAGTCAATACCTTCTTTCTGTGTAAATCCTTTAGCTACAAGTCTTACCTTGTATCTAATCTTGCCACCCCTCTGAGCCTCCACCTTTTTCTTGTAGATCCATTTCCACACTACAAGCTTCTTGTTCTTTGGCCTCTCAACAATGTCCCAAGTCTGGTTCTTGTTAAGAGATAAAAGTTCTTCCTCCATAGCAACTAGCCACTTCTCTTTGTCATGGCAGCTGATGGCTTCTGTATAGGTTTTAAGCTCCAGAGACTTCAACTCAAGAGCTGCACATAAAGCAAATGAAACAATGCCAGCTTGACCATACCTCTGAGGTGGGTGGACTTCTCTTCTGGTTCTGTCCCTAGTCAACTGATAATCATGAAGCTCATTATCACTATGAGTGGTTTCCTCCTCATGTGGATCAATATGATCTTCAGTAAGTCTTATGGTGTCAACATGCTCCACCTCAACCTGTGTCTCATCTGGTTTATTGTCTGCTGCACTTGAACTTGCCTCTTCTTTCAGTGGCATTCTACTTTCATCTAAAGTTACATCTCTGCTGATAATACACTTCTGTATCCCAGCTTCAAGGCACCACAACCTATACCCTTTCACACATGAAGGATACCCTACGAACACACATATTGTTGGTCCCAAAGTTGAGTTTAAGATTGAGTAAGCTAGTAAAAGTCTAGAGGGGAGGGGTGAATAGACTTTTAAAAATCTTTCAAAATATCAGAATATGCAATGCGGAATTTAGTCTTCTTATATACTGTACTGTGCTTATTCAGCTCAGATCAGTACTTTCAGAATAATATGGGCCTTACTAGTTTATACTCAACTTTTATCTAGATCTTTATCTTTGTTAATTCTTAATGTTCTTAGTTAAACAAATATCAAACAGTAAAGTAAAGAACACAGAATTTTATAGTGGTTCGACAAATGTCTACATCCATTCTCACAATCCCAGTTGTGAAGTTTTATTACTCTTCTTGAGCTTCTTGTGGTTTAAAGTCCCAAGATTAAGACTTTGATCTTTTCGATTATACCTCCAGGTATATCTTCGATCTACTAGTAATTCTACAAGTAACTAGCACACTTGTTTACAACAATACAAACTTAAACTTTGAAAAGTAAAACTTCTCTGTGTTAGCCTTTGAATCTTCTCTTCAAATCTGTGGCTTCTTCTTCTTCAATCTCCTTCAACTCTTGTGAGTTTTTCTTTGTGCTCTGTAGACTTAGCTTGCTTTTAAGATCAGTAAAATGTTCAGTAGTCTTCAGCAGTAGGAGATCATACAATATTTATAGAACTTAGTATGACAGTTAGCAGTTTGTGAACTAACTCTCAACTAACTCTAAAACTGTTTTTTTTTTTTTTTTTTTGTAACTTAGTATGACAGTTAGCAGTTCAGTTCCCCCTTCAATGGAGAATTCCTTTTCTGTGCCTGTTTCACCTTGATATAAGTGTTAGTTCATGGAATATAAGTCCAAAACAGTACAGATTAGTAACAATATGTTTAATTTAATGATCACATCAAGGTTTATGCTAAAGTGACTTAGTGATCTGAGTCAACAAAAGGATCTTTAAGAAATCACAGATTCCCCCTTAATGTGTGTTCTCAGTGTCCCTCAGCTTTACCAGCTTCCTCATCGGGATTAAGGTCACTTTAGTAACCTTGTTACCTGTTTTAAGAGTAGTGATCTGACATAGGGTTGTCTCTTCTGACTTTTGAGTTTTGATGTACTGCTCTTAGTTTCTGCTTCATATCCTTCTTGGTATAAGATCAGTACCTGAAATGTTAGCACAGTTCTATATACAAACAGAATCCATATCTATCAATCCTAAACTAATGCATAACTCTCTGAATCTCACTTCAGCCAATGGTTTTGTAAAAATGTCAGCTCTTTGAATATCACTATGAATCTTTTCCATTCTAATATTCTTCTTTTCAACATGATCCCTAATAAAATGATGCCTAATGTCAACATGTTTGCATCTAGTATGTAGAACAGGATTTTGTGTGATGGCAATGACACTATTACTGTCACAATATATAGGTACATTAGATTCTTCAACATTGTAGTCTCTGAGTTGTTGTATTAGCCAAAGAAGCTGACTACAACAACTACCTGCAGCCATATATTCTGCTTCAGTAGTAGAAGTTGCCACACTTGTTTGTTTCTTTGAAAACCATGAAATGAGCTTAGTTCCTAAGAATTGACATGAACCTGAAGTAGATTTTCTATCTATTTTGCAACCTCCAAAGTCCGAGTCTGAATAACCACTTAAAGATATATCATCATCTACAGGATACCATAATCCTCGATTAATGGTCCCCTTTAGATATTTCAATATCCTTTTAGCAGCTTCCAGATGACTTTCCTTGGGGTTTGCTTGAAATCTTGCACATACTCCAACAGAAAAAGCAATATCAGGTATGCTGGCAGTTAGATAGAGTAGAGAGCCAATCAAAGCACGATAGTGAGGTTGGTCAGAAGACTTACCTCCTTCATCAGGATCCATTCTGTATGTAGGTTGCATGGGCACGCCAACTGTCTTACAGGTTTTAATACCAAATTTATCTAGCAAATTCTTAGTGTACTTTGCTTGATTTATAAAGATACCTTCTGAAGTTTGTTTTACTTGAAGACCAAGAAAATATGTCATTTCTCCCATCATAGACATTTCAAATTTACTTTGCATGAGTGTAGAAAAGCTTTCACTCAAGGTTTTGTTGGGTGATCCAAAGATAATATCATCCACATAAATTTGAACAAGTAATATATCATTACCTTCTTGTCTTCTAAACAAAGTTCTATCAACCTTGCCTTTTGTAAAACCATTTTCAAGTAAGAATAGAGAAAGAGTATCATACCATGCTCTTGGGGCTTGTTTCAATCCATAGAGTGCTTTCTTTAACCTGTATACTTGGTGACTATTCTCTTCAAAACCAGGTGGTTGTTCTACATAAACTTCTTCAGCAAGTATACCATTCAAAAATGCACTTTTCACATCCATTTGATACACAGTAAATTTCATATGTGCAGCATAAGCAAGGAACAATCTTATAGCTTCTAGTCTAGCTACAGGGGCAAAAGTTTCATCATAATCAATACCCTCAGCTTGAGAGTAGCCCTGAGCAACTAATCTAGCTTTGTTTCTAACTACAAGATCATTTTCATCCCTTTTGTTCTTGAAAATCCACTTAGTGCCTACAACATTATGATTACTAGGTCTATCAACAAGTTCCCAGACTTCATTTCTAGTGAACTGATTAAGTTCTTCTTGCATGGCTATAATCCAATTACTATCACTTAAAGCTTCAATCACAGTTTTAGGCTCAATAGATGATAGAAAACAACACCAGCAAAATAGAGATTTACTAGGTTCTTCCTTGGAATCAAACAATTGTTTTCTAGTTTTAACACCTATACTAGAATCACCTAGAATCAGATCAGTAGAATGAGCAGACTTCCATGTCCTTCTATTCTTAACAGAAATGCTATCATCATTTTTATCATGCAAATCAGTATCATTTATATCAGCAGATTTTTTCACAGGAGAACAGTCATTCAATTCTTGTATTTCAGAAGTTTTAGATGACTTACCTTTGTCTTTTACCTTTTCTTTATCAGAATCTTGATCTAGGACTTTCAGGAAAGGATTATATGCTTGTACAGATTCATATATTCCTGTATCATCATCTTCATTGTTGATTTGAAGCTGTAATTTGTCAATTTTCTTACTGAGCTGATGATCAGCAGAGTCCTGCACATTCTCATCAAAGACAACATGGGGTGTTTCTTCCACACATAGGGTAGAGTAATTAAACACTCTAAATGCTTTGCTTATAGAAGAGTATCCTAAGAATATCCCTTCATCAGCTTTTGCATCAAAAGCATTTAATTTACTCTTGCCATTGTTATGTATGAAACACTTACATTCAAAGATATGAAAATAACAAACTCTTGGTTTTCTGCCTTTCCATACCTCATAAGGTGTTTTACCATGCACCTTATTAAGAGCACTTCGATTTTGGGAGTGGCAAGCTGTGTTAATAGCTTCTGCCCAAAATTTCTGAGGTGTGTTAAATTCTGCAATCATGGCTCTGCAAGCTTCTTTTAGTGTTCTGTTTCTCCTTTCTGCAACACCATTTTGTTGAGGGGTTCTGGCTGCACTTGTCAAATGCTGTATGCCAGACTTAGAACAGTAGTCAGAGATGTAACAATTAATAAATTCAGTCCCCTTGTCACTCCTAATCTTGACAATGGGATGACCTTTTTCAACCTGCAACCTCTTCAATAGATCTGGTTGTGTATCACTTTTTTTGTGTAGAAAAACTACCCAAGTAAACTTAGAGTAATCATCTACTACAACTAAAGTATACCTTCTTCCATTCAATGTAGGAGGATTGATAGGACCATGAAGATCCATATGCAAGAGTTCTAAAACTCTGCTTGTTGAAAGAGTTGGAATGGACTTAAATGAAACCTTTACCTGTTTACCTTTTTAACAGGAATCACATACTTGTGATTTGGAATAGATTTCATTAGGAATGCCCTCAACAAGATGTTCTCTAGCAATCTTGTTGATTATCTTAAAGTTCAGGTGGCAGAGGCGTTTATGCCACAGCCAACTGTTTTCTTTAGGACTCTTAGTAATAAGACAAGCATTCTTAGGACAACTATTCCAATTCACAATGTATACACTTCCTTGTCTTGTGCCAACAAGTAGAACATTGTGAGTCATTTTGTCTATTATTTCACATCTTCTGGTCTTGAACTGAACTTTGTATCCCCTGTCACAGAATTGAGATACAGATAACAAATTATATTTCAAACCTTCAACATAGGATACATCTTGGATTTCAACATCTCCATTCTTGATGAATCCAAATCCTTTTGTGATTGCTATTGAGCTATCACCAAAGATGACTTTTGGTCCTTCCTTCTCATGATAGTTAGTAAGTAAGGCCTTGGTACCAGTCATGTGGTGTGAACACCCACTGTCTATGTACCAGGTCTCACCAACTGAACCACCATTTTTGTATAAGTCCAGTCGATCCTGCAAGGTAGTGATCTTAATAATTTAGGTACCCTAGTTTATTGGGGTCCTTGGGGGTTAGTAGTGAGAGGTACCCAAATGAACATTGAGGATTTGAATAAATGGGACCTCTTCAGTTTCCTTCCAAATTTATCACAGAACAGTACTTTGTTAACCAATTCAGAATTATCAGCAGACTTAGGATCTATTTTTCTGAGATAGCCTTTCCTTGGTTCTATCCCTTTTTCAGTAAGATCAGTATGCTTGTAATAGTTTGAATAAGGTCTAAAAGCATGTGGACCATATGGCTTATATTTTTGTTTTGGTCTTTCCTCACCAATGATATTATAAGATAAAGGTGGAGGATAAAGAACAGGTTTGTTATGATAATGAGGCACAAATCTCCTAGGTTTAGTTGAATACAGCTGAGACTGCCTTATAAAAGGAGGTCTAGGCTGTTTCCAACTTGCCTGTGCTTGTCTTGACTTACTGTTCTGAGTTTGTCTCTTCTGATTCCAGGACTGATCTGATCTGGTCAGAGGAGTATAACTCTTCTGGTATGGTCTTGACTGTACTGGTCGTAATACATTCTTCATTTTACCAATCTTGGTAGTAGGAGGGATGTATTTAGACTGTACTTTGAGTTTTGGATCATCATCATAAGTCATAGGTTCTTTTCCTTTATCTAGTAGTAAAGAACTTGTACTAGCTCCATTAGTGTTCTTAAATTCTGAAGTAGATGAACTAGGCAGATCAGTACCTATTCCACTTTTATCATTTGGAGCTCTATATCTGTCTGAGATAGTTTGATTAATCTTAGTAGAGTTAATCATCCCAGATAGCTTTCGATCTAGGCTCACTACTTCAGATTCTAAGAATCTATTGCGCTCTTCAAGTTTTTCACATTTAATCTTTAAGTCATTGAATTCATTAGTCTCTTTGGCTTGAGTTTTAAGCATTCCCTGATATAGTTTATCTATAGATGCATACTTTTCTTGGAGTTTGTACAACTCTTCTGATAGCCTTGCATTTATGAAAGCTATATTAGGATCTACTTTTGACTGAGCTTCTTTCAGATTAATGATTTCTTGCTTTAAAGATATATTCTCATCACTAATTTCAATGAATGCTTTGTTAGCTTGTAGAAGGTCTTCTTCAGTTACTCTTTGGGAATGATGAAGACTACTTCCTACACTGCTAACAGCAGCATCACTTTCATCAGTGTCAGAATTGTTACAAGATTGAAAAGAGTTAGCAGATGATACCTCGTCATTTATTTTGGCCATCATTACCAGTCCATCATCTGCTATGAAGGCTTCATCTTCATTGCTAGAGGGGTATTCAGATGAAGACGATGGCAACTCTTCTGATTCCGAATCAGAATCATTGTAAGCCACCATTGCCCTCTTACCCTTGGCATATTTTCGATCTCTTCTGGCTTTCCTTTCTTCTCGATCTTCAGAACTCAGATCAGGACATTCATAAGCATAATGACCTGGCTTATCACAATTATAGCAAACAGGATTGTTAGAAGTTCTTTTAGGAGGAGAATGTTTTCTGTTCCTGTCATGCTTGTCAATTGAGTTCCTGTCTTTCTTATCAGAATACTTTCTATCCCTCTTATCAGATGAGTTCCTATCTCTTCTGTTCTCATTAGAGATCTCATCCCTTCTTTCAGAAGAGTTTTGATCCCTTCTGATCACAGAAGAGTCCCTGTTACTAGAACCCTTAGTTTCCTTATAGAATCTCTTGTATCTACCATACCTCTTATTGAGTTTATCAAATCTTTTGATCATAAGGCTCATCTGATATTTCAGACTAAGATCAGAACTATCTAGTTCATCTTTTATGCTTGATGCCTTAGACTTAGATGATCTAGACCCCTTAGAGGTAGAGGCTTTAAAGGCTATGTCCTTAGAGGCATCCTTATCCTTATGAATCACAGTAATAGGATCTTCTTCATCTAACTCAAACTCATGTGCCTTAAGTGTTTGGAACATAGTTTCTGTAGGCCAAGAATCAATGTCTTGTGTGGTCTTAATGATCATCTTGACCATTTTCCACCTTTCATCCAAAGCTTTCAAGATTCTCAAGTTAACTTCTCTATCAGTATAAGTCTTGCCTAGCACATCAAGATCATTCATGATTTTGGTAAATCGAGTATCCAATTCATCAATTGATTCTCCTGGCTTCATCTTAAATGATTCAAAGTTTTGGACAGCTGTGGATAATTTGTTTTCTTTGATCAGTGTAGTACCTTCACAAAGAATAGCCAATTTGTCCCACATTTGTTTTGCAGTCTTACATTCTAACACTTCACCAAGATACTCATTTGGCAAGGTGTGTAAAATATAATTCTTAGCAAGACTATCCAAATTGTTTTGTCTCATTTCTTCAGAAGTCAGTTATGAGCTTGGTTTAGGGACCAGTGTTCCAACTGGTTGTGAAGGATCCAGAACAGCAGTGTTCTCCACCATGGTGACAATTGGTCCTTCAGTCACCACAGACACCATCAGATCATGGGTTGAGCTAAAGATGGCCTCCATCCTAAGCTTCCAATAGTCATAATCTGCAATCTTGAACTTAGGCAGTTTGTTCACATTAGTGTCATCCATGTTTGATTTAGACAAATAGGATCAGTAGTATAGCAGATAAATTTCAAGTATTCAGATAGTGACAAATATCAAGAAATAGTAGCAAGATCAGTAAGATATCCCTCAAGATCTGTAAGGTTATCAAGAAACAGCAGTCCAAAGAACAACTGCTCTGATACCACTTGTTGGTCCCAAAGTTGAGTTTAAGATTGAGTAAGCTAGTAAAAGTCTAGAGGGGAGGGGTGAATAGACTTTTAAAAATCTTTCAAAATATCAGAATATGCAATGAGGAATTTAGTCTTCTTATATACTGTACTGTGCTTATTCAGCTCAGATCAATACTTTCAGAATAATATGGGCCTTACTAGTTTATACTCAACTTTTATCTAGATCTTTATCTTTGTTAATTCTTAATGTTCTTAGTTAAACAAATATCAAACAGTAAAGTAAAGAACACAGAATTTTATAGTGGTTCGACAAATGTCTACATCCACTCTCACAATCCCAGTTGTGAAGTTTTATTACTCTTCTTGAGCTTCTTGTGGCTTAAAGTCCCAAGATTAAGACTTTGATCTTTTCGATTATACCTCCAGGTATATCTTCGATCTACTAGTAATTCTACAAGTAACTAGCACACTTGTTTACAACAATACAAACTTAAACTTTGAAAAGTAAAACTTCTCTGTGTTAGCCTTTGAATCTTCTCTTCAAATCTGTGGCTTCTTCTTCTTCAATCTCCTTCAACTCTTGTGAGTTTTTCTTTGTGCTCTGTAGACTTAGCTTGCTTTTAAGATCAGTAAAATGTTCAGTAGTCTTCAGCAGTAGGAGATCATACAATATTTATAGAACTTAGTATGACAGTTAGCAGTTTGTGAACTAACTCTCAACTAACTCTAAGGAGGGTGTATTCAATTGAGATTCTGTTTGATTTTTTTGGACTTTAAAAAGTCAGTGGATTTAGAAAATCCATAGACTCTATGCAGAGTTTGACTGACTTTTTTATTGATTTATATGAATTTTCATAGATTTGACAGGATTCTGAAATACACATTTTTTTATTTATTTAAATGGATTTTCATAAACTACGCCCCTAAAACTATTGATGCAAACGTATATCGAACACACTTGTATATAAAAAAAATTATCTAAATTATTTAGAAAAAATATCAAAAATATATCTTCATTATTATTAGCAATACTGGTTCTCAATGCCCTCTTCCACAGATGCGGTGTGTAATCCAGTGTAATCCAGTCCAAGCTAGTACTAACTCTGCTTGTGTTTGAAATGGGAACTTGTGATTTGAAAATACCAAAAATTCTCTCAATCACATTTCTTAATGATGCATGAGGAAGAAGAAAGATTGAATAATTGCATTTCTGGAGTGACGACCTTGACCACCAAAACCTTGACCACCAAAATCTTTTAGATGATATCGAAAACCACGTGATGGGGAGTTGACGTCGATTACTGGAGTGACGACCTTGATATTGCTAAGGTAACGATGTACTATAAATTTTAAAGAAAAAATATAATTTTAAAATACAGTTTTCACGATAATAATAATGGTGGTGAAGAATATGTGATGCTTATCGAAGAACATGTTTAGATTTTATTTTGTTTGAAGAAAGAGTAGGAAGATTCGTTTGTGTAGAATTTTGTGGTTCAAAATACACTATTTTCTTCTCTTTCAGAGTTTCTGAGAGAATCAATTGAAATCTCTACTTTTTAGAAGAGATTTTGAATAGTGAAATTTATTTATATTTTTGAAGGAGAATCCAACGAAATCCATAGAGTATTAAAATCCATAGATTGTTGAATACCTAAAAATTTCTAAAGACTTTTTAAAATCCGTATTGAATACCTCAAAATTTTGAAAGACTTTTAAAAATCCGGATTGAATACCCCCAGATTTTAAAAGTCCAAAAAAATCCAACAGAGTCTCAATTGAATACACCCCCCTAAAACTGTTTTTTTTTTTTTTTTGTTGTAACTTCTTCTTGTAACCGACTTTGTAACTTCCTTCTTATTCCAAGTCAGCATATCTCCAATATATCTTCAGTTACACCTTAAATAAGCTTTCCAAACTTATTCTTCAATTTCAACAAATCAGCATAGTAACTTACTGTTCTGATTTTTACTCTTCGGATTTTACTCTGCTGATTTTTACTCTTCTGATTCAATCAGCACAGTAACTTAAAACTGTTATAACTTCTCCAGAATTCTTCTAAGCTCTTCTTCAACTCTTCTTTGAAGTCTTCTTATTCTGAAGTAGTCTTCTGAGTCTTCATTAGTCTTCTGATCTTCTTCTAATCTAGTTCTAATCTATTGTTCTGAACTTTTACATTGCTGAATACAATAAAATACAACTTTACAATTATAAAACCTATCTATACATCAACTGAACTATATACAGATGAGTATATCTAAGTCCTATACTATAAGCTGTCTATACAATACAAAACATCAGCTTAGTTCCTAACAGTTCATATATCAGATCAGTAACCAATAAGATCAGTAACTCATGTAAGATCAATAACTTTCATATAAGATCAGTAAACATTTAAGATCAGTAAACACTTGTGCGCCGTTTTTACAAAGTTTTCAGATTGCCTCTCGGGTTGGCACTTCTAGCTGAATTGGCCATAGAATCAATTGTGTCGAGACGGTTTTTGAATTAGAGGCCTCGGGTGCGGAGTTTTTGACGTCGTCGCCCATAGCCAAATTGCGCGCACACTTGTGCGCAGTTTTTACAAAGTTTTCAGATTGCCTCTCGGGTTTGCACTTCCAGTTGAATTGGCCATAGAATCAATTGTGTCGAGAAAATTTTTGGGTTTGAGGCCTCGGGTGCGGAGTTTTTGACGTCGTCGCCCATAGCCAAATTGCGCGCACACTTGTGCTCAGTTTTTACAAAGTTTTCAGATTGCCTCTCGGATTTGCACTTCCAGTTGAATTGGCCATAGAATCAATTGTGTCGAGAAATTTTTTGAATTTGAGGACTCGGGTTCGGAGTTTTTGACGTCGTCGCCCATAGCCAAATTGCGCGCACACTTGTGCGCCGTTTTTACAAAGTTTTCAGATTGCCTCTCGGGTTTGCATTTCCAGCTGAATTGGCCATAGAATCAATTGTGTCGAGAAAGTTTTTGAATTTGAGGCCTCGGGTGCAGAGTTTTTGACGTCGTCGCCCAAAGCCAAACTTGCGCGCATGGTTGTGTGCCGTTTTTACAATGTTTTCAGATTGCCTCCTAGGTTTGCATCCCTCACTGAATTGGCCATAGAATCAATTGTGTCGAGACGGTTTTTGAATTTGAGGCCTCGGGTGCGGAGTTTTTGACGTCGTCGCCTATAGCCAAACTTGCGCGCATGGTTTTGTGCCGTTTTTACAAAGTTTTTAGATTGCCTCCCAGGTTTGCATCCCTCACTGAATTGGCCATAGAATCAATTGTGTCGAGACGGTTTTTGAATTTGAGGCCTCGGGTGCGGAGTTTTTGACGTCGTCGCCCATAGCCAAATTGCGCGCACACTTGTGCGCCATTTTTACAAAGTTTTCAGATTGCCTCTCGGGTTTGCACTTCCAGTTGAATTGGCCATAGAATCAATTGTGTCGAGAATTTTTTTGAATTTGAGGCCTCGGGTGCGGAGTTTTTGACGTCGTCGCCCATAGCCAAATTGCGCGCACACTTGTGCGCCGTTTTGACAAAGTTTTCAGATTGCCTCTCGGGTTTACACTTCTAGCTGAATTGGCCATAGAATCAATTGTGTAGAGACGGTTTTTGAATTTGAGGCCTCGGGTGCGGAGTTTTTGACGTCGTCGCCCATAGCCAAACTTGCGCGCATGGTTTTGTGCCGTTTTTAGAAAGTTTTCAGATTGCCTCCCAGGTTTGCATCCCTCACTGAATTGGCCATAGAATCAATTGTGTCGAGACGGTTTTTGAATTTGAGGCCTCGGGTGCGGAGTTTTTGACGTCGTCGCCCATAGCCAAATTGCGCGCACACTTGTGCGCCGTTTTTACAAAGTTTTCGGATTGCCTCTTGGGTTTGCACTTCTAGCTAAATTGGCCATAGAATCAATTGTGTCGAGAAATTTTTGAATTTGAGGCCTCGGGTGCGGAGTTTTTGACGTCGTCACCCATAGCCAAATTGCGCGCACACTTGTGCGCCGTTTTTACAAAGTTTTCAGATTGCCTCTCGGGTTTGCACTTCCAGTTGAATTGGCCATAGAATCAATTGTGTCGAGAAAATTTTTGAATTTGAGGCCTCGGGTGCGGTGTTTTTGACGTCGTCGCCCATAGCCAAATTGCGCGCACACTTGTGCGCCGTTTTTACAAAGTTTTCAGATTGCCTCTTGGGTTTGCACTTCTAGCTAAATTGGCCATAGAATCAATTGTGTCGAGAATTTTTTTGAATTTGAGGACTCGGGTTCGGAGTTTTTGACGTCGTCGCCCATAGCCAAATTGCGCGCACACTTGTGCGCCGTTTTTACAAAGTTTTCAGATTGACTCTCGGGTTTGCATTTCCAGCTGAATTGGCCATAGAATCAATTGTGTCGAGAAAGTTTTTGAATTTGAGGGCTCGGGTGCAGAGTTTTTGACGTCGTCGCCCAAAGCCAAACTTGCGCGCATGGTTGTGTGCCGTTTTTACAAAGTTTTCAGATTGCCTCCTAGGTTTGCATCCCTCACTGAATTGGCCATAGAATCAATTGTGTCGAGACGGTTTTTGAATTTGAGGCCTCGGGTGCGGAGTTTTTGACGTCGTCGCCTATAGCCAAACTTGCGCGCATGGTTTTGTGTCGTTTTTACAAAGTTTTTAGATTGCCTCCCAGGTTTGCATCCCTCACTGAATTGGCCATAGAATCAATTGTGTCGAGACGGTTTTTGAATTTGAGGCCTCGGGTGCGGAGTTTTTGACATCGTCGCCCATAGCCAAATTGCGCGCACACTTGTGCGCCATTTTTACAAAGTTTTCAGATTGCCTCTCGGGTTTGCACTTCCAGTTGAATTGGCCATAGAATCAATTGTGTCGAGAATTTTTTTGAATTTGAGGCCTCGGGTGCGGAGTTTTTGACGTCGTCGCCCATAGCCAAATTGCGCGCACACTTGTGCGCCGTTTTTACAAAGTTTTCAGATTGCCTCTCGGGTTTGCACTTCTAGCTGAATTGGCCATAGAATCAATTGTGTAGAGACGGTTTTTGAATTTGAGGCCTCGGGTGCGGAGTTTTTGACGTCGTCGCCCATAGCCAAACTTGCGCGCATGGTTTTGTGCCGTTTTTAGAAAGTTTTCAGATTGCCTCCCAGGTTTGCATCCCTCACTGAATTGGCCATAGAATCAATTGTGTCGTGACGGTTTTTGAATTTGAGGCCTCGGGTGCGGAGTTTTTTACGTCGTCGCCCATAGCCAAATTGCGCGCACACTTGTGCGCCGTTTTTACAAAGTTTTCAGATTGCCTCTTGGGTTTGCACTTCTAGCTAAATTGGCCATAGAATCAATTGTGTCGAGAAATTTTTGAATTTGAGGCCTCGGGTGCGGAGTTTTTGACGTCGTCGCCCATAGCCAAATTGCGCGCACGCGTGTGCGCCGTTTTTACAAAGTTTTCAGATTGCCTCTCGGGTTTGCACTTCCAGTTGAATTGGCTATAGAATCAATTGTGTAGAGAAAATTTTTGAATTTGAGGCCTTGGGTGCGGTGTTTTTGACGTCGTCGCCCATAGCCAAATTGCGCGCACACTTGTGCGCCGTTTTTACAAAGTTTTCAGATTGCCTCTCGGGTTTGCATTTCCAGCTGAATTGGCCATAGAATCAATTGTGTCGAGACGGTTTTTGAATTTGAGGCCTCGGGTGCGGAGTTTTTGACGTCGTCGCCCATAGCCAAACTTGCGCGCATGGTTGTGTGCTGTTTTTACAAAGTTTTCAGATTGCCTCCCAGGTTTGCATCCCTCACTAAATTGGCCATAGAATCAATTGTGTCGAGACGGTTTTTGAATTTGAGGCCTCGGGTGCGGAGTTTTTGACGTCGTCGCCCATAGCCAAATTGCGCGCACACTTGTGCGCCGTTTTTACAAAGTTTTCAGATTGCCTCTTGGGTTTGCATTTCCAGCTGAATTGGCCATAGAATCAATTGTGTCGAGGAAATTTTTGAATTTGAGGCCTCGGGTGCGGAGTTTTTGACGTCGTCGCCCATAGCCAAATTGCGCGCACGCGTGTGCGCCGTTTTTACAAAGTTTTCAGATTGCCTCTCGGGTTTGAAATTCCATCTGAATTGGCCATAGAATCAATTGTGTCGAGAAAGTTTTTGAATTTGAGGCCTCGGGTGCGGAGTTTTTGACGTCGTCGCCCAAAGCCAAACTTGCGCGCATGGTTGTGTGCCGTTTTTACAAAGTTTTCAGATTGCCTCCCAGGTTTGCATCCCTCACTGAATTGGCCATAGAATCAATTGTGTCGAGACGGTTTTTGAATTTGAGGCCTCGGGTGCGGAGTTTTTGACGTCGTCGCCCATAGCCAAACTTGCGCGCATGGTTGTGTGCCGTTTTTACAAAGTTTTCAGATTGCCTCCCAGGTTTGCATCCCTCACTGAATTGGCCATAGAATCAATTGTGTTGAGACCGTTTTTGAATTTGAGGCCTCGGGTGCGGAGTTTTTGACGTCGTCGCCCATAGCCAAACTTGCGCGCATGGTTGTGTGCTGTTTTTACAAAGTTTTCAGATTGCCTCCCAGGTTTGCATCCCTCACTAAATTGGCCATAGAATCAATTGTGTCGAGACGGTTTTTGAATTTGAGGCCTCGGGTGCGGTGTTTTTGACGTCGTCGCCCATAGCCAAATTGCGCCCACACTTGTGCGCCGTTTTTACAAAGTTTTCAGATTGCCTCTTGGGTTTGCATTTCCAGCTGAATTGGCCATAGAATCAATTGTGTCTAGAAAATTTTTGAATTTGAGGCCTCGGGTGCGGAGTTTTTGACGTCGTCGCCCATAGCCAAACTGCGCGCACGCTTGTGCGCCGTTTTTACAAAGTTTTCAGATTGCCTCTCGGGTTTGCATTTCCATTTGAATTGGCCATAGAATCAATTGTGTCGAGACGGTTTTTGAATTTGAGGCCTCGGGTGCGGAGTTTATGACGTCGTCGCCCATAGCCAAACTTGCGCGCATGGTTGTGTGCCGTTCTTACAAAGTTTTCAGATTGCCTCCCAGGTTTGCATCCCTCACTGAATTGGCCATAGAATTAATTGTGTCGAGACGGTTTTTGAATTTGAGGCCTCGAGTGCGGAGTTTTTTAAGTCGTCGCCCATAGCCAAACTTGCGCGCATGGTTGTGTGCCGTTTTTACAAAGTTTTCAGATTGCCTCCCAGGTTTGCATCCCTCACTGAATTGGCCATAGAATCAATTGTGTCGAGACGGTTTTTGAATTTGAGGCCTCGGGTGCGGAGTTTTTGACGTCGTCGCCCATAGCCAAATTGCGCGCACACTTGTGCGTCGTTTTTACAAAGTTTTCAGATTGCCTCTCGGGTTTGCACTTCTAGCTGAATTGGCCATAGAATCAATTGTGTCGAGAAATGTTTTGAATTTGAGGCCTCGGGTGCGGAGTTTTTGACGTCGTCGCCCATAGCCAAATTGCATGCACACTTGTGCGCCGTTTTTACAAAGTTTTCAGATTGCCTCTCGGGTTTGCATTTCCAGCTGAATTGGCCATAGAATCAATTGTGTCGAGAAAAATTTTGAATTTGAGGCCTCGGGTGCGGAGTTTTTAACGTCGTCGCCCATAGCCAAATTGCGCGCACGCTTGTGCGCCGTTTTTACAAAGTTTTTAGATTGCCTCTCGGGTTTGCATTTCCATCTGAATTGGCCATAGAATCAATTGTGTCGTGAAAGTTTTCGAATTTGAGGCCTCGGGTGCGGAGTTTTTGACGTCGTCGCCCAAAGCCAAACTTGCGCGCATGGTTGTGTGCCGTTTTTACAAAGTTTTCAGATTGCCTCCCAGGTTTGCATCCCTCACTGAATTGGCCATAGAATCAATTGTGTCGAGACGGGTTTTGAATTTGAGGCCTCGGGTGCGGAGTTTTTGACGTCGTCGCCCATAGCCAAACTTGCGCGCATGGTTGTGTGCCGTTTTTACAAAGTTTTCAGATTGCCTCCCAGGTTTGCATCCCTCACTGAATTGGCCATAGAATCAATTGTGTCGAGACGGTTTTTGAATTTGAGGCCTCGGGTGCGGAGTTTTTGACGTCGTCGCCCATAGCCAAATTGCGCGCACACTTTTACGTCGTTTTTACAAAGTTTTCAGATTGTCTCTCGGGTTTGCACTTCTAGCTGAATTGGCCATAGAATCAATTGTGTCGAGAAATTTTTTGAATTTGAGGCCTCGGGTGCGGAGTTTTTGACGTCGTCGCCCATAGCCAAATTGCGCGCACACTTGTGCGCCGTTTTTACAAAGTTTTCAGATTGTCTCTCGGGTTTGCATTTCCATCTGAATTGGCCATAGAATCAATTGTGTTGAGACGGTTTTTGAATTTGAGGCCTCGGGTGCGGAGTTTTTGACGTCGTCGCCCAAAGCCAAACTTGCGCGCATGGTTGTGTGCCGTTTTTACAAAGTTTTCGGATTGCCTCCCAGGTTTGCATCCCTCACTGAATTGGCCATAGAATCAATTGTGTCGAGACGGTTTTTGAATATGAGGCCTCGGGTGCGGAGTTTTTTAAGTCGTCGCCCATAGCTAAACTTGCGCGCATGGTTGTGTGCCGTTTTTACAAAGTTTTCAGATTGCCTCCCAGGTTTGCATCCCTCACTGAATTGGCCATAGAATCAATTGTGCGGAGACGGTTTTTGAATTTGAGGCCTCGGGTGCGGAGTTTTTGACGTCGTCGCCCATAGCCAAATTGCGCGCACACTTGTGCGCCGTTTTTACAAAGTTTTCAGATTGCCTCTTGGGTTTGCACTTCTTGCTAAATTGGCAATAGAATCAATTGTGTCGAGAAATTTTTGAATTTGAGGCCTCGGGTGCGGAGTTTTTGACGTCGTCGCCCATAGCCAAATTGCGCGCACACTTGTGCGCCGTTTTTACAAAGTTTTCAGATTGCCTCTCGGGTTTGCATTTCCAACTGAATTGGCCATAGAATCAATTGTGTCGAGACGGTTTTTGAATTTGAGGCCTCGGGTGCGGAGTTTTTGACGTCGTCGCCCATAGCCAAACTTGCGCGCATGGTTGTGTGCTGTTTTTACAAAGTTTTCAGATTGCCTCCCAGGTTTGCATCCCTCACTAAATTGGCCATAGAATCAATTGTGTCGAGACGGTTTTTGAATTTGAGGCCTCGGGTGCGGAGTTTTTGACGTCGTCGCCCATAGCCAAATTGCGCGCACACTTGTGCGCCGTTTTTACAAAGTTTTCAGATTGCCTCTTGGGTTTGCATTTCCAGCTGAATTGGCCATAGAATCAATTGTGTCGAGGAAATTTTTGAATTTGAGGCCTCGGTTGCGGAGTTTTTGACGTCGTCGCCCATAGCCAAATTGCGCGCACGCGTGTGCGCCGTTTTTACAAAGTTTTCAGATTGCCTCTCGGGTTTGCAATTCCATCTGAATTGGCCATAGAATCAATTGTGTCGAGAAAGTTTTTGAATTTGAGGCCTCGGGTGCGGAGTTTTTGACGTCGTCGCCCATAGCCAAATTGCGCGCACACTTGTGCGCCGTTTTTACAAAGTTTTCAGATTGCCTCTCGGGTTTGCATTTCCAGCTGAATTGGCCATAGAATCAATTGTGTCGAGACGGTTTTTGAATTTGAGGCCTCGGGTGCGGAGTTTTTGACGTCGTCGCCCATAGCCAAACTTGCGCGCATGGTTGTGTGCTGTTTTTACAAAGTTTTCAGATTGCCTCCCAGGTTTGCATCCCTCACTAAATTGGCCATAGAATCAATTGTGTCGAGACGGTTTTTGAATTTGAGGCCTCGGGTGCGGAGTTTTTGACGTCGTCGCCCATAGCCAAATTGCGCGCACACTTGTGCGCCGTTTTTACAAAGTTTTCAGATTGCCTCTTGGGTTTGCATTTCCAGCTGAATTGGCCATAGAATCAATTGTGTCGAGGAAATTTTTGAATTTGAGGCCTCGGGTGCGGAGTTTTTGACGTCGTCGCCCATAGCCAAATTGCGCGCACGCGTGTGCGCCGTTTTTACAAAGTTTTCAGATTGCCTCTCGGGTTTGCAATTCCATCTGAATTGGCCATAGAATCAATTGTGTCGAGAAAGTTTTTGAATTTGAGGCCTCGGGTGCGGAGTTTTTGACGTCGTCGCCCATAGCCAAATTGCGCGCACACTTGTGCGCCGTTTTTACAAAGTTTTCAGATTGCCTCTCGGGTTTGCATTTCCAGCTGAATTGGCCATAGAATCAATTGTGTCGAGACGGTTTTTGAATTTGAGGTCTCGGGTGCGGAGTTTTTGACGTCGTCGCCCATAGCCAAACTTGCGCGCATGGTTGTGTGCTGTTTTTACAAAGTTTTCAGATTGCCTCCCAGGTTTGCATCCCACACTAAATTGGCCATAGAATCAATTGTGTCGAGACGGTTTTTGAATTTGAGGCCTCGGGTGCGGAGTTTTTGACGTCGTCGCCCATAGCCAAATTGCGCGCACACTTGTGCGCCGTTTTTACAAAGTTTTCAGATTGCCTCTTGGGTTTGCATTTCCAGCTGAATTGGCCATAGAATCAATTGTGTCGAGGAAATTTTTGAATTTGAGGCCTCGGGTGCGGAGTTTTTGACATCGTCGCCCATAGCCAAATTGCGCGCACGCGTGTGCGCCGTTTTTACAAAGTTTTCAGATTGCCTCTCGGGTTTGCAATTCCATCTGAATTGGCCATAGAATCAATTGTGTCGAGAAAGTTTTTGAATTTGAGGCCTCGGGTGCGGAGTTTTTGACGTCGTCGCCCATAGCCAAATTGCGCGCACACTTGTGCGCCGTTTTTACAAAGTTTTCAGATTGCCGCTCGGGTTTGCATTTCCAGCTGAATTGGCCATAGAATCAATTGTGTCGAGACGGTTTTTGAATTTGAGGCCTCGGGTGCGGAGTTTTTGACGTCGTCGCCCATAGCCAAACTTGCGCGCATGGTTGTGTGCTGTTTTTACAAAGTTTTCAGATTGCCTCCCAGGTTTGCATCCCTCACTAAATTGGCCATAGAATCAATTGTGTCGAGACGGTTTTTGAATTTGAGGCCTCGGGTGCGGAGTTTTTGACGTCGTCGCCCATAGCCAAATTGCGCGCACACTTGTGCGCCGTTTTTACAAAGTTTTCAGATTGCCTCTTGGGTTTGCATTTCCAGCTGAATTGGCCATAGAATCAATTGTGTCGAGGAAATTTTTGAATTTGAGGCCTCGGGTGCGGAGTTTTTGACGTCGTCGCCCATAGCCAAATTGCGCGCACGCGTGTGCGCCGTTTTTACAAAGTTTTCAGATTGCCTCTCGGGTTTGCAATTCCATCTGAATTGGCCATAGAATCAATTGTGTCGAGAAAGTTTTTGAATTTGAGGCCTCGGGTGCGGAGTTTTTGACGTCGTCGCCCATAGCCAAATTGCGCGCACACTTGTGCGCCGTTTTTACAAAGTTTTCAGATTGCCTCTCGGGTTTGCATTTCCAGCTGAATTGGCCATAGAATCAATTGTGTCGAGACGGTTTTTGAATTTGAGGTCTCGGGTGCGGAGTTTTTGACGTCGTCGCCCATAGCCAAACTTGCGCGCATGGTTGTGTGCTGTTTTTACAAAGTTTTCAGATTGCCTCCCAGGTTTGCATCCCTCACTAAATTGGCCATAGAATCAATTGTGTCGAGACGGTTTTTGAATTTGAGGCCTCGGGTGCGGAGTTTTTGACGTCGTCGCCCATAGCCAAATTGCGCGCACACTTGTGCGCCGTTTTTACAAAGTTTTCAGATTGCCTCTTGGGTTTGCATTTCCAGCTGAATTGGCCATTGAATCAATTGTGTCGAGGAAATTTTTGAATTTGAGGCCTCGGGTGCGGAGTTTTTGACATCGTCGCCCATAGCCAAATTGCGCGCACGCGTGTGCGCCGTTTTTACAAAGTTTTCAGATTGCCTCTCGGGTTTGCAATTCCATCTGAATTGGCCATAGAATCAATTGTGTCGAGAAAGTTTTTGAATTTGAGGCCTCGGGTGCGGAGTTTTTGACGTCGTCGCCCATAGCCAAATTGCGCGCACACTTGTGCGCCGTTTTTACAAAGTTTTCAGATTGCCTCTCGGGTTTGCATTTCCAGCTGAATTGGCCATAGAATCAATTGTGTCGAGACGGTTTTTGAATTTGAGGCCTCGGGTGCGGAGTTTTTGACGTCGTCGCCCATAGCCAAACTTGCGCGCATGGTTGTGTGCTGTTTTTACAAAGTTTTCAGATTGCCTCCCAGGTTTGCATCCCTCACTAAATTGGCCATAGAATCAATTGTGTCGAGACGGTTTTTGAATTTGAGGCCTCGGGTGCGGAGTTTTTGACGTCGTCGCCCATAGCCAAATTGCGCGCACACTTGTGCGCCGTTTTTACAAAGTTTTCAGATTGCCTCTTGGGTTTGCATTTCCAGCTGAATTGGCCATAGAATCAATTGTGTCGAGGAAATTTTTGAATTTGAGGCCTCGGGTGCGGAGTTTTTGACGTCGTCGCCCATAGCCAAATTGCGCGCACGCGTGTGCGCCGTTTTTACAAAGTTTTCAGATTGCCTCTCGGGTTTGCAATTCCATCTGAATTGGCCATAGAATCAATTGTGTCGAGAAAGTTTTTGAATTTGAGGCCTCGGGTGCGGAGTTTTTGACGTTGTCGCCCATAGCCAAATTGCGCGCACACTTGTGCGCCGTTTTTACAAAGTTTTCAGATTGCCTCTCGGGTTTGCATTTCCAGCTGAATTGGCCATAGAATCAATTGTGTCGAGACGGTTTTTGAATTTGAGGCCTCGGGTGCGGAGTTTTTGACGTCGTCGCCCATAGCCAAACTTGCGCGCATGGTTGTGTGCTGTTTTTACAAAGTTTTCAGATTGCCTCCCAGGTTTGCATCCCTCACTAAATTGGCCATAGAATCAATTGTGTCGAGACGGTTTTTGAATTTGAGGCCTCGGGTGCGGAGTTTTTGACGTCGTCGCCCATAGCCAAATTGCGCGCACACTTGTGCGCCGTTTTTACAAAGTTTTCAGATTGCCTCTTGGGTTTGCATTTCCAGCTGAATTGGCCATAGAATCAATTGTGTCGAGGAAATTTTTGAATTTGAGGCCTCGGGTGCGGAGTTTTTGACGTCGTCGCCCATAGCCAAATTGCGCGCACGCGTGTGCGCCGTTTTTACAAAGTTTTCAGATTGCCTCTCGGGTTTGCAATTCCATCTGAATTGGCCATAGAATCAATTGTGTCGAGAAAGTTTTTGAATTTGAGGCCTCAGGTGCGGAGTTTTTGACGTCGTCGCCCAAAGCCAAACTTGCGCGCATGGTTGTGTGCCGTTTTTACAAAGTTTTCAGATTGCCTCCCAGGTTTGCATCCCTCACTGAATTGGCCATAGAATCAATTGTGTCGAGACGGTTTTTGAATTTGAGGCCTCGGGTGCGGAGTTTTTGACGTCGTCGCCCATAGCCAAACTTGCGCGCATGGTTGTGTGCCGTTTTTACAAAGTTTTCAGATTGCCTCCCAGGTTTGCATCCCTCACTGAATTGGCCATAGAATCAATTGTGTTGAGACCGTTTTTGAATTTGAGACCTCGGGTGCGGAGTTTTTGACGTCGTCGCCCATAGCCAAACTTGCGCGCATGGTTGTGTGCTGTTTTTACAAAGTTTTCAGATTGCCTCCCAGGTTTGCATCCCTCACTAAATTGGCCATAGAATCAATTGTGTCGAGACGGTTTTTGAATTTGAGGCCTCGGGTGCGGAGTTTTTGACGTCGTCGCCCATAGCCAAATTGCGCGCACACTTGTGCGCCGTTTTTACAAAGTTTTCAGATTGCCTCTTGGGTTTGCATTTCCAGCTGAATTGGCCATAGAATCAATTGTGTCGAGGAAATTTTTGAATTTGAGGCCTCGGTTGCGGAGTTTTTGACGTCGTCGCCCATAGCCAAATTGCGCGCACGCGTGTGCGCCGTTTTTACAAAGTTTTCAGATTGCCTCTCGGGTTTGCAATTCCATCTGAATTGGCCATAGAATCAATTGTGTCGAGAAAGTTTTTGAATTTGAGGCCTCAGGTGCGGAGTTTTTGACGTCGTCGCCCAAAGCCAAACTTGCGCGCATGGTTGTGTGCCGTTTTTACAAAGTTTTCGGATTGCCTCCCAGGTTTGCATCCCTCACTGAATTGGCCATAGAATCAATTGTGTCGAGACGGTTTTTGAATATGAGGCCTCGGGTGCGGAGTTTTTTAAGTCGTCGCCCATAGCTAAACTTGCGCGCATGGTTGTGTGCCGTTTTTACAAAGTTTTCAGATTGCCTCCCAGGTTTGCATCCCTCACTGAATTGGCCATAGAATCAATTGTGCGGAGACGGTTTTTGAATTTGAGGCCTCGGGTGCGGAGTTTTTGACGTCGTCGCCCATAGCCAAATTGCGCGCACACTTGTGCGCCGTTTTTACAAAGTTTTCAGATTGCCTCTTGGGTTTGCACTTCTTGCTAAATTGGCAATAGAATCAATTGTGTCGAGAAATTTTTGAATTTGAGGCCTCGGGTGCGGAGTTTTTGACGTCGTCGCCCATAGCCAAATTGCGCGCACACTTGTGCGCCATTTTTACAAAGTTTTTAGATTGCCTCTCGGGTTTGCATCCCCAGTTGAATTGGCCATAGAATCAATTGTGTCGAGAAAATTTTTGAATTTGAGGCCTCGGGTGCGGAGTTTTTGACGTCGTCGCCCATAGCCAAATTGCGCGCACACTTGTGCGCCGTTTTTACAAAGTTTTCAGATTGCCTCTCGGGTTTGCATTTCCAGCTGAATTGGCCATAGAATCAATTGTGTCGAGACGGTTTTTGAATTTGAGGCCTCGGGTGCGGAGTTTTTGACGTCGTCGCCCATAGCCAAACTTGCGCGCATGGTTGTGTGCTGTTTTTACAAAGTTTTCAGATTGCCTCCCAGGTTTGCATCCCTCACTAAATTGGCCATAGAATCAATTGTGTCGAGACGGTTTTTGAATTTGAGGCCTCGGGTGCGGAGTTTTTGACGTCGTCGCCCATAGCCAAATTGCGCGCACGCGTGTGCGCCGTTTTTACAAAGTTTTCAGATTGCCTCTCGGGTTTGCAATTCCATCTGAATTGGCCATAGAATCAATTGTGTCGAGAAAGTTTTTGAATTTGAGGCCTCGGGTGCGGAGTTTTTGACGTCGTCGCCCATAGCCAAATTGCGCGCACACTTGTGCGCCGTTTTTACAAAGTTTTCAGATTGCCTCTCGGGTTTGCATTTCCAGCTGAATTGGCCATAGAATCAATTGTGTCGAGACGGTTTTTGAATTTGAGGCCTCGGGTGCGGAGTTTTTGACGTCGTCGCCCATAGCCAAACTTGCGCGCATGGTTGTGTGCTGTTTTTACAATGTTTTCAGATTGCCTCCCAGGTTTGCATCCCTCACTAAATTGGCCATAGAATCAATTGTGTCGAGATGGTTTTTGAATTTGAGGCCTCGGGCGCGGAGTTTTTGACGTCGTCGCCCATAGCCAAATTGTGCGCACACTTGTGCGCCGTTTTTACAAAGTTTTCAGATTGCCTCTTGGGTTTGCATTTCCAGCTGAATTGGCCATAGAATCAATTGTGTCGAGGAAATTTTTGAATTTGACGCCTCGGGTGCGGAGTTTTTGACGTCGTCGCCCATAGCCAAATTGCGCGCACGCGTGTGCGCCGTTTTTACAAAGTTTTCAGATTGCCTCTCGGGTTTGCAATTCCATCTGAATTGGCCATAGAATCAATTGTGTCGAGAAAGTTTTTGAATTTGAGGCCTCGGGTGCGGAGTTTTTGACGTCGTCGCCCATAGCCAAATTGCGCGCACACTTGTGCGCCGTTTTTACAAAGTTTTCAGATTGCCTCTCGGGTTTGCATTTCCAGCTGAATTGGCCATAGAATCAATTGTGTCGAGACGGTTTTTGAATTTGAGGCCTCGGGTGCGGAGTTTTTGACGTCGTCGCCCATAGCCAAACTTGCGCGCATGGTTGTGTGCTGTTTTTACAAAGTTTTCAGATTGCCTCCCAGGTTTGCATCCCTCACTAAATTGGCCATAGAATCAATTGTGTCGAGACGGTTTTTGAATTTGAGGCCTCGGGTGCGGAGTTTTTGACGTCGTCGCCCATAGCCAAATTGCGCGCACGCGTGTGCGCCGTTTTTACAAAGTTTTCAGATTGCCTCTCGGGTTTGCAATTCCATCTGAATTGGCCATAGAATCAATTGTGTCGAGACGGTTTTTGAATTTGAGGCCTCGGGTGCGGTGTTTTTGACGTCGTCGCCCATAGCCAAATTGCGCGCACACTTGTGCGCCGTTTTTACAAAGTTTTCAGATTGCCTCTCGGGTTTGCATTTCCAGCTGAATTGGCCATAGAATCAATTGTGTCGAGACGGTTTTTGAATTTGAGGCCTCGGGTGCGGAGTTTTTGACGTCGTCGCCCATAGCCAAACTTGCGCGCATGGTTGTGTGCTGTTTTTACAATGTTTTCAGATTGCCTCCCAGGTTTGCATCCCTCACTAAATTGGCCATAGAATCAATTGTGTCGAGATGGTTTTTGAATTTGAGGCCTCGGGTGCGGAGTTTTTGACGTCGTCGCCCATAGCCAAATTGTGCGCACACTTGTGCGCCGTTTTTACAAAGTTTTCAGATTGCCTCTTGGGTTTGCATTTCCAGCTGAATTGGCCATAGAATCAATTGTGTCGAGGAAATTTTTGAATTTGACGCCTCGGGTGCGGAGTTTTTGACGTCGTCGCCCATAGCCAAATTGCGCGCACGCGTGTGCGCCGTTTTTACAAAGTTTTCAGATTGCCTCTCGGGTTTGCAATTCCATCTGAATTGGCCATAGAATCAATTGTGTCGAGAAAGTTTTTGAATTTGAGGCCTCGGGTGCGGAGTTTTTGACGTCGTCGCCCATAGCCAAATTGCGCGCACACTTGTGCGCCGTTTTTACAAAGTTTTCAGATTGCCTCTCGGGTTTGCATTTCCAGCTGAATTGGCCATAGAATCAATTGTGTCGAGACGGTTTTTGAATTTGAGGCCTCGGGTGCGGAGTTTTTGACGTCGTCGCCCATAGCCAAACTTGCGCGCATGGTTGTGTGCTGTTTTTACAATGTTTTCAGATTGCCTCCCAGGTTTGCATCCCTCACTAAATTGGCCATAGAATCAATTGTGTCGAGATGGTTTTTGAATTTGAGGCCTCGGGTGCGGAGTTTTTGACGTCGTCGCCCATAGCCAAATTGTGCGCACACTTGTGCGCCGTTTTTACAAAGTTTTCAGATTGCCTCTTGGGTTTGCATTTCCAGCTGAATTGGCCATAGAATCAATTGTGTCGAGGAAATTTTTGAATTTGACGCCTCGGGTGCGGAGTTTTTGACGTCGTCGCCCATAGCCAAATTGCGCGCACGCGTGTGCGCCGTTTTTACAAAGTTTTCAGATTGCCTCTCGGGTTTGCAATTCCATCTGAATTGGCCATAGAATCAATTGTGTCGAGAAAGTTTTTGAATTTGAGGCCTCGGGTGCGGAGTTTTTGACGTCGTCGCCCATAGCCAAATTGCGCGCACACTTGTGCGCCGTTTTTACAAAGTTTTCAGATTGCCTCTCGGGTTTGCATTTCCAGCTGAATTGGCCATAGAATCAATTGTGTCGAGACGGTTTTTGAATTTGAGGCCTCGGGTGCGGAGTTTTTGACGTCGTCGCCCATAGCCAAACTTGCGCGCATGGTTGTGTGCTGTTTTTACAAAGTTTTCAGATTGCCTCCCAGGTTTGCATCCCTCACTAAATTGGCCATAGAATCAATTGTGTCGAGACGGTTTTTGAATTTGAGGCCTCGGGTGCGGAGTTTTTGACGTCGTCGCCCATAGCCAAATTGCGCGCACACTTGTGCGCCGTTTTTACAAAGTTTTCAGATTGCCTCTTGGGTTTGCATTTCCAGCTGAATTGGCCATATAATCAATTGTGTCGAGGAAATTTTTGAATTTGAGGCCTCGGGTGCGGAGTTTTTGACGTCGTCACCCATAGCCAAATTGCGCGCACGCGTGTGCGCCGTTTTTACAAAGTTTTCAGATTGCCTCTCGGGTTTGCAATTCCATCTGAATTGGCCATAGAATCAATTGTGTCGAGAAAGTTTTTGAATTTGAGGCCTCGGGTGCGGAGTTTTTGACGTCGTCGCCCATAACCAAATTGCGCGCACACTTGTGCGCCGTTTTTACAAAGTTTTCAGATTGCCTCTCGGGTTTGCATTTCCAGCTGAATTGGCCATAGAATCAATTGTGTCGAGACGGTTTTTGAATTTGAGGCCTCGGGTGCGGAGTTTTTGACGTCGTCGCCCATAGCCAAACTTGCGCGCATGGTTGTGTGCTGTTTTTACAAAGTTTTCAGATTGCCTCCCAGGTTTGCATCCCTCACTAAATTGGCCATAGAATCAATTGTGTCGAGACGGTTTTTGAATTTGAGGCCTCGGGTGCGGAGTTTTTGACGTCGTCGCCCATAGCCAAATTGCGCGCACACTTGTGCGCCGTTTTTACAAAGTTTTCAGATTGCCTCTTGGGTTTGCATTTCCAGCTGAATTGGCCATATAATCAATTGTGTCGAGGAAATTTTTGAATTTGAGGCCTCGGGTGCGGAGTTTTTGACGTCGTCACCCATAGCCAAATTGCGCGCACGCGTGTGCGCCGTTTTTACAAAGTTTTCAGATTGCCTCTCGGGTTTGCAATTCCATCTGAATTGGCCATAGAATCAATTGTGTCGAGAAAGTTTTTGAATTTGAGGCCTCGGGTGCGGAGTTTTTGACGTCGTCGCCCATAACCAAATTGCGCGCACACTTGTGCGCCGTTTTTACAAAGTTTTCAGATTGCCTCTCGGGTTTGCATTTCCAGCTGAATTGGCCATAGAATCAATTGTGTCGAGACGGTTTTTGAATTTGAGGCCTCGGGTGCGGAGTTTTTGACGTCGTCGCCCATAGCCAAACTTGCGCGCATGGTTGTGTGCTGTTTTTACAAAGTTTTCAGATTGCCTCCCAGGTTTGCATCCCTCACTAAATTGGCCATAGAATCAATTGTGTCGAGACGGTTTTTGAATTTGAGGCCTCGGGTGCGGAGTTTTTGACGTCGTCGCCCATAGCCAAATTGCGCGCACACTTGTGCGCCGTTTTTACAAAGTTTTCAGATTGCCTCTTGGGTTTGCATTTCCAGCTGAATTGGCCATAGAATCAATTGTGTCGAGGAAATTTTTGAATTTGAGGCCTCGGGTGCGGAGTTTTTGACGTCGTCGCCCATAGCCAAATTGCGCGCACGCGTGTGCGCCGTTTTTACAAAGTTTTCAGATTGCCTCTCGGGTTTGCAATTCCATCTGAATTGGCCATAGAATCAATTGTGTCGAGAAAGTTTTTGAATTTGAGGCCTCAGGTGCGGAGTTTTTGACGTCGTCGCCCAAAGCAAAACTTGCGCGCATGGTTGTGTGCCGTTTTTACAAAGTTTTCAGATTGCCTCCCAGGTTTGCATCCCTCACTGAATTGGCCATAGAATCAATTGTGTCGAGACGGTTTTTGAATTTGAGGCCTCGGGTGCGGAGTTTTTGACGTCGTCGCCCATAGCCAAACTTGCGCGCATGGTTGTGTGCCGTTTTTACAAAGTTTTCAGATTGCCTCCCAGGTTTGCATCCCTCACTGAATTGGCCATAGAATCAATTGTGTTGAGACCGTTTTTGAATTTGAGGCCTCGGGTGCGGAGTTTTTGACGTCGTCGCCCATAGCCAAACTTGCGCGCATGGTTGTGTGCTGTTTTTACAAAGTTTTCAGATTGCCTCCCAGGTTTGCATCCCTCACTAAATTGGCCATAGAATCAATTGTGTCGAGACGGTTTTTGAATTTGAGGCCTCGGGTGCGGAGTTTTTGACGTCGTCGCCCATAGCCAAATTGCGCGCACACTTGTGCGCCGTTTTTACAAAGTTTTCAGATTGCCTCTTGGGTTTGCATTTCCAGCTGAATTGGCCATAGAATCAATTGTGTCGAGGAAATTTTTGAATTTGAGGCCTCGGGTGCGGAGTTTTTGACGTCGTCGCCCATAGCCAAATTGCGCGCACGCGTGTGCGCCGTTTTTACAAAGTTTTCAGATTGCCTCTCGGGTTTGCAATTCCATCTGAATTGGCCATAGAATCAATTGTGTCGAGAAAGTTTTTGAATTTGAGGCCTCGGGTGCGGAGTTTTTGACGTCGTCGCCCATAGCCAAATTGCGCGCACACTTGTGCGCCGTTTTTACAAAGTTTTCAGATTGCCTCTCGGGTTTGCATTTCCAGCTGAATTGGCCATAGAATCAATTGTGTCGAGACGGTTTTTGAATTTGAGGTCTCGGGTGCGGAGTTTTTGACGTCGTCGCCCATAGCCAAATTGCGCGCACACTTGTGCGCCGTTTTTACAAAGTTTTCAGATTGCCTCTTGGGTTTGCATTTCCAGCTGAATTGGCCATAGAATCAATTGTGTCGAGGAAATTTTTGAATTTGAGGCCTCGGGTGCGGAGTTTTTGACGTCGTCGCCCATAGCCAAATTGCGCGCACGCGTGTGCGCCGTTTTTACAAAGTTTTCAGATTGCCTCTCGGGTTTGCAATTCCATCTGAATTGGCCATAGAATCAATTGTGTCGAGAAAGTTTTTGAATTTGAGGCCTCAGGTGCGGAGTTTTTGACGTCGTCGCCCAAAGCAAAACTTGCGCGCATGGTTGTGTGCCGTTTTTACAAAGTTTTCAGATTGCCTCCCAGGTTTGCATCCCTCACTGAATTGGCCATAGAATCAATTGTGTCGAGACGGTTTTTGAATTTGAGGCCTCGGGTGCGGAGTTTTTGACGTCGTCGCCCATAGCCAAACTTGCGCGCATGGTTGTGTGCCGTTTTTACAAAGTTTTCAGATTGCCTCCCAGGTTTGCATCCCTCACTGAATTGGCCATAGAATCAATTGTGTTGAGACCGTTTTTGAATTTGAGGCCTCGGGTGCGGAGTTTTTGACGTCGTCGCCCATAGCCAAACTTGCGCGCATGGTTGTGTGCTGTTTTTACAAAGTTTTCAGATTGCCTCCCAGGTTTGCATCCCTCACTAAATTGGCCATAGAATCAATTGTGTCGAGACGGTTTTTGAATTTGAGGCCTCGGGTGCGGAGTTTTTTACGTCGTCGCCCATAGCCAAATTGCGCGCACACTTGTGCGCCGTTTTTACAAAGTTTTCAGATTGCCTCTTGGGTTTGCATTTCCAGCTGAATTGGCCATAGAATCAATTGTGTCGAGGAAATTTTTGAATTTGAGGCCTCGGGTGCGGAGTTTTTGACGTCGTCGCCCATAGCCAAAATGCGCGCACGCGTGTGCGCCGTTTTTACAAAGTTTTCAGATTGCCTCTCGGGTTTGCAATTCCATCTGAATTGGCCATAGAATCAATTGTGTCGAGAAAGTTTTTGAATTTGAGGCCTCAGGTGCGGAGTTTTTGACGTCGTCGCCCAAAGCCAAACTTGCGCGCATGGTTGTGTGCCGTTTTTACAAAGTTTTCAGATTGCCTCCCAGGTTTGCATCCCTCACTGAATTGGCCATAGAATCAATTGTGTCGAGACGGTTTTTGAATTTGAGGCCTCGGGTGCGGAGTTTTTGACGTCGTCGCCCATAGCCAAACTTGCGCGCATGGTTGTGTGCCGTTTTTACAAAGTTTTCAGATTGCCTCCCAGGTTTACATCCCTCACTGAATTGGCCATAGAATCAATTGTGTTGAGACCGTTTTTGAATTTGAGGCCTCGGGTGCGGAGTTTTTGACGTCGTCGCCCATAGCCAAACTTGCGCGCATGGTTGTGTGCTGTTTTTACAAAGTTTTCAGATTGCCTCCCAGGTTTGCATCCCTCACTAAATTGGCCATAGAATCAATTGTGTCGAGACGGTTTTTGAATTTGAGGCCTCGGGTGCGGAGTTTTTGACGTCGTCGCCCATAGCCAAATTGCGCGCACACTTGTGCGCCGTTTTTACAAAGTTTTCAGATTGCCTCTTGGGTTTGCAATTCCAGCTGAATTGGCCATAGAATCAATTGTGTCGAGAAATTTTTTGAATTTGAGGCCTCGGGTGCGGAGTTTTTGACGTCGTCGCCCATAGCCAAATTGCGCGCACGCTTGTGCGCCGTTTTTACAAAGTTTTCAGATTGCCTCTCGGGTTTGCATTTCCATCTGAATTGGCCATAGAATCAATTGTGTCGAGACGGTTTTTGAATTTGAGGCCTCGGGTGCGGAGTTTTTGACGTCGTCGCCCATAGCCAAACTTGCGCGCATGGTTGTGTGCCGTTCTTACAAAGTTTTCAGATTGCCTCCCAGGTTTGCATCCCTCACTGAATTGGCCATAGAATTAATTGTGTCGAGACGGTTTTTGAATTTGAGGCCTCGGGTGCGGAGTTTTTTAAGTCGTCGCCCATAGCCAAACTTGCGCGCATGGTTGTGTGCCGTTTTTACAAAGTTTTCAGATTGCCTCCCAGGTTTGCATCCCTCACTGAATTGGCCATAGAATCAATTGTGCGGAGACGGTTTTTGAATTTGAGGCCTCGGGTGCGGAGTTTTTGACGTCGTCGCCCATAGCCAAATTGCGCGCACACTTGTGCGCCGTTTTTACAAAGTTTTCAGATTGCCTCTTGGGTTTGCACTTCTAGCTAAATTGGCCATAGAATCAATTGTGTCGAGAAATTTTTGAATTTGAGGCCTCGGGTGCGGAGTTTTTGACGTCGTCGCCCATAGCCAAATTGCGCGCACACTTGTGCGCCATTTTTACAAAGTTTTCAGATTGCCTCTCGGGTTTGCATCCCCAGTTGAATTGGCCATAGAATCAATTGTGTCGAGAAATTTTTTGAATTTGAGGCCTCGGGTGCGGAGTTTTTGACGTCGTCGCCCATAGCCAAATTGCGCGCACACTTGTGCGCCGTTTTTACAAAGTTTTCAGATTGCCTCTCGGGTTTGCATTTCCAGCTGAATTGGCCATAGAATCAATTGTGTCGAGACGGTTTTTGAATTTGAGGCCTCGGGTGCGGAGTTTTTGACGTCGTCGCCCATAGCCAAACTTGCGCGCATGGTTGTGTGCTGTTTTTACAAAGTTTTCAAATTGCCTCCCAGGTTTGCATCCCTCACTAAATTGGCCATAGAATCAATTGTGTCGAGACGGTTTTTGAATTTGAGGCCTCGGGTGCGGAGTTTTTGACGTCGTCGCCCATAGCCAAATTGCGCGCACACTTGTGCGCCGTTTTTACAAAGTTTTCAGATTGCCTCTTGGGTTTGCAATTCCATCTGAATTGGCCATAGAATCAATTGTGTCGAGAAAGTTTTTGAATTTGAGGCCTCGGGTGCGGAGTTTTTGACGTCGTCGCCCATAGCCAAATTGCGCGCACACTTGTGCGCCGTTTTTACAAAGTTTTCAGATTGCCTCTCGGGTTTGCATTTCCAGCTGAATTGGCCATAGAATCAATTGTGTCGAGACGGTTTTTGAATTTGAGGCCTCGGGTGCGGAGTTTTTGACGTCGTCGCCCATAGCCAAACTTGCGCGCATGGTTGTGTGCTGTTTTTACAAAGTTTTCAGATTGCCTCCCAGGTTTGCATCCCTCACTAAATTGGCCATAGAATCAATTGTGTCGAGACAGTTTTTGAATTTGAGGCCTCGGGTGCGGAGTTTTTGACGTCGTCGCCCATAGCCAAATTGCGCGCACACTTGTGCGCCGTTTTTACAAAGTTTTCAGATTGCCTCTTGGGTTTGCATTTCCAGCTGAATTGGCCATAGAATCAATTGTGTCGAGGAAAGTTTTGAATTTGAGGCCTCGGGTGCGGAGTTTTTGACGTCGTCGCCCATAGCCAAATTGCGCGCACGCGTGTGCGCCGTTTTTACAAAGTTTTCAGATTGCCTCTCGGGTTTGCAATTCCATCTGAATTGGCCATAGAATCAATTGTGTCGAGAAAGTTTTTGAATTTGAGGCCTCGGGTGCGGAGTTTTTGACGTCGTCGCCCAAAGCCAAACTTGCGCGCATGGTTGTGTGCCGTTTTTACAAAGTTTTCAAATTGCCTCCCAGGTTTGCATCCCTCACTGAATTGGCCATAGAATCAATTGTGTCGAGACGGTTTTTGAATTTGAGGCCTCGGGTGCGGAGTTTTTGACGTCGTCGCCCATAGCCAAACTTGCGCGCATGGTTGTGTGCCGTTTTTACAAAGTTTTTAGATTGCCTCCCAGGTTTGCATCCCTCACTGAATTGGCCATAGAATCAATTGTGTTGAGACCGTTTTTGAATTTGAGGCCTCGGGTGCGGAGTTTTTGACGTCGTTGCCCATAGCCAAACTTGCGCGCATGGTTGTGTGCTGTTTTTACAAAGTTTTCAGATTGCCTCCCAGGTTTGCATCCCTCACTAAATTGGCCATAGAATCAATTGTGTCGAGACGGTTTTTGAATTTGAGGCCTCGGGTGCGGAGTTTTTGACGTCGTCGCCCATAACCAAATTGCGCGCACACTTGTGCGCCGTTTTTACAAAGTTTTCAGATTGCCTCTTGGGTTTGCATTTCCAGCTGAATTGGCCATAGAATCAATTGTGTCGAGGAAATTTTTGAATTTGAGGCCTCGGGTGCGGAGTTTTTGACGTCGTCGCCCATAGCCAAATTGCGCGCACGCGTGTGCGCCGTTTTTACAAAGTTTTCAGATTGCCTCTCGGGTTTGCAATTCCATCTGAATTGGCCATAGAATCAATTATGTCGAGAAAGTTTTTGAATTTGAGGCCTCGGGTGCGGAGTTTTTGACGTCGTCGCCCAAAGCCAAACTTGCGCGCATGGTTGTGTGCCGTTTTTACAAAGTTTTCAGATTGCCTCCCAGGTTTGCATCCCTCACTGAATTGGCCATAGAATCAATTGTGTCGAGACGGTTTTTGAATTTGAGGCCTCGGGTGCGGAGTTTTTTACGTCGTCGCCCATAGCCAAATTGCGCGCACACTTGTGCGCCGTTTTTACAAAGTTTTCAGATTGCCTCTCGGGTTTTCACTTCCAGCTGAATTGGCCATCGAATCAATTGTGTCGAGACGGTTTTTGAATTTGAGGCCTCGGGTGCGGAGTTTTTGACGTCGTCGCCCATAGCCAAACTTGCGCGCATTGTTGTGTGCCGTTTTTACAAAGTTTTCAGATTGCCTCCCAGGTTTGCATCCCTCACTGAATTGGCCATAGAATCGATTGTGTCGAGGCGGTTTTTGAATTTGATGCCTCGGGTGCGGAGTTTTTGACGTCGTCGCCCATAGCCAAACTTGCGCGCATGTTTGTGTGCCGTTTTTACAAAGTTTTCAGATTGCCTCCCAGGTTTGCATCCCTCACTGAATTAGCCATAGAATCAATTGTGTCGAGACGGTTTTTGAATTTGAGGCCTCGGGTGCGGAGTTTTTGACGTCGTCGCCCATAGCCAAATTGCGCGCACACTTGTGCGCCGTTTTTACAAAGTTTTCAGATTGCCTCTTGGGTTTGCATTTCCAGCTGAATTGGCCATAGAATCAATTGTGTCGAGGAAATTTTTGAATTTGAGGCCTCGGGTGCGGAGTTTTTGACGTCGTCGCCCATAGCCAAATTGCGCGCACGCGTGTGCGCCGTTTTTACAAAGTTTTCAGATTGCCTCTCGGGTTTGCAATTCCATCTGAATTGGCCATAGAATCAATTGTGTCGAGAAAGTTTTTGAATTTGAGGCCTCGGGTGCGGAGTTTTTGACGTCGTCGCCCATAGCCAAACTTGCGCGCATGGTTGTGTGCCGTTTTTACAAAGTTTTCAAATTGCCTCCCAGGTTTGCATCCCTCACTGAATTGGCCATAGAATCAATTGTGTCGAGACGGTTTTTGAATTTGAGGCCTCGGGTGCGGAGTTTTTGACGTCGTCGCCCATAGCCAAACTTGCGCGCATGGTTGTGTGCCGTTTTTACAAAGTTTTTAGATTGCCTCCCAGGTTTGCATCCCTCACTAAATTGGCCATAGAATCAATTGTGTTGAGACCGTTTTTGAATTTGAGGCCTCGGGTGCGGAGTTTTTGACGTCGTTGCCCATAGCCAAACTTGCGCGCATGGTTGTGTGCTGTTTTTACAAAGTTTTCAGATTGCCTCCCAGGTTTGCATCCCTCACTAAATTGGCCATAGAATCAATTGTGTCGAGACGGTTTTTGAATTTGAGGCCTCGGGTGCGGAGTTTTTGACGTCGTCGCCCATAACCAAATTGCGCGCACACTTGTGCGCCGTTTTTACAAAGTTTTCAGATTGCCTCTTGGGTTTGCATTTCCAGCTGAATTGGCCATAGAATCAATTGTGTCGAGGAAATTTTTGAATTTGAGGCCTCGGGTGCGGAGTTTTTGACGTCGTCGCCCATAGCCAAATTGCGCGCACGCGTGTGCGCCGTTTTTACAAAGTTTTCAGATTGCCTCTCGGGTTTGCAATTCCATCTGAATTGGCCATAGAATCAATTATGTCGAGAAAGTTTTTGAATTTGAGGCCTCGGGTGCGGAGTTTTTGACGTCGTCGCCCAAAGCCAAACTTGCGCGCATGGTTGTGTGCCGTTTTTACAAAGTTTTCAGATTGCCTCCCAGGTTTGCATCCCTCACTGAATTGGCCATAGAATCAATTGTGTCGAGACGGTTTTTGAATTTGAGGCCTCGGGTGCGGAGTTTTTTACGTCGTCGCCCATAGCCAAATTGCGCGCACACTTGTGCGCCGTTTTTACAAAGTTTTCAGATTGCCTCTCGGGTTTTCACTTCCAGCTGAATTGGCCATCGAATCAATTGTGTCGAGACGGTTTTTGAATTTGAGGCCTCGGGTGCGGAGTTTTTGACGTCGTCGCCCATAGCCAAACTTGCGCGCATTGTTGTGTGCCGTTTTTACAAAGTTTTCAGATTGCCTCCCAGGTTTGCATCCCTCACTGAATTGGCCATAGAATCAATTGTGTCGAGGCGGTTTTTGAATTTGATGCCTCGGGTGCGGAGTTTTTGACGTCGTCGCCCATAGCCAAACTTGCGCGCATGTTTGTGTGCCGTTTTTACAAAGTTTTCAGATTGCCTCCCAGGTTTGCATCCCTCACTGAATTGGCCATAGAATCAATTGTGTCGAGACGGTTTTTGAATTTGAGGCCTCGGGTGCGGAGTTTTTGACGTCGTCGCCCATAGCCAAATTGCGCGCACACTTGTGCGCCGTTTTTACAAAGTTTTCAGATTGCCTCTCGGATTTGCATTTCTAGCTGAATTGGCCATAGAATCAATTGTGTCGAAACGGTTTTTGAATTTGAGGCCTCGGGTGCGGAGTTTTTGACGTCGTCGCCCATAGCCAAACTTGCGCGCATGGTTGTGTGCTGTTTTTACAAAGTTTTCAGATTGCCTCCCAGGTTTGCATCCCTCACTAAATTGGCCATAGAATCAATTGTGTCGAGACGGTTTTTGAATTTGAGGCCTCGGGTGCGGAGTTTTTGACGTCGTCGCCCATAGCCAAATTGCGCGCACACTTGTGCGCCGTTTTTACAAAGTTTTCAGATTGCCTCTTGGGTTTGCATTTCCAGCTGAATTGGCCATAGAATCAATTGTGTCGAGGAAATTTTTGAATTTGAGGCCTCGGGTGCGGAGTTTTTGACGTCGTCGCCCATAGCCAAATTGCGCGCACACTTGTGCGCCGTTTTTACAAAGTTTTCAGATTGCCTCTCGGGTTTGCATTTCTAGCTGAATTGGCCATAGAATCAATTGTGTCGAAACGGTTTTTGAATTTGAGGCCTCGGGTGCGGAGTTTTTGACGTCGTCGCCCATAGCCAAATTGCGCGCACACTTGTGCGCCGTTTTTACAAAGTTTTCAGATTGCCTCTCGGGTTTGCATTTCCAGCTGAATTGGCCATAGAATCAATTGTGTCGAGACGGTTTTTGAATTTGAGGCCTCGGGTGCGGAGTTTTTGACGTCGTCGCCCATAGCCAAACTTGCGCGCATGGTTGTGTGCTGTTTTTACAAAGTTTTCAGATTGCCTCCCAGGTTTGCATCCCTCACTAAATTGGCCATAGAATCAATTGTGTCGAGACGGTTTTTGAATTTGAGGCCTCGGGTGCGGAGTTTTTGACGTCGTCGCCCATAGCCAAATTGCGCGCACACTTGTGCGCCGTTTTTACAAAGTTTTCAGATTGCCTCTTGGGTTTGCATTTCCAGCTGAATTGGCCATAGAATCAATTGTGTCGAGGAAATTTTTGAATTTGAGGCCTCGGGTGCGGAGTTTTTGACGTCGTCGCCCATAGCCAAATTGCGCGCACGCGTGTGCGCCGTTTTTACAAAGTTTTCAGATTGCCTCTCGGGTTTGCAATTCCATCTGAATTGGCCATAGAATCAATTGTGTCGAGAAAGTTTTTGAATTTGAGGCCTCGGGTGCGGAGTTTTTGACGTCGTCGCCCAAAGCCAAACTTGCGCGCATGGTTGTGTGCCGTTTTTACAAAGTTTTCAAATTGCCTCCCAGGTTTGCATCCCTCACTGAATTGGCCATAGAATCAATTGTGTCGAGACAGTTTTTGAATTTGAGGCCTCGGGTGCGGAGTTTTTGACGTCGTCGCCCATAGCCAAACTTGCGCGCATGGTTGTGTGCCGTTTTTACAAAGTTTTTAGATTGCCTCCCAGGTTTGCATCCCTCACTGAATTGGCCATAGAATCAATTGTGTTGAGACCGTTTTTGAATTTGAGGCCTCGGGTGCGGAGTTTTTGACGTCGTTGCCCATAGCCAAACTTGCGCGCATGGTTGTGTGCTGTTTTTACAAAGTTTTCAGATTGCCTCCCAGGTTTGCATCCCTCACTAAATTGGCCATAGAATCAATTGTGTCGAGACGGTTTTTGAATTTGAGGCCTCGGGTGCGGAGTTTTTGACGTCGTCGCCCATAACCAAATTGCGCGCACACTTGTGCGCCGTTTTTACAAAGTTTTCAGATTGCCTCTTGGGTTTGCATTTCCAGCTGAATTGGCCATAGAATCAATTGTGTCGAGGAAATTTTTGAATTTGAGGCCTCGGGTGCGGAGTTTTTGACGTCGTCGCCCATAGCCAAATTGCGCGCACGCGTGTGCGCCGTTTTTACAAAGTTTTCAGATTGCCTCTCGGGTTTGCAATTCCATCTGAATTGGCCATAGAATCAATTATGTCGAGAAAGTTTTTGAATTTGAGGCCTCGGGTGCGGAGTTTTTGACGTCGTCGCCCAAAGCCAAACTTGCGCGCATGGTTGTGTGCCGTTTTTACAAAGTTTTCAGATTGCCTCCCAGGTTTGCATCCCTCACTGAATTGGCCATAGAATCAATTGTGTCGAGACGGTTTTTGAATTTGAGGCCTCGGGTGCGGAGTTTTTTACGTCGTCGCCCATAGCCAAATTGCGCGCACACTTGTGCGCCGTTTTTACAAAGTTTTCAGATTGCCTCTCGGGTTTTCACTTCCAGCTGAATTGGCCATCGAATCAATTGTGTCGAGACGGTTTTTGAATTTGAGGCCTCGGGTGCGGAGTTTTTGACGTCGTCGCCCATAGCCAAACTTGCGCGCATTGTTGTGTGCCGTTTTTACAAAGTTTTCAGATTGCCTCCCAGGTTTGCATCCCTCACTGAATTGGCCATAGAATCAATTGTGTCGAGGCGGTTTTTGAATTTGATGCCTCGGGTGCGGAGTTTTTGACGTCGTCGCCCATAGCCAAACTTGCGCGCATGTTTGTGTGCCGTTTTTACAAAGTTTTCAGATTGCCTCCCAGGTTTGCATCCCTCACTGAATTGGCCATAGAATCAATTGTGTCGAGACGGTTTTTGAATTTGAGGCCTCGGGTGCGGAGTTTTTGACGTCGTCGCCCATAGCCAAATTGCGCGCACACTTGTGCGCCGTTTTTACAAAGTTTTCAGATTGCCTCTCGGGTTTGCATTTCTAGCTGAATTGGCCATAGAATCAATTGTGTCGAAACGGTTTTTGAATTTGAGGCCTCGGGTGCGGAGTTTTTGACGTCGTCGCCCATAGCCAAATTGCGCGCACACTTGTGCGCCGTTTTTACAAAGTTTTCAGATTGCCTCTCGGGTTTTCATCTCCAGCTGAATTGGCCATAGAATCAATTGTGTCGAGACGGTTTTTGAATTTGAGGCCTCGGGTGCGGAGTTTTTGACGTCGTCGCCCATAGCCAAACTTGCGCGCATGTTTGTGTGCTGTTTTTACAAAGTTTTCAGATTGCCTCCCAGGTTTGCATCCCTCACTAAATTGGCCATAGAATCAATTGTGTCGAGACGGTTTTTGAATTTGAGGCCTCGGGTGCGGAGTTTTTGACGTCGTCGCCCATAGCCAAATTGCGCGCACACTTGTGCGCCGTTTTTACAAAGTTTTCAGATTGCCTCTTGGGTTTGCATTTCCAGCTGAATTGGCCATAGAATCAACTGTGTCGAGGAAATTTTTGAATTTGAGGCCTCGGGTGCGGAGTTTTTGACGTCGTCGCCCATAGCCAAATTGCGCGCACGCGTGTGCGCCGTTTTTACAAAGTTTTCAGATTGCGTCTCGGGTTTGCAATTCCATCTGAATTGGCCATAGAATCAATTGTTTCGAGAAAGTTTTTGAATTTGAGGCCTCGGGTGCGGAGTTTTTGACGTCGTCGCCCAAAGCCAAACTTGCGCGCATGGTTGTGTGCCGTTTTTACAAAGTTTTCAGATTGCCTCCCAGGTTTGCATCCCTCACTGAATTGGCCATAGAATCAATTGTGTCGAGACGGTTTTTGAATTTGAGGCCTCGGGTGCGGAGTTTTTGACGTCGTCGCCCATATCCAAACTTGCGCGCATGGTTGTGTGCCGTTTTTACAAAGTTTTCAGATTGCCTCCCAGGTTTGCATCCCTCACTGAATTGGCCATAGAATCAATTGTGTTGAGACCGTTTTTGAATTTGAGGCCTCGGGTGCGGAGTTTTTGACGTCGTCGCCCATAGCCAAACTTGCGCGCATGGTTGTGTGCTGTTTTTACAAAGTTTTCAGATTGCCTCCCAGGTTTGCATCCCTCACTAAATTGGCCATAGAATCAATTGTGTCGAGACGGTTTTTGAATTTGAGGCCTCGGGTGCGGAGTTTTTGACGTCGTCGCCCATAGCCAAATTGCGCGCACACTTGTGCGCCGTTTTTACAAAGTTTTCAGATTGCCTCTTGGGTTTGCATTTCCAGCTGAATTGGCCATAGAATCAATTGTGTCGAGAAAATTTTTGAATTTGAGGCCTCGGGTGCGGAGTTTTTGACGTCGTCGCCCATAGCCAAATTGCGCGCACACTTGTGCGCCGTTTTTACAAAGTTTTCAGATTGCCTCTCGGGTTTGCATTTCCATCTGAATTGGCCATAGAATCAATTGTGTCGAGACGGTTTTTGAATTTGAGGCCTCGGGTGCGGAGTTTTTGACGTCGTCGCCCATAGCCAAACTTGCGCGCATGGTTGTGTGCCGTTCTTACAAAGTTTTCAGATTGCCTCCCAGGTTTGCATCCCTCACTGAATTGGCCATAGAATTAATTGTGTCGAGACGGTTTTTGAATTTGAGGCCTCGGGTGCGGAGTTTTTTAAGTCGTCGCCCATAGCCAAACTTGCGCGCATGGTTGTGTGCCGTTTTTACAAAGTTTTCAGATTGCCTCCCAGGTTTGCATCCCTCACTGAATTGGCCATAGAATCAATTGTGCGGAGACGGTTTTTGAATTTGAGGCCTCGGGTGCGGAGTTTTTGACGTCGTCGCCCATAGCCAAATTGCGCGCACACTTGTGCGCCGTTTTTACAAAGTTTTCAGATTGCCTCTTGGGTTTGCACTTCTAGCTAAATTGGCCATAGAATCAATTGTGTCGAGAAAATTTTTGAATTTGAGGCCTCGGGTGCGGAGTTTTTGACGTCGTCGCCCATAGCCAAATTACGCGCACACTTGTGCGCCGTTTTTACAAAGTTTTCAGATTGCCTCTCGGGTTTGCATTTCCAGCTGAATTGGCCATAGAATCAATTGTGTCGAGACGGTTTTTGAATTTGAGGCCTCGGGTGCGGAGTTTTTGACGTCGTCGCCCATAGCCAAACTTGCGCGCATGGTTGTGTGCTGTTTTTACAAAGTTTTCAAATTGCCTCCCAGGTTTGCATCCCTCACTAAATTGGCCATAGAATCAATTGTGTCGAGACGGTTTTTGAATTTGAGGCCTCGGGTGCGGAGTTTTTGACGTCGTCGCCCATAGCCAAACTTGCGCGCATGTTTGTGTGCTGTTTTTACAAAGTTTTCAGATTGCCTCCCAGGTTTGCATCCCTCACTAAATTGGCCATAGAATCAATTGTGTCGAGACGGTTTTTGAATTTGAGGCCTCGGGTGCGGAGTTTTTGACGTCGTCGCCCATAGCCAAATTGCGCGCACACTTGTGCGCCGTTTTTACAAAGTTTTCAGATTGCCTCTTGGGTTTGCATTTCCAGCTGAATTGGCCATAGAATCAACTGTGTCGAGGAAATTTTTGAATTTGAGGCCTCGGGTGCGGAGTTTTTGACGTCGTCGCCCATAGCCAAATTGCGCGCACGCGTGTGCGCCGTTTTTACAAAGTTTTCAGATTGCGTCTCGGGTTTGCAATTCCATCTGAATTGGCCATAGAATCAATTGTTTCGAGAAAGTTTTTGAATTTGAGGCCTCGGGTGCGGAGTTTTTGACGTCGTCGCCCAAAGCCAAACTTGCGCGCATGGTTGTGTGCCGTTTTTACAAAGTTTTCAGATTGCCTCCCAGGTTTGCATCCCTCACTGAATTGGCCATAGAATCAATTGTGTCGAGACGGTTTTTGAATTTGAGGCCTCGGGTGCGGAGTTTTTGACGTCGTCGCCCATATCCAAACTTGCGCGCATGGTTGTGTGCCGTTTTTACAAAGTTTTCAGATTGCCTCCCAGGTTTGCATCCCTCACTGAATTGGCCATAGAATCAATTGTGTTGAGACCGTTTTTGAATTTGAGGCCTCGGGTGCGGAGTTTTTGACGTCGTCGCCCATAGCCAAACTTGCGCGCATGGTTGTGTGCTGTTTTTACAAAGTTTTCAGATTGCCTCCCAGGTTTGCATCCCTCACTAAATTGGCCATAGAATCAATTGTGTCGAGACGGTTTTTGAATTTGAGGCCTCGGGTGCGGAGTTTTTGACGTCGTCGCCCATAGCCAAATTGCGCGCACACTTGTGCGCCGTTTTTACAAAGTTTTCAGATTGCCTCTTGGGTTTGCATTTCCAGCTGAATTGGCCATAGAATCAATTGTGTCGAGAAAATTTTTGAATTTGAGGCCTCGGGTGCGGAGTTTTTGACGTCGTCGCCCATAGCCAAATTGCGCGCACACTTGTGCGCCGTTTTTACAAAGTTTTCAGATTGCCTCTCGGGTTTGCATTTCCATCTGAATTGGCCATAGAATCAATTGTGTCGAGACGGTTTTTGAATTTGAGGCCTCGGGTGCGGAGTTTTTGACGTCGTCGCCCATAGCCAAACTTGCGCGCATGGTTGTGTGCCGTTCTTACAAAGTTTTCAGATTGCCTCCCAGGTTTGCATCCCTCACTGAATTGGCCATAGAATTAATTGTGTCGAGACGGTTTTTGAATTTGAGGCCTCGGGTGCGGAGTTTTTTAAGTCGTCGCCCATAGCCAAACTTGCGCGCATGGTTGTGTGCCGTTTTTACAAAGTTTTCAGATTGCCTCCCAGGTTTGCATCCCTCACTGAATTGGCCATAGAATCAATTGTGCGGAGACGGTTTTTGAATTTGAGGCCTCGGGTGCGGAGTTTTTGACGTCGTCGCCCATAGCCAAATTGCGCGCACACTTGTGCGCCGTTTTTACAAAGTTTTCAGATTGCCTCTTGGGTTTGCACTTCTAGCTAAATTGGCCATAGAATCAATTGTGTCGAGAAAATTTTTGAATTTGAGGCCTCGGGTGCGGAGTTTTTGACGTCGTCGCCCATAGCCAAATTACGCGCACACTTGTGCGCCGTTTTTACAAAGTTTTCAGATTGCCTCTCGGGTTTGCATTTCCAGCTGAATTGGCCATAGAATCAATTGTGTCGAGACGGTTTTTGAATTTGAGGCCTCGGGTGCGGAGTTTTTGACGTCGTCGCCCATAGCCAAACTTGCGCGCATGGTTGTGTGCTGTTTTTACAAAGTTTTCAAATTGCCTCCCAGGTTTGCATCCCTCACTAAATTGGCCATAGAATCAATTGTGTCGAGACGGTTTTTGAATTTGAGGCCTCGGGTGCGGAGTTTTTGACGTCGTCGCCCATAGCCAAACGTGCGCGCATGGTTGTGTGCCGTTTTTACAAAGTTTTCAGATTGCCTCCCAGGTTTGCATCCCTCACTGAATTGGCCATAGAATCAATTATGTCGAGATGGTTTTTGAATTTGAGGCCTCGGGTGCGGAGTTTTTGACGTCGTCGCCCATAGCCAAATTGCGCGCACACTTGTGCGTCGTTTTTACAAAGTTTTCAAATTACCTCTCGGGTTTGCACTTCCAGTTGAATTGGCCATAGAATCAATTGTGTCGAGACGGCTTTTGAATTTGAGGCCTCGGGTGCGGAGTTTGTGACGTCGTCGCCCATAGCCAAATTGCGCGCACACTTGTGCGCCGTTTTTACAAAGTTTTCAGATTACCTCTCGGGTTTGCACTTCCAGTTGAATTGGCCATAGAATCAATTGTGTCGAGAAATTTTTTGAATTTGAGGCCTCGGGTGCGGAGTTTTTGACGTCGTCGCCCATAGCCAAATTGCGCGCACACTTGTGCGCCGTTTTTACAAAGTTTTCAGATTGCCTCTCGGGTTTGCATTTCCAGCTGAATTGGCCATAGAATCAATTGTGCTGAGACGGTTTTTGAATTTGAGGCCTCGGGTGCGGAGTTTTTGACGTCGTCGCCCATAGCCAAACTTGCGCGCATGGTTGTGTGCCGTTTTTACAAAGTTTTCAGATTGCCTCCCAGGTTTGCATCCCTCACTGAATTGGCCATAAAATCAATTGTGTCGAGACCGTTTTTGAATTTGAGGCCTCGGGTGCGGAGTTTTTGACGTCGTCGCCCATAGCCAAACTTGCGCGCATGGTTGTGTGCCGTTTTTACAAAGTTTTCAGATTGCCTCCCAGGTTTGCATCCCTCACTAAATTGGCCATAGAATCAATTGTGTCGAGAAAATTTTTGAATTTGAGGCCTCGGGTGCGGAGTTTTTGACGTCGTCGCCCATAGCCAAATTGCGCGCACACTTGTGCGCCGTTTTTACAAAGTTTTCAGATTGCCTCTCGGGTTTGCATTTCCAGCTGAATTGGCCATAGAATCAATTGTGTCGAGAAATTTTTTGAATTTGAGGCCTCGGGTGCGGAGTTTTTGACGTCGTCGCCCATAGCCAAATTGCGCGCACACTTGTGCGCCGTTTTTACTAAGTTTTCAGATTACCTCTCGGGTTTGCATTTCCAGCTGAATTGGCCATAGAATCAATTGTGTCGAGAAAGTTTTTGAATTTGAGGCCTCGGGTGCGGAGTTTTTGACGTCGTCGCCCAAAGCCAAACTTGCGCGCATGGTTGTGTGCCGTTTTTACAAAGTTTTCAGATTGCCTCCTAGGTTTGCATCCCTCACTGAATTGGTCATAGAATCAATTGTGTCGAGACGGTTTTTGAATTTGAGGCCTCGGGTGCGTAGTTTTTGACGTCGTCGCCCATAGCCAAACTTGCGCGCATGGTTGTGTGCCGTTTTTACAAAGTTTTCAGATTGCCTCCCAGGTTTGCATCCCCCACTGAATTGGCCATAGAATCAATTGTGTTGAGACGGTTTTTGAATTTGAGGCCTCGGGTGCGGAGTTTTTGACGTCGTCGCCCATAGGCAAATTGCGCGCACACTTGTGCGCCGTTTTTACAAAGTTTTCAGATTGCCTCTCGGGTTTGCACTTCCAGTTGAATTGGCCATAGAATCAATTGTGTCGAGAAAATTTTTGAATTTGAGGCCTCGGGTGCGGAGTTTTTGACGTAGTCGCCCATAGCTAAATTGCGCGCACACTTGTGCGCCGTTTTTACAAAGTTTTCAGATTGCCTTTCGGGTTTGCACTTCTAGCTGAATTGGCCATATAATCAATTGTGTCGAGACGGTTTTTGAATTTGAGGCCTCGGGTGTGGAGTTTTTGACGTCGTCGCCCATAGCCAAATTGCGCGCACACTTGTGCGCAGTTTTTACAAAGTTTTCAGATTGCCTCTCTGGTTTGCACTTCTAGCTGAATTGGCCATAGAATCAATTGTGTCGAGAAATTTTTTGAATTTGAGGCCTCGGGTGCGGAGTTTTTGACGTCGTCGCCCATAGCCAAATTATGCGCACACTTGTGCACCGTTTTTACAAAGTTTTCAGATTGCCTCTCGGGTTTGCACTTCCAGTTGAATTGGCCATAGAATCAATTGTGTCGAGAAAATTTTTGAATTTGAGGCCTCGGGTGCGGAGTTTTTGACGTCGTCGCCCATAGCCAAATTGCGCGCACACTTGTGCGCCGTTTTTACAAAGTTTTCAGATTGCCTCTCGGGTTTGCATTTCCAGCTGAATTGGCCATATAATCCATTGTGTCGAGAAAATTTTTGAATTTGAGGCCTCGGGTGCGGAGTTTTTGACGTCGTCGCCCATAGCCAAATTGCGCGCACACTTGTGCGCCGTTTTTACAAAGTTTTCAGATTGCCTCTCGGGTTTGCACTTCTAGCTGAATTGGCAATAGAATCAATTGTGTCGAGAAATTTTTTGAATTTGAGGCCTCGGGTGCGGAGTTTTTGACGTCGTCGCCCATAGCCAAATTGCACGCACACTTGTGCGCCGTTTTTACAAAATTTTCAGATTACCTCTCGGGTTTGCACTTCCAGTTGAATTGGCCATAGAATCAATTGTGTCGAGAAAATTTTTGAATTTGAGGCCTCGGGTGCGGAGTTTTTGACGTCGTCGCCCATAGCCAAATTGCGCGCACGCTTGTGCGCCGTTTTTACAAAGTTTTCAGATTGCCTCTCGGGTTTTCATTTCCAGCTGAATTGGCCATAGAATCAATTGTGTCGAGAAATTTTTTGAATTTGAGGCCTCGGGTGCGAAGTTTTTGACGTCGTCGCCCATAGCCAAATTGCGCGCACACTTGTGCGCCGTTTTTACTAAGTTTTCACATTACCTCTCGGGTTTGCATTTCCAGCTGAATTGGCCATAGAATCAATTGTGTCGAGAAAGTTTTTGAATTTGAGGCCTCGGGTGCGGAGTTTTTGACGTCGTCGCCCAAAGCCAAACTTGCGCGCATGGTTGTGTGCCGTTTTTACAAAGTTTTCAGATTGCCTCCTAGGTTTGCATCCCTCACTGAATTGGTCATAGAATCAATTGTGTCGAGACGGTTTTTGAATTTGAGGCCTCGGGTGCGTAGTTTTTGACGTCGTCGCCCATAGCCAAACTTGCGCGCATGGTTGTGTGCCGTTTTTACAAAGTTTTCAGATTGCCTCCCAGGTTTGCATCCCTCACTGAATTGGCCATAGAATCAATTGTGTCGAGACGGTTTTTGAATTTGAGGCCTCGGGTGCGTAGTTTTTGACGTCGTCGCCCATAGCCAAATTGCGCGCACACTTGTGCGCCGTTTTTACAAAATTTTCAGATTGCCTCTTGGGTTTGCATTTCCAGCTGAATTGGCCATAGAATCAATTGTGTCGAGAAAATTTTTGAATTTGAGGCCTCGGGTGCAGAGTTTTTGACGTCGTCGCCCAAAGCCAAATTGCGCGCACGCTTGTGCGCCGTTTTTACAAAGTTTTCAGATTGCCTCTCGGGTTTGCATTTCCATCTGAATTGGCCATAGAATCAATTGTGTCGATAAAGTTTTTGAATTTGAGGCCTCGGGTGCGGAGTTTTTGACGTCGTCGCCCAAAACCAAACTTGCGCGCATGGTTGTGTGCCGTTTTTACAAAGTTTTCAGATTGCCTCCCAGGTTTGCATCCCTCATTGAATTGGCCATAGAATCAATTGTGTCGAGACGGTTTTTGAATTTGAGCCTCGGGTGCGGAGTTTTTGACGTAGTCGCCCATAGCCAAACTTGCGCGCATGGTTGTGTGCCGTTTTTACAAAGTTTTCAGATTACCTCCCAGGTTTACATCCCTCACTGAATTGGCCATAGAATCAATTGTGTCGAGACGGTTTTTGAATTTGAGGCCTCGGGTGCGGAGTTTGTGACGTCGTCGCCCATAGCCAAATTGCGCGCACACTTGTGCGCCGTTTTTACAAAGTTTTCAGATTACCTCTCGGGTTTGCACTTCCAGTTGAATTGGCCATATAATCAATTGTGTCAAGAAATTTTTTGAATTTGAGGCCTCGGGTGCGGAGTTTTTGACGTCGTCGCCCATAGCCAAATTGTGCGCACGCTTGTGCGCCGTTTTTACAAAGTTTTCAGATTGCCTCTCGGGTTTTCATTTCCAGCTGAATTGGCCATAGAATCAATTGTGTCGAGAAATTTTTTGAATTTGAGGCCTCGGGTGCGGAGTTTTTGACGTCGTCGCCCATAGCCAACTTGCGCGCACACTTGTGCGCCGTTTTTACTAAGTTTTCAGATTACCTCTCGGGTTTGCATTTCCAGCTGAATTGGCCATAGAATCAATTGTGTCGAGAAAGTTTTTGAATTTGAGGCCTCGGGTGCGGAGTTTTTGACGTCGTCGCCCAAAGCCAAACTTGCGCGCATGGTTGTGTGCCGTTTTTACAAAGTTTTCAGATTGCCTCCTAGGTTTGCATCCCTCACTGAATTGGTCATAGAATCAATTGTGTCGAGACGGTTTTTGAATTTGAGGCCTCGGGAGCGTAGTTTTTGACGTCGTCGCCCATAGCCAAACTTGCGCGCATGGTTGTGTGCCGTTTTTACAAAGTTTTCAGATTGCCTCCCAGGTTTGCATCCCTCACTGAATTGGCCATAGAATAAATTATGTCGAGACGGTTTTTGAATTTGAGGCCTCGGGTGCGGAGTTTTTGACGTCGTCGCCCATAGCCAAACTTGCGCGCATGGTTGTGTGCCGTTTTTACAAAGTTTTCAGATTGCCTCCCAGGTTTGCATCCCTCACTGAATTGGCCATAGAATCAATTATGTCGAGATGGTTTTTGAATTTGAGGCCTCGGGTGCGGAGTTTTTGACGTCGTCGCCCATAGCCAAATTGCGCGCACACTTGTGCGCCGTTTTTACAAAGTTTTCAAATTACCTCTCGGGTTTGCACTTCCAGTTGAATTGGCCATAGAATCAATTGTGTCGAGACGGCTTTTGAATTTGAGGCCTCGGGTGCGGAGTTTGTGACGTCGTCGCCCATAGCCAAATTGCGCGCACACTTGTGCGCCGTTTTTACAAAGTTTTAAGATTACCTCTCGGGTTTGCACTTCCAGTTGAATTGGCCAAAGAATCAATTGTGTCGAGAATTTTTTTGAATTTGAGGCCTCGGGTGCGGAGTTTTTGACGTCGTCGCCCATAGCCAAATTGCGCGCACACTTGTGCGCCGTTTTTACAAAGTTTTCAGATTGCCTCTCGGGTTTGCATTTCCAGCTGAATTGGCCATAGAATCAATTGTGCTGAGACGGTTTTTGAATTTGAGGCCTCGGGTGCGGAGTTTTTGACGTCGTCGCCCATAGCCAAACTTGCGCGCATGGTTGTGTGCCGTTTTTACAAAGTTTTCAGATTGCCTCCCAGGTTTGCATCCCTCACTGAATTGGCCATAGAATCAATTGTGTCGAGACCGTTTTTGAATTTGAGGCCTCGGGTGCGGAGTTTTTGACGTCGTCGCCCATAGCCAAACTTGCGCGCATGGTTGTGTGCCGTTTTTACAAAGTTTTCAGATTGCCTCCCAGGTTTGCACCCCTCACTAAATTGGCCATAGAATCAATTGTGTCGAGAAAATTTTTGAATTTGAGGCCTCGGGTGCGGAGTTTTTGACGTCGTCGCCCATAGCCAAATTGCGCGCACACTTGTGCGCCGTTTTTACTAAGTTTTCAGATTACCTCTCGGGTTTGCATTTCCAGCTGAATTGGCCATAGAATCAATTGTGTCGAGAAAGTTTTTGAATTTGAGGCCTCGGGTGCGGAGTTTTTGACGTCGTCGCCCAAAGCCAAACTTGCGCGCATGGTTGTGTGCCGTTTTTACAAAGTTTTCAGATTGCCTCCTAGGTTTGCATCCCTCACTGAATTGGTCATAGAATCAATTGTGTCGAGACGGTTTTTGAATTTGAGGCCTCGGGTGCGTAGTTTTTGACGTCGTCGCCCATAGCCAAACTTGCGCGCATGGTTGTGTGCCATTTTTACAAAGTTTTCAGATTGCCTCCCAGGTTTGCATCCCCCACTGAATTGGCCATAGAATCAATTGTGTTGAGACGGTTTTTGAATTTGAGGCCTCGGGTGCGGAGTTTTTGACGTCGTCGCCCATAGGCAAATTGCGCGCACACTTGTGCGCCGTTTTTACAAAGTTTTCAGATTGCCTCTCGGGTTTGCACTTCCAGTTGAATTGGCCATAGAATCAATTGTGTCGAGAAATTTTTTGAATTTGAGGCCTCGGGTGTGGAGTTTTTGACGTAGTCGCCCATAGCCAAACTTGCGCGCACGCTTGTGCGCCGTTTTTACAAAGTTTTCAGATTGCCTCTCGGGTTTGCATTTCCATCTGAATTGGCCATAGAATCAATTGTGTCGATAAAGTTTTTGAATTTGAGGCCTCGGGTGCGGAGTTTTTGACGTCGTCGCCCAAAACCAAACTTGCGCGCATGGTTGTGTGCCGTTTTTACAAAGTTTTCAGATTGCCTCCCAGGTTTGCATCCCTCACTGAATTGGCCATAGAATCAATTGTGTCGAGACGGTTTTTGAATTTGAGGCCTCGGGTGCGGAGTTTTTGACGTAGTCGCCCATAGCCAAACTTGCGCGCATGGTTGTGTGCCGTTTTTACAAAGTTTTCAGATTACCTCCCAGGTTTACATCCCTCACTGAATTGGCCATAGAATCAATTGTGTCGAGACGGTTTTTGAATTTGAGGCCTCGGGTGCGGAGTTTGTGACGTCGTCGCCCATAGCCAAATTGCGCGCACACTTGTGCGCCGTTTTTACAAAGTTTTCAGATTACCTCTCGGGTTTGCACTTCCAGTTGAATTGGCCATAGAATCAATTGTGTCAAGAAATTTTTTGAATTTGAGGCCTCGGGTGCGGAGTTTTTGACGTCGTCGCCCATAGCCAAATTGTGCGCACGCTTGTGCGCCGTTTTTACAAAGTTTTCAGATTGCCTCTCGGGTTTTCATTTCCAGCTGAATTGGCCATAGAATCAATTGTGTCGAGAAATTTTTTGAATTTGAGGCCTCGGGTGCGGAGTTTTTGACGTCGTCGCCCATAGCCAACTTGCGCGCACACTTGTGCGCCGTTTTTACTAAGTTTTCAGATTACCTCTCGGGTTTGCATTTCCAGCTGAATTGGCCATAGAATCAATTGTGTCGAGAAAGTTTTTGAATTTGAGGCATCGGGTGCGGAGTTTTTGACGTCGTCGCCCAAAGCCAAACTTGCGCGCATGGTTGTGTGCCGTTTTTACAAAGTTTTCAGATTGCCTCCTAGGTTTGCATCCCTCACTGAATTGGTCATAGAATCAATTGTGTCGAGACGGTTTTTGAATTTGAGGCCTCGGGAGCGTAGTTTTTGACGTCGTCGCCCATAGCCAAACTTGCGCGCATGGTTGTGTGCCGTTTTTACAAAGTTTTCAGATTGCCTCCCAGGTTTGCATCCCTCACTGAATTGGCCATAGAATAAATTATGTCGAGACGGTTTTTGAATTTGAGGCCTCGGGTGCGGAGTTTTTGACGTCGTCGCCCATAGCCAAACTTGCGCGCATGGTTGTGTGCCGTTTTTACAAAGTTTTCAGATTGCCTCCCAGGTTTGCATCCCTCACTGAATTGGCCATAGAATCAATTATGTCGAGATGGTTTTTGAATTTGAGGCCTCGGGTGCGGAGTTTTTGACGTCGTCGCCCATAGCCAAATTGTGCGCACACTTGTGCGCCGTTTTTACAAAGTTTTCAAATTACCTCTCGGGTTTGCACTTCCAGTTGAATTGGCCATAGAATCAATTGTGTCGAGACGGCTTTTGAATTTGAGGCCTCGGGTGCGGAGTTTGTGACGTCGTCGCCCATAGCCAAATTGCGCGCACACTTGTGCGCCGTTTTTACAAAGTTTTAAGATTACCTCTCGGGTTTGCACTTCCAGTTGAATTGGCCATAGAATCAATTGTGTCGAGAATTTTTTTGAATTTGAGGCCTCGGGTGCGGAGTTTTTGACGTCGTCGCCCATAGCCAAATTGCGCGCACACTTGTGCGCCGTTTTTACAAAGTTTTCAGATTGCCTCTCGGGTTTGCATTTCCAGCTGAATTGGCCATAGAATCAATTGTGCTGAGACGGTTTTTGAATTTGAGGCCTCGGGTGCGGAGTTTTTGACGTCGTCGCCCATAGCCAAACTTGCGCGCATGGTTGTGTGCCGTTTTTACAAAGTTTTCAGATTGCCTCCCAGGTTTGCATCCCTCACTGAATTGGCCATAGAATCAATTGTGTCGAGACCGTTTTTGAATTTGAGGCCTCGGGTGCGGAGTTTTTGACGTCGTCGCCCATAGCCAAACTTGCGCGCATGGTTGTGTGCCGTTTTTACAAAGTTTTCAGATTGCCTCCCAGGTTTGCACCCCTCACTAAATTGGCCATAGAATCAATTGTGTCGAGAAAATTTTTGAATTTGAGGCCTCGGGTGCGGAGTTTTTGACGTCGTCGCCCATAGCCAAATTGCGCGCACACTTGTGCGCCGTTTTTACTAAGTTTTCAGATTACCTCTCGGGTTTGCATTTCCAGCTGAATTGGCCATAGAATCAATTGTGTCGAGAAAGTTTTTGAATTTGAGGCCTCGGGTGCGGAGTTTTTGACGTCGTCGCCCAAAGCCAAACTTGCGCGCATGGTTGTGTGCCGTTTTTACAAAGTTTTCAGATTGCCTCCTAGGTTTGCATCCCTCACTGAATTGGTCATAGAATCAATTGTGTCGAGACGGTTTTTGAATTTGAGGCCTCGGGTGCGGAGTTTGTGACGTCGTCGCCCATAGCCAAATTGCGCGCACACTTGTGCGCCGTTTTTACAAAGTTTTCAGATTACCTCTCGGGTTTGCACTTCCAGTTGAATTGGCCATAGAATCAATTGTGTCAAGAAATTTTTTGAATTTGAGGCCTCGGGTGCGGAGTTTTTGACGTCGTCGCCCATAGCCAAATTGTGCGCACGCTTGTGCGCCGTTTTTACAAAGTTTTCAGATTGCCTCTCGGGTTTTCATTTCCAGCTGAATTGGCCATAGAATCAATTGTGTCGAGAAATTTTTTGAATTTGAGGCCTCGGGTGCGGAGTTTTTGACGTCGTCGCCCATAGCCAACTTGCGCGCACACTTGTGCGCCGTTTTTACTAAGTTTTCAGATTACCTCTCGGGTTTGCATTTCCAGCTGAATTGGCCATAGAATCAATTGTGTCGAGAAAGTTTTTGAATTTGAGGCATCGGGTGCGGAGTTTTTGACGTCGTCGCCCAAAGCCAAACTTGCGCGCATGGTTGTGTGCCGTTTTTACAAAGTTTTCAGATTGCCTCCTAGGTTTGCATCCCTCACTGAATTGGTCATAGAATCAATTGTGTCGAGACGGTTTTTGAATTTGAGGCCTCGGGAGCGTAGTTTTTGACGTCGTCGCCCATAGCCAAACTTGCGCGCATGGTTGTGTGCCGTTTTTACAAAGTTTTCAGATTGCCTCCCAGGTTTGCATCCCTCACTGAATTGGCCATAGAATAAATTATGTCGAGACGGTTTTTGAATTTGAGGCCTCGGGTGCGGAGTTTTTGACGTCGTCGCCCATAGCCAAACTTGCGCGCATGGTTGTGTGTCGTTTTTACAAAGTTTTCAGATTGCCTCCCAGGTTTGCATCCCTCACTGAATTGGCCATAGAATCAATTATGTCGAGATGGTTTTTGAATTTGAGGCCTCGGGTGCGGAGTTTTTGACGTCGTCGCCCATAGCCAAATTGTGCGCACACTTGTGCGCCGTTTTTACAAAGTTTTCAAATTACCTCTCGGGTTTGCACTTCCAGTTGAATTGGCCATAGAATCAATTGTGTCGAGACGGCTTTTGAATTTGAGGCCTCGGGTGCGGAGTTTGTGACGTCGTCGCCCATAGCCAAATTGCGCGCACACTTGTGCGCCGTTTTTACAAAGTTTTAAGATTACCTCTCGGGTTTGCACTTCCAGTTGAATTGGCCATAGAATCAATTGTGTCGAGAATTTTTTTGAATTTGAGGCCTCGGGTGCGGAGTTTTTGACGTCGTCGCCCATAGCCAAATTGCGCGCACACTTGTGCGCCGTTTTTACAAAGTTTTCAGATTGCCTCTCGGGTTTGCATTTCCAGCTGAATTGGCCATAGAATCAATTGTGCTGAGACGGTTTTTGAATTTGAGGCCTCGGGTGCGGAGTTTTTGACGTCGTCGCCCATAGCCAAACTTGCGCGCATGGTTGTGTGCCGTTTTTACAAAGTTTTCAGATTGCCTCCCAGGTTTGCATCCCTCACTGAATTGGCCATAGAATCAATTGTGTCGAGACCGTTTTTGAATTTGAGGCCTCGGGTGCGGAGTTTTTGACGTCGTCGCCCATAGCCAAACTTGCGCGCATGGTTGTGTGCCGTTTTTACAAAGTTTTCAGATTGCCTCCCAGGTTTGCACCCCTCACTAAATTGGCCATAGAATCAATTGTGTTGAGACGGTTTTTGAATTTGAGGCCTCGGGTGCGGAGTTTTTGACGTCGTCGCCCATAGGCAAATTGCGCGCACACTTGTGCGCCGTTTTTACAAAGTTTTCAGATTGCCTCTCGGGTTTGCACTTCCAGTTGAATTGGCCATAGAATCAATTGTGTCGAGAAATTTTTTGAATTTGAGGCCTCGGGTGTGGAGTTTTTGACGTAGTCGCCCATAGCTAAATTGCGCGCACACTTGTGCGCCGTTTTTACAAAGTTTTCAGATTGCCTTTCGGGTTTGCACTTCCAGTTGAATTGGCCATAGAATCAATTGTGTCGAGACGGCTTTTGAATTTGAGGCCTCGGGTGCGGAGTTTGTGACGTCGTCGCCCATAGCCAAATTGCGCGCACACTTGTGCGCCGTTTTTACAAAGTTTTAAGATTACCTCTCGGGTTTGCACTTCCAGTTGAATTGGCCATAGAATCAATTGTGTCGAGAATTTTTTTGAATTTGAGGCCTCGGGTGCGGAGTTTTTGACGTCGTCGCCCATAGCCAAATTGCGCGCACACTTGTGCGCCGTTTTTACAAAGTTTTCAGATTGCCTCTCGGGTTTGCATTTCCAGCTGAATTGGCCATAGAATCAATTGTGCTGAGACGGTTTTTGAATTTGAGGCCTCGGGTGCGGAGTTTTTGACGTCGTCGCCCATAGCCAAACTTGCGCGCATGGTTGTGTGCCGTTTTTACAAAGTTTTCAGATTGCCTCCCAGGTTTGCATCCCTCACTGAATTGGCCATAGAATCAATTGTGTCGAGACCGTTTTTGAATTTGAGGCCTCGGGTGCGGAGTTTTTGACGTCGTCGCCCATAGCCAAACTTGCGCGCATGGTTGTGTGCCGTTTTTACAAAGTTTTCAGATTGCCTCCCAGGTTTGCACCCCTCACTAAATTGGCCATAGAATCAATTGTGTCGAGAAAATTTTTGAATTTGAGGCCTCGGGTGCGGAGTTTTTGACGTCGTCGCCCATAGCCAAATTGCGCGCACACTTGTGCGCCGTTTTTACTAAGTTTTCAGATTACCTCTCGGGTTTGCATTTCCAGCTGAATTGGCCATAGAATCAATTGTGTCGAGAAAGTTTTTGAATTTGAGGCCTCGGGTGCGGAGTTTTTGACGTCGTCGCCCAAAGCCAAACTTGCGCGCATGGTTGTGTGCCGTTTTTACAAAGTTTTCAGATTGCCTCCTAGGTTTGCATCCCTCACTGAATTGGTCATAGAATCAATTGTGTCGAGACGGTTTTTGAATTTGAGGCCTCGGGTGCGTAGTTTTTGACGTCGTCGCCCATAGCCAAACTTGCGCGCATGGTTGTGTGCCATTTTTACAAAGTTTTCAGATTGCCTCCCAGGTTTGCATCCCCCACTGAATTGGCCATAGAATCAATTGTGTTGAGACGGTTTTTGAATTTGAGGCCTCGGGTGCGGAGTTTTTGACGTCGTCGCCCATAGGCAAATTGCGCGCACACTTGTGCGCCGTTTTTACAAAGTTTTCAGATTGCCTCTCGGGTTTGCACTTCCAGTTGAATTGGCCATAGAATCAATTGTGTCGAGAAATTTTTTGAATTTGAGGCCTCGGGTGTGGTGTTTTTGACGTAGTCGCCCATAGCTAAATTGCGCGCACACTTGTGCGCCGTTTTTACAAAGTTTTCAGATTGCCTTTCGGGTTTGCACTTCTAGCTGAATTGGCCATAGAATCAATTGTGTCGAGACGGTTTTTGAATTTGAGGCCTCGGGTGTGGAGTTTTTGACGTCGTCGCCCATAGCCAAATTGTGCGCACACTTGTGCGCAGTTTTTACAAAGTTTTCAGATTGCCTCTCTGGTTTGCACTTCTAGCTGAATTGGCCATAGAATCAATTGTGTCGAGAAATTTTTTGAATTTGAGGCCTCGGGTGCGGAGTTTTTGACGTCGTCGCCCATAGCCAAATTATGCGCACACTTGTGCGCCGTTTTTACAAAGTTTTCAGATTGCCTCTCGGGTTTGCATTTCCAGCTGAATTGGCCATATAATCAATTGTGTCGAGAAAATTTTTGAATTTGAGGCCTCGGGTGCGGAGTTTTTGACGTCGTCGCCCATAGCCAAATTGCGCGCACACTTGTGCGCCGTTTTTACAAAGTTTTCAGATTGCCTCTCGGGTTTGCACTTCTAGCTGAATTGGCAATAGAATCAATTGTGTCGAGAAATTTTTTGAATTTGAGGCCTCGGGTGCGGAGTTTTTGACGTCGTCGCCCATAGCCAAATTGCACGCACACTTGTGCGCCGTTTTTAAAAAGTTTTCAGATTGCCTCTCGGGTTTGCACTTCCAATTGAATTGGCCATAGAATCAATTGTGTCGAAAAAATTTTTGAATTTGAGGCCTCGGGTGCGGAGTTTTTGACGTCGTCGCCCATAGCCAAATTGCGCGCACACTTGTGCGCCGTGTTTACAAAGTTTTTAGATTGCCTCTCGGGTTTTCATTTCCAGCTGAATTGGCCATAGAATCAATTGTGTCGAGAAAGTTTTTGAATTTGAGGCCTCGGGTGCGGAGTTTTTGACGTCGTCGCCCAAAGCCAAACTTGCGCGCATGGTTGTGTGCCGTTTTTACAAAGTTTTCAGATTGCCTCCTAGGTTTGCATCCCTCACTGAATTGGTCATAGAATCAATTGTGTTGAGACGGTTTTTGAATTTGAGGCCTCGGGTGCGTAGTTTTTGACGTCGTCGCCCATAGCCAAACTTGCGCGCATGGTTGTGTGCCGTTTTTACAATGTTTTCAGATTGCCTCCCAGGTTTGCATCCCCCACTGAATTGGCCATAGAATCAATTGTGTTGAGACGGTTTTTGAATTTGAGGCCTCGGGTGCGGAGTTTTTGACGTCGTCGCCCATAGGCAAATTGCGCGCACACTTGTGCGCCGTTTTTACAAAGTTTTCAGATTGCCTCTCGGGTTTGCACTTCCAGTTGAATTGGCCATAGAATCAATTGTGTCGAGAAAATTTTTGAATTTGAGGCCTCGGGTGCGGAGTTTTTGACGTAGTCGCCCATAGCTAAATTGCGCGCACACTTGTGCGCCGTTTTTACAAAGTTTTCAGATTGCCTTTCGGGTTTGCACTTCTAGCTGAATTGGCCATATAATCAATTGTGTCGAGACGGTTTTTGAATTTGAGGCCTCGGGTGTGGAGTTTTTGACGTCGTCGCCCATAGCCAAATTGCGCGCACACTTGTGCGCAGTTTTTACAAAGTTTTCAGATTGCCTCTCGGGTTTGCACTTCTAGCTGAATTGGCCATAGAATCAATTGTGTCGAGAAATTTTTTGAATTTGAGGCCTCGGGTGCGGAGTTTTTGACGTCGTCGCCCATAGCCAAATTGCGCGCACACTTGTGCGCCGTTTTTACAAAGTTTTCAGATTGCCTCTCGGGTTTGCACTTCCAGTTGAATTGGCCATAGAATCAATTGTGTCGAGAAAATTTTTGAATTTGAGGCCTCGGGTGCGGAGTTTTTGACGTCGTCGCCCATAGCCAAATTGCGCGCACACTTGTGCGCCGTTTTTACAAAGTTTTCAGATTGCCTCTCGGGTTTGCATTTCCAGCTGAATTGGCCATATAATCAATTGTGTCGAGAAATTTTTTGAATTTGAGGCCTCGGGTGCGGAGTTTTTGACGTCGTCGCCCATAGCCAAATTGCGCGCACACTTGTGCGCCGTTTTTACAAAGTTTTCAGATTGCCTCTCGGGTTTGCACTTCTAGCTGAATTGGCAATAGAATCAATTGTGTCGAGAAATTTTTTGAATTTGAGGCCTCGGGTGCGGAGTTTTTGACGTCGTCGCCCATAGCCAAATTGCACGCACACTTGTGCGCCGTTTTTAAAAAGTTTTCAGATTGCCTCTCGGGTTTGCACTTCCAATTGAATTGGCCATAGAATCAATTGTGTCGAGAAAATTTTTGAATTTGAGGCCTCGGGTGCGGAGTTTTTGACGTCGTCGCCCATAGCCAAATTGCGCGCACACTTGTGCGCCGTTTTTACAAAGTTTTCAGATTGCCTCTCGGGTTTTCATTTCAGCTGAATTGGCCATAGAATCAATTGTGTCGAGACGGCTTTTGAATTTGAGGCCTCGGGTGCGGAGTTTTTGACGTCGTCGCCCATAGCCAAATTGCGCGCACACTTGTGCGCCGTTTTTAAAAAGATTTCAGATTGCCTCTCGGGTTTGCACTTCCAGTTGAATTGGCCATAGAATTAATTGTGTCGAGAAAATTTTTGAATTTGAGGCCTCGGATGCGGAGTTTTCGACGTCGTCGCCCATAGCCAAATTGTGCGCACACCTGTGCGCCGTTTTTACAAAGTTTTCAGATTGCCTCTCGGGTTTGCACTCCCAGCTAAATTGGCCATAGAATCAGTTGTGTCGAGACGGTTTTTGAATTTGAGGCCTCGAGTGTGGAGTTTTTGACGTCGTCGCCCATTGCCAAACTTGCGCGCATAGTTGTGTGCCGTTTTTACAAAGTTTTCAGATTGCCTCCCAGGTTTGCATCCCTCACTGAATTGGCCATAGAATCAATTGTGTCGAGACGGTTTTTGAATTTGAGGCCTCGGGTGCGGAGTTTTTGACGTCGTCGCCCATAGCCAAACTTGCGCGCATGGTTGCGTGCCGTTTTTACAAAGTTTTCAGATCGCCTCTCTGGTTTGCACTTCCAGTTGAATTGGCCATATAATCAATTGTGTCGAGAAATTTTTTGAATTTTAGGCCTCGGGTGCGGAGTTTTTGACGTCGTCGCCCATAGCCAAACTTGCGCGCTTGGTTGTGTGCCGTTTTTACAAAGTTTTCAGATTGCCTCCCAGGTTTGCATCCCTCATTGAATTGGCCATAGAATCAATTGTGTCGAGACGGTTTTTGAATTTGAGGCCTTGGGTGCGGAGATTTTAACGTCGTCGCCCATAGCCAAACTTGCGCGCATGGTTGTGTGCCGTTTTTACAAAGTTTTCAGATTGCCTCCCAGGTTTGCATCCCTCACTGAATTGGCCATAGAATCAATTGTGCCGAGACGGTTTTTGAATTTGAGGCCTCGGCTGCGGAGTTTTTGACGTCGTCGCCCATAGCCAAATTGCGCGCACACTTGTGCGCCGTTTTTACAAAGTGTTCAGATTGCCTCTCGGGTTTGCACTTCTAGCTGAATTGGCAATAGAATCAATTGTGTCGAGAATTTTTTTGAATTTGAGGCCTCGGGTGCGGAGTTTTTGACGTCGTCGCCCATAGCCAAATTGCACGCACACTTGTGCGCCGTTTTTAAAAAGTTTTCAGATTGCCTCTCGGGTTTGCACTTCCAATTGAATTGGCCATAGAATCAATTGTGTCGAGAAATTTTTTGAATTTGAGGCCTCGGGTGCGGAGTTTTTGACGTCGTCGCCCATAGCCAAATTGCGCGCACGCTTGTGCGCCGTTTTTACAAAGTTTTCAGATTGCCTCTCGGGTTTGCATTGCCAGCTGAATTGGCCATAGAATCAATTGTGTCGAGAAAGTTTTTGAATTTGATGCCTCGGGTGCGGAGTTTTTTACGTCGTCGCCCATAGCCAAACTTGCGCGCATGGTTGTGTGCCGTTTTTACAAAGTTTTCAGATTGCCTCCCAGGTTTGCATCCCCCACTGAATTGGCCATAGAATCAATTGTGTCGAGACGGTTTTTGAATTTGAGGCCTCGGGTGCGGAGTTTTTGACATCGTCGCCCATAGCCAAACTTGCGCGCATGGTTGTGTGCCGTTTTTACAAAGTTTTCGGATTGCCTCCCAGGTTTGCACCCCTCACTGAATTAGCCATAGAATCAATTGTGTCGAGACGGTTTTTAAATTTGAGGCCTCGGATGCGGAGTTTTTGACGTCGTCGCCCATAGCCAAACTTGCGCGCATGGTTGTGTGCCGTTTTTACAAAGTTTTCAGATTGCCTCCCAGGTTTGCATCCCTCACTGAATTGGCCATAAAATCAATTGTTTCGAGACGGTTTTTGAATTTGAGGCCTCGGGTGCGGAGTTTTTGACGTCGTCGCCCATAGCCAAATTGCGCGCACACTTGTGCGCCGTTTTTACAAAGTTTTCAGATTGGCTCTCGGGTTTGCACTTCTAGCTGAATTGGCAATAGAATCAATTGTGTCGAGAAATTTTTTGAATTTGAGGCCTCGGGTGCGGAGTTTTTGACGTCGTCGCCCATAGCCAAATTGCGCGCACACTTGTGCGCCATTTTTAAAAAGTTTTCAGATTGCCTCTCGGGTTTGCACTTCCAGTTGAATTGGCCATAGAATCAATTGTGTCGAGAAATTTTTTGAATTTGAGGCCTCGGGTGCGGAGTTTTTGACATCGTCGCCCATAGCCAAATTGTGCGCACACTTGTGCGCCATTTTTACAAAGTTTTCAGATTGCCTCTCGGGTTTGCATCTCCAGCTAAATTAGCAATAGAATCAATTGTGTCGAGACGGTTTTTGAATTTGAGGCCTCGGGTGCGGAGTTTTTGACGTCGTCGCCCATAGCCAAATTGCGCGCAAACTTGTGCGCCGTTTTTACAAAGTTTTCAGATTGCCTCTCGGGTTTTCATTTCCAGCTGAATTGGCCATAGAATCAATTGTGTCGAGACGGTTTTTGAATTTGAGGCCTCGGGTGCGGAGTTTTTGACGTTGTCGCCCATAGCCAAATTGCGCGCACACTTGTGCGCCGTTTTTAAAAAGTTTTCAGATTGCCTCTCGGGTTTGCACTTCCAGTTGAATTGGCCATAGAATCAATTGTGTCGAGAAAATTTTTGAATTTGAGGCCTCGGGTGTGGAGTTTTTGACGTCGTCGCCCATAGCCAAATTGCGCGCACACCTGTGCGCCGTTTTTACAAAGTTTTCTAATTGCCTCTCGGGTTTGCATTCCCAGCTGAATTGGCCATAGAATCAATTGTGTCGAGACGGTTTTTGAATTTGAGGCCTTGTGTGCGGAGTTTTTGACGTCGTCGCCCATAGCCAAACTTGCGCGCATGGTTGTGTGCCGTTTTTACAAAGTTTTCAGATTGCCTCCCAGGTTTGCATCCCTCACTGAATTGGCCATAGAATCAATTATGTCGAGACGGTTTTTGAATTTGAGGCCCATGGGGTTCGGAGTTTTTGACGTCGTCGCCCATAGCCAAATTGCGCACACACTTGTGCGCCGTTTTTACAAAGTTTTCAGATTGCCTCTCAGGTTTGCACTTCCAGTTGAATTGGCCATATAATCAATTGTGTCGAGAAAATTTTTGAATTTGAGGCCTCGGGTGCGGAGTTTTTTACGTCGTCGCCCATAGCCAAATTGCGCGCACACTTGTGCGCCGCTTTTACAAAGTTTTCAGATTGCCTCTCGGGTTTGCACTTCTAGCTGAATTGGCAATAGAATCAATTGTGTCGAGAATTTTTTTGAATTTGAGGCCTCGGGTGCGGAGTTTTTGACGTCGTCGCCCATAGCCAATTTGCACGCACACTTGTGCGCCGTTTTTAAAAAGTTTTCAGATTGCCTCTCGGGTTTGCACTTCCAATTGAATTGGCCATAGAATCAATTGTGTCGAGAAATTTTTTGAATTTGAGGCCTCGGGTGCGGAGTTTTTGACGTCGTCGCCCATAGCCAAATTGCGCGCACGCTTGTGCGCCGTTTTTACAAAGTTTTCAGATTGCCTCTCGGGTTTGCATTGCCAGCTGAATTGGCCATAGAATCAATTGTGTCGAGAAAGTTTTTGAATTTGAGGCCTCGGGTGCGGAGTTTTTTACGTCGTCGCCCATAGCCAAACTTGCGCGCATGGTTGTGTGCCGTTTTTACAAAGTTTTCAGATTGCCTCCCAGGTTTGCATCCCCCACTGAATTGGCCATAGAATCAATTGTGTCGAGACGGTTTTTGAATTTGAGGCCTCGGCTGCGGAGTTTTTGACGTCGTCGCCCATAGCCTAATTGCGCGCACACTTGTGCGCCGTTTTTACAAAGTTTTCAGATTGCCTCTCGGGTTTGCACTTCTAGCTGAATTGGCAATAGAATCAATTGTGTCGAGAATTTTTTTGAATTTGAGGCCTCGGGTGCGGAGTTTTTGACGTCGTCGCCCATAGCCAAATTGCACGCACACTTGTGCGCCGTTTTTAAAAAGTTTTCAGATTGCCTCTCGGGTTTGCACTTCCAATTGAATTGGCCATAGAATCAATTGTGTCGAGAAATTTTTTGAATTTGAGGCCTCGGGTGCGGAGTTTTTGACGTCGTCGCCCATAGCCAAATTGCGCGCACGCTTGTGCGCCGTTTTTACAAAGTTTTCAGATTGCCTCTCGGGTTTGCATTGCCAGCTGAATTGGCCATAAAATCAATTGTGTCGAGAAAGTTTTTGAATTTGAGGCCTCGGGTGCGGAGTTTTTTACGTCGTCGCCCATAGCCAAACTTGCGCGCATGGTTGTGTGCCGTTTTTACAAAGTTTTCAGATTGCCTCCCAGGTTTGCATCCCCCACTGAATTGGCCATAGAATCAATTGTGTCGAGACGGTTTTTGAATTTGAGGCCTCGGGTGCGGAGTTTTTGACATCGTCGCCCATAGCCAAACTTGCGCGCATGGTTGTGTGCCGTTTTTACAAAGTTTTCGGATTGCCTCCCAGGTTTGCACCCCTCACTGAATTAGCCATAGAATCAATTGTGTCGAGACGGTTTTTGAATTTGAGGCCTCGGGTGCGGAGTTTTTGACGTCGTCGCCCATAGCCAAACTTGCGCGCATGGTTGTGTGCCGTTTTTACAAAGTTTTCAGATTGCCTCCCAGGTTTGCATCCCTCACTGAATTGGCCATAAAATCAATTGTTTCGAGACGGTTTTTGAATTTGAGGCCTCGGGTGCGGAGTTTTTGACGTCGTCGCCCATAGCCAAATTGCGCGCACACTTGTGCGCCGTTTTTACAAAGTTTTCAGATTGGCTCTCGGGTTTGCACTTCTAGCTGAATTGGCAATAGAATCAATTGTGTCGAGAAATTTTTTGAATTTGAGGCCTCGGGTGCGGAGTTTTTGACGTCGTCGCCCATAGCCAAATTGCGCGCACACTTGTGCGCCATTTTTAAAAAGTTTTCAGATTGCCTCTCGGGTTTGCACTTCCAGTTGAATTGGCCATAGAATCAATTGTGTCGAGAAAATTTTTGAATTTGAGGCCTCGGGTGCGGAGTTTTTGACATCGTCGCCCATAGCCAAATTGTGCGCACACTTGTGCGCCATTTTTACAAAGTTTTCAGATTGCCTCTCGGGTTTGCATCTCCAGCTAAATTGGCAATAGAATCAATTGTGTCGAGACGGTTTTTGAATTTGAGGCCTCGGGTGCGGAGTTTTTGACATCGTCGCCCATAGCCAAACTTGCGCGCATGGTTGTGTGCCGTTTTTACAAAGTTTTCGGATTGCCTCCCAGGTTTGCACCCCTCACTGAATTAGCCATAGAATCAATTGTGTCGAGACGGTTTTTGAATTTGAGGCCTCGGGTGCGGAGTTTTTGACGTCGTCGCCCATAGCCAAACTTGCGCGCATGGTTGTGTGCCGTTTTTACAAAGTTTTCAGATTGCCTCCCAGGTTTGCATCCCTCACTGAATTGGCCATAAAATCAATTGTTTCGAGACGGTTTTTGAATTTGAGGCCTCGGGTGCGGAGTTTTTGACGTCGTCGCCCATAGCCAAATTGCGCGCACACTTGTGCGCCGTTTTTACAAAGTTTTCAGATTGGCTCTCGGGTTTGCACTTCTAGCTGAATTGGCAATAGAATCAATTGTGTCGAGAAATTTTTTGAATTTGAGGCCTCGGGTGCGGAGTTTTTGACGTCGTCGCCCATAGCCAAATTGCGCGCACACTTGTGCGCCATTTTTAAAAAGTTTTCAGATTGCCTCTCGGGTTTGCACTTCCAGTTGAATTGGCCATAGAATCAATTGTGTCGAGAAAATTTTTGAATTTGAGGCCTCGGGTGCGGAGTTTTTGACATCGTCGCCCATAGCCAAATTGTGCGCACACTTGTGCGCCATTTTTACAAAGTTTTCAGATTGCCTCTCGGGTTTGCATCTCCAGCTAAATTGGCAATAGAATCAATTGTGTCGAGACGGTTTTTGAATTTGAGGCCTCGGGTGCGGAGTTTTTGACGTCGTCGCCCATAGCCAAATTGCGCGCAAACTTGTGCGCCGTTTTTACAAAGTTTTCAGATTGCCTCTCGGGTTTTCATTTCCAACTGAATTGGCCATAGAATCAATTGTGTCGAGACGGTTTTTGAATTTGAGGCCTCGGGTGCGGAGTTTTTGACGTTGTCGCCCATAGCCAAATTGCGCGCACACTTGTGCGCCGTTTTTACAAAGTTTTCAGATTGCCTCTCGGGTTTGCACTTCTAGCTGAATTGGCCATAGAATCAATTGTGTCGAGAAATTTTTTGAATTTGAGGCCTCGGGTGCGGAGTTTTTTGACGTCGTCGCCCATAGCCAAATTGCGCGCACACTTGTGCGCCGTTTTTAAAAAGTTTTCAGATTGCCTCTCGGGTTTGCACTTCCAGTTGAATTGGCCATAGAATCAATTGTGTCGAGAAAATTTTTGAATTTGAGGCCTCGGGTGTGGAGCTTTTGACGTCGTCGCCCATAGCCAAATTGCGCGCACACCTGTGCGCCGTTTTTACAAAGTTTTCTAATTGCCTCTCGGGTTTGCATTCCCAGCTGAATTGGCCATAGAATCAATTGTGTCGAGACGGTTTTTGAATTTGAGGCCTCGTGTGCGGAGTTTTTGACGTCGTCGCCCATAGCCAAACTTGCGCGCATGGTTGTGTGCCGTTTTTACAAAGTTTTCAGATTGCCTCCCAGGTTTGCATCCCTCACTGAATTGGCCATAGAATCAATTATGTCGAGACGGTTTTTGAATTTGAGGCCCCTGGGGTTCGGAGTTTTTGACGTCGTCGCCCATAGCCAAATTGCGCACACACTTGTGCGCCGTTTTTACAAAGTTTTCAGATTGCCTCTCAGGTTTGCACTTCCAGTTGAATTGGCCATATAATCAATTGTGTCGAGAAAATTTTTGAATTTGAGGCCTCGGGTGCGGAGTTTTTTACGTCGTCGCCCATAGCCAAATTGCGCGCACACTTGTGCGCCGCTTTTACAAAGTTTTCAGATTGCCTCTCGGGTTTTCATTTCCAGCTGAATTGGCCATAGAATCAATTGTGTCGAGACGGTTTTTGAATTTGAGGCCTCGGGTGCGGAGTTTTTGACGTCGTCGCCCATAGCCAAATTGCGCGCACACTTGTGCGCCATTTTTACAAAGTTTTCAGATTGCCTCTCGGGTTTTCATGTCCAGCTGAATTGGCCATAGAATCAATTGTGTCGGGACGGTTTTTGAATTTGAGGCCTCGGGTGCGGAGTTTTTGACGTCTTCGCCCATAGCCAAACTTGCGCGCATGGTTGTGTGCCGTTTTTACAAAGTTTTCAGATTGCCTCCCAGGTTTGCATCCCTCACTGAATTGGCCATAAAATCAATTGTTTCGAGACGGTTTTTGAATTTGAGGCCTCGGGTGCGGAGTTTTTGACGTCGTCGCCCATAGCCAAATTGCGCGCACACTTGTGCGCCGTTTTTACAAAGTTTTCAGATTGGCTCTCGGGTTTGCACTTCTAGCTGAATTGGCAATAGAATCAATTGTGTCGAGAAATTTTTTGAATTTGAGGCCTCGGGTGCGGAGTTTTTGACGTCGTCGCCCATGGCCAAATTGCGCGCACACTTGTGCGCCATTTTTAAAAAGTTTTCAGATTGCCTCTCGGGTTTGCACTTCCAGTTGAATTGGCCATAGAATCAATTGTGTCGAGAAAATTTTTGAATTTGAGGCCTCGGGTGCGGAGTTTTTGACATCGTCGCCCATAGCCAAATTGTGCGCACACTTGTGCGCCATTTTTACAAAGTTTTCAGATTGCCTCTCGGGTTTGCATCTCCAGCTAAATTGGCAATAGAATCAATTGTGTCGAGACGGTTTTTGAATTTGAGGCCTCGGGTGCGGAGTTTTTGACGTCGTCGCCCATAGCCAAATTGCGCGCAAACTTGTGCGCCGTTTTTACAAAGTTTTCAGATTGCCTCTCGGGTTTTCATTTCCAGCTGAATTGGCCATAGAATCAATTGTGTCGAGACGGTTTTTGAATTTGAGGCCTCGGGTGCGGAGTTTTTGACGTTGTCGCCCATAGCCAAATTGCGCGCACACTTGTGCGCCGTTTTTACAAAGTTTTCAGATTGCCTCTCGGGTTTGCACTTCTAGCTGAATTGGCCATAGAATCAATTGTGTCGAGAAATTTTTTGAATTTGAGGCCTCGGGTGCGGAGTTTTTTGACGTCGTCGCCCATAGCCAAATTGCGCGCACACTTGTGCGCCGTTTTTAAAAAGTTTTCAGATTGCCTCTCGGGTTTGCACTTCCAGTTGAATTGGCCATAGAATCAATTGTGTCGAGAAAATTTTTGAATTTGAGGCCTCGGGTGTGGAGTTTTTGACGTCGTCGCCCATAGCCAAATTGCGCGCACACCTGTGCGCCGTTTTTACAAAGTTTTCTAATTGCCTCTCGGGTTTGCATCCCCAGCTGAATTGGCCATAGAATCAATTGTGTCGAGACGGTTTTTGAATTTGAGGCCTCGTGTGCGGAGTTTTTGACGTCGTCGCCCATAGCCAAACTTGCGCGCATGGTTGTGTGCCGTTTTTACAAAGTTTTCAGATTGCCTCCCAGGTTTGCATCCCTCACTGAATTGGCCATAGAATCAATTATGTCGAGACGGTTTTTGAATTTGAGGCCCCTAGGGTAAGGAGTTTTTGACGTCGTCGCCCATAGCCAAATTGCGCACACACTTGTGCGCCGTTTTTACAAAGTTTTCAGATTGCCTCTCAGGTTTGCACTTCCAGTTTAATTGGCCATATAATCAATTGTGTCGAGAAATTTTTTGAATTTGAGGCCTCGGGTGCGGAGTTTTTTACGTCGTCGCCCATAGCCAAATTGCGCGCACACTTGTGCCCCGCTTTTACAAAGTTTTCAGATTGCCTCTCGGGTTTTCATTTCCAGCTGAATTGGCCATAGAATCAATTGTGTCGGGACGGTTTTTGAATTTGAGGCCTCGGGTGTGGAGTTTTTGACGTCGTCGCCCATAGCCAAATTGCGCGCACACTTGTGCGCCATTTTTACAAAGTTTTCAGATTGCCTCTCGGGTTTTCATGTCCAGCTGAATTGGCCATAGAATCAATTGTGTCGGGACGGTTTTTGAATTTGAGGCCTCGGGTGCGGAGTTTTTGACGTCGTCGCCCATAGCCAAATTGTGCGCACACTTGTGCGCCGTTTTTACAAAGTTTTCAGATTGCCTCTCGGGTTTGCATTTCCAGCTGAATTGGCCATAGAATCAATTGTGTCGAGACGGTTTTAGAATTTGAGGCCTCGGGTGCGGAGTTTTTTACGTCGTCGCCCATAGCCAAATTGCGCGCACACTTGTGCGCCGTTTTTACAAAGTTTTCAGATTGCCTCTCGGGTTTGCATTTCCAGCTGAATTGGCCATAGAATCAATTGTGTCGAGACGGTTTTAGAATTTGAGGCCTCGGGTGCGGAGTTTTTTACGTCGTCGCCCATAGCCAAATTGCGCGCACACTTGTGCGCCGTTTTTACAAAGTTTTCAGATTGCCTCTCGGGTTTGCATTCCCAGCTGAATTGGCCATAGAATCAGTTGTGTCAAGACGGTTTTTGAATTTGAGGCCTCGAGTGCGGAGTTTTTGACGTCGTCGCCCATAGCCAAACTTGCGCGCATGGTTGTGTGCCGTTTTTACAAAGTTTTCAGATTGCCTCCCAGGTTTGCATCCCTCACTGAATTGGCCATAGAATCAATTGTGTCGAGATGAATTTTGAATTTGAGGCCTCGGGTGCGGAGTTTTTGACGTCGTCGCCCATAGCCAAATTGCGCGCACACTTGTGCGCCGTTTTTACAAAGTTTTCAGATTGCCTCTCAGGTTTGCACTTCCAGTTGAATTGGCCATATAATCAATTGTGTCGAGAAAATTTTTGAATTTGAGGCCTCGGGTGCGGAGTTTTTTACGTCGTCGCCCATAGCCAAATTGCGCGCACACTTGTGCGCCGCTTTTACAAAGTTTTCAGATTGCCTCTCGGGTTTTCATTTCCAGCTGAATTGGCCATAGAATCAATTGTGTCGAGACGGTTTTTGAATTTGAGGCCTCGGGTGTGGAGTTTTTGACGTCGTCGCCCATAGTCAAATTGCGCGCACACTTGTGCGCCATTTTTACAAAGTTTTCAGATTGCCTCTCGGGTTTTCATGTCCAGCTGAATTGGCCATAGAATCAATTGTGTCGAGACGGTTTTAGAATTTGAGGCCTCGGGTGCAGAGTTTTTTACGTCGTCGCCCATAGCCAAATTGCGCGCACACTTGTGCGCCGTTTTTACAAAGTTTTCAGATTGCCTCTCGGGTTTTCATTCCCAGCTGAATTGGCCATAGAATCAATTGTGTCGGGACGGTTTTAGAATTTGAGGCCTCGGGTGCGGAGTTTTTGACGTCGTCGCCCAAAGCCAAACTTGCGCGCATGGTTGTGTGCCGTTTTTACAAAGGTTTAAAATAGCCTCCCAGGTTTGCATCCCTCACTGAATTGGCCATAGAATCAATTGTGTCGAGACGGTTTTTGAATTTGAGGCCTCGAGTGCGGTGTTTTTGACGTCGTCGCCCATAGCCAAATTGCGCGCACACTTGTGCGCCGTTTTTACAAAGTTTTCAGATTGCCTCTCGGGTTTGCATTTCCAGCTGAATTGGCCATAGAATCAATTGTGTCGCGAATTTTTTTGAATTTGAGGCCTCGGGTGCGGAGTTTTTGACGTCGTCGCCCATAGCCAAATTGCGCGCACGCTTGTGCGCCGTTTTTACAAAGTTTTCAGATTGCCTCTCGAGTTTGCATTTCCAGCTGAATTGGCCATAGAATCAATTGTGTCGAGAAAGTTTTAGAACTTGAGGCCTCGGGTGCGGAGTTTTTGACGTCGTCGCCCAAAGCCAAACTTGCGCGCATGGTTGTGTGCCGTTTTTACAAAGGTTTAAAATAGCCTCCCAGGTTTGCATCCCTCACTGAATTGGCCATAGAATCAATTGTGTCGAGACGGTTTTTGAATTTGAGGCCTCGGGTGCGGTGTTTTTGACGTCGTCGCCCATAGCCAAATTGCGCGCACACTTGTGCGCCGTTTTTACAAAGTTTTCAGATTGCCTCTCGGGTTTGCATTTCCAGCTGAATTGGCCATAGAATCAATTGTGTCGCGAATTTTTTTGAATTTGAGGCCTCGGGTGCGGAGTTTTTGACGTCGTCGCCCATAGCCAAATTGCGCGCACGCTTGTGCGCCGTTTTTACAAAGTTTTCAGATTGCCTCTCGAGTTTGCATTTCCAGCTGAATTGGCCATAGAATCAATTGTGTCGAGAAAGTTTTTGAATTTGAGGCCTCGGGTGTGGAGTTTTTGACGTCGTCGCCCAAAGCCAAACTTGCGCGCATGGTTGTGTGCCGTTTTTACAAAGTTTTCAGATTGCCTCCTAGGTTTGCATCCCTCACTGAATTGGTCATAGAATCAATTGTGTCGAGACGGTTTTTGAATTTGAGGCCTCGGGTGCGTAGTTTTTGACGTCGTCGCCCATAGCCAAACTTGCGCGCATGGTTGTGTGCCGTTTTTACAATGTTTTCAGATTGCCTCCCAGGTTTGCATCCCCCACTGAATTGGCCATAGAATCAATTGTGTTGAGACGGTTTTTGAATTTGAGGCCTCGGGTGCGGAGTTTTTGACGTCGTCGCCCATAGGCAAATTGCGCGCACACTTGTGCGCCGTTTTTACAAAGTTTTCAGATTGCCTCTCGGGTTTGCACTTCTAGCTGAATTGGCCATATAATCAATTGTGTCGAGACGGTTTTTGAATTTGAGGCCTCGGGTGTGGAGTTTTTGACGTCGTCACCCATAGCCAAATTGCGCGCACACTTGTGCGCAGTTTTTACAAAGTTTTCAGATTGCCTCTCGGGTTTGCACTTCTAGCTGAATTGGCCATAGAATCAATTGTGTCGAGAAATTTTTTGAAATTGAGGCCTCGGGTGCGGAGTTTTTGACGTCGTCGCCCATAGCCAAATTGCGCGCACACTTGTGCGCCGTTTTTACAAAGTTTTCAGATTGCCTCTCGGGTTTGCACTTCCAGTTGAATTGGCCATAGATTCAATTGTGTCGAGAAAATTTTTGAATTTGAGGCCTCGGGTGCGGAGTTTTTGACGTCGTCGCCCATAGCCAAATTGCGCGCACACTTGTGCGCCGTTTTTACAAAGTTTTCAGATTGCCTCTCGGGTTTGCATTTCCAGCTGAATTGGCCATATAATCAATTGTGTCGAGAAATTTTTTGAATTTGAGGCCTCGGGTGCGGAGTTTTTGACGTCGTCGCCCATAGCCAAATTGCGCGCACACTTGTGCGCCGTTTTTACAAAGTTTTCAGATTGCCTCTCGGGTTTGAACTTCTAGCTGAATTGGCAATAGAATCAATTGTGTCGAGAAATTTTTTGAATTTGAGGCCTCGGGTGCGGAGTTTTTGACGTCGTCGCCCATAGCCAAATTGCACGCACACTTGTGCGCCGTTTTTAAAAAGTTTTCAGATTGCCTCTCGGGTTTGCACTTCCAATTGAATTGGCCATAGAATCAATTGTGTCGAGAAAATTTTTGAATTTGAGGCCTCGGGTGCGGAGTTTTTAACGTCGTCGCCCATAGCCAAATTGCGCGCACACTTGTGCGCCGTTTTTACAAAGTTTTCAGATTGCCTCTCGGGTTTTCATTTCAGCTGAATTGGCCATAGAATCAATTGTGTCGAGACGGCTTTTGAATTTGAGGCCTCGGGTGCGGAGTTTTTGACGTCGTCGCCCATAGCCAAATTGCGCGCACACTTGTGCGCCGTTTTTAAAAAGATTTCAGATTGCCTCTCGGGTTTGCACTTCCAGTTGAATTGGCCATAGAATTAATTGTGTCGAGAAAATTTTTGAATTTGAGGCCTCGGGTGCGGAGTTTTCGACGTCGTCGCCCATAGCCAAATTGTGCGCACACCTGTGCGCCGTTTTTACAAAGTTTTCAGATTGCCTCTCGGGTTTGCATTCCCAGCTGAATTGGCCATAGAATCAGTTGTGTCGAGACGGTTTTTGAATTTGAGGCCTCGAGTGTGGAGTTTTTGACGTCGTCGCCCATTGCCAAACTTGCGCGCATAGTTGTGTGCCGTTTTTACAAAGTTTTCAGATTGCCTCCCAGGTTTGCATCCCTCACTGAATTGGCCATAGAATCAATTGTGTCGAGACGGTTTTTGAATTTGAGGCCTCGGGTGCGGAGTTTTTGACGTCGTCGCCCATAGCCAAACTTGCGCGCATGGTTGCGTGCCGTTTTTACAAAGTTTTCAGATTGCCTCTCTGGTTTGCACTTCCAGTTGAATTGGCCATATAATCAATTGTGTCGAGAAAATTTTTGAATTTTAGGCCTCGGGTGCGGAGTTTTTGACGTCGTCGCCCATAGCCAAACTTGCGCGCTTGGTTGTGTGCCGTTTTTACAAAGTTTTCAGATTGCCTCCCAGGTTTGCATCCCTCATTGAATTGGCCATAGAATCAATTGTGTCGAGACGGTTTTTGAATTTGAGGCCTTGGGTGCGGAGATTTTGACGTCGTCGCCCATAGCCAAACTTGCGCGCATGGTTGTGTGCCGTTTTTACAAAGTTTTCAGATTGCCTCCCAGGTTTGCATCCCTCACTGAATTGGCCATAGAATCAATTGTGTCGAGACGGTTTTTGAATTTGAGGCCTCGGGTGCGGAGTTTTTGACGTCGTCGCCCATAGCCAAATTGCGCGCACACTTGTGCGCCGTTTTTACAAAGTTTTCAGATTGCCTCTCGGGTTTACACTTCTAGCTGAATTGGCAATAGAATCAATTGTGTCGAGAAATTTTTTGAATTTGAGGCCTCGGGTGCGGAGTTTTTGACGTCGTCGCCCATAGCCAAATTGCACGCACACTTTTGCGCCGTTTTTAAAAAGTTTTCAGATTGCCTCTCGGGTTTGCACTTCCAATTGAATTGGCCATAGAATCAATTGTGTCGAGAAATTTTTTGAATTTGAGGCCTCGGGTGCGGAGTTTTTGACGTCGTCGCCCATAGCCAAATTGCACGCACACTTGTGCGCCGTTTTTAAAAAGTTTTCAGATTGCCTCTCGGGTTTGCACTTCCAATTGAATTGGCCATAGAATCAATTGTGTCGAGAAAGTTTTTGAATTTGAGGCCTCGGGTGCGGAGTTTTTTACGTCGTCGCCCATAGCCAAACTTGCGCGCATGGTTGTGTGCCGTTTTTACAAAGTTTTCAGATTGCCTCCCAGGTTTGCATCCCCCACTGAATTGGCCATAGAATCAATTGTGTCGAGACGGTTTTTGAATTTGAGGCCTCGGGTGCGGAGTTTTTGACATCGTCGCCCATAGCCAAACTTGCGCGCATGGTTGTGTGCCGTTTTTACAAAGTTTTCGGATTGCCTCCCAGGTTTGCACCCCTCACTGAATTAGCCATAGAATCAATTGTTTCGAGACGGTTTTTGAATTTGAGGCCTCGGGTGCGGAGTTTTTGACGTCGTCGCCCATAGCCAAATTGCGCGCACACTTGTGCGCCGTTTTTACAAAGTTTTCAGATTGGCTCTCGGGTTTGCACTTCTAGCTGAATTGGCAATAGAATCAATTGTGTCGAGAAATTTTTTGAATTTGAGGCCTCGGGTGCGGAGTTTTTGACGTCGTCGCCCATAGCCAAATTGCGCGCACACTTGTGCGCCATTTTTAAAAAGTTTTCAGATTGCCTCTCGGGTTTGCACTTCCAGTTGAATTGGCCATAGAATCAATTGTGTCGAGAAAATTTTTGAATTTGAGGCCTCGGGTGCGGAGTTTTTGACGTCGTCGCCCATAGCCAAATTGTGCGCACACTTGTGCGCCATTTTTACAAAGTTTTCAGATTGCCTCTCGGGTTTGCATCTCCAGCTAAATTGGCAATAGAATCAATTGTGTCGAGACGGTTTTTGAATTTGAGGCCTCGGGTGCGGAGTTTTTGACGTCGTCGCCCATAGCCAAATTGCGCGCAAACTTGTGCGCCGTTTTTAGAAAGTTTTCAGATTGCCTCTCGGGTTTTCATTTCCAGCTGAATTGGCCATAGAATCAATTGTGTCGAGACGGTTTTTGAATTTGAGGCCTCGGGTGCGGAGTTTTTGACGTCGTCGCCCATAGCCAAATTGCGCGCACACTTGTGCGCCGTTTTTACAAAGTTTTCAGATTGCCTCTCGGGTTTGCACTTCTTGCTGAATTGGCCATATAATCAATTGTGTCGAGAAATTTTTTGAATTTGAGGCCTCGGGTGCGGAGTTTTTTGACGTCGTCGCCCATAGCCAAATTGCGCGCACACTTGTGCGCCGTTTTTAAAAAGTTTTCAGATTGCCTCTCGGGTTTGCACTTCCAGTTGAATTGGCCATAGAATCAATTGTGTCGAGAAAATTTTTGAATTTGAGGCCTCGGGTGTGGAGTTTTTGACGTCGTCGCCCATAGCCAAATTGCGCGCACACCTGTGCGCCGTTTTTACAAAGTTTTCTAATTGCCTCTCGGGTTTGCATTCCCAGCTGAATTGGCCATAGAATCAATTGTGTCGAGACGGTTTTTGAATTTGAGGCCTCGTGTGCGGAGTTTTTGACGTCGTCGCCCATAGCCAAACTTGCGCGCATGGTTGCGTGCCGTTTTTACAAAGTTTTCAGATTGGCTCTCGGGTTTGCACTTCTAGCTGAATTGGCAATAGAATCAATTGTGTCGAGAAATTTTTTGAATTTGAGGCCTCGGGTGCGGAGTTTTTGACGTCGTCGCCCATAGCCAAATTGCGCGCACACTTGTGCGCCATTTTTAAAAAGTTTTCAGATTGCCTCTCGGGTTTGCACTTCCAGTTGAATTGGCCATAGAATCAATTGTGTCGAGAAAATTTTTGAATTTGAGGCCTCGGGTGCGGAGTTTTTGACGTCGTCGCCCATAGCCAAATTGTGCGCACACTTGTGCGCCATTTTTACAAAGTTTTCAGATTGCCTCTCGGGTTTGCATCTCCAGCTAAATTGGCAATAGAATCAATTGTGTCGAGACGGTTTTTGAATTTGAGGCCTCGGGTGCGGAGTTTTTGACGTCGTCGCCCATAGCCAAATTGCGCGCAAACTTGTGCGCCGTTTTTACAAAGTTTTCAGATTGCCTCTCGGGTTTTCATTTCCAGCTGAATTGGCCATAGAATCAATTGTGTCGAGACGGTTTTTGAATTTGAGGCCTCGGGTGCGGAGTTTTTGACGTCGTCGCCCATAGCCAAATTGCGCGCACACTTGTGCGCCGTTTTTACAAAGTTTTCAGATTGCCTCTCGGGTTTGCACTTCTTGCTGAATTGGCCATATAATCAATTGTGTCGAGAATTTTTTTGAATTTGAGGCCTCGGGTGCGGAGTTTTTTGACGTCGTCGCCCATAGCCAAATTGCGCGCACACTTGTGCGCCGTTTTTAAAAAGTTTTCAGATTGCCTCTCGGGTTTGCACTTCCAGTTGAATTGGCCATAGAATCAATTGTGTCGAGAAAATTTTTGAATTTGAGGCCTCGGGTGTGGAGTTTTTGACGTCGTCGCCCATAGCCAAATTGCGCGCAGACCTGTGCGCCGTTTTTACAAAGTTTTCTAATTGCCTCTCGGGTTTGCATTCCCAGCTGAATTGGCCATAGAATCAATTGTGTCGAGACGGTTTTTGAATTTGAGGCCTCGTGTGCGGAGTTTTTGACGTCGTCGCCCATAGCCAAACTTGCGCGCATGGTTACGTGCCGTTTTTACAAAGTTTTCAGATTGCCTCCCAGGTTTGCATCCCTCACTGAATTGGCCATAGAATCAATTATGTCGAGACGGTTTTTGAATTTGAGGCCCCTGGGGTTCGGAGTTTTTTACGTCGTCGCCCATAGCCAAATTGCGCACACACTTGTGCGCCGTTTTTACAAAGTTTTCAGATTGCCTCTCAGGTTTGCACTTCCAGTTGAATTGGCCATATAATCAATTGTGTCGAGAAAATTTTTGAATTTGAGGCCTCGGGTGCGGAGTTTTTTACGTCGTCGCCCATAGCCAAATTGCGCGCACACTTGTGCGCCGCTTTTACAAAGTTTTCAGATTGCCTCTCGGGTTTGCATTTCCAGCTGAATTGGCCATAGAATCAATTGTGTCGAGACGGTTTTTGAATTTGAGGCCTCGGGTGCGGAGTTTTTGACGTCGTCGCCCATAGCCAAATTGCGCGCACACTTGTGCGCCATTTTTACAAAGTTTTCAGATTGCCTCTCGGGTTTTCATGTCCAGCTGAATTGGCCATAGAATCAATTGTGTCGGGACGGTTTTTGAATTTGAGGCCTCGGGTGCGGAGTTTTTTACGTCGTCGCCCATAGCCAAATTGCGCGTACACTTGTGCGCCGTTTTTACAAAGTTTTCAGATTGCCTCTCGGGTTTGCATTCCCAGCTGAATTGGCCATAGAATCAGTTGTGTCAAGACGGTTTTTGAATTTGAGGCCTCGAGTGCGGAGTTTTTGACGTCGTCGCCCATAGCCAAACTTGCGCGCATGGTTGTGTGCCGTTTTTACAAAGTTTTCAGATTGCCTCCCAGGTTTGCATCCCTCACTGAATTGGCCATAGAATCAATTGTGTCGAGACGAATTTTGAATTTGAGGCCTCGGGTGCGGAGTTTTTGACGTCATCGCCCATAGCCAAATTGCGCGCACACTTGTGCGCCGTTTTTACAAAGTTTTCAGATTGCCTCTCGGGTTTACACTTCCAGTTGAATTGGCCATAGAATCAATTGTGTCGAGAAAATTTTTGAATTTGAGGCCTCGGGTGCGGAGTTTTTGACGTCGTCGCCCATAACCAAATTGCGCGCACACTTGTGCGCCGTTTTTACAAAGTTTTCAGATTGCCTCTCGGGTTTGCATTTCCAGCTGAATTGGCCATAGAATCAATTGTGTCGAGACGGTTATTGAATTTGAGGCCTCGTGTGCGGAGTTTTTGACGTCGTCGCCCATAGCCAAACTTGCGCGCATGGTTGTGTGCCGTTTTTACAAAGTTTTCAGATTGCCTCCCAGGTTTGCATCCCTCACTGAATTGGCCATAGAATCAATTATGTCGAGACGGTTTTTGAATTTGAGGCCCCTGGGGTTCGGAGTTTTTGACGTCGTCGCCCATAGCCAAATTGCGCACACACTTGTGCGCCGTTTTTACAAAGTTTTCAGATTGCCTCTCAGGTTTGCACTTCCAGTTGAATTGGCCATATAATCAATTGTGTCGAGAAAATTTTTGAATTTGAGGCCTCGGGTGCGGAGTTTTTTACGTCGTCGCCCATAGCCAAATTGCGCGCACACTTGTGCGCCATTTTTACAAAGTTTTCAGATTGCCTCTCGGGTTTTCATGTCCAGCTGAATTGGCCATAGAATCAATTGTGTCGGGACGGTTTTTGAATTTGAGGCCTCGGGTGCGGAGTTTTTGACGTCGTCGCCCATAGCCAAATTGTGCGCACACTTGTGCGCCGTTTTTACAAAGTTTTCAGATTGCCTCTCGGGTTTGCATTTCCAGCTGAATTGGCCATAGAATCAATTGTGTCGAGACGGTTTTAGAATTTGAGGCCTCGGGTGCGGAGTTTTTTACGTCGTCGCCCATAGCCAAATTGCGCGTACACTTGTGCGCCGTTTTTACAAAGTTTTCAGATTGCCTCTCGGGTTTGCATTCCCAGCTGAATTGGCCATAGAATCAGTTGTGTCAAGACGGTTTTTGAATTTGAGGCCTCGAGTGTGGAGTTTTTGACGTCGTCGCCCATAGCCAAACTTGCGCGCATGGTTGTGTGCCGTTTTTACAAAGTTTTCAGATTGCCTCCCAGGTTTGCATCCCTCACTGAATTGGCCATAGAATCAATTGTGTCGAGACGAATTTTGAATTTGAGGCCTCGGGTGCGGAGTTTTTGACGTCGTCGCCCATAGCCAAATTGCGCGCACACTTGTGCGCCGTTTTTACAAAGTTTTCAGATTGCCTCTCGGGTTTACACTTCCAGTTGAATTGGCCATAGAATCAATTGTGTCGAGAAAATTTTTGAATTTGAGGCCTCGGGTGCGGAGTTTTTGACGTCGTCGCCCATAGCCAAATTGCGCGCACACTTGTGCGCCGTTTTTACAAAGTTTTCAGATTGCCTCTCGGGTTTGCATTTCCAGCTGAATTGGCCATAGAATCAATTGTGTCGAGACGGTTTTAGAATTTGAGGCCTCGGGTGCAGAGTTTTTTACGTCGTCGCCCATAGCCAAATTGCGCGCACACTTGTGCGCCGTTTTTACAAAGTTTTCAGATTGCCTCTCGGGTTTTCATTCCCAGCTGAATTGGCCATAGAATCAATTGTGTCGGGACGGTTTTAGAATTTGAGGCCTCGGGTGCGGAGTTTTTGACGTCGTCGCCCAAAGCCAAACTTGCGCGCATGGTTGTGTGCCGTTTTTACAAAGGTTTAAAATAGCCTCCCAGGTTTGCATCCCTCACTGAATTGGCCATAGAATCAATTGTGTCGAGACGGTTTTTGAATTTGAGGCCTCAGGTGCGGTGTTTTTGACGTCGTCGCCCATAGCCAAATTGCGCGCACACTTGTGCGCCGTTTTTACAAAGTTTTCAGATTGCCTCTCGGGTTTGCATTTCCAGCTGAATTGGCCATAGAATCAATTGTGTCGCGAATTTTTTTGAATTTGAGGCCTCGGGTGCGGAGTTTTTGACGTCGTCGCCCATAGCCAAATTGCGCGCACGCTTGTGCGCCGTTTTTACAAAGTTTTCAGATTGCCTCTCGAGTTTGCATTTCCAGCTGAATTGGCCATAGAATCAATTGTATCGAGAAAGTTTTAGAATTTGAGGCCTCGGGTGCGGAGTTTTTGACGTCGTCGCCCAAAGCCAAACTTGCGCGCATGGTTGTGTGCCGTTTTTACAATGGTTTAAAATAGCCTCCCAGGTTTGCATCCCTCACTGAATTGGCCATAGAATCAATTGTGTCGAGACGGTTTTTGAATTTGAGGCCTCGGGTGCGGTGTTTTTGACGTCGTCGCCCATAGCCAAATTGCGCGCACACTTGTGCGCCGTTTTTACAAAGTTTTCAGATTGCCTCTCGGGTTTGAATTTCCAGCTGAATTGGCCATAGAATCAATTGTGTCGCGAATTTTTTTGAATTTGAGGCCTCGGGTGCGGAGTTTTTGACGTCGTCGCCCATAGCCAAATTGCGCGCACGCTTGTGCGCCGTTTTTACAAAGTTTTCAGATTGCCTCTCGAGTTTGCATTTCCAGCTGAATTGACCATAGAATCAATTGTGTCGAGAAAGTTTTTGAATTTGAGGCCTCGGGTGCGGAGTTTTTGACGTCGTCGCCCAAAGCCAAACTTGCGCGCATGGTTGTGTGCCGTTTTTACAAAGGTTTAAAATAGCCTCCCAGGTTTGCATCCCTCACTGAATTGGCCATAGAATCAATTGTGTCGAGACGGTTTTTGAATTTGAGGCCTCGGGTGCGGTGTTTTTGACGTCGTCGCCCATAGCCAAATTGCGCGCACACTTGTGCGCCGTTTTTACAAAGTTTTCAGATTGCCTCTCGGGTTTGCATTTCCAGCTGAATTGTCCATAGAATCAATTGTGTCGCGAATTTTTTTGAATTTGAGGCCTCGGGTGCGGAGTTTTTAACGTCGTCGCCCATAGCCAAATTGCGCGCACGCTTGTGCGCCGTTTTTACAAAGTTTTCACATTGCCTCTCGAGTTTGCATTTCCAGCTGAATTGGCCATAGAATCAATTGTGTCGAGAAAGTTTTTGAATTTGAGGCCTCAGGTGCGGAGTTTTTGACGTCGTCGCCCAAAGCCAAACTTGCGCGCATGGTTGTGTGCCATTTTTACAAAGGTTTAAAATAGCCTCCCAGGTTTGCATCCCTCACTGAATTGGCCATAGAATCAATTGTGTCGAGACGGTTTTTGAATTTGAGGCCTCGGGTGCGGTGTTTTTGACGTCGTCGCCCATAGCCAAACTTGCGCGCATGGTTGTGTGCCGTTTTTACAAAGTTTTCAGATTGCCTCCCAGGTTTGCATCCCTCACTGAATTGGCCATATAATCAATTGTGTCGAGACGGTTTTTGAATTTGAGGCCTCGGGTGCGGAGTTTTTGACGTCGTCGCCCATAGCCCAATTGCGCGCACACTTGTGCGCCGTTTTTACAAAGTTTTCAGATTGCCTCTCGGGTTTGCACTTCCAGTTGAATTGGCCATAGAATCAATTGTGTCGAGAAAATTTTTGAATTTGAGGCCTCGGGTGCGGTGTTTTTGACGTCGTCGCCCATAGCCAAATTGCGCGCACACTTGTGCGCCGTTTTTACAAAGTTTTCAGATTGCCTCTCGGGTTTGCATTTCCAGCTGAATTGGCCATAGAATCAATTGTGCTGAGACGGTTTTTGAATTTGAGGCCTCGGGTGCGGAGTTTTTGACGTCGTCGCCCAAAGCCAAACTTGCGCGCATGGTTGTGTGCCGTTTTTACAAAGGTTTAAAATAGCCTCCCAGGTTTGCATCCCTCACTGAATTGGCCATAGAATCAATTGTGTCGAGACGGTTTTTGAATTTGAGGCCTCGGGTGCGGTGTTTTTGACGTCGTCGCCCATAGCCAAACTTGCGCGCATGGTTGTGTGCCGTTTTTACAAAGTTTTCAGATTGCCTCCCAGGTTTGCATCCCTCACTGAATTGGCCATATAATCAATTGTGTCGAGACGGTTTTTGAATTTGAGGCCTCGGGTGCGGAGTTTTTGACGTCGTCGCCCATAGCCCAATTGCGCGCACACTTGTGCGCCGTTTTTACAAAGTTTTCAGATTGCCTCTCGGGTTTGCACTTCCAGTTGAATTGGCCATAGAATCAATTGTGTCGAGAAAATTTTTGAATTTGAGGCCTCGGGTGCGGTGTTTTTGACGTCGTCGCCCATAGCCAAATTGCGCGCACACTTGTGCGCCGTTTTTACAAAGTTTTCAGATTGCCTCTCGGGTTTGCATTTCCAGCTGAATTGGCCATAGAATCAATTGTGCTGAGACGGTTTTTGAATTTGAGGCCTCGGGTGCGGAGTTTTTGACGTCGTCGCCCAAAGCCAAACTTGCGCGCATGGTTGTGTGCCGTTTTTACAAAGGTTTAAAATAGCCTCCCAGGTTTGCATCCCTCACTGAATTGGCCATAGAATCAATTGTGTCGAGACGGTTTTTGAATTTGAGGCCTCGGGTGCGGTGTTTTTGACGTCGTCGCCCATAGCCAAATTGCGCGCACACTTGTGCGCCGTTTTTACAAAGTTTTCAGATTGCCTCTCGGGTTTGCATTTCCAGCTGAATTGGCCATAGAATCAATTGTGTCGCGAATTTTTTTGAATTTGAGGCCTCGGGTGCGGAGTTTTTGACGTCGTCGCCCATAGCCAAATTGCGCGCACGCTTGTGCGCCGTTTTTACAAAGTTTTCAGATTGCCTCTCGAGTTTGCATTTCCAGCTGAATTGGCCATAGAATCAATTGTGTCGAGAAAGTTTTTGAATTTGAGGCCTCGGGTGCGGAGTTTTTGACGTCGTCGCCCAAAGCCAAACTTGCGCGCATGGTTGTGTGCCGTTTTTACAAAGGTTTAAAATAGCCTCCCAGGTTTGCATCCCTCACTGAATTGGCCATAGAATCAATTGTGTCGAGACGGTTTTTGAATTTGAGGCCTCGGGTGCGGTGTTTTTGACGTCGTCGCCCATAGCCAAATTGCGCGCACACTTGTGCGCCGTTTTTACAAAGTTTTCAGATTGCCTCTCGGGTTTGCATTTCCAGCTGAATTGGCCATAGAATCAATTGTGTCGCGAATTTTTTTGAATTTGAGGCCTCGGGTGCGGAGTTTTTGACGTCGTCGCCCATAGCCAAATTGCGCGCACGCTTGTGCGCCGTTTTTACAAAGTTTTCAGATTGCCTCTCGAGTTTGCATTTCCAGCTGAATTGGCCATAGAATCAATTGTGTCGAGAAAGTTTTTGAATTTGAGGCCTCGGGTGCGGAGTTTTTGACGTCGTCACCCAAAGCCAAACTTGCGCGCATGGTTGTGTGCCGTTTTTACAAAGGTTTAAAATAGCCTCCCAGGTTTGCATCCCTCACTGAATTGGCCATAGAATCAATTGTGTCGAGACGGTTTTTGAATTTGAGGCCTCGGGTGCGGTGTTTTTTACGTCGTCGCCCATAGCCAAACTTGCGCGCATGGTTGTGTGCCGTTTTTACAAAGTTTTCAGATTGCCTCCCAGGTTTGCATCCCTCACTGAATTGGCCATATAATCAATTGTGTCGAGACGGTTTTTGAATTTGAGGCCTCGGGTGCGGAGTTTTTGACGTCGTCGCCCATAGCCCAATTGCGCGCACACTTGTGCGCCGTTTTTACAAAGTTTTCAGATTGCCTCTCGGGTTTGCACTTCCAGTTGAATTGGCCATAGAATCAATTGTGTCGAGAAAATTTTTGAATTTGAGGCCTCGGGTGCGGTGTTTTTGACGTCGTCGCCCATAGCCAAATTGCGCGCACACTTGTGCGCCGTTTTTACAAAGTTTTCAGATTGCCTCTCGGGTTTGCATTTCCAGCTGAATTGGCCATAGAATCAATTGTGCTGAGACGGTTTTTGAATTTGAGGCCTCGGGTGCGGAGTTTTTGACGTCGTCGCCCATAGCCCAATTGCGCGCACACTTGTGCGCCGTTTTTACAAAGTTTTCAGATTGCCTCTCGGGTTTGCACTTCCAGTTGAATTGGCCATAGAATCAATTGTGTCGAGAAATTTTTTGAATTTGAGGCTCGGGTGCGGTGTTTTTGACGTCGTCGCCCATAGCCAAATTGCGCGCACACTTGTGCGCCGTTTTTACAAAGTTTTCAGATTGCCTCTCGGGTTTGCATTTCCAGCTGAATTGGCCATAGAATCAATTGTGCTGAGACGGTTTTTGAATTTGAGGCCTCGGGTGCGGAGTTTTTGACGTCGTCGCCCATAGCCAAATTGCGCGCACACTTGTGCGCCGTTTTTACAAAGTTTTCAGATTGCCTCTTGGGTTTGCATTTCCAGCTGAATTGGCCATAGAATCAATTGTGTCGAGAAATTTTTTGAATTTGAGGCCTCGGGTGCGGAGTTTTTGACGTCGTCGCCCATAGCCAAATTGCGCGCACACTTGTGCGCCATTTTTACTAAGTTTTCAGATTACCTCTCGGGTTTGCATTTCCAGCTGAATTGGCCATAGAATCAATTGTGTCGAGAAAGTTTTTGAATTTGAGGCCTCGGGTGCGGAGTTTTTGACGTCGTCGCCCAAAGCCAAACTTGCGCGCATGGTTGTGTGCCGTTTTTACAAAGTTTTCAGATTGTCTCCTAGGTTTGCATCCCTCACTGAATTGGTCATAAAATCAATTGTGTCGAGACGGTTTTTGAATTTGAGGCCTCGGGTGCGTAGTTTTTGACGTCGTCGCCCATAGCCAAACTTGCGCGCATGGTTGTGTGCCGTTTTTACAAAGTTTTCAGATTGCCTCCCAGGTTTGCATCCCCCACTGAATTGGCCATAGAATCAATTGTGTCGAGACGGTTTTTGAATTTGAGGCCTCGGGTGCGGAGTTTTTGACGTCGTCGCCCATAGGCAAATTGCGCGCACACTTGTGCGCCGTTTTTATAAAGTTTTCAGATTGCCTCTCGGGTTTGCACTTCCAGTTGAATTGGCTATAGAATCAATTTTGTCGAGAAAATTTTTGAATTTGAGGCCTCGGGTGCGGAGTTTTTGACGTCGTCGCCCATAGCTAAATTGCGCGCACACTTGTGCGCCGTTTTTACAAAGTTTTCAGATTGCCTTTCGGGTTTGCACTTCTAGCTGAATTGGCCATAGAATCAATTGTGTCGAGACGGTTTTTGAATTTGAGGCCTCGGGTGTGGAGTTTTTGACGTCGTCGCCCATAGCCAAATTGCGCGCACACTTGTGCGCAGTTTTTACAAAGTTTTCAGATTGCCTCTCGGGTTTGCACTTCTAGCTGAATTGGCCATAGAATCAATTGTGTCGAGAAATTTTTTGAATTTGAGGCCTCGGGTGCGGAGTTTTTGACGTCGTCGCCCATAGCCAAATTGCGCGCACACTTGTGCGCCGTTTTTACAAAGTTTTCAGATTGCCTCTCGGGTTTGCACTTCCAGTTGAATTGGCCATAGAATCAATTCTGTCGAGAAAATTTTTGAATTTGAGGCCTCGGGTGCGGAGTTTTTGACGTCGTCGCCCATAGCCAAATTGCGCGCACACTTGTGTGCCGTTTTTACAAAGTTTTCAGATTGCCTCTCGAGTTTGCATTTCCAGCTGAATTGGCCATAGAATCAATTGTGTCGAGAAAGTTTTTGAATTTGAGGCCTCGGGTGCGGAGTTTTTGACGTCGTCGCCCAAAGCCAAACTTGCGCGCATGGTTGTGTGCCGTTTTTACAAAGGTTTAAAATAGCCTCCCAGGTTTGCATCCCTCACTGAATTGGCCATAGAATCAATTGTGTCGAGACGGTTTTTGAATTTGAGGCCTTGGGTGCGGTGTTTTTGACGTCGTCGCCCATAGCCAAACTTGCGCGCATGGTTGTGTGCCGTTTTTACAAAGTTTTCAAATTGCCTCCCAGGTTTGCATCCCTCACTGAATTGGCCATAGAATCAATTGTGTCGAGACGGTTTTTGAATTTGAGGCCTCGGGTGCGGAGTTTTTGACGTCGTCGCCCATAGCCCAATTGCGCGCACACTTGTGCGCCGTTTTTACAAAGTTTTCAGATTGCCTCTCGGGTTTGCACTTCCAGTTGAATTGGCCATAGAATCAATTGTGTCGAGAAAATTTTTGAATTTGAGGCCTCGGGTGCGGTGTTTTTGACGTCGTCGCCCATAGCCAAATTGCGCGCACACTTGTGCGCCGTTTTTACAAAGTTTTCAGATTGCCTCTCGGGTTTGCATTTCCAGCTGAATTGGCCATAGAATCAATTGTGCTGAGACGGTTTTTGAATTTGAGGCCTCGGGTGCGGAGTTTTTGACGTCGTCGCCCATAGCCAAACTTGCGCGCATGGTTGTGTGCCGTTTTTACAAAGTTTTCAGATTGCCTCCCAGGTTTGCATCCCTCACTGAATTGGCCATAGAATCAATTGTGTCAAGACCGTTTTTGAATTTGAGGCCTCGGGTGCGAAGTTTTTGACGTCGTCGCCCATAGCCAAACTTGCGCGCATGGTTGTGTGCCGTTTTTACAAAGTTTTCAGATTGCCTCCCAGGTTTGCATCCCTCACTGAATTGGCCATAGAATCAATTGTGTCGAGACGGTTTTTGAATTTGAGGCCTCAGGTGCGGTGTTTTTGACGTCGTCGCCCATAGCCAAATTGCGCGCACACTTGTGCGCCGTTTTTACAAAGTTTTCAGATTGCCTCTCGGGTTTGCATTACCAGCTGAATTGGCCATAGAATCAATTGTGCTGAGACGGTTTTTGAATTTGAGGCCTCGGGTGCGGAGTTTTTGACGTCGTCGCCCAAAGCCAAACTTGCGCGCATGGTTGTGTGCCGTTTTTACAAAGGTTTAAAATAGCCTCCCAGGTTTGCATCCCTCACTGAATTGGCCATAGAATCAATTGTGTCGAGACGGTTTTTGAATTTGAGGCCTCGGGTGCGGTGTTTTTGACGTCGTCGCCCATAGCCAAATTGCGCGCACACTTGTGCGCCGTTTTTACAAAGTTTTCAGATTGCCTCTCGGGTTTGCATTTCCAGCTGAATTGGCCATAGAATCAATTGTGTCGCGAATTTTTTTGAATTTGAGGCCTCGGGTGCGGAGTTTTTGACGTCGTCGCCCATAGCCAAATTGCGCGCACGCTTGTGCGCCGTTTTTACAAAGTTTTCAGATTGCCTCTCGAGTTTGCATTTCCAGCTGAATTGGCCATAGAATCAATTGTGTCGAGAAAGTTTTTGAATTTGAGGCCTCGGGTGCGGAGTTTTTGACGTCGTCGCCCAAAGCCAAACTTGCGCGCATGGTTGTGTGCCGTTTTTACAAAGGTTTAAAATAGCCTCCCAGGTTTGCATCCCTCACTGAATTGGCCATAGAATCAATTGTGTCGAGACGGTTTTTGAATTTGAGGCCTCGGGTGCGGTGTTTTTGACATCGTCGCCCATAGCCAAATTGCGCGCACACTTGTGCGCCGTTTTTACAAAGTTTTCAGATTGCCTCTCGGGTTTGCATTTCCAGCTGAATTGGCCATAGAATCAATTGTGTCGCGAATTTTTTTGAATTTGAGGCCTCGGGTGCGGAGTTTTTGACGTCGTCGCCCATAGCTAAATTGCGCGCACGCTTGTGCGCCGTTTTTACAAAGTTTTCAGATTGCCTCTCGAGTTTGCATTTCCAGCTGAATTGGCCATAGAATCAATTGTGTCGAGAAAGTTTTTGAATTTGAGGCCTCGGGTGCGGAGTTTTTGACGTCGTCACCCAAAGCCAAACTTGCGCGCATGGTTGTGTGCCGTTTTTACAAAGGTTTAAAATAGCCTCCCAGGTTTGCATCCCTCACTGAATTGGCCATAGAATCAATTGTGTCGAGACGGTTTTTGAATTTGAGGCCTCGGGTGCGGTGTTTTTGACGTCGTCGCCCATAGCCAAACTTGCGCGCATGGTTGTGTGCCGTTTTTACAAAGTTTTCAGATTGCCTCCCAGGTTTGCATCCCTCACTGAATTGGCCATATAATCAATTGTGTCGAGACGGTTTTTGAATTTGAGGCCTCGGGTGCGGAGTTTTTGACGTCGTCGCCCATAGCCCAATTGCGCGCACACTTGTGCGCCGTTTTTACAAAGTTTTCAGATTGCCTCTCGGGTTTGCACTTCCAGTTGAATTGGCCATAGAATCAATTGTGTGGAGAAAATTTTTGAATTTGAGGCCTCGGGTGCGGTGTTTTTAACGTCGTCGCCCATAGCCAAATTGCGCGCACACTTGTGCGCCGTTTTTACAAAGTTTTCAGATTGCCTCTCGGGTTTGCATTTCCAGCTGAATTGGCCATAGAATCAATTGTGCTGAGACGGTTTTTGAATTTGAGGCCTCGGGTGCGGAGTTTTTGACGTCGTCGCCCATAGCCAAATTGCGCGCACACTTGTGCGCCGTTTTTACAAAGTTTTCAGATTGCCTCTTGGGTTTGCATTTCCAGCTGAATTGGCCATAGAATCAATTGTGTCGAGAAAATTTTTGAATTTGAGGCCTCGGGTGCGGAGTTTTTGACGTCGTCGCCCATAGCCAAATTGCGCGCACACTTGTGCGCCGTTTTTACTAAGTTTTCAGATTACCTCTCGGGTTTGCATTTCCAGCTGAATTGGCCATAGAATCAATTGTGTCGAGAAAGTTTTTGAATTTGAGGCCTCGGGTGCGGAGTTTTTGACGTCGTCGCCCAAAGCCAAACTTGCGCGCATGGTTGTGTGCCGTTTTTACAAAGTTTTCAGATTGTCTCCTAGGTTTGCATCCCTCACTGAATTGGTCATAAAATCAATTGTGTCGAGACGGTTTTTGAATTTGAGGCCTCGGGTGCGTAGTTTTTTACGTCGTCGCCCATAGCCAAACTTGCGCGCATGGTTGTGTGCCGTTTTTACAAAGTTTTCAGATTGCCTCCCAGGTTTGCATCCCCCATTGAATTGGCCATAGAATCAATTGTGTCGAGACGGTTTTTGAATTTGAGGCCTCGGGTGCGGAGTTTTTGACGTCGTCGCCCATAGGCAAATTGCGCGCACACTTGTGCGCCATTTTTACAAAGTTTTCAGATTGCCTCTCGGGTTTGCACTTCCAGTTGAATTGGCCATAGAATCAATTTTGTCGAGAAAATTTTTGAATTTGAGGCCTCGGGTGCGGAGTTTTTGACGTCGTCGCCCATAGCTAAATTGCGCGCACACTTGTGCGCCGTTTTTACAAAGTTTTCAGATTGCCTTTCGGGTTTGCACTTCTAGCTGAATTGGCCATAGAATCAATTGTGTCGAGACGGTTTTTGAATTTGAGGCCTCGGGTGTGGAGTTTTTGACGTCGTCGCCCATAGCCAAATTGCGCGCACACTTGTGCGCAGTTTTTACAAAGTTTTCAGATTGCCTCTCGGGTTTGCACTTCTAGCTGAATTGGCCATAGAATCAATTGTGTCGAGAAATTTTTTGAATTTGAGGCCTCGGGTGCGGAGTTTTTGACGTCGTCGCCCATAGCCAAATTGCGCGCACACTTGTGCGCCGTTTTTACAAAGTTTTCAGATTGCCTCTCGGGTTTGCACTTCCAGTTGAATTGGCCATAGAATCAATTCTGTCGAGAAAATTTTTGAATTTGAGGCCTCGGGTGCGGAGTTTTTGACGTCGTCGCCCATAGCCAAATTGCGCGCACACTTGTGTGCCGTTTTTACAAAGTTTTCAGATTGTCTCTCGAGTTTGCATTTCCAGCTGAATTGGCCATAGAATCAATTGTGTCGAGAAAGTTTTTGAATTTGAGGCCTCGGGTGCGGAGTTTTTGACGTCGTCGCCCATAGCCAAACTTGCGCGCATGGTTGTGTGCCGTTTTTACAAAGTTTTCAGATTGCCTCCCAGGTTTGCATCCCTCACTGAATTGGCCATAGAATCAATTGTGTCGAGACCGTTTTTGAATTTGAGGCCTCGGGTGCGAAGTTTTTGACGTCGTCGCCCATAGCCAAACTTGCGCGCATGGTTGTGTGCCGTTTTTACAAAGGTTTAAAATAGCCTCCCAGGTTTGCATCCCTCACTGAATTGGCCATAGAATCAATTGTGTCGAGACGGTTTTTGAATTTGAGGCCTCGGGTGCGGTGTTTTTGACGTCGTCGCCCATAGCCAAACTTGCGCGCATGGTTGTGTGCCGTTTTTACAAAGTTTTCAAATTGCCTCCCAGGTTTGCATCCCTCACTGAATTGGCCATAGAATCAATTGTGTCGAGACGGTTTTTGAATTTGAGGCCTCGGGTGCGGAGTTTTTGACGTCGTCGCCCATAGCCCAATTGCGCGCACACTTGTGCGCCGTTTTTACAAAGTTTTCAGATTGCCTCTCGGGTTTGCACTTCCAGTTGAATTAGCCATAGAATCAATTGTGTCGAGAAAATTTTTGAATTTGAGGCCTCGGGTGCGGTGTTTTTGACGTCGTCGCCCATAGCCAAATTGCGCGCACACTTGTGCGCCGTTTTTACAAAGTTTTCAGATTGCCTCTCGGGTTTGCATTTCCAGCTGAATTGGCCATAGAATCAATTGTGCTGAGACGGTTTTTGAATTTGAGGCCTCGGGTGCGGAGTTTTTGACGTCGTCGCCCATAGCCAAACTTGCGCGCATGGTTGTGTGCCGTTTTTACAAAGTTTTCAGATTGCCTCCCAGGTTTGCATCCCTCACTGAATTGGCCATAGAATCAATTGTGTCGAGACGGTTTTTGAATTTGAGGCCTCAGGTGCGGTGTTTTTGACGTCGTCGCCCATAGCCATATTGCGCGCACACTTGTGCGCCGTTTTTACAAAGTTTTCAGATTGCCTCTCGGGTTTGCATTTCCAGCTGAATTGGCCATAGAATCAATTGTGTCGCGAATTTTTTTGAATTTGAGGCCTCGGGTGCGGAGTTTTTGACGTCGTCGCCCATAGCCAAATTGCGCGCACGCTTGTGCGCCGTTTTTACAAAGTTTTCAGATTGCCTCTCGAGTTTGCATTTCCAGCTGAATTGGCCATAGAATCAATTGTGTCGAGAAAGTTTTAGAATTTGAGGCCTCGGGTGCGGAGTTTTTGACGTCGTCGCCCAAAGCCAAACTTGCGCGCATGGTTGTGTGCCGTTTTTACAAAGGTTTAAAATAGCCTCACAGGTTTGCATCCCTCACTGAATTGGCCATAGAATCAATTGTGTCGAGACGGTTTTTGAATTTGAGGCCTCGGGTGCGGTGTTTTTGACGTCGTCGCCCATAGCCAAATTGCGCGCACACTTGTGCGCCGTTTTTACAAAGTTTTCAGATTGCCTCTCGGGTTTGCATTTCCAGCTGAATTGGCCATAGAATCAATTGTGTCGCGAATTTTTTTGAATTTGAGGCCTCGGGTGCGGAGTTTTTGACGTCGTCGCCCATAGCCAAATTGCGCGCACGCTTGTGCGCCGTTTTTACAAAGTTTTCAGATTGCCTCTCGAGTTTGCATTTCCAGCTGAATTGGCCATAGAATCAATTGTGTCGAGAAAGTTTTTGAATTTGAGGCCTCGGGTGCGGAGTTTTTGACGTCGTCGCCCAAAGCCAAACTTGCGCGCATGGTTGTGTGCCGTTTTTACAAAGGTTTAAAATAGCTTCCCAGGTTTGCATCCCTCACTGAATTGGCCATAGAATCAATTGTGTCGAGACGGTTTTTGAATTTGAGGCCTCGGGTGCGGTGTTTTTGTCGTCGTCGCCCATAGCCAAATTGCGCGCACACTTGTGCGCCGTTTTTACAAAGTTTTCAGATTGCCTCTCGGGTTTGCATTTCCAGCTGAATTGGCCATAGAATCAATTGTGTCGCGAATTTTTTTGAATTTGAGGCCTCGGGTGCGGAGTTTTTGACGTCGTCGCCCATAGCCAAATTGCGCGCACGCTTGTGCGCCGTTTTTACAAAGTTTTCAGATTGCCTCTCGAGTTTGCATTTCCAGCTGAATTGGCCATAGAATCAATTGTGTCGAGAAAGTTTTAGAATTTGAGGCCTCGGGTGCGGAGTTTTTGACGTCGTCGCCCAAAGCCAAACTTGCGCGCATGGTTGTGTGCCGTTTTTACAAAGGTTTAAAATAGCCTCACAGGTTTGCATCCCTCACTGAATTGGCCATAGAATCAATTGTGTCGAGACGGTTTTTGAATTTGAGGCCTCGGGTGCGGTGTTTTTGACGTCGTCGCCCATAGCCAAATTGCGCGCACACTTGTGCGCCGTTTTTACAAAGTTTTCAGATTGCCTCTCGGGTTTGCATTTCCAGCTGAATTGGCCATAGAATCAATTGTGTCGCGAATTTTTTTGAATTTGAGGCCTCGGGTGCGGAGTTTTTGACGTCGTCGCCCATAGCCAAATTGCGCGCACGCTTGTGCGCCGTTTTTACAAAGTTTTCAGATTGCCTCTCGAGTTTGCATTTCCAGCTGAATTGGCCATAGAATCAATTGTGTCGAGAAAGTTTTTGAATTTGAGGCCTCGGGTGCGGAGTTTTTGACGTCGTCGCCCAAAGCCAAACTTGCGCGCATGGTTGTGTGCCGTTTTTACAAAGGTTTAAAATAGCTTCCCAGGTTTGCATCCCTCACTGAATTGGCCATAGAATCAATTGTGTCGAGACGGTTTTTGAATTTGAGGCCTCGGGTGCGGTGTTTTTGTCGTCGTCGCCCATAGCCAAATTGCGCGCACACTTGTGCGCCGTTTTTACAAAGTTTTCAGATTGCCTCTCGGGTTTGCATTTCCAGCTGAATTGGCCATAGAATCAATTGTGTCGCGAATTTTTTTGAATTTGAGGCCTCGGGTGCGGAGTTTTTGACGTCGTCGCCCATAGCCAAATTGCGCGCACGCTTGTGCGCCGTTTTTACAAAGTTTTCAGATTGCCTCTCGAGTTTGCATTTCCAGCTGAATTGGCCATAGAATCAATTGTGTCGAGAAAGTTTTTGAATTTGAGGCCTCGGGTGCGGAGTTTTTGACGTCGTCGCCCAAAGCCAAACTTGCGCGCATGGTTGTGTGCCGTTTTTACAAAGGTTTAAAATAGCCTCCCAGGTTTGCATCCCTCACTGAATTGGCCATAGAATCAATTGTGTCGAGACGGTTTTTGAATTTGAGGCCTCGGGTGCGGTGTTTTTGACGTCGTCGCCCATAGCCAAACTTGCGCGCATGGTTGTGTGCCGTTTTTACAAAGTTTTCAGATTGCCTCCCAGGTTTGCATCCCTCACTGAATTGGCCATATAATCAATTGTGTCGAGACGGTTTTTGAATTTGAGGCCTCGGGTGCGGAGTTTTTGACGTCGTCGCCCATAGCCCAATTGCGCGCACACTTGTGCGCCGTTTTTACAAAGTTTTCAGATTGCCTCTCGGGTTTGCACTTCCAGTTGAATTGGCCATAGAATCAATTGTGTCGAGAAAATTTTTGAATTTGAGGCCTCGGGTGCGGTGTTTTTGACGTCGTCGCCCATAGCCAAATTGCGCGCACACTTGTGCGCCGTTTTTACAAAGTTTTCAGATTACCTCTCGGGTTTGCATTTCCAGCTGAATTGGCCATAGAATCAATTGTGCTGAGACGGTTTTTGAATTTGAGGCCTCGGGTGCGGAGTTTTTGACGTCGTCGCCCAAAGCCAAACTTGCGCGCATGGTTGTGTGCCGTTTTTACAAAGGTTTAAAATAGCCTCCCAGGTTTGCATCCCTCACTGAATTGGCCATAGAATCAATTGTGTCGAGACGGTTTTTGAATTTGAGGCCTCGGGTGCGGTGTTTTTGACGTCGTCGCCCATAGCCAAATTGCGCGCACACTTGTGCGCCGTTTTTACAAAGTTTTCAGATTGCCTCTCGGGTTTGCATTTCCAGCTGAATTGGCCATAGAATCAATTGTGTCGCGAATTTTTTTGAATTTGAGGCCTCGGGTGCGGAGTTTTTGACGTCGTCGCCCATAGCCAAATTGCGCGCACGCTTGTGCGCCGTTTTTACAAAGTTTTCAGATTGCCTCTCGAGTTTGCATTTCCAGCTGAATTGGCCATAGAATCAATTGTGTCGAGAAAGTTTTAGAATTTGAGGCCTCGGGTGCGGAGTTTTTGACGTCGTCGCCCAAAGCCAAACTTGCGCGCATGGTTGTGTGCCGTTTTTACAAAGGTTTAAAATAGCCTCCCAGGTTTGCATCCCTCACTGAATTGGCCATAGAATCAATTGTGTCGAGACGGTTTTTGAATTTGAGGCCTCGGGTGCGGTGTTTTTGACGTCGTCGCCCATAGCCAAATTGCGTGCACACTTGTGCGCCATTTTTACAAAGTTTTCAGATTGCCTCTCGGGTTTGCATTTCCAGCTGAATTGGCCATAGAATCAATTGTGTCGCGAATTTTTTTGAATTTGAGGCCTCGGGTGCGGAGTTTTTGACGTCGTCGCCCATAGCCAAATTGCGCGCACGCTTGTGCGCCGTTTTTACAAAGTTTTCAGATTGCCTCTCGAGTTTGCATTTCCAGCTGAATTGGCCATAGAATCAATTGTGTCGAGAAAGTTTTTGAATTTGAGGCCTCGGGTGCGGAGTTTTTGACGTCGTCGCCCAAAGCCAAACTTGCGCGCATGGTTGTGTGCCGTTTTTACAAAGGTTTAAAATAGCCTCCCAGGTTTGCATCCCTCACTGAATTGGCCATAGAATCAATTGTGTCGAGACGGTTTTTGAATTTGAGGCCTCGGGTGCGGTGTTTTTGACGTCGTCGCCCATAGCCAAATTGCGCGCACACTTGTGCGCCATTTTTACAAAGTTTTCAGATTGCCTCTCGGGTTTGCATTTCCAGCTGAATTGGCCATAGAATCAATTGTGTCGCGAATTTTTTTGAATTTGAGGCCTCGGGTGCGGAGTTTTTGACGTCGTCGCCCATAGCCAAATTGCGCGCACGCTTGTGCGCCATTTTTACAAAGTTTTCAGATTGCCTCTCGAGTTTGCATTTCCAGCTGAATTGGCCATAGAATCAATTGTGTCGAGAAAGTTTTTGAATTTGAGGCCTCGGGTGCGGAGTTTTTGACGTCGTCACCCAAAGCCAAACTTGCGCGCATGGTTGTGTGCCGTTTTTACAAAGGTTTAAAATAGCCTCCCAGGTTTGCATCCCTCACTGAATTGGCCATAGAATCAATTGTGTCGAGACGGTTTTTGAATTTGAGGCCTCGGGTGCGGTGTTTTTGACGTCGTCGCCCATAGCCAAACTTGTGCGCATGGTTGTGTGCCATTTTTACAAAGTTTTCAGATTGCCTCCCAGGTTTGCATCCCTCACTGAATTGGCCATATAATCAATTGTGTCGAGACGGTTTTTGAATTTGAGGCCTCGGGTGCGGAGTTTTTGACGTCGTCGCCCATAGCCCAATTGCGCGCACACTTGTGCGCCGTTTTTACAAAGTTTTCAGATTGCCTCTCGGGTTTGCACTTCCAGTTGAATTGGCCATAGAATCAATTGTGTCGAGAAAATTTTTGAATTTGAGGCCTCGGGTGCGGTGTTTTTGACGTCGTCGCCCATAGCCAAATTGCGCGCACACTTGTGCGCCGTTTTTACAAAGTTTTCAGATTGCCTCTCGGGTTTGCATTTCCAGCTGAATTGGCCATAGAATCAATTGTGCTAAGACGGTTTTTGAATTTGAGGCCTCGGGTGCGGAGTTTTTGACGTCGTCGCCCATAGCCAAATTGCGCGCACACTTGTGCGCCGTTTTTATAAAGTTTTCAGATTGCCTCTTGGGTTTGCATTTCCAGTTGAATTGGCCATAGAATCAATTGTGTCGAGAAAATTTTTGAATTTGAGGCCTCGGGTGCGGAGTTTTTGACGTCGTCGCCCATAGCCAAATTGCGCGCACACTTGTGCGCCGTTTTTACTAAGTTTTCAGATTACCTCTCGGGTTTGCATTTCCAGCTGAATTGGCCATAGAATCAATTGTGTCGAGAAAGTTTTTGAATTTGAGGCCTCGGGTGCGGAGTTTTTGACGTCGTCGCCCAAAGCCAAACTTGCGCGCATGGTTGTGTGCCGTTTTTACAAAGTTTTCAGATTGTCTCCTAGGTTTGCATCCCTCACTGAATTGGTCATAAAATCAATTGTGTCGAGACGGTTTTTAAATTTGAGGCCTCGGGTGCGTAGTTTTTGACGTCGTCGCCCATAGCCAAACTTGCGCGCATGGTTGTGTGCCGTTTTTACAAAGTTTTCAGATTGCCTCCCAGGTTTGCATCCCCCACTGAATTGGCCATAGAATCAATTGTGTCGAGACGGTTTTTGAATTTGAGGCCTCGGGTGCGGAGTTTTTGACGTCGTCGCCCATAGGCAAATTGCGCGCACACTTGTTCGCCGTTTTTACAAAGTTTTCAGATTGCCTCTCGGGTTTGCACTTCCAGTTGAATTGGCCATAGAATCAATTTTGTCGAGAAAATTTTTGAATTTGAGGTCTCGGGTGCGGAGTTTTTGACGTCGTCGCCCATAGCTAAATTGCGCGCACACTTGTGCGCCGTTTTTACAAAGTTTTCAGATTGCCTTTCGGGTTTGCACTTCTAGCTGAATTGGCCATAGAATCAATTGTGTCGAGACGGTTTTTGAATTTGAGGCCTCGGGTGTGGAGTTTTTGACGTCGTCGCCCATAGCCAAATTGCGCGCACACTTGTGCGCAGTTTTTACAAAGTTTTCAGATTGCCTCTCGGGTTTGCACTTCTAGCTGAATTGGCCATAGAATCAATTGTGTCGAGAAATTTTTTGAATTTGAGGCCTCGGGTGCGGAGTTTTTGACGTCGTCGCCCATAGCCAAATTGCGCGCACACTTGTGCGCCGTTTTTACAAAGTTTTCAGATTGCCTCTCGGGTTTGCACTTCCAGTTGAATTGGCCATAGAATCAATTCTGACGAGAAAATTTTTGAATTTGAGGCCTCGGGTGCGGAGTTTTTGACGTCGTCGCCCATAGCCAAATTGCGCGCACACTTGTGTGCCGTTTTTACAAAGTTTTCAGATTGCCTCTCGTGTTTGCATTTCCAGCTGAATTGGCCATAGAATCAATTGTGTCGAGAAAGTTTTTGAATTTGAGGCCTCGGGTGCGGAGTTTTTGACGTCGTCGCCCAAAGCCAAACTTGCGCGCATGGTTGTGTGCCGTTTTTACAAAGGTTTAAAATAGCCTCCCAGGTTTGCATCCCTCACTGAATTGGCCATAGAATCAATTGTGTCGAGACGGTTTTTGAATTTGAGGCCTCGGGTGCGGTGTTTTTGACGTCGTCGCCCATAGCCAAACTTGCGCGCATGGTTGTGTGCCGTTTTTACAAAGTTTTCAAATTGCCTCCCAGGTTTGCATCCCTCACTGAATTGGCCATAGAATCAATTGTGTCGAGACGGTTTTTGAATTTGAGGCCTCGGGTGCGGAGTTTTTGACGTCGTCGCCCATAGCCCAATTGCGCGCACACTTGTGCGCCGTTTTTACAAAGTTTTCAGATTGCCTCTCGGGTTTGCACTTCCAGTTGAATTGGCCATAGAATCAATTGTGTCGAGAAAATTTTTGAATTTGAGGCCTCGGGTGCGGTGTTTTTGACGTCGTCGCCCATAGCCAAATTGCGCGCACACTTGTGCGCCGTTTTTACAAAGTTTTCAGATTGCCTCTCGGGTTTGCATTTCCAGCTGAATTGGCCATAGAATCAATTGTGCTGAGACGGTTTTTGAATTTGAGGCCTCGGGTGCGGAGTTTTTGACGTCGTCGCCCATAGCCAAACTTGCGCGCATGGTTATGTGCCGTTTTTACAAAGTTTTCAGATTGCCTCCCAGGTTTGCATCCCTCACTGAATTGGCCATAGAATCAATTGTGTCGAGACCGTTTTTGAATTTGAGGCCTCGGGTGCGGAGTTTTTGACGTCGTCGCCCATAGCCAAACTTGCGCGCATGGTTGTGTGCCGTTTTTACAAAGTTTTCAGATTGCCTCCCAGGTTTGCATCCCTCACTAAATTGGCCATAGAATCAATTGTGTCGAGACAGTTTTTGAATTTGAGGCCTCGGGTGCGGAGTTTTTGACGTCGTCACCCATAGCCAAATTGCGCGCACACTTGTGCGCCGTTTTTACAAAGTTTTCAGATTGCCTCTTGGGTTTGCATTTCCAGCTGAATTGGCCATAGAATCAATTGTGTCGAGAAAATTTTTGAATTTGAGGCCTCGGGTGCGGAGTTTTTGACGTCGTCGCCCATAGCCAAATTGCGCGCACACTTGTGCGCCGTTTTTACTAAGTTTTCAGATTACCTCTCGGGTTTGCATTTCCAGCTGAATTGGCCATAGAATCAATTGTGTCGAGAAAGTTTTTGAATTTGAGGCCTCGGGTGCGGAGTTTTTGACGTCGTCGCCCAAAGCCAAACTTGCGCGCATGGTTGTGTGCCGTTTTTACAAAGTTTTCAGATTGCCTCCTAGGTTTGCATCCCTCACTGAATTGGTCATAGAATCAATTGTGTCGAGACGGTTTTTGAATTTAAGGCCTCGGGTGCGGAGTTTTTGACGTCGTCGCCCATAGGCAAATTGCGCGCACACTTGTGCGCCGTTTTTACAAAGTTTTCAGATTGCCTCTCGGGTTTGCACTTCCAGTTGAATTGGCCATAGAATCAATTTTGTCGAGAAAATTTTTGAATTTGAGGTCTCGGGTGCGGAGTTTTTGACGTCGTCGCCCATAGCTAAATTGCGCGCACACTTGTGCGCCGTTTTTACAAAGTTTTCAGATTGCCTTTCGGGTTTGCACTTCTAGCTGAATTGGCCATAGAATCAATTGTGTCGAGACGGTTTTTGAATTTGAGGCCTCGGGTGTGGAGTTTTTGACGTCGTCGCCCATAGCCAAATTGCGCGCACACTTGTGCGCAGTTTTTACAAAGTTTTCAGATTGCCTCTCGGGTTTGCACTTCTAGCTGAATTGGCCATAGAATCAATTGTGTCGAGAAATTTTTTGAATTTGAGGCCTCGGGTGCGGAGTTTTTGACGTCGTCGCCCATAGCCAAATTGCGCGCACACTTGTGCGCCGTTTTTACAAAGTTTTCAGATTGCCTCTCGGGTTTGCACTTCCAGTTGAATTGGCCATAGAATCAATTCTGTCGAGAAAATTTTTGAATTTGAGGCCTCGGGTGCGGAGTTTTTGACGTCATCGCCCATAGCCAAATTGCGCGCACACTTGTGTGCCGTTTTTACAAAGTTTTCAGATTGCCTCTCGTGTTTGCATTTCCAGCTGAATTGGCCATAGAATCAATTGTGTCGAGAAAGTTTTTGAATTTGAGGCCTCGGGTGCGGAGTTTTTGACGTCGTCGCCCAAAGCCAAACTTGCGCGCATGGTTGTGTGCCGTTTTTACAAAGGTTTAAAATAGCCTCCCAGGTTTGCATCCCTCACTGAATTGGCCATAGAATCAATTGTGTCGAGACGGTTTTTGAATTTGAGGCCTCGGGTGCGGTGTTTTTGACGTCGTCGCCCATAGCCAAACTTGCGCGCATGGTTGTGTGCCGTTTTTACAAAGTTTTCAAATTGCCTCCCAGGTTTGCATCCCTCACTGAATTGGCCATAGAATCAATTGTGTCGAGACGGTTTTTGAATTTGAGGCCTCGGGTGCGGAGTTTTTGACGTCGTCGCCCATAGCCCAATTGCGCGCACACTTGTGCGCCGTTTTTACAAAGTTTTCAGATTGCCTCTCGGGTTTGCACTTCCAGTTGAATTGGCCATAGAATCAATTGTGTCGAGAAAATTTTTGAATTTGAGGCCTCGGGTGCGGTGTTTTTGACGTCGTCGCCCATAGCCAAATTGCGCGCACACTTGTGCGCCGTTTTTACAAAGTTTTCAGATTGCCTCTCGGGTTTGCATCTCCAGCTGAATTGGCCATAGAATCAATTGTGCTGAGACGGTTTTTGAATTTGAGGCCTCGGGTGCGGAGTTTTTGACGTCGTCGCCCATAGCCAAACTTGCGCGCATGGTTATGTGCCGTTTTTACAAAGTTTTCAGATTGCCTCCCAGGTTTGCATCCCTCACTGAATTGGCCATAGAATCAATTGTGTCGAGACCGTTTTTGAATTTGAGGCCTCGGGTGCGGAGTTTTTGACGTCGTCGCCCATAGCCAAACTTGCGCGCATGGTTGTGTGCCGTTTTTACAAAGTTTTCAGATTGCCTCCCAGGTTTGCATCCCTCACTAAATTGGCCATAGAATCAATTGTGTCGAGACAGTTTTTGAATTTGAGGCCTCGGGTGCGGAGTTTTTGACGTCGTCACCCATAGCCAAATTGCGCGCACACTTGTGCGCCGTTTTTACAAAGTTTTCAGATTGCCTCTTGGGTTTGCATTTCCAGCTGAATTGGCCATAGAATCAATTGTGTCGAGAAAATTTTTGAATTTGAGGCCTCGGGTGCGGAGTTTTTGACGTCGTCGCCCATAGCCAAATTGCGCGCACACTTGTGCGCCGTTTTTACTAAGTTTTCAGATTACCTCTCGGGTTTGCATTTCCAGCTGAATTGGCCATAGAATCAATTGTGTCGAGAAAGTTTTTGAATTTGAGGCCTCGGGTGCGGAGTTTTTGACGTCGTCGCCCAAAGCCAAACTTGCGCGCATGGTTGTGTGCCGTTTTTACAAAGTTTTCAGATTGCCTCCTAGGTTTGCATCCCTCACTGAATTGGTCATAGAATCAATTGTGTCGAGACGGTTTTTGAATTTGAGGCCTCGGGTGCGGAGTTTTTGACGTCGTCGCCCATAGGCAAATTGCGCGCACACTTGTGCGCCGTTTTTACAAAGTTTTCAGATTGCCTCTCGGGTTTGCACTTCCAGTTGAATTGGCCATAGAATCAATTTTGTCGAGAAAATTTTTGAATTTGAGGTCTCGGGTGCGGAGTTTTTGACGTCGTCGCCCATAGCTAAATTGCGCGCACACTTGTGCGCCGTTTTTACAAAGTTTTCAGATTGCCTTTCGGGTTTGCACTTCTAGCTGAATTGGCCATAGAATCAATTGTGTCGAGACGGTTTTTGAATTTGAGGCCTCGGGTGTGGAGTTTTTGACGTCGTCGCCCATAGCCAAATTGCGCGCACACTTGTGCGCAGTTTTTACAAAGTTTTCAGATTGCCTCTCGGGTTTGCACTTCTAGCTGAATTGGCCATAGAATCAATTGTGTCGAGAAATTTTTTGAATTTGAGGCCTCGGGTGCGGAGTTTTTGACGTCGTCGCCCATAGCCAAATTGCGCGCACACTTGTGCGCCGTTTTTACAAAGTTTTCAGATTGCCTCTCGGGTTTGCACTTCCAGTTGAATTGGCCATAGAATCAATTCTGTCGAGAAAATTTTTGAATTTGAGGCCTCGGGTGCGGAGTTTTTGACGTCGTCGCCCATAGCCAAATTGCGCGCACACTTGTGTGCCGTTTTTACAAAGTTTTCAGATTGCCTCTCGTGTTTGCATTTCCAGCTGAATTGGCCATAGAATCAATTGTGTCGAGAAAGTTTTTGAATTTGAGGCCTCGGGTGCGGAGTTTTTGACGTCGTCGCCCAAAGCCAAACTTGCGCGCATGGTTGTGTGCCGTTTTTACAAAGGTTTAAAATAGCCTCCCAGGTTTGCATCCCTCACTGAATTGGCCATAGAATCAATTGTGTCGAGACGGTTTTTGAATTTGAGGCCTCGGGTGCGGTGTTTTTGACGTCGTCGCCCATAGCCAAACTTGCGCGCATGGTTGTGTGCCGTTTTTACAAAGTTTTCAAATTGCCTCCCAGGTTTGCATCCCTCACTGAATTGGCCATAGAATCAATTGTGTCGAGACGGTTTTTGAATTTGAGGCCTCGGGTGCGGAGTTTTTGACGTCGTCGCCCATAGCCCAATTGCGCGCACACTTGTGCGCCGTTTTTACAAAGTTTTCAGATTGCCTCTCGGGTTTGCACTTCCAGTTGAATTGGCCATAGAATCAATTGTGTCGAGAAAATTTTTGAATTTGAGGCCTCGGGTGCGGTGTTTTTGACGTCGTCGCCCATAGCCAAATTGCGCGCACACTTGTGCGCCGTTTTTACAAAGTTTTCAGATTGCCTCTCGGGTTTGCATTTCCAGCTGAATTGGCCATAGAATCAATTGTGCTGAGACGGTTTTTGAATTTGAGGCCTCGGGTGCGGAGTTTTTGACGTCGTCGCCCAAAGCCAAACTTGCGCGCATGGTTGTGTGCCGTTTTTACAAAGTTTTCAGATTGCCTCCTAGGTTTGCATCCCTCACTGAATTGGTCATAGAATCAATTGTGTCGAGACGGTTTTTGAATTTGAGGCCTCGGGTGCGGAGTTTTTGACGTCGTCGCCCATAGGCAAATTGCGCGCACACTTGTGCGCCGTTTTTACAAAGTTTTCAGATTGCCTCTCGGGTTTGCACTTCCAGTTGAATTGGCCATAGAATCAATTTTGTCGAGAAAATTTTTGAATTTGAGGTCTCGGGTGCGGAGTTTTTGACGTCGTCGCCCATAGCTAAATTGCGCGCACACTTGTGCGCCGTTTTTACAAAGTTTTCAGATTGCCTTTCGGGTTTGCACTTCTAGCTGAATTGGCCATAGAATCAATTGTGTCGAGACGGTTTTTGAATTTGAGGCCTCGGGTGTGGAGTTTTTGACGTCGTCGCCCATAGCCAAATTGCGCGCACACTTGTGCGCAGTTTTTACAAAGTTTTCAGATTGCCTCTCGGGTTTGCACTTCTAGCTGAATTGGCCATAGAATCAATTGTGTCGAGAAATTTTTTGAATTTGAGGCCTCGGGTGCGGAGTTTTTGACGTCGTCGCCCATAGCCAAATTGCGCGCACACTTGTGCGCCGTTTTTACAAAGTTTTCAGATTGCCTCTCGGGTTTGCACTTCCAGTTGAATTGGCCATAGAATCAATTCTGTCGAGAAAATTTTTGAATTTAAGGCCTCGGGTGCGGAGTTTTTGACGTCGTCGCCCATAGCCAAATTGCGCGCACACTTGTGTGCCGTTTTTACAAAGTTTTCAGATTGCCTCTCGTGTTTGCATTTCCAGCTGAATTGGCCATAGAATCAATTGTGTCGAGAAAGTTTTTGAATTTGAGGCCTCGGGTGCGGAGTTTTTGACGTCGTCGCCCAAAGCCAAACTTGCGCGCATGGTTGTGTGCCGTTTTTACAAAGGTTTAAAATAGCCTCCCAGGTTTGCATCCCTCACTGAATTGGCCATAGAATCAATTGTGTCGAGACGGTTTTTGAATTTGAGGCCTCGGGTGCGGTGTTTTTGACGTCGTCGCCCATAGCCAAACTTGCGCGCATGGTTGTGTGCCGTTTTTACAAAGTTTTCAAATTGCCTCCCAGGTTTGCATCCCTCACTGAATTGGCCATAGAATCAATTGTGTCGAGACGGTTTTTGAATTTGAGGCCTCGGGTGCGGAGTTTTTGACGTCGTCGCCCATAGCCCAATTGCGCGCACACTTGTGCGCCGTTTTTACAAAGTTTTCAGATTGCCTCTCGGGTTTGCACTTCCAGTTGAATTGGCCATAGAATCAATTGTGTCGAGAAAATTTTTGAATTTGAGGCCTCGGGTGCGGTGTTTTTGACGTCGTCGCCCATAGCCAAATTGCGCGCACACTTGTGCGCCGTTTTTACAAAGTTTTCAGATTGCCTCTCGGGTTTGCATTTCCAGCTGAATTGGCCATAGAATCAATTGTGCTGAGACGGTTTTTGAATTTGAGGCCTCGGGTGCGGAGTTTTTGACGTCGTCGCCCATAGCCAAACTTGCGCGCATGGTTATGTGCCGTTTTTACAAAGTTTTCAGATTGCCTCCCAGGTTTGCATCCCTCACTGAATTGGCCATAGAATCAATTGTGTCGAGACCGTTTTTGAATTTGAGGCCTCGGGTGCGGAGTTTTTGACGTCGTCGCCCATAGCCAAACTTGCGCGCATGGTTGTGTGCCGTTTTTACAAAGTTTTCAGATTGCCTCCCAGGTTTGCATCCCTCACTAAATTGGCCATAGAATCAATTGTGTCGAGACAGTTTTTGAATTTGAGGCCTCGGGTGCGGAGTTTTTGACGTCGTCACCCATAGCCAAATTGCGCGCACACTTGTGCGCCGTTTTTACAAAGTTTTCAGATTGCCTCTTGGGTTTGCATTTCCAGCTGAATTGGCCATAGAATCAATTGTGTCGAGAAAATTTTTGAATTTGAGGCCTCGGGTGCGGAGTTTTTGACGTCGTCGCCCATAGCCAAATTGCGCGCACACTTGTGCGCCGTTTTTACTAAGTTTTCAGATTACCTCTCGGGTTTGCATTTCCAGCTGAATTGGCCATAGAATCAATTGTGTCGAGAAAGTTTTTGAATTTGAGGCCTCGGGTGCGGAGTTTTTGACGTCGTCGCCCAAAGCCAAACTTGCGCGCATGGTTGTGTGCCGTTTTTACAAAGTTTTCAGATTGCCTCCTAGGTTTGCATCCCTCACTGAATTGGTCATAGAATCAATTGTGTCGAGACGGTTTTTGAATTTGAGGCCTCGGGTGCGGTGTTTTTGACGTCGTCGCCCATAGCCAAACTTGCGCGCATGGTTGTGTGCCGTTTTTACAAAGTTTTCAAATTGCCTCCCAGGTTTGCATCCCTCACTGAATTGGCCATAGAATCAATTGTGTCGAGACGGTTTTTGAATTTGAGGCCTCGGGTGCGGAGTTTTTGACGTCGTCGCCCATAGCCCAATTGCGCGCACACTTGTGCGCCGTTTTTACAAAGTTTTCAGATTGCCTCTCGGGTTTGCACTTCCAGTTGAATTGGCCATAGAATTAATTGTGTCGAGAAAATTTTTGAATTTGAGGCCTCGGGTGCGGTGTTTTTGACGTCGTCGCCCATAGCCAAATTGCGCGCACACTTGTGCGCCGTTTTTACAAAGTTTTCAGATTGCCTCTCGGGTTTGCATTTCCAGCTGAATTGGCCATAGAATCAAATGTGCTGAGACGGTTTTTGAATTTGAGGCCTCGGGTGCGGAGTTTTTGACGTCGTCGCCCATAGCCAAACTTGCGCGCATGGTTGTGTGCCGTTTTTACAAAGTTTTTAGATTGCCTCCCAGGTTTGCATCCCTCACTGAATTGGCCATAGAATCAATTGTGCTGAGACCGTTTTTGAATTTGAGGCCTCGGGTGCGGAGTTTTTGACGTCGTCGCCCATAGCCAAACTTGCGCGCATGGTTGTGTGCCGTTTTTACAAAGTTTTCAAATTGCCTCCCAGGTTTGCATCCCTCACTGAATTGGCCATAGAATCAATTGTGTCGAGACGGTTTTTGAATTTGAGGCCTCGGGTGCGGAGTTTTTGACGTCGTCGCCCATAGCCCAATTGCGCGCACACTTGTGCGCCGTTTTTACAAAGTTTTCAGATTGCCTCTTGGGTTTGCATTTCCAGCTGAATTGGCCATAGAATCAATTGTGTCGAGAAAATTTTTGAATTTGAGGCCTCGGGTGCGGAGTTTTTGACGTCGTCGCCCATAGCCAAATTGCGCGCACACTTGTGCGCCGTTTTTACTAAGTTTTCAGATTACCTCTCGGGTTTGCATTTCCAGCTGAATTGGCCATAGAATCAATTGTGTCGAGAAAGTTTTTGAATTTGAGGCCTCGGGTGCGGAGTTTTTGACGTCGTCGCCCAAAGCCAAACTTGCGCGCATGGTTGTGTGCCGTTTTTACAAAGTTTTCAGATTGCCTCCTAGGTTTGCATCCCTCACTGAATTGGTCATAGAATCAATTGTGTCGAGACGGTTTTTGAATTTGAGGCCTCGGGTGCGGTGTTTTTGACGTCGTCGCCCATAGCCAAACTTGCGCGCATGGTTGTGTGCCGTTTTTACAAAGTTTTCAAATTGCCTCCCAGGTTTGCATCCCTCACTGAATTGGCCATAGAATCAATTGTGTCGAGACGGTTTTTGAATTTGAGGCCTCGGGTGCGGAGTTTTTGACGTCGTCGCCCATAGCCCAATTGCGCGCACACTTGTGCGCCGTTTTTACAAAGTTTTCAGATTGCCTCTCGGGTTTGCACTTCCAGTTGAATTGGCCATAGAATTAATTGTGTCGAGAAAATTTTTGAATTTGAGGCCTCGGGTGCGGTGTTTTTGACGTCGTCGCCCATAGCCAAATTGCGCGCACACTTGTGCGCCGTTTTTACAAAGTTTTCAGATTGCCTCTCGGGTTTGCATTTCCAGCTGAATTGGCCATAGAATCAATTGTGCTGAGACGGTTTTTGAATTTGAGGCCTCGGGTGCGGAGTTTTTGACGTCGTCGCCCATAGCCAAACTTGCGCGCATGGTTGTGTGCCGTTTTTACAAAGTTTTTAGATTGCCTCCCAGGTTTGCATCCCTCACTGAATTGGCCATAGAATCAATTGTGCTGAGACCGTTTTTGAATTTGAGGCCTCGGGTGCGGAGTTTTTGACGTCGTCGCCCATAGCCAAACTTGCGCGCATGGTTGTGTGCCGTTTTTACAAAGTTTTCAAATTGCCTCCCAGGTTTGCATCCCTCACTGAATTGGCCATAGAATCAATTGTGTCGAGACGGTTTTTGAATTTGAGGCCTCGGGTGCGGAGTTTTTGACGTCGTCGCCCATAGCCCAATTGCGCGCACACTTGTGCGCCGTTTTTACAAAGTTTTCAGATTGCCTCTCGGGTTTGCACTTCCAGTTGAATTGGCCATAGAATTAATTGTGTCGAGAAAATTTTTGAATTTGAGGCCTCGGGTGCGGTGTTTTTGACGTCGTCGCCCATAGCCAAATTGCGCGCACACTTGTGCGCCGTTTTTACAAAGTTTTCAGATTACCTCTCGGGTTTGCATTTCCAGCTGAATTGGCCATAGAATCAATTGTGCTGAGACGGTTTTTGAATTTGAGGCCTCGGGTGCGGAGTTTTTGACGTCGTCGCCCATAGCCAAACTTGCGCGCATGGTTGTGTGCCGTTTTTACAAAGTTTTTAGATTGCCTCCCAGGTTTGCATCCCTCACTGAATTGGCCATAGAATCAATTGTGCTGAGACCGTTTTTGAATTTGAGGCCTCGGGTGCGGAGTTTTTGACGTCGTCGCCCATAGCCAAACTTGCGCGCATGGTTGTGTGCCGTTTTTACAAAGTTTTCAGATTGCCTCCCAGGTTTGCATCCCTCACTGAATTGGCCATAGAATCAATTGTGTCGAGACCGTTTTTGAATTTGAGGCCTCGGGTGCGGAGTTTTTGACGTCGTCGCCCATAGCCAAACTTGCGCGCATGGTTGTGTGCCGTTTTTACAAAGTTTTCAGATTGCCTCCCAGGTTTGCATCCCTCACTAAATTGGCCATAAAATCAATTGTGTCGAGACAGTTTTTGAATTTGAGGCCTCGGGTGCGGAGTTTTTGACGTCGTCACCCATAGCCAAATTGCGCGCACACTTGTGCGCCGTTTTTACAAAGTTTTCAGATTGCCTCTTGGGTTTGCATTTCCAGCTGAATTGGCCATAGAATCAATTGTGTCGAGAAAATTTTTGAATTTGAGGCCTCGGGTGCGGAGTTTTTGACGTCGTCGCCCATAGCCAAATTGCGCGCACACTTGTGCGCCGTTTTTACTAAGTTTTCAGATTACCTCTCGGGTTTGCATTTCCAGCTGAATTGGCCATAGAATCAATTGTGTCGAGAAAGTTTTTGAATTTGAGGCCTCGGGTGCGGAGTTTTTGACGTCGTCGCCCAAAGCCAAACTTGCGCGCATGGTTGTGTGCCGTTTTTACAAAGTTTTCAGATTGCCTCCTAGGTTTGCATCCCTCACTGAATTGGTCATAGAATCAATTGTGTCGAGACGGTTTTTGAATTTGAGGCCTCGGGTGCGGTGTTTTTGACGTCGTCGCCCATAGCCAAACTTGCGCGCATGGTTGTGTGCCGTTTTTACAAAGTTTTCAAATTGCCTCCCAGGTTTGCATCCCTCACTGAATTGGCCATAGAATCAATTGTGTCGAGACGGTTTTTGAATTTGAGGCCTCGGGTGCGGAGTTTTTGACGTCGTCGCCCATAGCCCAATTGCGCGCACACTTGTGCGCCGTTTTTACAAAGTTTTCAGATTGCCTCTCGGGTTTGCACTTCCAGTTGAATTGGCCATAGAATTAATTGTGTCGAGAAAATTTTTGAATTTGAGGCCTCGGGTGCGGTGTTTTTGACGTCGTCGCCCATAGCCAAATTGCGCGCACACTTGTGCGCCGTTTTTACAAAGTTTTCAGATTGCCTCTCGGGTTTGCATTTCCAGCTGAATTGGCCATAGAATCAATTGTGCTGAGACGGTTTTTGAATTTGAGGCCTCGGGAGCGGAGTTTTTGACGTCGTCGCCCATAGCCAAACTTGCGCGCATGGTTGTGTGCCGTTTTTACAAAGTTTTTAGATTGCCTCCCAGGTTTGCATCCCTCACTGAATTGGCCATAGAATCAATTGTGTCGAGACCGTTTTTGAATTTGAGGCCTCGGGTGCGGAGTTTTTGACGTCGTCGCCCATAGCCAAACTTGCGCGCATGGTTGTGTGCCGTTTTTACAAAGTTTTTAGATTGCCTCCCAGGTTTGCATCCCTCACTGAATTGGCCATAGAATCAATTGTGTCGAGACCGTTTTTGAATTTGAGGCCTCGGGTGCGGAGTTTTTGACGTCGTCGCCCATAGCCAAACTTGCGCGCATGGTTGTGTGCCGTTTTTACAAAGTTTTCAGATTGCCTCCCAGGTTTGCATCCCTCACTAAATTGGCCATAGAATCAATTGTGTCGAGACAGTTTTTGAATTTGAGGCCTCGGGTGCGGAGTTTTTGACGTCGTCACCCATAGCCAAATTGCGCGCACACTTGTGCGCCGTTTTTACAAAGTTTTCAGATTGCCTCTTGGGTTTGCATTTCCAGCTGAATTGGCCATAGAATCAATTGTGTCGAGAAAATTTTTGAATTTGAGGCCTCGGGTGCGGAGATTTTGACGTCGTCGCCCATAGCCAAATTGCGCGCACACTTGTGCGCCGTTTTTACTAAGTTTTCAGATTACCTCTCGGGTTTGCATTTCCAGCTGAATTGGCCATAGAATCAATTGTGTCGAGAAAGTTTTTGAATTTGAGGCCTCGGGTGCGGAGTTTTTGACGTCGTCGCCCAAAGCCAAACTTGCGCGCATGGTTGTGTGCCGTTTTTACAAAGTTTTCAGATTGCCTCCTAGGTTTGCATCCCTCACTGAATTGGTCATAGAATCAATTGTGTCGAGACGGTTTTTGAATTTGAGTCCTCGGGTGCGTAGTTTTTGACGTCGTCGCCCATAGCCAAACTTGCGCGCATGGTTGTGTGCCGTTTTTACAAAGTTTTCAGATTGCCTCCCAGGTTTGCATCCCCCACTGAATTGGCCATAGAATCAATTGTGTCGAAACGGTTTTTGAATTTGAGGCCTCGGGTGCGGAGTTTTTGACGTCGTCGCCCATAGGCAAATTGCGCGCACACTTGTGCGCCGTTTTTACAAAGTTTTCAGATTGCCTCCCAGGTTTGCATCCCCCACTGAATTGGCCATAGAATCAATTGTGTTGAGACGGTTTTTGAATTTGAGGCCTCGGGTGCGGAGTTTTTGACGTCGTCGCCCATAGCTAAATTGCGCGCACACTTGTGCGCCGTTTTTACAAAGTTTTCAGATTGCCTTTCGGGTTTGCACTTCTAGCTGAATTGGCCATAGAATCAATTGCGTCGAGACGGTTTTTGAATTTGAGGCCTCGGGTGTGGAGTTTTTGACGTCGTCGCCCATAGCCAAATTGCGCGCACACTTGTGCGCAGTTTTTACAAAGTTTTCAGATTGCCTCTCGGGTTTGCACTTCTAGCTGAATTGGCCACAGAATCAATTGTGTCGAGAATTTTTTTGAATTTGAGGCCTCGGGTGCGGAGTTTTTGACGTCGTCGCCCATAGCCAAATTGCGCGCACACTTGTGCGCCGTTTTTACAAAGTTTTCAGATTGCCTCTCGGGTTTGCACTTCCAGTTGAATTGGCCATAGAATCAATTGTGTCGAGAAAATTTTTGAATTTGAGGCCTCGGGTGCAGAGTTTTTGACGTCGTCGCCCATAGCCAAATTGCGCGCACACTTGTGCGCCGTTTTTACAAAGTTTTCAGATTGCCTCTCGAGTTTGCATTTCTAGCTGAATTGGCCATAGAATCAATTGTGTCGAGAAAGTTTTTGAATTTGAGGCCTCGGGTGCGGAGTTTTTGACGTCGTCGCCCAAAGCCAAACTTGCGCGCATGGTTGTATGCCGTTTTTACAAAGGTTTAAAATAGCCTCCCAGGTTTGCATCCCTCGCCGAATTGGCCATAGAATCAATTGTGTCGAGACGGTTTTTGAATTTGAGGCCTCGGGTGCGGTGTTTTTGACGTCGTCGCCCATAGCCAAACTTGCGCGCATGGTTGTGTGCCGTTTTTACAAAGTTTTCAGATTGCCTCCCAGGTTTGCATCCCTCACTGAATTGGCCATAGAATCAATTGTGTCGAGACGGTTTTTGAATTTGAGGCCTCGGGTGCGGAGTTTTTGACGTCGTCGCCCATAGCCCAATTGCGCGCACACTTGTGCGCCGTTTTTACAAAGTTTTCAGATTGCCTCTCGGGTTTGCACTTCCAGTTGAATTGGCCATAGAATCAATTGTGTCGAGAAAATTTTTGAATTTGAGGCCTCGGGTGCGGTGTTTTTGACGTCGTCGCCCATAGCCAAATTGCGCGCACACTTGTGCGCCGTTTTTACAAAGTTTTCAGATTGCCTCTCGGGTTTGCATTACCAGCTGAATTGGCCATAAAATCAATTGTGCTGAGACGGTTTTTGAATTTGAGGCCTCGGGTGCGGAGTTTTTGACGTCGTCGCCCATAGCCAAATTGCGCGCATGGTTGTGTGCCGTTTTTACAAAGTTTTCAGATTGCCTCCCAGGTTTGCATCCCTCACTGAATTGGCCATAGAATCAATTGTGTCGAGACCGTTTTTGAATTTGAGGCCTCGGGTGCGGAGTTTTTGACGTCGTCGCCCATAGCCAAACTTGCGCGCATGGTTGTGTGCCGTTTTTACAAAGTTTTCAGATTGCCTCCCAGGTTTGCATCCCTCACTAAATTGGCCATAGAATCAATTGTGTCGAGACCGTTTTTGAATTTGAGGCCTCGGGTGCGGAGTTTTTGACGTCGTCGCCCATAGCCAAACTTGCGCGCATGGTTGTGTGCCGTTTTTACAAAGTTTTCAGATTGCCTCCCAGGTTTGCATCCCTCACTAAATTGGCCATAGAATCAATTGTGTCGAGACAGTTTTTGAATTTGAGGCCTCGGGTGCGGAGTTTTTGACGTCGTCGCCCATAGCCAAATTGCGCGCACACTTGTGCGCCGTTTTTACAAAGTTTTCAGATTGCCTCTTGGGTTTGCATTTCCAGCTGAATTGGCCATAGAATCAATTGTGTCGAGAAAATTTTTGAATTTGAGGCCTCGGGTGCGGAGTTTTTGACGTCGTCGCCCATAGCCAAATTGCGCGCACACTTGTGCGCCGTTTTTACTAAGTTTTCAGATTACCTCTCGGGTTTGCATTTCCAGCTGAATTGGCATAGAATCAATTGTGTCGAGAAAGTTTTTGAATTTGAGGCCTCGGGTGCGGAGTTTTTGACGTCGTCGCCCAAAGCCAAACTTGCGCGCATGGTTGTGTGCCGTTTTTACAAAGTTTTCAGATTGCCTCCTAGGTTTGCATCCCTCACTGAATTGGTCATAGAATCAATTGTGTCGAGACGGTTTTTGAATTTGAGGCCTCGGGTGCGTAGTTTTTTACGTCGTCGCCCATAGCCAAACTTGCGCGCATGGTTGTGTGCCGTTTTTACAAAGTTTTCAGATTGCCTCCCAGGTTTGCATCCCCCACTGAATTGGCCATAGAATCAATTGTGTTGAGACGGTTTTTGAATTTGAGGCCTCGGGTGCGGAGTTTTTGACGTCGTCGCCCATAGGCAAATTGCGCGCACACTTGTGCGCCGTTTTTACAAAGTTTTCAGATTGCCTCTCGGGTTTGCACTTCCAGTTGAATTGGCCATAGAATCAATTGTGTCGAGAAAATTTTTGAATTTGAGGCCTCGAGTGCGGAGTTTTTGACGTCGTCGCCCATAGCTAAATTGCGCGCACACTTGTGCGCCGTTTTTACAAAGTTTTCAGATTGCCTTTCGGGTTTGCACTTCTAGCTGAATTGGCCATAGAATCAATTGTGTCGAGACGGTTTTTGAATTTGAGGCCTCGGGTGTGGAGTTTTTGACGTCGTCGCCCATAGCCAAATTGCGCGCACACTTGTGCGCAGTTTTTACAAAGTTTTCAGATTGCCTCTCGGGTTTGCACTTCTAGCTGAATTGGCCATAGAATCAATTGTGTCGAGAAATTTTTTGAATTTGAGGCCTCGGGTGCGGAGTTTTTGACGTCGTCGCCCATAGCCAAATTGCGCGAACACTTGTGCGCCGTTTTTACAAAGTTTTCAGATTGCCTCTCGGGTTTGCACTTCCAGTTGAATTGGCCATAGAATCAATTGTGTCGAGAAATTTTTTGAATTTGAGGCCTCGGGTGCGGAGTTTTTGACATCGTCGCCCATAGCCAAATTGCGCGCACACTTGTGCGCCGTTTTTACAAAGTTTTCAGATTGCCTCTCGGGTTTGCATTTCCAGCTGAATTGGCCATAGAATCAATTGTGTCAAGAAATTTTTTGAATTTGAGGCCTCGGGTGCGGAGTTTTTGACGTCGTCGCCCATAGCCAAATTGCGCGCACACTTGTGCGCAGTTTTTACAAAGTTTTCAGATTGCCTCTCGGGTTTGCATTTCCAGCTGAATTGGCCATAGAATAATTGTGTCGAGACCGTTTTTGAATTTGAGGCCTCGGGTGCGGAGTTTTTGACGTCGTCGCCCATAGCCAAACTTGCGCGCATGGTTGTGTGCTGTTTTTAAAAAGTTTACAGATTGCCTCCCAGGTTTGCATCCCTCACTGAATTGGCCATAGAATCAATTGTGTCGAGACGGTTTTTGAATTTGAGGCCTCGGGTGCGTAGTTTTTGACGTCGTCGCCCATAGCCAAATTGCGCGCACACTTGTGCGCCGTTTTTACAAAGTTTTCAGATTGCCTTTTGGGTTTGCATTTCCAGCTGAATTGGCCATAGAATCAATTGTGTCGAGAAATTTTTTGAATTTGAGGCCTCGGGTGCAGAGTTTTTGACGTCGTCGCCCATAGTCAAATTGCGCGCACGCTTGTGCGCCGTTTTTACAAAGTTTTCAGATTGCCTCTCGGGTTTGCATCTCCATCTGAATTGGCCATAGAATCAATTGTGTCGAGAAAGTTTTTGAATTTGAGGCCTCGGGTGCGGAGTTTTTAACGTCGTCGCCCAAAACCAAACTTGCGCGCATGGTTGTGTGCCGTTTTTACAAAGTTTTCAGATTGCCTCCCAGGTTTGCATCCCTCACTGAATTGGCCATAGAATCAATTGTGTCGAGACGGTTTTTGAATTTGAGGCCTCGGGTGCGGATTTTTTGACGTCGTCGCCCATAGCCAAACTTGCGCGCATGGTTGTGTGCCGTTTTTACAAAGTTTTCAGATTGCCTCCCAGGTTTACATCCCTCACTGAATTGGCCATAGAATCAATTGTGTCGAGACGGTTTTTGAATTTGAGGCCTCGGGTGCGGAGTTTGTGACGTCGTCGCCCATAGCCAAATTGCGCGCACACTTGTGCGCCGTTTTTACAAAGTTTTCTGATTACCTCTCGGGTTTGCACTTCCTGTTGAATTGGCCATATAATCAATTGTGTCGAGACGGTTTAAGAATTTGAGGCCTCGGGTGCGGAGTTTTTGACGTCGTCGCCCATAGCCAAACTTGCGCGCATGGTTGTGTGCCGTTTTTACAAAGTTTTTAGATTGCCTCCCGGGTTTGCATCCCTCACTGAATTGGCCATAGAATCAATTGTGTCGAGACCATTTTTGAATTTGAGGCCTCGGGTGCGGAGTTTTTGACGTCGTCGCCCATAGCCAAACTTGCGCGCATGATTGTGTGCTGTTTTTAAAAAGTTTACAGATTGCCTCCCAGGTTTGCATCCCTCACTAAATTGGCCATAGAATCAATTGTGTCGAGACGGTTTTTGAATTTGAGGCCTCGGGTGCGTAGTTTTTGACGTCGTCGCCCATAGCCAAATTGCGCGCACACTTGTGCGCCGTTTTTACAAAATTTTCAGATTGCCTCTTGGGTTTGCATTTCCAGCTGAATTGGCCATAGAATCAATTGTGTCGAGAAATTTTTTGAATTTGAGGCCTCGGGTGCAGAGTTTTTGACGTCGTCGCCCATAGCCAAATTGCGCGCACGCTTGTGCGCCGTTTTTACAAAGTTTTCAGATTGCCTCTCGGGTTTGCATCCCTATCTGAATTGGCCATAGAATCAATTGTGTCGAGACGGTTTTTGAATTTGAGGCCTCGGGTGCGGAGTTTTTGACGTCGTCGCCCATAGCCAAACTTGCGCGCATGGTTGTGTGCCGTTTTTACAAAGTTTTCAGATTGCCTCCCAGGTTTACATCCCTCACTGAATTGGCCATAGAATCAATTGTGTCGAGAGGGTTTTTGAATTTGAGGCCTCGGGTGCGGAGTTTGTGACGTCGTCGCCCATAGCCAAATTGCGCGCACACTTGTGCGCCGTTTTTACAAAGTTTTCTGATTACCTCTCGGGTTTGCACTTCCAGTTGAATTGGCCATATAATCAATTGTGTCGAGACGGTTTTAGAATTTGAGGCCTCGGGTGCGGAGTTTTTGACGTCGTCGCCCATAGCCAAACTTGCGCGCATGGTTGTGTGCCGTTTGTACAAAGTTTTTAGATTGCCTCCCGGGTTTGCATCCCTCACTGAATTGGCCATAGAATCAATTGTGTCGAGACCGTTTTTGAATTTGAGGCCTCGGGTGCGGAGTTTTTGACGTCGTCGCCCATAGCCAAACTTGCGCGCATGATTGTGTGCTGTTTTTAAAAAGTTTACAGATTGCCTCCCAGGTTTGCATCCCTCACTAAATTGGCCATAGAATCAATTGTGTCGAGACGGTTTTTGAATTTGAGGCCTCGGGTGCGTAGTTTTTGACGTCGTCGCCCATAGCCAAATTGCGCGCACACTTGTGCGCCGTTTTTACAAAATTTTCAGATTGCCTCTTGGGTTTGCATTTCCAGCTGAATTGGCCATAGAATCAATTGTGTCGAGAAATTTTTTGAATTTGAGGCCTCGGGTGCAGAGTTTTTGACGTCGTCGCCCATAGCCAAATTGCGCGCACGCTTGTGCGCCGTTTTTACAAAGTTTTCAGATTGCCTCTCGGGTTTGCATCCCTATCTGAATTGGCCATAGAATCAATTGTGTCGAGACGGTTTTTGAATTTGAGGCCTCGGGTGCGGAGTTTTTGACGTCGTCGCCCATAGCCAAACTTGCGCGCATGGTTGTGTGCCGTTTTTACAAAGTTTTCAGATTGCCTCCCAGGTTTACATCCCTCACTGAATTGGCCATAGAATCAATTGTGTCGAGAGGGTTTTTGAATTTGAGGCCTCGGGTGCGGAGTTTGTGACGTCGTCGCCCATAGCCAAATTGCGCGCACACTTGTGCGCCGTTTTTACAAAGTTTTCTGATTACCTCTCGGGTTTGCACTTCCAGTTGAATTGGCCATATAATCAATTGTGTCGAGACGGTTTTAGAATTTGAGGCCTCGGGTGCGGAGTTTTTGACGTCGTCGCCCATAGCCAAACTTGCGCGCATGGTTGTGTGCCGTTTGTACAAAGTTTTTAGATTGCCTCCCGGGTTTGCATCCCTCACTGAATTGGCCATAGAATCAATTGTGTCGAGACCGTTTTTGAATTTGAGGCCTCGGGTGCGGAGTTTTTGACGTCGTCGCCCATAGCCAAACTTGCGCGCATGGTTGTGTGCTGTTTTTAAAAAGTTTACAGATTGCCTCCCAGGTTTGCATCCTTCACTAAATTGGCCAAAGAATCAATTGTGTCGAGACGGTTTTTGAATTTGAGGCCTCGGGTGCGTAGTTTTTGACGTCGTCGCCCATAGCCAAATTGCGCGCACACTTGTGCGCCGTTTTTACAAAGTTTTCAGATTGCCTCTTGGGTTTGCATTTCCAGCTGAATTGGCCATAGAATCAATTGTGTCGAGAAAATTTTTGAATTTGAGGCCTCGGGTGCAGAGTTTTTGACGTCGTCGCCCATAGCCAAATTGCGCGCACGCTTGTGCGCCGTTTTTACAAAGTTTTCAGATTGCCTCTCGGGTTTGCACTTCCAGTTGAATTGGCCATAGAATCAATTGTGTCGAGAAATTTTTTGAATTTGAGGCCTCGGGTGCGGTGTTTTTTACGTCGTCGCCCATAGCCAAATTTCGCGCACACTTGTGCGCCGTTTTTACTAAGTTTTCAGATTGCCTCTCGGGTTTGCATCTCCAGCTGAATTGACCATAGAATCAATTGTGTTGAGACGGTTTTGGAATTTGAGGCCTCGGGTGCGGAGTTTTTTACGTCGTCGCCCATAGCCAAACTTGCGCGCATGGTTGTGTGCCGTTTTTACAAAGTTTTCAGATTGCCTCCCAGGTTTGCATCCCTCACTAAATTGGCCATAGAATCAATTGTGTCGAGACGGTTTTTGAATTTGAGGCCTCGGGTGCGGAGTTTTTGACGTCGTCGCCCATAGCCAAACTTGCGCGCATGGTTGTGTGCCGTTTTTAAAAAGTTTTCAGATTGCCTCCCAGGTTTGCATCCCTCACTGAATTGGCCATATAATCAATTGTGTCGAGATGGTTTTTGAATTTGAGGCCTCGGGTGCGGAGTTTTTGACGTCGTCGCCCATAGCCAAATTGCGCGCACACTTGTCCGCCGTTTTTACAAAGTTTTCAGATTGCCTCTCGGGTTTTCATTTCCAACTGAATTGGCCATAGAATCAATTGTGTCGAGACGGTTTTTGAATTTGAGGCCTCGGGTGCGGAGTTTTTGACGTCGTCGCCCATAGCTAAACTTGCGCGCATGGTTGTGTGCCGTTTTTACAAAGTTTTCAGATTGCCTCCCAGGTTTGCATCCCTCACTAAATTGGCCATAGAATCAATTGTGTCGAGACGGTTTTTGAATTTGAGGCCTCGGGTGCGGAGTTTTTGACGTCGTCGCCCATAGCCAAACTTGCGCGCATGGTTGTGTGCCGTTTTTAAAAAGTTTTCAGATTGCCTCCCAGGTTTGCATCCCTCACTGAATTGGCCATATAATCAATTGTGTCGAGATGGTTTTTGAATTTGAGGCCTCGGGTGCGGAGTTTTTGACGTCGTCGCCCATAGCCAAATTGCGCGCACACTTGTGCGCCGTTTTTACAAAGTTTTCAAATTGCCTCTCGGGTTTGCACTTCCAGTTGAATTGGCCATAGAATCAATTGTGTCGAGAAAATTTTTGAATTTGAGGCCTCGGGTGCGGTGTTTTGACGTCGTCGCCCATAGCCAAATTTCGCGCACACTTGTGCGCCGTTTTTACAAAGTTTTCTGATTGCCTCTCGGGTTTGCATCTCCAGCTGAATTGGCCATAGAATCAATTGTGTTGAGACGGTTTTGGAATTTGAGGCCTCGGGTGCGGAGTTTTTTACGTCGTCGCCCATAGCCAAACTTGCGCGCATGGTTGTGTGCCGTTTTTACAAAGTTTTCAGATTGCCTCCCAGGTTTGCATCCCTCACTGAATTGGCCATAGAATCAATTGTGTCGAGATGGTTTTTGAATTTGAGGCCTCGGGTGCGGAGTTTTTGACGTCGTCGCCCATAGCCAAACTTGCGCGCATGGTTGTGTGCCGTTTTTACAGAGTTTTTAGATTGCCTTCCAGGTTTGCATCCCTCACTAAATTGGCCATAGAATCAATTGTGTCGAGACAGTTTTTGAATTTGAGGCCTCGGGTGCGGAGTTTTTGACGTCGTCGCCCATAGCCAAATTGCGCGCACACTTGTGCGCCGTTTTTACAAAGTTTTCAGATTGCCTCTTGAGTTTGCATTTCCAGCTGAATTGGTCATAGAATCAATTGTGTCGAGAAAATTTTTGAATTTGAGGCCTCGGGTGCGGAGTTTTTGACGTCGTCGCCCATAGCCAAATTGCGCGCACACTTGTGCGCCATTTTTACAAAGTTTTCAGATTGCCTCTCGGGATTGCATTTCCAGCTGAATTGGCCATAGAATCAATTGTGTCGAGAAAGTTTTTGAATTTGAGGCCTCGGGTGCGGAGTTTTTGACGTCGTCGCCCAAAGCCAAACTTGTGCGCACACTTGTGCGCCGTTTTTACAAAGTTTTCAGATTGCCTCTCGGGTTTGCACTTCTAGTTAAATTGGCCATAGAATCAATTGTGTCGAGAAATTTTTTGAATTTGAGGCCTCGGGTGCGGAGTTTTTGACGTCGTCACCCATAGCCAAATTGCGCGCACACTTGTGCGTCGTTTTTACAAAGTTTTCAGATTGCCTCTCGGGTTTGCACTTCCAGTTGAATTGGCCATAGAATCAATTGTGTCGAGAAATTTTTTGAATTTGAGGCCTCGGGTGCGGTGTTTTTTACGTCGTCGCCCATAGCCAAATTTCGCGCACACTTGTGCGCCGTTTTTACTAAGTTTTCAGATTGCCTCTCGGGTTTGCATCTCCAGCTGAATTGACCATAGAATCAATTGTGTTGAGACGGTTTTGGAATTTGAGGCCTCGGGTGCGGAGTTTTTTACGTCGTCGCCCATAGCCAAACTTGCGCGCATGGTTGTGTGCCGTTTTTAAAAAGTTTTCAGATTGCCTCCCAGGTTTGCGTCCCTCACTGAATTGGCCATAGAATAAATTGTGTCGAGACCGTTTTTGAATTTGAGGCCTCGGGTGCGGAGTTTTTGACGTCGTTGCCCATAGCCAAACTTGCGCGCATGGTTGTGTGCCGTTTTTACAAAGTTTTCAGATTGCCTCCCAGGTTTGCATCCCTCACTAAATTGGCCATAAAATCAATTGTGTCGAGACAGTTTTTGAATTTGAGGCCTCGGGTGCAGAGTTTTTGACGTCGTCGCCCATAGCCAAATTGCGCGCACACTTGTGCGCCGTTTTTACAATGTTTTCAGATTGCCTCTTGGGTTTGCATTTCCAGCTGAATTGGCCATAGAATCAATTTTGTCAAGAAAAGTTTTGCATTTGAGGCCTCGGGTGCGGAGTTTTTGACGTCGTCGCCCATAGCCAAATTGCGCGCACACTTGTGCGCCGTTTTTACAAAGTTTTCAGATTGCCTCTCGGGTTTGCATTTCCAGCTGAATTGGCCATAGAATCAATTGTGTCGAGAAAGTTTTTGAATTTGAGGCCTCGGGTGCGGAGTTTTTGACGTCGTCGCCCAAAGCCAAACTTGCGCGCATGGTTGTGTGCCGTTTTTACAAAGTTTTTAGATTGCCTCCTAGGTTTGCATCCCTCACTGAATTGGCCATAGAATCAATTGTGTCGAGACGGTTTTTGAATTTGAGGCCTCGGGTGCGGAGTTTTTGACGTCGTCGCCCATAGCCAAACTTGCGCGCATGGTTGTGTGCCGTTTTTACAAAGTTTTCAGATTGCCTCCCAGGTTTGCATCCCTCACTGAATTGGCCATAGAATCAATTGTGTCGAGACGGTTTTTGAATTTGAGGCCTCGGGTGCGGAGTTTTTGACGTCGTCGCCCATAGCCAAACTTGCGCGCATGGTTGTGTGCCGTTTTTACAAAGTTTTCAGATTGCCTCCCAGGTTTGCATCCCTCACTAAATTGGCCATAGAATCAATTGTGTCGAGACAGTTTTTGAATTTGAGGCCTCGGGTGCGGAGTTTTTAACGTCGTCGCCCATAGCCAAATTGCGCGCACACTTGTGCGCCGTTTTTACAAAGTTTTCAGATTGCCTCTTGGGTTTGCATTTCCAGCTGAATTGGCCATAGAATCAATTGTGTCGAGAAATTTTTTGAATTTGAGGCCTCGGGTGCGGAGTTTTTGACGTCGTCGCCCATAGCCAAATTGCGCGCACACTTGTGCGCCGTTTTTACAAAGTTTTCAGATTGCCTCTCAGGTTTGCATTTCCAGCTGAATTGGCCATAGAATCAATTGTGTCGAGAAAGTTTTTGAATTTGAGGCCTCGGGTGCGGAGTTTTCGACGTCGTCGCCCAAAGCCAAACTTGCGCGCATGGTTGTGTGCCGTTTTTACAAAGTTTTCAGATTGCCTCCTAGGTTTGCATCCCTCACTGAATTGGCCATAGAATCAATTGTGTCGAGACGGTTTTTGAATTTGAGGCCTCGGGTGCGGAGTTTTTGACGTCGTCGCCCATAGCCAAACTTGCGCGCATGGTTGTGTGCCGTTTTTACAAAGTTTTCAGATTGCCTCCCAGGTTTGCGTCCCTCCCTGAATTGGCCATAGAATCAATTGTGTCGAGACGGTTTTTGAATTTGAGGCCTCGGGTGCGGAGTTTTTGACGTCGTCGCCCATAGCCAAACTTGCGCGCATGGTTGTGTGCCGTTTTTACAAAGTTTTCAGATTGCCTCCCAGGTTTGCGTCCCTCCCTGAATTGGCCATAGAATCAATTGTGTCGAGACGGTTTTTGAATTTGAGGCCTCGGGTGCGGAGTTTTTGACGTCGTCGCCAATAGCCAAATTGCGCGCACACTTGTGCGCCGTTTTTACAAAGTTTTCAGATTGCCTCTCAGGTTTGCACTTCCAGTTGAATTGGCCATAGAATCAATTGTGTCGAGAAAATTTTTGAATTTGAGGCCTCGGGTGCGGAGTTTTTGACGTCGTCGCCCATAGCTAAATTGCGCGCACACTTGTGCGCCGTTTTTACAAAGTTTTCAGATTGCTTTTCGGGTTTGCACTTCTAGCTGAATTGGCCATAGAATCAATTGTGTCGAGACGGTTTTTGAATTTGAGGCCTCGGGTGCGGAGTTTTTGACGTCGTCGCCCATAGCCAAACTTGCGCGCATGGTTGTGTGCCGTTTTTACAAATTTTCAGATTGCCTCTCAGGTTTGCATCCCTCACTGAATTGGCCATAGAATCAATTGTGTCGAGATGGTTTTTGAATTTGAGGCCTCGGGTGCGGAGTTTTTGACGTCGTCGCCCATAGCCAAATTGCGCGCACACTTGTGCGCCGTTTTTACAAAGTTTTCAGATTGCCTCTCGGGTTTGCACTTCCAATTGAATTGGCCATAGAATCAATTGTGTCGAGAAAATTTTTGAATTTGAGGCCTCGGGTGCGGTGTTTTTGACGTCGTCGCCCATAGCCAAATTTCGCGCACACTTGTGCGCCGTTTTTACAAAGTTTTCAGATTGCCTCTCGGGTTTGCATCTCCAGCTGAATTGGCCATAGAATCAATTGTGTTGAGACGGTTTTTGAATTTGAGGCCTCGGGTGCGGAGTTTTTGACGTCGTCGCCCATAGCCAAACTTGCGCGCATGTTTGTGTGCCGTTTTTACAAAGTTTTCAGATTGCCTCCCAGGTTTGCATCCCTCACTGAATTGGCCATAGAATCAATTGTGTTGAGACGGTTTTTGAATTTGAGGTCTCGGGTGCGGAGTTTTTGACGTCGTCGCCCATAGCCAAACTTGCGCGCATGGTTGTGTGCCGTTTTTACAAAGTGTTCAGATTGCCTCCCAGGTTTGCATCCCACACTAAATTGGCCATAGAATCAATTGTGTCGAGACATTTTTTGAATTTGAGGCCTCGGGTGCGGAGTTTTTGACATCGTCGCCCATAGCCAAATTGCGCGCACACTTGTGCGCCGTTTTTACAAAGTTTTCAGATTGCCTCTTGGGTTTGCATTTCCAGCTGAATTGGCCATAGAATCAATTGTGTCGAGAAATTTTTTGAATTTGAGGCCTCAGGTGCGGAGTTTTTGACGTCGTCGCCCATAGCCAAATTGCGCGCACACTTGTGCACCGTTTTTACAAAGTTTTCAGATTGCCTCTCGGGTTTGCATTTCCAGCTAAATTGGCCACAAAATGAATTGTGTCGAGAAAGTTTTTGAATGTGAGGCCTCGGGTGCGGAGTTTTTGACGTCGTCGCCCAAAGCCAAACTTGCGCGCATGGTTGTGTGCCGTTTTTACAAAGTTTTCAGATTGCCTCCTAGGTTTGCATCCCTCACAGAATTGGCCATAGAATCAATTGTGTCGAGACGGTTTTTGAATTTGAGGCCTCGGGTGCGGAGTTTTTGACGTCGTCGCCCATAGCCAAACTTGCGCGCATGGTTGTGTGCCGTTTTTACAAAGTTTTCAGATTGCCTCTCAGGTTTGCATCCCTCACTGAATTGTCCATAAAATCAATTGTGTCGAGATGGTTTTTGAATTTGAGGCCTCGGGTGCGGAGTTTTTGACGTCGTCGCCCATAGCCAAATTGCGCGCACACTTGTGCGCCGTTTTTACAAAGTTTTCAGATTGCCTCTCGGGTTTGCACTTCCAATTGAATTGGCCATAGAATTAATTGTGTCGAGAAAATTTTTGAATTTGAGGCCTCGGGTGCGGTGTTTTTGACGTCGTCGCCCATAGCCAAATTTCGCGCACACTTGTGCGCCGTTTTTACAAAGTTTTCAGATTGCCTCTCGGGTTTGCATCTCCAGCTGAATTGGCCATAGAATCAATTGTGTCGAGAAAGTTTTTGAATTTGAGGCCTCGGGTGCGGAGTTTTTGACGTCGTCGCCCAAAGCCAAACTTGCGCGCATGGTTGTGTGCCGTTTTTACAAAGTTTTCAGATTGCCTCCTAGGTTTGCATCCCTCACTGAATTGGCCATAGAATCAATTGTGTCGAGACGGTTTTTGAATTTGAGGCCTCGGGTGCGGAGTTTTTGACGTCGTCGCCCATAGCCAAACTTGCGCGCATGGTTGTGTGCCGTTTTTACAAAGTTTTCAGATTGCCTCCCAGGTTTGCGTCCCTCCCTGAATTGGCCATAGAATCAATTGTGTCGAGACGGTTTTTGAATTTGAGGCCTCGGGTGCGGAGTTTTTGACGTCGTCGCCAATAGCCAAATTGCGCGCACACTTGTGCGCCGTTTTTACAAAGTTTTCAGATTGCCTCTCGGGTTTGCATTTCCAGCTAAATTGGCCATAGAATCAATTGTGTCGAGAAAGTTTTAGAATTTGAGGCCTCGGGTGCGGAGTTTTTGACGTCGTCGCCCAAAGCCAAACTTGCGCGCATGGTTGTGTGCCGTTTTTACAAAGTTTTCAGATTGCCTCCTAGGTTTGCATCCCTCACAGAATTGGCCATAGAATCAATTGTGTCGAGACGGTTTTTGAATTTGAGGCCTCGGGTGCGGAGTTTTTGACGTCGTCGCCCAAAGCCAAACTTGCGCGCATGGTTGTGTGCCGTTTTTACAAAGTTTTCAGATTGCCTCCTAGGTTTGCATCCCTCACTGAATTGGCCATAGAATCAATTGTGTCGAGACGGTTTTTGAATTTGAGGCCTCGGGTGCGGAGTTTTTGACGTCGTCGCCCATAGCCAAACTTGCGCGCATGGTTGTGTGCCGTTTTTACAAAGTTTTCAGATTGCCTCCCAGGTTTGCGTCCCTCCCTGAATTGGCCATAGAATCAATTATGTCGAGACGGTTTTTGAATTTGAAGCCTCGGGTGCGGAGTTTTTGACGTCGTCGCCAATAGCCAAATTGCGCGCACACTTGTGCGCCGTTTTTACAAAGTTTTCAGATTGCCTCTCAGGTTTGCACTTCCAGTTGAATTGGCCATAGAATCAATTGTGTCGAGAAAATTTTTGAATTTGAGGCCTCGGGTGCGGAGTTTTTGACGTCGTCGCCCATAGCTAAATTGCGCGCACACTTGTGCGCTGTTTTTACAAAGTTTTCAGATTGCCTTTCGGGTTTGTACTTCTAGATGAATTGGCCATAGAATCAATTGTGTCGAGACGGTTTTTGAATTTGAGGCCTCGGGTGCGGAGTTTTTGACGTCGTCGCCCATAGCCAAACTTGCGCGCATGGTTGTTTGCCGTTTTTACAAAGTTTTCAGATTGCCTCTCGGGTTTGCATTCCCAGCTAAATTGGCCATAGAATCAATTGTGTCGAGAAATTTTTTGAATTTGAGGCCTCAGGTGCGGAGTTTTTGACGTCGTCGCCCATAGCCAAATTGCGCGCACACTTGTACGCCGTTTTTACAAAGTTTTCAGATTGCCTCTCGGGTTTGCATTTCCAGCTAAATTGGCCATAGAATCAATTGTGTCGAGAAAGTTTTTGAATTTGAGGCCTCGGGTGCGGAGTTTTTGACGTCGTCGCCCAAAGCCAAACTTGCGCGCATGGTTGTGTGCCGTTTTTACAAAGTTTTCAGATTGCCTCCTAGGTTTGCATCCCTCACAGAATTGGCCATAGAATCAATTGTGTCGAGACGGTTTTTGAATTTGAGGCCTCGGGTGCGGAGTTTTTGACGTCGTCGCCCATAGCCAAACTTGCGCGCATGGTTGTGTGCCGTTTTTACAAAGTTTTCAGATTGCCTCCTAGGTTTGCATCCCTCACTGAATTGGCCATAGAATCAATTGTGTCGAGACGGTTTTTGAATTTGAGGCCTCGGGTGCGGATTTTTTGACGTCGTCGCCCATAGCCAAACTTGCGCGCATGGTTGTGTGCCGTTTTTACAAAGTTTTCAGATTGCCTCCCAGGTTTGCGTCCCTCCCTGAATTGGCCATAGAATCAATTGTGTCGAGACGGTTTTTGAATTTGAGGCCTCGGGTGCGGAGTTTTTGACGTCGTCGCCCATAGCCAAACTTGCGCGCATGGTTGTGTGCCGTTTTTACAAAGTTTTCAGATTGCCTCCCAGGTTTGCGTCCCTCCCTGAATTGGCCATAGAATCAATTGTGTCGAGACGGTTTTTGAATTTGAGGCCTCGGGTGCGGAGTTTTTGACGTCGTCGCCAATAGCCAAATTGCGCGCACACTTGTGCGCCGTTTTTACAAAGTTTTCAGATTGCCTCTCAGGTTTGCACTTCCAGTTGAATTGGCCATAGAATCAATTGTGTCGAGAAAATTTTTGAATTTGAGGCCTCGGGTGCGGAGTTTTTGACGTCGTCGCCCATAGCTAAATTGCGCGCACACTTGTGCGCCGTTTTTACAAAGTTTTCAGATTGCCTTTCGGGTTTGCACTTCTAGCTGAATTGGCCATAGAATCAATTGTGTCGAGACGGTTTTTGAATTTGAGGCCTCGGGTGCGGAGTTTTTGACGTCGTCGCCCATAGCCAAACTTGCGCGCATGGTTGTGTGCCGTTTTTACAAAGTTTTCAGATTGCCTCTCGGGTTTGCATTTCCAGCTAAATTGGCCATAGAATCAATTGTGTCGAGAAATTTTTTGAATTTGAGGCCTCAGGTGCGGAGTTTTTGACGTCGTCGCCCATAGCCAAATTGCGCGCACACTTGTGCGCCGTTTTTACAAAGTTTTCAGATTGCCTCTCGGGTTTGCATTTCCAGCTAAATTGGCCATAGAATCAATTGTGTCGAGAAAGTTTTTGAATTTGAGGCCTCGGGTGCGGAGTTTTTGACGTCGTCGCCCAAAGCCAAACTTGCGCGCATGGTTGTGTGCCGTTTTTACAAAGTTTTCAGATTGCCTCCTAGGTTTGCATCCCTCACAGAATTGGCCATAGAATCAATTGTGTCGAGACGGTTTTTGAATTTGAGGCCTCGGGTGCGGAGTTTTTGACGTCGTCGCCCATAGCCAAACTTGCGCGCATGGTTGTGTGCCGTTTTTACAAAGTTTTCAGATTGCGTCTCAGGTTTGCATCCCTCACTGAATTGTCCATAAAATCAATTGTGTCGAGATGGTTTTTGAATTTGAGGCCTCGGGTGCGGTGTTTTTGACGTCGTCGCCCATAGCTAAATTTCGCGCACACTTGTGCGCCGTTTTTACAAAGTTTTCAGATTGCCTCTCGGGTTTGCATCTCCAGCTGAATTGGCCATAGAATCAATTGTGTCGAGAAAGTTTTTGAATTTGAGGCCTCGGGTGCGGAGTTTTTGACGTCGTCGCCCAAAGCCAAACTTGCGCGCATGGTTGTGTGCCGTTTTTACAAAGTTTTCAGATTGCCTCCTAGGTTTGCATCCCTCACTGAATTGGCCATAGAATCAATTGTGTTGAGACGGTTTTTGAATTTGAGGCCTCGGGTGCGGAGTTTTTGACGTCGTCGCCCATAGCCAAACTTGCGCGCATGGTTGTGTGCCGTTTTTACAAAGTTTTCAGATTGCCTCCCTGGTTTGCGTCCCTCCCTGAAATGGCCATAGAATCAATTGTGTCGAGACGGTTTTTGAATTTGAGGCCTCGGGTGCGGAGTTTTTGACGTCGTCGCCAATAGCCAAATTGCGCGCACACTTGTGCGCCGTTTTTACAAAGTTTTCAGATTGCCTCTCAGGTTTGCACTTCCAGTTGAATTGGCCATAGAATCAATTGTGTCGAGAAAGTTTTTGAATTTGAGGCCTCGGGTGCGGAGTTTTTGACGTCGTCGCCCAAAGCCAAACTTGCGCGCATGGTTGTGTGCCGTTTTTACAAAGTTTTCAGATTGCCTCCTAGGTTTGCATCCCTCACAGAATTGGCCATAGAATCAATTGTGTCGAGACGGTTTTTGAATTTGAGGCCTCGGGTGCGGAGTTTTTGACGTCGTCGCCCAAAGCCAAACTTGCGCGCATGGTTGTGTGCCGTTTTTACAAAGTTTTCAGATTGCCTCCTAGGTTTGCATCCCTCACTGAATTGGCCATAGAATCAATTGTGTTGAGACGGTTTTTGAATTTGAGGCCTCGGGTGCGGAGTTTTTGACGTCGTCGCCCATAGCCAAACTTGCGCGCATGGTTGTGTGCCGTTTTTACAAAGTTTTCAGATTGCCTCCCAGGTTTGCGTCCCTCCCTGAATTGGCCATAGAATCAATTGTGTCGAGACGGTTTTTGAATTTGAGGCCTCGGGTGCGGAGTTTTTGACGTCGTCGCCAATAGCCAAATTGCGCGCACACTTGTGCGCCGTTTTTACAAAGTTTTCAGATTGCCTCCCAGGTTTGCACTTCCAGTTGAATTGGCCATAGAATCAATTGTGTCGAGAAAGTTTTTGAATTTGAGGCCTCGGGTGCGGAGTTTTTGACGTCGTCGCCCAAAGCCAAACTTGCGCGCATGGTTGTGTGCCGTTTTTACAAAGTTTTCAGATTGCCTCCTAGGTTTGCATCCCTCACAGAATTGGCCATAGAATCAATTGTGTCGAGACGGTTTTTGAATTTGAGGCCTCGGGTGCGGAGTTTTTGACGTCGTCGCCCAAAGCCAAACTTGCGCGCATGGTTGTGTGCCGTTTTTACAAAGTTTTCAGATTGCCTCCTAGGTTTGCATCCCTCACTGAATTGGCCATAGAATCAATTGTGTCGAGACGGTTTTTGAATTTGAGGCCTCGGGTGCGGAGTTTTTGACGTCGTCGCCCATAGCCAAACTTGCGCGCATGGTTGTGTGCCGTTTTTACAAAGTTTTCAGATTGCCTCCCAGGTTTGCGTCCCTCCCTGAATTGGCCATAGAATCAATTGTGTCGAGACGGTTTTTGAATTTGAGGCCTCGGGTGCGGAGTTTTTGACGTCGTCGCCAATAGCCAAATTGCGCGCACACTTGTGCGCCGTTTTTACAAAGTTTTCAGATTGCCTCTCAGGTTTGCACTTCCAGTTGAATTGGCCATAGAATCAATTGTGTCGAGAAAATTTTTGAATTTGAGGCCTCGGGTGCGGAGTTTTTGACGTCGTCGCCCATAGCTAAATTGCGCGCACACTTGTGCGCCGTTTTTACAAAGTTTTCAGATTGCCTTTCGGGTTTGCACTTCTAGCTGAATTGGCCATAGAATCAATTGTGTCGAGAAAGTTTTTGAATTTGAGGCCTCGGGTGCGGAGTTTTTGACGTCGTCGCCCAAAGCCAAACTTGCGCGCATGGTTGTGTGCCGTTTTTACAAAGTTTTCAGATTGCCTCCTAGGTTTGCATCCCTCACTGAATTGGCCATAGAATCAATTGTGTTGAGACGGTTTTTGAATTTGAGGCCTCGGGTGCGGAGTTTTTGACGTCGTCGCCCATAGCCAAACTTGCGCGCATGGTTGTGTGCCGTTTTTACAAAGTTTTCAGATTGCCTCCCAGGTTTGCGTCCCTCCCTGAATTGGCCATAGAATCAATTGTGTCGAGACGGTTTTTGAATTTGAGGCCTCGGGTGCGGAGTTTTTGACGTCGTCGCCAATAGCCAAATTGCGCGCACACTTGTGCGCCGTTTTTACAAAGTTTTCAGATTGCCTCTCAGGTTTGCACTTCCAGTTGAATTGGCCATAGAATCAATTGTGTCGAGAAAGTTTTTGAATTTGAGGCCTCGGGTGCGGAGTTTTTGACGTCGTCGCCCAAAGCCAAACTTGCGCGCATGGTTGTGTGCCGTTTTTACAAAGTTTTCAGATTGCCTCCTAGGTTTGCATCCCTCACAGAATTGGCCATAGAATCAATTGTGTCGAGACGGTTTTTGAATTTGAGGCCTCGGGTGCGGAGTTTTTGACGTCGTCGCCCAAAGCCAAACTTGCGCGCATGGTTGTGTGCCGTTTTTACAAAGTTTTCAGATTGCCTCCTAGGTTTGCATCCCTCACTGAATTGGCCATAGAATCAATTGTGTTGAGACGGTTTTTGAATTTGAGGCCTCGGGTGCGGAGTTTTTGACGTCGTCGCCCATAGCCAAACTTGCGCGCATGGTTGTGTGCCGTTTTTACAAAGTTTTCAGATTGCCTCCCAGGTTTGCGTCCCTCCCTGAATTGGCCATAGAATCAATTGTGTCGAGACGGTTTTTGAATTTGAGGCCTCGGGTGCGGAGTTTTTGACGTCGTCGCCCAAAGCCAAACTTGCGCGCATGGTTGTGTGCCGTTTTTACAAAGTTTTCAGATTGCCTCCTAGGTTTGCATCCCTCACTGAATTGGCCATAGAATCAATTGTGTTGAGACGGTTTTTGAATTTGAGGCCTCGGGTGCGGAGTTTTTGACGTCGTCGCCCATAGCCAAACTTGCGCGCATGGTTGTGTGCCGTTTTTACAAAGTTTTCAGATTGCCTCCCAGGTTTGCGTCCCTCCCTGAATTGGCCATAGAATCAATTGTGTCGAGACGGTTTTTGAATTTGAGGCCTCGGGTGCGGAGTTTTTGACGTCGTCGCCAATAGCCAAATTGCGCGCACACTTGTGCGCCGTTTTTACAAAGTTTTCAGATTGCCTCTCAGGTTTGCACTTCCAGTTGAATTGGCCATAGAATCAATTGTGTCGAGAAAGTTTTTGAATTTGAGGCCTCGGGTGCGGAGTTTTTGACGTCGTCGCCCAAAGCCAAACTTGCGCGCATGGTTGTGTGCCGTTTTTACAAAGTTTTCAGATTGCCTCCTAGGTTTGCATCCCTCACAGAATTGGCCATAGAATCAATTGTGTCTAGATGGTTTTTGAATTTGAGGCCTCGGGTGCGGAGTTTTTGACGTCGTCGCCCAAAGCCAAACTTGCGCGCATGGTTGTGTGCCGTTTTTACAAAGTTTTCAGATTGCCTCCTAGGTTTGCATCCCTCACTGAATTGGCCATAGAATCAATTGTGTCGAGACGGTTTTTGAATTTGAGGCCTCGGGTGCGGAGTTTTTGACGTCGTCGCCCATAGCCAAACTTGCGCGCATGGTTGTGTGCCGTTTTTACAAAGTTTTCAGATTGCCTCCCAGGTTTGCGTCCCTCCCTGAATTGGCCATAGAATCAATTGTGTCGAGACGGTTTTTGAATTTGAGGCCTCGGGTGCGGAGTTTTTGACGTCGTCGCCAATAGCCAAATTGCGCGCACACTTGTGCGCCGTTTTTACAAAGTTTTCAGATTGCCTCTCAGGTTTGCACTTCCAGTTGAATTGGCCATAGAATCAATTGTGTCGAGAAAATTTTTGAATTTGAGGCCTCGGGTGCGGAGTTTTTGACGTCGTCGCCCATAGCTAAATTGCGCGCACACTTGTGCGCCGTTTTTACAAAGTTTTCAGATTGCCTTTCGGGTTTGCACTTCTAGCTGAATTGGCCATAGAATCAATTGTGTCGAGACGGTTTTTGAATTTGAGGCCTCGGGTGCGGAGTTTTTGACGTCGTCGCCCATAGCCAAACTTGCGCGCATGGTTGTGTGCCGTTTTTACAAAGTTTTCAGATTGCCTCTCGGGTTTGCATTTCCAGCTAAATTGGCCATAGAATCAATTGTGTCGAGAAATTTTTTGAATTTGAGGCCTCAGGTGCGGAGTTTTTGACGTCGTCGCCCATAGCCAAATTGCGCGCACACTTGTGCGCCGTTTTTACAAAGTTTTCAGATTGCCTCTCGGGTTTGCATTTCCAGCTAAATTGGCCATAGAATCAATTGTGTCGAGAAAGTTTTTGAATTTGAGGCCTCGGGTGCGGAGTTTTTGACGTCGTCGCCCAAAGCCAAACTTGCGCGCATGGTTGTGTGCCGTTTTTACAAAGTTTTCAGATTGCCTCCTAGGTTTGCATCCCTCACAGAATTGGCCATAGAATCAATTGTGTCGAGACGGTTTTTGAATTTGAGGCCTCGGGTGCGGAGTTTTTGACGTCGTCGCCCATAGCCAAACTTGCGCGCATGGTTGTGTGCCGTTTTTACAAAGTTTTCAGATTGCGTCTCAGGTTTGCATCCCTCACTGAATTGTCCATAAAATCAATTGTGTCGAGATGGTTTTTGAATTTGAGGCCTCGGGTGTGGAGTTTTTGACGTCGTCGCCCATAGCCAAATTGCGCGCACACTTGTGCGCCATTTTTACAAAGTTTTCAGATTGCCTCTCGGGTTTGCACTTCCAATTGAATTGGACATAGAATTAATTGTGTCGAGAAAATTTTTGAATTTGAGGCCTCGGGTGCGGTGTTTTTGACGTCGTCGCCCATAGCTAAATTTCGCGCACACTTGTGCGCCGTTTTTACAAAGTTTTCAGATTGCCTCTCGGGTTTGCATCTCCAGCTGAATTGGCCATAGAATCAATTGTGTCGAGAAAGTTTTTGAATTTGAGGCCTCGAGTGCGGAGTTTTTTACGTCGTCGCCCAAAGCCAAACTTGCGCGCATGGTTGTGTGCCGTTTTTACAAAGTTTTCAGATTGCCTCCTAGGTTTGCATCCCTCACTGAATTGGCCATAGAATCAATTGTGTTGAGACGGTTTTTGAATTTGAGGCCTCGGGTGCGGAGTTTTTGACGTCGTCGCCCATAGCCAAACTTGCGCGCATGGTTGTGTGCCGTTTTTACAAAGTTTTCAGATTGCCTCCCAGGTTTGCGTCCCTCCCTGAATTGGCCATAGAATCAATTGTGTCGAGACGGTTTTTGAATTTGAGGCCTCGGGTGCGGAGTTTTTGACGTCGTCGCCAATAGCCAAATTGCGCGCACACTTGTGCGCCGTTTTTACAAAGTTTTCAGATTGCCTCTCAGGTTTGCACTTCCAGTTGAATTGGCCATAGAATCAATTGTGTCGAGAAAGTTTTTGAATTTGAGGCCTCGGGTGCGGAGTTTTTGACGTCGTCGCCCAAAGCCAAACTTGCGCGCATGGTTGTGTGCCGTTTTTACAAAGTTTTCAGATTGCCTCCTAGGTTTGCATCCCTCACAGAATTGGCCATAGAATCAATTGTGTCGAGACGGTTTTTGAATTTGAGGCCTCGGGTGCGGAGTTTTTGACGTCGTCGCCCATAGCCAAACTTGCGCGCATGGTTGTGTGCCGTTTTTACAAAGTTTTCAAATTGCCTCTCAGGTTTGCATCCCTCACTGAATTGTCCATAAAATCAATTGTGTCGAGATGGTTTTTGAATTTGAGGCCTCGGGTGCGGAGTTTTTAACGTCGTCGCCCATAGCCAAATTGCGCGCACACTTGTGCGCCGTTTTAACAAAGTTTTCAGATTGCCTCTCGGGTTTGCACTTCCAATTGAATTGGCCATAGAATTAATTGTGTCGAGAAAATTTTTGAATTTGAGGCCTCGGGTGCGGTGTTTTTGACGTCGTCGCCCATAGCCAAATTTCGCGCACACTTGTGCGCCGTTTTTACAAAGTTTTCAGATTGCCTCTCGGGTTTGCATCTCCAGCTGAATTGGCCATAGAATCAATTGTGTCGAGAAAGTTTTTGAATTTGAGGCCTCGGGTGCGGAGTTTTTGACGTCGTCGCCCAAAGCCAAACTTGCGCGCATGGTTGTGTGCCGTTTTTACAAAGTTTTCAGATTGCCTCCTAGGTTTGCATCCCTCACTGAATTGGCCATAAAATCAATTGTGTCGAGACGGTTTTTGAATTTGAGGCCTCGGGTGCGGAGTTTTTGACGTCGTCGCCCATAGCCAAACTTGCGCGCATGGTTGTGTGCCGTTTTTACAAAGTTTTCAGATTGCCTCCCAGGTTTGCGTCCCTCCCTGAATTGGCCATAGAATCAATTGTGTCGAGACGGTTTTTGAATTTGAGGCCTCGGGTGCGGAGTTTTTGACGTCGTCGCCAATAGCCAAATTGCGCGCACACTTGTGCGCCGTTTTTACAAAGTTTTCAGATTGCCTCTCAGGTTTGCACTTCCAGTTGAATTGGCCATAGAATCAATTGTGTCGAGAAAATTTTTGAATTTGAGGCCTCGGGTGCGGAGTTTTTGACGTCGTCGCCCATAGCTAAATTGCGCGCACACTTGTGCGCCGTTTTTACAAAGTTTTCAGATTGCCTTTCGGGTTTGCACTTCTAGCTGAATTGGCCATAGAATCAATTGTGTCGAGACGGTTTTTGAATTTGAGGCCTCGGGTGCGGAGTTTTTGACGTCGTCGCCCATAGCCAAACTTGCGCGCATGGTTGTGTGCCGTTTTTACAAAGTTTTCAGATTGCCTCTCGGGTTTGCATTTCCAGCTAAATTGGCCATAGAATCAATTGTGTCGAGAAATTTTTTGAATTTGAGGCCTCAGGTGCGGAGTTTTTGACGTCGTCGCCCATAGCCAAATTGCGCGCACACTTGTGCGCCGTTTTTACAAAGTTTTCAGATTGCCTCTCGGGTTTGCATTTCCAGCTAAATTGGCCATAGAATCAATTGTGTCGAGAAAGTTTTTGAATTTGAGGCCTCGGGTGCGGAGTTTTTGACGTCGTCGCCCAAAGCCAAACTTGCGCGCATGGTTGTGTGCCGTTTTTACAAAGTTTTCAGATTGCCTCCTAGGTTTGCATCCCTCACAGAATTGGCCATAGAATCAATTGTGTCGAGACGGTTTTTGAATTTGAGGCCTCGGGTGCGGAGTTTTTGACGTCGTCGCCCATAGCCAAACTTGCGCGCATGGTTGTGTGCCGTTTTTACAAAGTTTTCAGATTGCCTCTCAGGTTTGCATCCCTCACTGAATTGTCCATAAAATCAATTGTGTCGAGATGGTTTTTGAATTTGAGGCCTCGGGTGCGGAGTTTTTGACGTCGTCGCCCATAGCCAAATTGCGCGCACACTTGTGCGCCGTTTTTACAAAGTTTTCAGATTGCCTCTCGGGTTTGCACTTCCAATTGAATTGGCCATAGAATTAATTGTGTCGAGAAATTTTTTGAATTTGAGGCCTCGGGTGCGGTGTTTTTGACGTCGTCGCCCATAGCCAAATTTCGCGCACACTTGTGCGCCGTTTTTACAAAGTTTTCAGATTGCCTCTCGGGTTTGCATCTCCAGCTGAATTGGCCATAGAATCAATTGTGTCGAGAAAGTTTTTGAATTTGAGGCCTCGGGTGCGGAGTTTTTGACGTCGTCGCCCAAAGCCAAACTTGCGCGCATGGTTGTGTGCCGTTTTTACAAAGTTTTCAGATTGCCTCCTAGGTTTGCATCCCTCACTGAATTGGCCATAGAATCAATTGTGTCGAGACGGTTTTTGAATTTGAGGCCTCGGGTGCGGAGTTTTTGACGTCGTCGCCCATAGCCAAATTGCGCGCACACTTGTGCGCCGTTTTTACAAAGTATTCAGATTGCCTCTCGGGTTTGCACTTCTAGCTGAATTGGCCATAGAATCAATTGTGTCGAGACCGTTTTTGAATTTAAGGCCCCGGGTGCGGAGTTTTTGACGTCGTCGCCCATAGCCAAACTTGCGCGCATGGTTGTGTGCCGTTTTTACAAAGTGTTCAGATTGCCTCCCAGGTTTGCATCCCTCACTAAATTGGCCATAGAATCAATTGTGTCGAGACAGTTTTTGAATTTGAGGCCTCGGGTGCGGAGTTTTTGACATCGTCGCCCATAGCCAAATTGCGCGCACACTTGTGCGCCATTTTTACAAAGTTTTCAGATTGCCTCTTGGGTTTGCATTTCCAGCTGAATTGGCCATAGAATCAATTGTGTCGAAATTTTTTTTGAATTTGAGGCCTCGGGTGCGGAGTTTTTGACGTCGTCGCCCATAGCCAAATTGCGCGCACACTTGTGCGCCGTTTTTACAAAGTTTTCAGATTGCCTCTCGGGTTTGCATTTCCAGCTAAATTGGCCATAGAATCAATTGTGTCGAGAAAGTTTTTGAATTTGAGGCCTCGGGTGCGGAGTTTTTGACGTCGTCGCCCAAAGCCAAACTTGCGCGCATGGTTGTGTGCCGTTTTTACATAGTTTTCAGATTGCCTCCTAGGTTTGCATCCCTCACAGAATTGGCCATAGAATCAATTGTGTCGAGACGGTTTTTGAATTTGAGGCCTCGGGTGCGGAGTTTTTGACGTCGTCACCCATAGCCAAACTTGCGCGCATGTTTCTGTGCCGTTTTTACAAAGTTTTCAGATTGCCTCCCAGGTTTGCATCCCTCACTGAATTGGCCATAGAATCAATTATGTCGAGACGGTTTTTGAATTTGAGGCCTCGGGTGCGGAATTTTGACGTCGTCGCCCATAGCCAAATTGCGCGCACACTTGTGCGCCGTTTTTACAAAGTATTCAGATTGCCTCTCGGGTTTGCACTTCTAGCTGAATTGGCCATAGAATCAATTGTGTCGAGACCGTTTTTGAATTTAAGGCCCCGGGTGCGGAGTTTTTGACGTCGTCGCCCATAGCCAAACTTGCGCGCATGGTTGTGTGCTGTTTTTAAAAAGTTTTCAGATTGCCTCTCAGGTTTGCATCCCTCACTGAATTGGCCATAGAATCAATTGTGTCGAGATGGTTTTTGAATTTGAGGCCTCGGGTACGGAGTTTTTGACGTCGTCGCCCATAGCCAAATTGCGCGCACACTTGTGCGCCGTTTTTACAAAGTTTTCAGATTGCCTCTCGGGTTTGCACTTCCAATTGAATTGGCCATAGAATTAATTGTGTCGAGAAATTTTTTGAATTTGAGGCCTCGGGTGCGGAGTTTTTGACGTCGTCGCCCATAGCCAAATTTCGCGCACACTTGTGCGCCGTTTTTACAAAGTTTTCAGATTGCCTCTCGGGTTTGCATCTCCAGCTGAATTGGCCATAGAATCAATTGTGTTGAGACGGTTTTTGAATTTGAGGCCTCGGGTGCGGAGTTTTTGACATCGTCGCCCATAGCCAAACTTGCGCGCATGGTTGTGTGCCGTTTTTACAAAGTTTTCAGATTGCCTCCCAGGTTTGCATCCCTCACTGAATTGGCCATAGAATCAATTGTGTTGAGACGGTTTTTGAATTTGAGGTCTCGGGTGCGGAGTTTTTGACGTCGTCGCCCATAGCCAAACTTGCGCGCATGGTTGTGTGCCGTTTTTACAAAGTGTTCAGATTGCCTCCCAGGTTTGCATCCCTCACTAAATTGGCCATAGAATCAATTGTGTCGAGACAGTTTTTGAATTTGAGGCCTCGGGTGCGGAGTTTTTGACATCGTCGCCCATAGCCAAATTGCGCGCACACTTGTGCGCCGTTTTTACAAAGTTTTCAGATTGCCTCTTGGGTTTGCATTTCCAGCTGAATTGGCCATAGAATCAATTGTGTCGAAATTTTTTTTGAATTTGAGGCCTCGGGTGCGGAGTTTTTGACGTCGTCGCCCATAGCCAAATTGCGCGCACACTTGTGCGCCGTTTTTACAAAGTTTTCAGATTGCCTCTCGGGTTTGCATTTCCAGCTAAATTGGCCATAGAATCAATTGTGTCGAGAAAGTTTTTGAATTTGAGGCCTCGGGTGCGGAGTTTTTGACGTCGTCGCCCAAAGCCAAACTTGCGCGCATGGTTGTGTGCCGTTTTTACATAGTTTTCAGATTGCCTCCTAGGTTTGCATCCCTCACAGAATTGGCCATAGAATCAATTGTGTCGAGACGGTTTTTGAATTTGAGGCCTCGGGTGCGGAGTTTTTGACGTCGTCACCCATAGCCAAACTTGCGCGCATGTTTCTGTGCCGTTTTTACAAAGTTTTCAGATTGCCTCCCAGGTTTGCATCCCTCACTGAATTGGCCATAGAATCAATTATGTCGAGACGGTTTTTGAATTTGAGGCCTCGGGTGCGGAATTTTGACGTCGTCGCCCATAGCCAAATTGCGCGCACACTTGTGCGCCGTTTTTACAAAGTATTCAGATTGCCTCTCGGGTTTGCACTTCTAGCTGAATTGGCCATAGAATCAATTGTGTCGAGACCGTTTTTGAATTTAAGGCCCCGGGTGCGGAGTTTTTGACGTCGTCGCCCATAGCCAAACTTGCGCGCATGGTTGTGTGCTGTTTTTAAAAAGTTTACAGATTGCCTCCCAGGTTTGCATCCCTCACAGAATTGGCCATAGAATCAATTGTGTCGAGACGGTTTTTGAATTTGAGGCCTCGGGTGCGGAGTTTTTGACGTCGTCACCCATAGCCAAACTTGCGCGCATGTTTCTGTGCCGTTTTTACAAAGTTTTCAGATTGCCTCCCAGGTTTGCATCCCTCACTGAATTGGCCATAGAATCAATTATGTCGAGACGGTTTTTGAATTTGAGGCCTCGGGTGCGGAATTTTGACGTCGTCGCCCATAGCCAAATTGCGCGCACACTTGTGCGCCGTTTTTACAAAGTATTCAGATTGCCTCTCGGGTTTGCACTTCTAGCTGAATTGGCCATAGAATCAATTGTGTCGAGACCGTTTTTGAATTTAAGGCCCCGGGTGCGGAGTTTTTGACGTCGTCGCCCATAGCCAAACTTGCGCGCATGGTTGTGTGCTGTTTTTAAAAAGTTTACAGATTGCCTCCCAGGTTTGCATCCCTCACTAAATTGGCCATAGAATCAATTGTGTCGAGACGGTTTTTGAATTTGAGGCCTCGGGTGCGTAGTTTTTGACGTCGTCGCCCATAGCCAAATTGCGCGCACACTTGTGCGTCGTTTTTACAAAGTTTTCAGATTGCCTCTTGGGTTTGCATTTCTAGCTGAATTGGCCATAGAATCAATTGTGTCGAGAAAATTTTTGAATTTGAGGCCTCGGGTGCAGAGTTTTTGACGTCGTCGCCCATTGCCAAATTGCGCGCACGCTTGTGCGCCGTTTTTACAAAGTTTTCAGATTGCCTCTCGGGTTTGCATTTCCATCTGAATTGGCCATAGAATCAATTGTGTCGAGAAAGTTTTTGAATTTGAGGCCTCGGGTGCGGAGTTTTTGACGTCGTCGCCCAAAGCTAAACTTGTGCGCATGGTTGTGTGCCGTTTTTACAAAGTTTTCAGATTGCCTCCCAGGTTTGCATCCCTCACTGAATTGCCCATAGAATCAATTGTGTCGAGACGGTTTTTGAATTTGAGGCCTCGGGTGCGGAGTTTTTGACGTCGTCGCCCATAGCCAAACTTGCGCGCATGGTTGTGTGCCGTTTTTACAAAGTTTTCAGATTGCCTCTCGGGTTTGCATTTCCATCTGAATTGGCCATATAATCAATTGTGTCGAGAAAGTTTTTGAATTTGAGGCCTCGGGTGCGGAATTTTTGACGTCGTCGCCCAAAGCCAAACTTGCGCGCATGGTTGTGTGCTGTTTTTACAAAGTTTTCAGATTGCCTCCCAGGTTTGCATCCCTCACTGAATTGGCCATAGAATCAATTGTGTCGAGACGGTTTTTGAATTTGAGGCCTCGGGTGCGGAGTTTTTGACGTCGTCGCCCATAGCCAAATTGCGCGCACACTTGTGCGCCGTTTTTACAAAGTTTTCAGATTGCCTCTCGGGTTTGCACTTCCAATTGAATTGGACATAGAATTAATTGTGTCGAGAAAATTTTTGAATTTGAGGCCTCGGGTGCGGTGTTTTTGACGTCGTCGCCCATAGCCAAATTTCGCGCACACTTGTGCGCCGTTTTTACAAAGTTTTCAGATTGCCTCTCGGGTTTGCATCTCCAGCTGAATTGGCCATAGAATCAATTGTGTCGAGAAAGTTTTTGAATTTGAGGCCTCGGGTGCGGAGTTTTTGACGTCGTCGCCCATAGCCAAACTTGCGCGCATGGTTGTGTGCCGTTTTTACAAAGTTTTCAGATTGCCTCCCAGGTTTGCATCCCTCACTGAATTGGCCATAGAATCAATTGTGTTGAGACGGTTTTTGAATTTGAGGTCTCGGGTGCGGAGTTTTTGACGTCGTCGCCCATAGCCAAACTTGCGCGCACACTTGTGCGTCGTTTTTACAAAGTTTTCAGATTGCCTCTTGGGTTTGCATTTCTAGCTGAATTGGCCATAGAATCAATTGTGTCGAGAAAATTTTTGAATTTGAGGCCTCGGGTGCAGAGTTTTTGACGTCGTCGCCCATTGCCAAATTGCGCGCACGCTTGTGCGCCGTTTTTACAAAGTTTTCAGATTGCCTCTCGGGTTTGCATTTCCATCTGAATTGGCCATAGAATCAATTGTGTCGAGAAAGTTTTTGAATTTGAGGCCTCGGGTGCGGAGTTTTTGACGTCGTCGCCCAAAGCTAAACTTGTGCGCATGGTTGTGTGCCGTTTTTACAAAGTTTTCAGATTGCCTCCCAGGTTTGCATCCCTCACTGAATTGCCCATAGAATCAATTGTGTCGAGACGGTTTTTGAATTTGAGGCCTCGGGTGCGGAGTTTTTGACGTCGTCGCCCATAGCCAAACTTGCGCGCATGGTTGTGTGCCGTTTTTACAAAGTTTTCAGATTGCCTCTCGGGTTTGCATTTCCATCTGAATTGGCCATATAATCAATTGTGTCGAGAAAGTTTTTGAATTTGAGGCCTCGGGTGCGGAATTTTTGACGTCGTCGCCCAAAGCCAAACTTGCGCGCATGGTTGTGTGCTGTTTTTACAAAGTTTTCAGATTGCCTCCCAGGTTTGCATCCCTCACTGAATTGGCCATAGAATCAATTGTGTCGAGACGGTTTTTGAATTTGAGGCCTCGGGTGCGGAGTTTTTGACGTCGTCGCCCATAGCCAAATTGCGCGCACACTTGTGCGCCGTTTTTACAAAGTTTTCAGATTGCCTCTCGGGTTTGCACTTCCAATTGAATTGGACATAGAATTAATTGTGTCGAGAAAATTTTTGAATTTGAGGCCTCGGGTGCGGTGTTTTTGACGTCGTCGCCCATAGCCAAATTTCGCGCACACTTGTGCGCCGTTTTTACAAAGTTTTCAGATTGCCTCTCGGGTTTGCATCTCCAGCTGAATTGGCCATAGAATCAATTGTGTCGAGAAAGTTTTTGAATTTGAGGCCTCGGGTGCGGAGTTTTTGACGTCGTCGCCCATAGCCAAACTTGCGCGCATGGTTGTGTGCCGTTTTTACAAAGTTTTCAGATTGCCTCCCAGGTTTGCATCCCTCACTGAATTGGCCATAGAATCAATTGTGTTGAGACGGTTTTTGAATTTGAGGTCTCGGGTGCGGAGTTTTTGACGTCGTCGCCCATAGCCAAACTTGCGCGCATGGTTGTGTGCCGTTTTTACAAAGTGTTCAGATTGCCTCCCAGGTTTGCATCCCTCACTAAATTGGCCATAGAATCAATTGTGTCGAGACAGTTTTTGAATTTGAGGCCTCGGGTGCGGAGTTTTTGACATCGTCGCCCATAGCCAAATTGCGCGCACACTTGTGCGCCGTTTTTACAAAGTTTTCAGATTGCCTCTTGGGTTTGCATTTCCAGCTGAATTGGCCATAGAATCAATTGTGTCGAAATTTTTTTTGAATTTGAGGCCTCGGGTGCGGAGTTTTTGACGTCGTCGCCCATAGCCAAATTGCGCGCACACTTGTGCGCCGTTTTTACAAAGTTTTCAGATTGCCTCTCGGGTTTGCATTTCCAGCTAAATTGGCCATAGAATCAATTGTGTCGAGAAAGTTTTTGAATTTGAGGCCTCGGGTGCGGAGTTTTTGACGTCGTCGCCCAAAGCCAAACTTGCGCGCATGGTTGTGTGCCGTTTTTACATAGTTTTCAGATTGCCTCCTAGGTTTGCATCCCTCACAGAATTGGCCATAGAATCAATTGTGTCGAGACGGTTTTTGAATTTGAGGCCTCGGGTGCAGAGTTTTTGACGTCGTCACCCATAGCCAAACTTGCGCGCATGTTTCTGTGCCGTTTTTACAAAGTTTTCAGATTGCCTCCCAGGTTTGCATCCCTCACTGAATTGGCCATAGAATCAATTATGTCGAGACGGTTTTTGAATTTGAGGCCTCGGGTGCGGAATTTTGACGTCGTCGCCCATAGCCAAATTGCGCGCACACTTGTGCGCCGTTTTTACAAAGTATTCAGATTGCCTCTCGGGTTTGCACTTCTAGCTGAATTGGCCATAGAATCAATTGTGTCGAGACCGTTTTTGAATTTAAGGCCCCGGGTGCGGATTTTTTGACGTCGTCGCCCATAGCCAAACTTGCGCGCATGGTTGTGTGCTGTTTTTAAAAAGTTTACAGATTGCCTCCCAGGTTTGCATCCCTCACAGAATTGGCCATAGAATCAATTGTGTCGAGACGGTTTTTGAATTTGAGGCCTCGGGTGCGGAGTTTTTGACGTCGTCACCCATAGCCAAACTTGCGCGCATGTTTCTGTGCCGTTTTTACAAAGTTTTCAGATTGCCTCCCAGGTTTGCATCCCTCACTGAATTGGCCATAGAATCAATTATGTCGAGACGGTTTTTGAATTTGAGGCCTCGGGTGCGGAATTTTGACGTCGTCGCCCATAGCCAAATTGCGCGCACACTTGTGCGCCGTTTTTACAAAGTATTCAGATTGCCTCTCGGGTTTGCACTTCTAGCTGAATTGGCCATAGAATCAATTGTGTCGAGACCGTTTTTGAATTTAAGGCCCCGGGTGCGGAGTTTTTGACGTCGTCGCCCATAGCCAAACTTGCGCGCATGGTTGTGTGCTGTTTTTAAAAAGTTTACAGATTGCCTCCCAGGTTTGCATCCCTCACTAAATTGGCCATAGAATCAATTGTGTCGAGACGGTTTTTGAATTTGAGGCCTCGGGTGCGTAGTTTTTGACGTCGTCGCCCATAGCCAAATTGCGCGCACACTTGTGCGTCGTTTTTACAAAGTTTTCAGATTGCCTCTTGGGTTTGCATTTCTAGCTGAATTGGCCATAGAATCAATTGTGTCGAGAAAATTTTTGAATTTGAGGCCTCGGGTGCAGAGTTTTTGACGTCGTCGCCCATTGCCAAATTGCGCGCACGCTTGTGCGCCGTTTTTACAAAGTTTTCAGATTGCCTCTCGGGTTTGCATTTCCATCTGAATTGGCCATAGAATCAATTGTGTCGAGAAAGTTTTTGAATTTGAGGCCTCGGGTGCGGAGTTTTTGACGTCGTCGCCCAAAGCCAAACTTGTGCGCATGGTTGTGTGCCGTTTTTACAAAGTTTTCAGATTGCCTCCCAGGTTTGCATCCCTCACTGAATTGCCCATAGAATCAATTGTGTCGAGACGGTTTTTGAATTTGAGGCCTCGGGTGCGGAGTTTTTGACGTCGTCGCCCATAGCCAAACTTGCGCGCATGGTTGTGTGCCGTTTTTACAAAGTTTTCAGATTGCCTCTCGGGTTTGCATTTCCATCTGAATTGGCCATATAATCAATTGTGTCGAGAAAGTTTTTGAATTTGAGGCCTCGGGTGCGGAATTTTTGACGTCGTCGCCCAAAGCCAAACTTGCGCGCATGGTTGTGTGCTGTTTTTACAAAGTTTTCAGATTGCCTCCCAGGTTTGCATCCCTCACTGAATTGGCCATAGAATCAATTGTGTCGAGACGGTTTTTGAATTTGAGGCCTCGGGTGCGGAGTTTTTGACGTCGTCGCCCATAGCCAAATTGCGCGCACACTTGTGCGCCGTTTTTACAAAGTTTTCAGATTGCCTCTCGGGTTTGCACTTCCAATTGAATTGGCCATAGAATCAATTGTGTCGAGAAATTTTTTGAATTTGAGGCCTCGGGTGCGGTGTTTTTGACGTCGTCGCCCATAGCCAAATTTCGCGCACACTTGTGCGCCGTTTTTACAAAGTTTTCAGATTGCCTCTCGGGTTTGCATCTCCAGCTGAATTGGCCATAGAATCAATTGTGTCGAGAAAGTTTTTGAATTTGAGGCCTCGGGTGCGGAGTTTTTGACGTCGTCACCCATAGCCAAACTTGCGCGCATGTTTCTGTGCCGTTTTTACAAAGTTTTCAGATTGCCTCCCAGGTTTGCATCCCTCACTGAATTGGCCATAGAATCAATTATGTCGAGACGGTTTTTGAATTTGAGGCCTCGGGTGCGTAGTTTTTGACGTCGTCGCCCATAGCCAAATTGCGCGCACACTTGTGCGTCGTTTTTACAAAGTTTTCAGATTGCCTCTTGGGTTTGCATTTCTAGCTGAATTGGCCATAGAATCAATTGTGTCGAGAAAATTTTTGAATTTGAGGCCTCGGGTGCAGAGTTTTTGACGTCGTCGCCCATTGCCAAATTGCGCGCACGCTTGTGCGCCGTTTTTACAAAGTTTTCAGATTGCCTCTCGGGTTTGCATTTCCATCTGAATTGGCCATAGAATCAATTGTGTCGAGAAAGTTTTTGAATTTGAGGCCTCGGGTGCGGAGTTTTTGACGTCGTCGCCCAAAGCCAAACTTGTGCGCATGGTTGTGTGCCGTTTTTACAAAGTTTTCAGATTGCCTCCCAGGTTTGCATCCCTCACTGAATTGCCCATAGAATCAATTGTGTCGAGACGGTTTTTGAATTTGAGGCCTCGGGTGCGGAGTTTTTGACGTCGTCGCCCATAGCCAAACTTGCGCGCATGGTTGTGTGCCGTTTTTACAAAGTTTTCAGATTGCCTCTCGGGTTTGCATTTCCATCTGAATTGGCCATATAATCAATTGTGTCGAGAAAGTTTTTGAATTTGAGGCCTCGGGTGCGGAATTTTTGACGTCGTCGCCCAAAGCCAAACTTGCGCGCATGGTTGTGTGCTGTTTTTACAAAGTTTTCAGATTGCCTCCCAGGTTTGCATCCCTCACTGAATTGGCCATAGAATCAATTGTGTCGAGACGGTTTTTGAATTTGAGGCCTCGGGTGCGGAGTTTTTGACGTCGTCGCCCATAGCCAAATTGCGCGCACACTTGTGCGCCGTTTTTACAAAGTTTTCAGATTGCCTCTCGGGTTTGCACTTCCAATTGAATTGGCCATAGAATCAATTGTGTCGAGAAATTTTTTGAATTTGAGGCCTCGGGTGCGGTGTTTTTGACGTCGTCGCCCATAGCCAAATTTCGCGCACACTTGTGCGCCGTTTTTACAAAGTTTTCAGATTGCCTCTCGGGTTTGCATCTCCAGCTGAATTGGCCATAGAATCAATTGTGTCGAGAAAGTTTTTGAATTTGAGGCCTCGGGTGCGGAGTTTTTGACGTCGTCGCCCAAAGCCAAACTTGCGCGCATGGTTGTGTGCCGTTTTTACAAAGTTTTCAGATTGCCTCCTAGGTTTGCATCCCTCACTGAATTGGCCATAGAATCAATTGTGTCGAGACGGTTTTTGAATTTGAGGCCTCGGGTGTGGAGTTTTTGACGTCGTCGCCCATAGCCAAACTTGCGCGCATGGTTGTGTGCCGTTTTTACAAAGTTTTCAGATTGCCTCCCAGGTTTGCGTCCCTCCCTGAATTGGCCATAGAATCAATTGTGTCGAGACGGTTTTTGAATTTGAGGCCTCGGGTGCGGAGTTTTTGACGTCGTCGCCAATAGCCAAATTGCGCGCACACTTGTGCGCCGTTTTTACAAAGTTTTCAGATTGCCTCTCAGGTTTGCACTTCCAGTTGAATTGGCCATATAATCAATTGTGTCGAGAAAATTTTTGAATTTGAGGCCTCGGGTGCGGAGTTTTTGACGTCGTCGCCCATAGCTAAATTGCGCGCACACTTGTGCGCCGTTTTTACAAAGTTTTCAGATTGCCTTTCGGGTTTGCACTTCTAGCTGAATTGGCCATAGAATCAATTGTGTCGAGACGGTTTTTGAATTTGAGGCCTCGGGTGCGGAGTTTTTGACGTCGTCGCCCATAGCCAAACTTGCGCGCATGGTTGTGTGCCGTTTTTACAAAGTTTTCAGATTGCCTCTCAGGTTTGCATCCCTCACTGAATTGGCCATAGAATCAATTGTGTCGAGATGGTTTTTGAATTTGAGGCCTCGGGTACGGAGTTTTTGACGTCGTCGCCCATAGCCAAATTGCGCGCACACTTGTGCGCCGTTTTTACAAAGTTTTCAGATTGCCTCTCGGGTTTGCACTTCCAATTGAATTGGCCATAGAATCAATTGTGTCGAGAAAATTTTTGAATTTGAGGCCTCGGGTGCGGTGTTTTTGACGTCGTCGCCCATAGCCAAATTTCGCGCACACTTGTGCGCCGTTTTTACAAAGTTTTCAGATTGCCTCTCGGGTTTGCATCTCCAGCTGAATTGGCCATAGAATCAATTGTGTTGAGACGGTTTTTGAATTTGAGGCCTCGGGTGCGGAGTTTTTGACATCGTCGCCCATAGCCAAACTTGCGCGCATGTTTGTGTGCCGTTTTTACAAAGTTTTCAGATTGCCTCCCAGGTTTGCATCCCTCACTGAATTGGCCATAGAATCAATTGTGTCGAGACCGTTTTTGAATTTAAGGCCCCGGGTGCGGAGTTTTTGACGTCGTCGCCCATAGCCAAACTTGCGCGCATGGTTGTGTGCTGTTTTTAAAAAGTTTACAGATTGCCTCCCAGGTTTGCATCCCTCACTAAATTGGCCATAGAATCAATTGTGTCGAGACGGTTTTTGAATTTGAGGCCTCGGGTGCGTAGTTTTTGACGTCGTCGCCCATAGCCAAATTGCGCGCACACTTGTGCGTCGTTTTTACAAAGTTTTCAGATTGCCTCTTGGGTTTGCATTTCTAGCTGAATTGGCCATAGAATCAATTGTGTCGAGAAAATTTTTGAATTTGAGGCCTCGGGTGCAGAGTTTTTGACGTCGTCGCCCATTGCCAAATTGCGCGCACGCTTGTGCGCCGTTTTTACAAAGTTTTCAGATTGCCTCTCGGGTTTGCATTGCCATCTGAATTGGCCATAGAATCAATTGTGTCGAGAAAGTTTTTGAATTTGAGGCCTCGGGTGCGGAGTTTTTGACGTCGTCGCCCAAAGCCAAACTTGCGCGCATGGTTGTGTGCCGTTTTTACAAAGTTTTCAGATTGCCTCCCAGGTTTGCATCCCTCACTGAATTGCCCATAGAATCAATTGTGTCGAGACGGTTTTTGAATTTGAGGCCTCGGGTGCGGAGTTTTTGACGTCGTCGCCCATAGCCAAACTTGCGCGCATGGTTGTGTGCCGTTTTTACAAAGTTTTCAGATTGCCTCTCGGGTTTGCATTTCCATCTGAATTGGCCATATAATCAATTGTGTCGAGAAAGTTTTTGAATTTGAGGCCTCGGGTGCGGAATTTTTGACGTCGTCGCCCAAAGCCAAACTTGCGCGCATGGTTGTGTGCAGTTTTTACAAAGTTTTCAGATTGCCTCCCAGGTTTGCATCCCTCACTGAATTAGCCATAGAATCAATTGTGTCGAGACGGTTTTTGAATTTGAGGCCTCGGGTGCAGAGTTTTTGACGTCGTCGCCCATAGCCAAATTGCGCGCACACTTGTGCGCCGTTTTTACAAAGTTTTCAGATTGCCTCTCGGGTTTGCACTTCCAATTGAATTGGCCATAGAATCAATTGTGTCGAGAAATTTTTTGAATTTGAGGCCTCGGGTGCGGTGTTTTTGACGTCGTCGCCCATAGCCAAATTTCGCGCACACTTGTGCGCCGTTTTTACAAAGTTTTCAGATTGCCTCTCGGGTTTGCATCTCCAGCTGAATTGGCCATAGAATCAATTGTGTCGAGAAAGTTTTTGAATTTGAGGCCTCGGGTGCGGAGTTTTTGACGTCGTCGCCCAAAGCCAAACTTGCGCGCATGGTTGTGTGCCGTTTTTACAAAGTTTTCAGATTGCCTCCTAGGTTTGCATCCCTCACTGAATTGGCCATAGAATCAATTGTGTCGAGACGGTTTTTGAATTTGAGGCCTCGGGTGTGGAGTTTTTGACGTCGTCGCCCATAGCCAAACTTGCGCGCATGGTTGTGTGCCGTTTTTACAAAGTTTTCAGATTGCCTCCCAGGTTTGCGTCCCTCCCTGAATTGGCCATAGAATCAATTGTGTCGAGACGGTTTTTGAATTTGAGGCCTCTGGTGCGGAGTTTTTGACGTCGTCGCCAATAGCCAAATTGCGCGCACACTTGTGCGCCGTTTTTACAAAGTTTTCAGATTGCCTCTCAGGTTTGCACTTCCAGTTGAATTGGCCATAGAATCAATTGTGTCGAGAAAATTTTTGAATTTGAGGCCTCGGGTGCGGAGTTTTTGACGTCGTCGCCCATAGCTAAATTGCGCGCACACTTGTGCGCCGTTTTTATAAAGTTTTCAGATTGCCTTTCGGGTTTGCACTTCTAGCTGAATTGGCCATAGAATCAATTGTGTCGAGATGGTTTTTGAATTTGAGGCCTCGGGTGCGGAGTTTTTGACGTCGTCGCCCATAGCCAAACTTGCGCGCATGGTTGTGTGCCGTTTTTACAAAGTTTTCAGATTGCCTCTCAGGTTTGCATCCCTCACTGAATTGGCCATAGAATCAATTGTGTCGAGATGGTTTTTGAATTTGAGGCCTCGGGTGCGGAGTTTTTGACGTCGTCGCCCATAGCCAAATTGCGCGCACACTTGTGCGCCATTTTTACAAAGTTTTCAGATTGCCTCTCGGGTTTGCACTTCCAATTGAATTGGCCATAGAATCAATTGTGTCGAGAAAATTTTTGAATTTGAGGCCTCGGGTGCGGTGTTTTTGACGTCGTCGCCCATAGCCAAATTTCGCGCACACTTGTGCGCCGTTTTTACAAAGTTTTCAGATTGCCTCTCGGGTTTGCATCTCCAGCTGAATTGGCCATAGAATCAATTGTGTTGAGACGGTTTTTGAATTTGAGGCCTCGGGTGCGGAGTTTTTGACATCGTCGCCCATAGCCAAACTTGCGCGCATGGTTGTGTGCCGTTTTTACAAAGTTTTCAGATTGCCTCTCAGGTTTGCATCCCTCACTGAATTGGCCATAGAATCAATTGTGTCGAGATGGTTTTTGAATTTGAGGCCTCGGGTGCGGAGTTTTTGACGTCGTCGCCCATAGCCAAATTGCGCGCACACTTGTGCGCCATTTTTACAAAGTTTTCAGATTGCCTCTCGGGTTTGCACTTCCAATTGAATTGGCCATAGAATCAATTGTGTCGAGAAAATTTTTGAATTTGAGGCCTCGGGTGCGGTGTTTTTGACGTCGTCGCCCATAGCCAAATTTCGCGCACACTTGTGCGCCGTTTTTACAAAGTTTTCAGATTGCCTCTCGGGTTTGCATCTCCAGCTGAATTGGCCATAGAATCAATTGTGTTGAGACGGTTTTTGAATTTGAGGCCTCGGGTGCGGAGTTTTTGACATCGTCGCCCATAGCCAAACTTGCGCGCATGTTTGTGTGCCGTTTTTACAAAGTTTTCAGATTGCCTCCCAGGTTTGCATCCCTCACTGAATTGGCCATAGAATCAATTGTGTTGAGACGGTTTTTGAATTTGAGGTCTCGGGTGCGGAGTTTTTGACGTCGTCGCCCATAGCCAAACTTGCGCGCATGGTTGTGTGCCGTTTTTACAAAGTGTTCAGATTGCCTCCCAGGTTTGCAACCCACACTAAATTGGCCATAGAATCAATTGTGTCGAGACATTTTTTGAATTTGAGGCCTCGGGTGCGGAGTTTTTGACATCGTCGCCCATAGCCAAATTGCGCGCACACTTGTGCGCCGTTTTTACAAAGTTTTCAGATTGCCTCTTGGGTTTGCATTTCCAGCTGAATTGGCCATAGAATCAATTGTGTCGAGAAATTTTTTGAATTTGAGGCCTCAGGTGCGGAGTTTTTGACGTCGTCGCCCATAGCCAAATTGCGCGCACACTTGTGCGCCGTTTTTACAAAGTTTTCAGATTGCCTCTCGGGTTTGCATTTCCAGCTAAATTGGCCATAGAATCAATTGTGTCGAGAAAGTTTTTGAATTTGAGGCCTCGGGTGCAGAGTTTTTGACGTCGTCGCCCAAAGCCAAACTTGCGCGCATGGTTGTGTGCCATTTTTACAAAGTTTTCAGATTGCCTCCTAGGTTTGCATCCCTCACAGAATTGGCCATAGAATCAATTGTGTCGAGACGGTTTTTGAATTTGAGGCCTCGGGTGCGGAGTTTTTGACGTCGTCGCCCATAGCCAAACTTGCGCGCATGGTTGTGTGCCGTTTTTACAAAGTTTTCAGATTGCCTCTCAGGTTTGCATCCCTCACTGAATTGTCCATAAAATCAATTGTGTCGAGATGGTTTTTGAATTTGAGGCCTCGGGTGCGGAGTTTTTGACGTCGTCGCCCATAGCCAAATTGCGCGCACACTTGTGCGCCGTTTTTACAAAGTTTTCAGATTGCCTCTCGGGTTTGCACTTCCAATTGAATTGGCCATAGAATTAATTGTGTCGAGAAAATTTTTGAATTTGAGGCCTCGGGTGCGGTGTTATTGACGTCGTCGCCCATAGCCAAATTTCGCGCACACTTGTGCGCCGTTTTTACAAAGTTTTCAGATTGCCTCTTGGGTTTGCATTTCTAGCTGAATTGGCCATAGAATCAATTGTGTCGAGAAAATTTTTGAATTTGAGGCCTCGGGTGCAGAGTTTTTGACGTCGTCGCCCATTGCCAAATTGCGCGCACGCTTGTGCGCCGTTTTTACAAAGTTTTCAGATTGCCTCTCGGGTTTGCATTCCCATCTGAATTGGCCATAGAATCAATTGTGTCGAGAAAGTTTTTGAATTTGAGGCCTCGGGTGCGGAGTTTTTGACGTCGTCGCCCAAAGCCAAACTTGCGCGCATGGTTGTGTGCCGTTTTTACAAAGTTTTCAGATTGCCTCTCGGGTTTGCACTTCCAATTGAATTGGCCATAGAATTAATTGTGTCGAGAAAATTTTTGAATTTGAGGCCTCGGGTGCGGTGTTTTTGACGTCGTCGCCCATAGCCAAATTTCGCGCACACTTGTGCGCCGTTTTTACAAAGTTTTCAGATTGCCTCTCGGGTTTGCATCTCCAGCTGAATTGGCCATAGAATCAATTGTGTCGAGAAAGTTTTTGAATTTGAGGCCTCGGGTGCGGAGTTTTTGACGTCGTCGCCCAAAGCCAAACTTGCGCGCATGGTTGTGTGCCGTTTTTACAAAGTTTTCAGATTGCCTCCTAGGTTTGCATCCCTCACTGAATTGGCCATAGAATCAATTGTGTCGAGACGGTTTTTGAATTTGAGGCCTCGGGTGCGGAGTTTTTGAAGTCGTCGCCCATAGCCAAACTTGCGCGCATGGTTGTGTGCCGTTTTTACAAAGTTTTCAGATTGCCTCCCAGGTTTGCGTCCCTCCCTGAATTGGCCATAGAATCAATTGTGTCGAGACGGTTTTTGAATTTGAGGCCTCGGGTGCGGAGTTTTTGACGTCGTCGCCAATAGCCAAATTGCGCGCACACTTGTGCGCCGTTTTTACAAAGTTTTCAGATTGCCTCTCAGGTTTGCACTTCCAGTTGAATTGGCCATAGAATCAATTGTGTCGAGAAAATTTTTGAATTTGAGGCCTCGGGTGCGGAGTTTTTGACGTCGTCGCCCATAGCTAAATTGCGCGCACACTTGTGCGCCGTTTTTACAAAGTTTTCAGATTGCCTTTCGGGTTTGCACTTCTAGCTGAATTGGCCATAGAATCAATTGTGTCGAGACGGTTTTTGAATTTGAGGCCTCGGGTGCGGAGTTTTTGACGTCGTCGCCCATAGCCAAACTTGCGCGCATGGTCGTGTGCCGTTTTTACAAAGTTTTCAGATTGCCTCTCAGGTTTGCATCCGTCACTGAATTGGCCATAGAATCAATTGTGTCGAGATGGTTTTTGAATTTGAGGCCTCGGGTGCGGAGTTTTTGACGTCGTCGCCCATAGCCAAATTGCGCGCACACTTGTGCGCCGTTTTTACAAAGTTTTCAGATTGCCTCTCGGGTTTGCACTTCCAATTGGATTGGCCATAGAATCAATTGTGTCGAGAAAATTTTTGAATTTGAGGCCTCGGGTGCGGTGTTTTTGACGTCGTCGCCCATAGCCAAATTTCGCGCACACTTGTGCGCCGTTTTTACAAAGTTTTCAGATTGCCTCTCGGGGTTGCATCTCCAGCTGAATTGGCCATAGAATCAATTGTGTTGAGACGGTTTTTGAATTTGAGGCCTCGGGTGCGGAGTTTTTGACGTCGTCGCCCATAGCCAAACTTACGCGCATGTTTGTGTGCCGTTTTTACAAAGTTTTCAGATTGCCTCCCAGGTTTGCATCCCTCACTGAATTGGCCATAAAATCAATTGTGTTGAGACGGTTTTTGAATTTGAGGTCTCGGGTGCGGAGTTTTTGACGTCGTCGCCCATAGCCAAACTTGCGCGTAAGGTTGTGTGCCGTTTTTACAAAGTGTTCAGATTGCCTCCCAGGTTTGCATCCCACACTAAATTGGCCATAGAATCAATAGTGTCGAGACATTTTTTGAATTTGAGGCCTCGGGTGCGGAGTTTTTGACATCGTCGCCCATAGCCAAATTGCGCGCACACTTGTGCGCCGTTTTTACAAAGTTTTCAGATTGCCTCTTGGGTTTGCATTTCCAGCTGAATTGGCCATAGAATCAATTGTGTCGAGAAATTTTTTGAATTTGAGGCCTCAGGTGCGGAGTTGTTGACGTCGTCGCCCATAGCCAAATTGCGCGCACACTTGTGCGCCGTTTTTACAAAGTTTTCAGATTGTCTCTCGGGTTTGCATATCCAGCTAAATTGGCCATAGAATCAATTGTGTCGAGAAAGTTTTTGAATTTGAGGCCTCGGGTGCGGAGTTTTTGACGTCGTCGCCCAAAGCCAAACTTGCGCGCATGGTTGTGTGCCGTTTTTACAAAGTTTTCAGATTGCCTCCTAGGTTTGCATCCCTCACAGAATTGGCCATAGAATCAATTGTGTCGAGACGGTTTTTGAATTTGAGGCCTCGGGTGCGGAGTTTTTGACGTCGTCGCCCATAGCTAAATTGCGCGCACACTTGTGCGCCGTTTTTACAAAGTTTTCAGATTGCCTTTCGGGTTTGCACTTCTAGCTGAATTGGCCATAGAATCAATTGTGTCGAGACGGTTTTTGAATTTGAGGCCTCGGGTGCGGAGTTTTTGACGTCGTCGCCCATAGCCAAACTTGCGCGCATGGTTGTGTGCCGTTTTTACAAAGTTTTCAGATTGCCTCCCAGGTTTGCATCCCTCACTGAATTGGCCATAGAATCAATTGTGTCGAGATGGTTTTTGAATTTGAGGCCTCGGGTGCGGAGTTTTTGACGTCGTCGCCCATAGCCAAATTGCGCGCACACTTGTGCGCCGTTTTTACAAAGTTTTCAGATTGCCTCTCGGGTTTGCACTTCTAATTGAATTGGCCATAGAATCAATTGTGTCGAGAAAATTTTTGAATTTGAGGCCTCGGGTGCGGTGTTTTTGACGTCGTCGCCCATAGCCAAATTTCGCGCACACTTGTGCGCCGTTTTTACAAAGTTTTCAGATTGCCTCTCGGGTTTGCATCTCCAGCTGAATTGGCCATAGAATCAATTGTGTTGAGACGGTTTTTGAATTTGAGGCCTCGGGTGCGGAGTTTTTGACGTCGTCGCCCATAGCCAAACTTGCGCGCATGTTTGTGTGCCGTTTTTACAAAGTTTTCAGATTGCCTCCCAGGTTTGCATCCCTCACTGAATTGGCCATAGAATCAATTGTGTTGAGACGGTTTTTGAATTTGAGGTCTCGGGTGCGGAGTTTTTGACGTCGTCGCCCATAGCCAAACTTGCGCGCATGGTTGTGTGCTGTTTTTACAAAGTGTTCAGATTGCCTCCCAGGTTTGCATCCCACACTAAATTGGCCATAGAATCAATTGTGTCGAGACATTTTTTGAATTTGAGGCCTCGGGTGCGGAGTTTTTGACATCGTCGCCCATAGCCAAATTGCGCGCACACTTGTGCGCCGTTTTTACAAAGTTTTCAGATTGCCTCTTGGGTTTGCATTTCCAGCTGAATTGGCCATAAAATCAATTGTGTCGAGAAATTTTTTGAATTTGAGGCCTCAGGTGCGGAGTTTTTGACGTCGTCGCCCATAGCCAAATTGCGCGCACACTTGTGCGCCGTTTTTACAAAGTTTTCAGATTGCCTCTCGGGTTTGCATTTCCAGCTAAATTGGCCATAGAATCAATTGTGTCGAGAAAGTTTTTGAATTTGAGGCCTCGGGTGCGGAGTTTTTGACGTCGTCGCCCAAAGCCAAACTTGCGCGCATGGTTGTGTGCCGTTTTTACAAAGTTTTCAGATTGCCTCCTAGGTTTGCATCCCTCACAGAATTGGCCATAGAATCAATTGTGTCGAGACGGTTTTTGAATTTGAGGCCTCGGGTGCGGAGTTTTTGACGTCGTCGCCCATAGCCAAACTTGCGCGCATGGTTGTGTGCCGTTTTTACAAAGTTTTCAGATTGCCTCTCAGGTTTGCATCCCTCACTGAATTGTCCATAAAATCAATTGTGTCGAGATGGTTTTTGAAATTGAGGCCTCGGGTGCGGAGTTTTTGACGTCGTCGCCCATAGCCAAATTGCGCGCACACTTGTGCGCCGTTTTTACAATGTTTTCAGATATCCTCTCGGGTTTGCACTTCCAATTGAATTGGCCATAGAATTAATTGTGTCGAGAAATTTTTTGAATTTGAGGCCTCGGGTGCGGTGTTTTTGACGTCGTCGCCCATAGCCAAATTTCGCGCACACTTGTGCGCCGTTTTTACAAAGTTTTCAGATTGCCTCTCGGGTTTGCATCTCCAGTTGAATTGGCCATAGAATCAATTGTGTTGAGACGGTTTTTGAATTTGAGGCCTCGGGTGCGGAGTTTTTGACGTCGTCGCCCATAGCCAAACTTGCGTGCATGGTTGTGTGCCGTTTTTACAAAGTTTTCAGATTGCCTCCCAGGTTTGCATCCCTCACTGAATTGGCCATAGAATCAATTGTGTTGAGACGGTTTTTGAATTTGAGGTCTCGGGTGCGGAGTTTTTGACGTCGTCGCCCATAGCCAAATTGCGCGCACACTTGTGCGTCGTTTTTACAAAGTTTTCAGATTGCCTCTTGGGTTTGCATTTCTAGCTGAATTGGCCATAGAATCAATTGTGTCGAGAAAATTTTTGAATTTGAGGCCTCGGGTGCAGAGTTTTTGACGTCGTCGCCCATTGCCAAATTGCGCGCACGCTTGTGCGCCGTTTTTACAAAGTTTTCAGATTGCCTCTCGGGTTTGCATTTCCATCCGAATTGGCCATAGAATCAATTGTGTCGAGAAAGTTTTTGAATTTGAGGCCTCGGGTGCGGAGTTTTTGACGTCGTCGCCCAAAGCCAAACTTGCGCGCATGGTTGTGTGCCGTTTTTACAAAGTTTTCAGATTGCCTCTCGGGTTTGCACTTCCAATTGAATTGGCCATAGAATTAATTGTGTCGAGAAAATTTTTGAATTTGAGGCCTCGGGTGCGGTGTTTTTGACGTCGTCGCCCATAGCCAAATTTCGCGCACACTTGTGCGCCGTTTTTACAAAGTTTTCAGATTGCCTCTCGGGTTTGCATCTCCAGCTGAATTGGCCATAGAATCAATTGTGTCGAGAAAGTTTTTGAATTTGAGGCCTCGGGTGCGGAGTTTTTGACGTCGTCGCCCAAAGCCAAACTTGCGCGCATGGTTGTGTGCCGTTTTTACAAAGTTTTCAGATTGCCTCCTAGGTTTGCATCCCTCACTGAATTGGCCATAGAATCAATCGTGTCGAGACGGTTTTTGAATTTGAGGCCTCGGGTGCGGAGTTTTTGACGTCGTCGCCCATAGCCAAACTTGCGCGCATGGTTGTGTGCCGTTTTTACAAAGTTTTCAGATTGCCTCCCAGGTTTGCGTCCCTCCCTGAATTGGCCATAGAATCAATTGTGTCGAGACGGTTTTTGAATTTGAGGCCTCGGGTGCGGAGTTTTTGACGTCGTCGCCAATAGCCAAATTGCGCGCACACTTGTGCGCCGTTTTTACAAAGTTTTCAGATTGCCTCTCAGGTTTGAACTTCCAGTTGAATTGGCCATAGAATCAATTGTGTCGAGAAAATTTTTGAATTTGAGGCCTCGGGTGCGGAGTTTTTGACGTCGTCGCCCATAGCTAAATTGCGCGCACACTTGTGCGCCGTTTTTACAAAGTTTTCAGATTGCCTTTCGGGTTTGCACTTCTAGCTGAATTGGCCATAGAATCAATTGTGTCGAGACGGTTTTTGAATTTGAGGCCTCGGGTGCGGAGTTTTTGACGTCGTCGCCCATAGCCAAACTTGCGCGCATGGTTGTGTGCCGTTTTTACAAAGTTTTCAGATTGCCTCTCAGGTTTGCATCCCTCACTGAATTGGCCATAGAATCAATTGTGTCGAGATGGTTTTTGAATTTGAGGCCTCGGGTGCGGAGTTTTTGACGTCGTCGCCCATAGCCAAACTTGCGCGCATGGTTGTGCGCCGTTTTTACAAAGTTTTCAGATTGCCTCTCGGGTTTGCATCCCTCACTGAATTTGCCATAGAATCAATTGTGTTGAGACGGTTTTTGAATTTGAGGCCTCGGGTGCGGAGTTTTTGACGTCGTCGCCCATAGCCAAACTTGCGCGCATGGTTGTGTGCTGTTTTTAAAAAGTTTACAGATTGCCTCCCAGGTTTGCATCCCTCACTAAATTGGCCATAGAATCAATTGTGTCGAGACGGTTTTTGAATTTGAGGCCTCGGGTGCGTAGTTTTTGACGTCGTCGCCCATAGCCAAATTGCGCGCACACTTGTGCGTCGTTTTTACAAAGTTTTCAGATTGCCTCTTGGGTTTGCATTTCTAGCTGAATTGGCCATAGAATCAATTGTGTCGAGAAAATTTTTGAATTTGAGGCCTCGGGTGCAGAGTTTTTGACGTCGTCGCCCATTGCCAAATTGCGCGCACGCCTGTGCGCCGTTTTTACAAAGTTTTCAGATTGCCTCTCGGGTTTGCATTTCCATCTGAATTGGCCATAGAATCAATTGTGTCGAGAAAGTTTTTGAATTTGAGGCCTCGGGTGCGGAGTTTTTGACGTCATCGCCCAAAGCCAAACTTGCGCGCATGGTTGTGTGCCGTTTTTACAAAGTTTTCAGATTGCCTCCCAGGTTTGCATCCCTTACTGAATTGCCCATAGAATCAATTGTGTCGAGACGGTTTTTGAATTTGAGGCCTCGGGTGCGGAGTTTTTGACGTCGTCGCCCATAGCCAAACTTGCGCGCATGGTTGTGTGCCGTTTTTACAAAGTTTTCAGATTGCCTCTCGGGTTTGCATTTCCATCTGAATTGGCCATATAATCAATTGTGTAGAGAAAGTTTTTGAATTTGAGGCCTCGGGTGCGGAATTTTTGACGTCGTCGCCCAAAGCCAAACTTGCGCGCATGGTTGTGTGCCGTTTTTACAAAGTTTTCAGATTGCCTCCCAGGTTTGCATCCCTCACTGAATTGGCCATAGAATCAATTGTGTCGAGACGGTTTTTGAATTTGAGGCCTCGGGTGCGGAGTTTTTGACGTCGTCGCCCATAGCCAAACTTGCGCGCATGGTTGTGTGCCGTTTTTACAAAGTTTTCAGATTGCCTCCCAGGTTTGCTTCCCTCACTGAATTGGCCATAGAATCAATTGTGTTGAGACGGTTTTTGAATTTGAGGCCTCGGGTGCGGAGTTTTTGACGTCGTCGCCCATAGCCAAACTTGCGCGCATGGTTGTGTGCCGTTTTTACAAAGTTTTCAGATTGCCTCCCAGGTTTGCATCCCTCACTGAATTGGCCATAGAATCAATTGTGTCGAGACGGTTTTTGAATTTGAGGCCTCGGGTGCGGAGTTTTTGACGTCGTCGCCCATAGCCAAACTTGCGCGCATGGTTGTGTGCCGTTTTTACAAAGTTTTCAGATTGCCTCCCAGGTTTGCTTCCCTCACTGAATTGGCCATAGAATCAATTGTGTTGAGACGGTTTTTGAATTTGAGGCCTCGGGTGCGGAGTTTTTGACGTCGTCGCCCATAGCCAAACTTGCACGCATGGTTGTGTGCCGTTTTTACAAAGTTTTCAGATTGCCTCCCAGGTTTGCATCCCTCACTGAATTGGCCATAGAATCAATTGTGTCGAGACGGTTTTTGAATTTGAGGCCTCGGGTGCGGAGTTTTTGACGTCGTCGCCCATAGCCAAATTGCGCGCACACTTGTGCGCCGTTTTTACAAAGTTTTCAGATTACCTCTCGGGTTTGCACTTCCAGTTGAATTGGCCATAGAATCAATTGTGTCGAGAAAATTTTTGAATTTGAGGCCTCGGGTGCGGAGTTTTTTACATCGTCGCCCATAGCCAAATTGCGCGCACGCTTGTGCGCCGTTTTTACAGAGTTTTCAGATTGCCTCTCGGGTTTGCATCCCCATCTGAATTGGCCATAGAATCAATTGTGTCGAGAAAGTTTTTGAATTTGAGGCCTCGGGTGCGGAGTTTTTGACGTCGTCGCCCAAAGCCAAACTTGCGCGCATGGTTGTGTGCCGTTTTTACAAAGTTTTCAGATTGCCTCCCAGGTTTGCATCCCTCACTGAATTGGCCATAGAATCAATTGTGTCGAGACGGTTTTTGAATTTGAGGCCTCGGGTGCGGAGTTTTTGACGTCGTCGCCCATAGCCAAACTTGCGCGCATGGTTGTGTGCCGTTTTTACAAAGTTTTCAGATTGCCTCTCAGGTTTGCATCCCTCACTGAATTGGCCATATAATCAATTGTGTCGAGATGGTTTTTGAATTTGAGGCCTCGGGTGCAGAGTTTTTGACGTCGTCGCCCATAGCCAAATTGCGCGCACACTTGTGCGCCGTTTTTACAAAGTTTTCAGATTGCCTCTCGGGTTTGCACTTCCAGTTGAATTGGCCATAGAATCAATTGTGTCGAGAAAATTTTTGAATTTGAGGCCTCGGGTGCGGTGTTTTTGACGTCGTCGCCCATAGCCAAATTTCGCGCACACTTGTGCGCCGTTTTTACAAAGTTTTCAGATTGCCTCTCGGGTTTACATCTCCAGCTGAATTGGCCATAGAATCAATTGTGTTGAGACGGTTTTTGAAATTGAGGCCTCGGGTGCGGAGTTTTTGACGTCGTCGCCCATAGCCAAACTTGCGCGCATGGTTGTGTGCCGTTTTTACAAAGTTTTCAGATTGCCTCCCAGGTTTGCATCCCTCACTGAATTGGCCATAGAATCAATTGTGTTGAGACGGTTTTTGAATTTGAGGCCTCGGGTGCGGAGTTTTTGACGTCGTCGCCCATAGCCAAATTTCGCGCACACTTGTGCGCCGTTTTTACAAAGTTTTCAGATTGCCTCTCGGGTTTACATCTCCAGCTGAATTGGCCATAGAATCAATTGTGTTGAGACGGTTTTTGAAATTGAGGCCTCGGGTGCGGAGTTTTTGACGTCGTCGCCCATAGCCAAACTTGCGCGCATGGTTGTGTGCCGTTTTTACAAAGTTTTCAGATTGCCTCCCAGGTTTGCATCCCTCACTGAATTGGCCATAGAATCAATTGTGTTGAGACGGTTTTTGAATTTGAGGCCTCGGGTGCGGAGTTTTTGACGTCGTCGCCCATAGCTAAATTGCGCGCACACTTGTGCGCCGTTTTTACAAAGTTTTCAGATTGCCTTTCGGGTTTGCACTTCTAGCTGAATTGGCCATAGAATCAATTGTGTCGAGAAATTTTTTGAATTTGAGGCCTCGGGTGCGGAGTTTTTGACGTCGTCGCCCATAGCCAAATTGCGCGCACACTTGTGCGCCGTTTTTACAAAGTTTTCAGATTGCCTCTCGGGTTTGCACTTCCAGTTGAATTGGCCATAGAATCAATTGTGTCGAGAAAATTTTTGAATTTGAGGCCTCGGGTGCGGTGTTTTTAACGTCGTCGCCCATAGCCAAATTTCGCGCACACTTGTGCGCCGTTTGTACAAAGTTTTCAGATTGCCTCTCGGGTTTGCATCTCCAGCTGAATTGGCCATAGAATCAATTGTGTTGAGACGGTTTTTGAATTTGAGGCCTCGGGTGCGGAGTTTTTGACGTCGTCGCCCATAGCTAAATTGCGCGCACACTTGTGCGCCGTTTTTACAAAGTTTTCAGATTGCCTTTCGGGTTTGCACTTCTAGCTGAATTGGCCATAGAATCAATTGTGTCGAGACGGTTTTTGAATTTGAGGCCTCGGGTGCGGAGTTTTTGACGTCGTCGCCCATAGCCAAATTGCGCGCACACCTGTGCGCAGTTTTTACAAAGTTTTCAGATTGCCTCTCGGGTTTGCACTTCTAGCTGAATTGGCCATAGAATCAATTGTGTCGAGAAATTTTTTGAATTTGAGGCCTCGGGTGCGGAGTTTTTGACGTCGTCGCCCATAGCCAAATTGCGCGCACACTTGTGCGCCGTTTTTACAAAGTTTTCAGATTGCCTCTCGGGTTTGCACTTCCAGTTGAATTGGCCATAGAATCAATTGTGTCGAGAAAATTTTTGAATTTGAGGCCTCGGGTGCGGTGTTTTTAACGTCGTCGCCCATAGCCAAATTTCGCGCACACTTGTGCGCCGTTTGTACAAAGTTTTCAGATTGCCTCTCGGGTTTGCATCTCCAGCTGAATTGGCCATAGAATCAATTGTGTTGAGACGGTTTTTGAATTTGAGGCCTCGGGTGCGGAGTTTTTGACGTCGTCGCCCAAAACCAAACTTGCGCGCATGGTTGTGTGCCGTTTTTACAAAGTTTTCAGATTACCTCCCAGGTTTGCATCCCTCACTGAATTGGCCATAGAATCAATTGTGTCGAGACGGTTTTTGAATTTGAGGCCTCGGGTGCGGTGTTTTTGACGTCGTCGCCCATAGCCAAACTTGCGCGCATGGTTGTGTGCCATTTTTACAAAGTTTTCAGATTGCCTCCCAGGTTTACATCCCTCACTGAATTGGCCATAGAATCAATTGTGTCGAGACGGTTTTTGAATTTGAGGCCTCGGGTGCGGAGTTTTTGACGTCGTCGCCCATAGCCAAATTGCGCGCACACTTGTGCGCCGTTTTTACAAAGTTTTCAGATTACCTCTCGGGTTTGCACTTCCAGTTGAATTGGCCATAGAATCAATTGTGTCGAGAAAATTTTTGAATTTGAGGCCTCGGGTGCGGAGTTTTTGACGTCGTCGCCCATAGCCAAATTGCTCGCACGCTTGTGCGCCGTTTTTACAAAGTTTTCAGATTGCCTCTCGGGTTTGCATTTCCATCTGAATTGGCCATAGAATCAATTGTGTTGAGAAAGTTTTTGAATTTGAGGCCTCGGGTGCGGAGTTTTTGACGTCGTCGCCCAAAGCCAAACTTGCGCGCATGGTTGTGTGCCGTTTTTACAAAGTTTTCAGATTGCCTCCCAGGTTTGCATCCCTCACTGAATTGGCCATAGAATCAATTGTGTCGAGACGGTTTTATAATTTGAGGCCTCGGGTGCTGAGTTTTTTACGTCGTCGCCCAAAGCCAAACTTGCGCGCATGGTTGTGTGCCGTTTTTACAAAGTTTTCAGATTGCCTCTCAGGTTTGCATCCCTCACTGAATTGGCCATAGAATCAATTGTGTCGAGATGGTTTTTGAATTTGAGGCCTCGGGTGCGGAGTTTTTGACGTCGTCGCCCATAGCCAAACTTGCGCGCATGGTTGTGTGCCGTTTTTACAAAGTTTTCAGATTGCCTCCCAGGTTTGCATCCTTCACTGAATTGGCCATAGAATCAATTGTGTTGAGACGGTTTTTGAATTTGAGGCCTCGGGTGCGGAGTTTTTGACGTCGTCGCCCATAGCTAAATTGCGCGCACACTTGTGCGCCGTTTTTACAAAGTTTTCAGATTGCCTTTCGGGTTTGCACTTCTAGCTGAATTGGCCATAGAATCAATTGTGTCGAGACGGTTTTTGAGTTTGAGGCCTCGGGTGCGGAGTTTTTGACGTCGTCGCCCATAGCCAAATTGCGCGCACACCTGTGCGCAGTTGTTACAAAGTTTTCAGATTGCCTCTCGGGTTTGCACTTCTAGCTGAATTGGCCATAGAATCAATTTTGTCGAGAAATGTTTTGAATTTGAGGCCTCGGGTGCGGAGTTTTTGACGTCGTCGCCCATAGCCAAATTGCGCGCACACTTGTGCGCCATTTTTACAAAGTTTTCAGATTGCCTCTCGGGTTTGCACTTCCAGTTGAATTGGCCATAGAATCAATTGTGTCGAGAAAATTTTTGAATTTGAGGCCTCGGGTGCGGTGTTTTTAACGTCGTCGCCCATAGCCAAATTTCGCGCACACTTGTGCGCCGTTTTTACAAAGTTTTCAGATTGCCTCTCGGGTTTGCATCTCCAGCTGAATTGGCCATAGAATCAATTGTGTTGAGACGGTTTTTGAATTTGAGGCCTCGGGTGCGGAGTTTTTGACGTCGTCGCCCATACCCAAACTTGCGCGCATGGTTGTGTGCCGTTTTTACAAAGTTTTCAGATTGCCTCCCAGGTTTGCATCCCTCACTGAATTGGCCATAGAATCAATTGTGTTGAGACGGTTTTTGAATTTGAGGCCTCGGGTGCGGAGTTTTTGACATCGTCGCCCATAGCTAAATTGCGCGCACACTTGTGCGCCGTTTTTACAAAGTTTTCAGATTGCCTTTCGGGTTTGCACTTCTAGCTGAATTGGCCATAGAATCAATTATGTCGAGACGGTTTTTGAATTTGAGGCCTCGGGTGCGGAGTTTGTGACGTCGTCGCCCATAGCCAAATTGCGCGCACACCTGTGTGCAGTTTTTTCAAAGTTTTCAGATTGCCTCTCGGGTTTGCACTTCTAGCTGAATTGGCCATAGAATCAATTGTGTCGAGAAATTTTTTGAATTTGAGGCCTCTGGTGCGGAGTTTTTGACGTCGTCGCCCATAGCCAAATTGCGCGCACACTTGTGCGCCGTTTTTACAAAGTTTTCAGATTGCCTCTCGGGTTTGCACTTCCAGTTGAATTGGCCATAGAATCAATTGTGTCGAGAATTTTTTTGAATTTGAGGCCTCGGGTGCGGAGTTTTTGACGTCGTCGCCCATAGCCAAATTACGTGCACACTTGTGCGCCGTTTTTACAAAGTTTTCAGATTGGCTCTCGGGTTTGCATTTCCAGCTGAATTGGCCATAGAATCAATTGTGTCGAGAATTTTTTTGAATTTGAGGCCTCGGGTGCGGAGTTTTTGACGTCGTCGCCCATAGCCAAATTGCGTGCACACTTGTGCGCCGTTTTTACAAAGTTTTCAGATTGCCTTTCGGGTTTGCACTTCTAGCTGAATTGGCCATAGAATCAATTGTGTCGAGACGGTTTTTGAATTTGAGGCCTCGGGTGCGGAGTTTTTGACGTCGTCGCCCATAGCCAAATTGCGTGCACACTTGTGCGCCGTTTTTACAAAGCTTTCAGATTGCCTCTTGGGTTTGCATATCCAGTTGAATTGGCCATAGAATCAATTGTGTCGAGAAATTTTTTGAATTTGAGGCCTCGGGTGCGGAGTTTTTGACGTCGTCGCCCATAGCTAAATTGCGCGCACCCTTGTGCGCCGTTTTTACAAAGTTTTCAGATTGCCTTTCGGGTTTGCACTTCTAGCTGAATTGGCCATAGAATCAATTGTGTCGAGACGGTTTTTGAATTTGAGGCCTCGGGTGCGGAGTTTTTGACGTCGTCGCCCATAGCCAAATTGCGCGCACACTTGTGCGCAGTTTTTACAAAGTTTTCAGATTGCCTCTCGGGTTTGCACTTCTAGCTTAATTGGCCATAGAATCAATTGTGTCGAGAAATATTTTGAATTTGAGGCCTCGGGTGCGGAGTTTTTGACGTCGTCGCCCATAACCAAATTGCGCGCACACTTGTGCGCCGTTTTTACAAAGTTTTCAAATTGCCTCTCGGGTTTGCACTTCCAGTTGAATTGGCCATAGAATCAATTGTGTCGAGAAATTTTTTGAATTTGAGGCCTCGGGTGCGTAGTTTTTGACGTCGTCGCCCATAGCCAAATAGCGTGCACACTTGTGCGCCGTTTTTACAAAGTTTTCAGATTGGCTCTCGGGTTTGCATTTCCAGCTGAATTGGCCATAGAATCAATTGTGTCGAGAAATTTTTGAATTTGAGGCCTCGGGTGCGGAGTTTTTGACGTCGTCGCCCATAGCCAAATTGCGCGCACACTTGTGCACCGTTTTTACAAAGTTTTCATATTGCTTCTCGGGTTTGCATTTCCAGCTGAATTGGACATAGAATCAATTGTGTCGAGACGGTTTTAGAATTTGAGGCCTCGGGTGCGGAGTTTTTGACGTCGTCGCCCATAGCCAAACTTGCGCGCATGGTTGTGTGCCGTTTTTACAAAGTTTTTAGATTGCCTCTCGGGTTTGCATCCCTCACTGAATTGGCCATAGAATCAATTGTGTCGAGACCGTTTTTGAATTTGAGGCCTCGGGTGCGGAGTTTTTGACGTCGTCGCCCATAGCCAAATTGCGCGCACACTTGTGCGCCGTTTTTACAAAGTTTTCAGAATGCCTCTCGGGTTTGCACTTCCAACTGAATTGGTCATATAATCAATTGTGTCGAGAAAATTTTTGAATTTGAGGCCTTAGGTGCGGAGTTTTTGACGTCGTCGCCCATAGCCAAATTGCGCGCACACTTGTGCGCCGTTTTTACAAAGTTTTCAGATTGCCTATAGGGTTTGCATTTCCAGCTGAATTGGCCATAGAATCAATTGTGTCGAGACGGTTTTTGAATTTGAGGCCTCGGGTGCGGAGTTTTAGACGTCGTCGCCCATAGCCAAATTGCGCGCACACTAGTGCGCCGTTTTTACAAAGTTTTCAGATTGCCTCCCAGGTTTGCATCCCTCACTGAATTGGCCATAGAATCAATTGTGTCGAGACGGTTTTTGAATTTGAGGCCTCGGGTGCGGAGTTTTTGACGTCGTCGCCCATAGCCAAACTTGCGCGCATGGTTGTGTGTCGTTTTTACGAAGTTTTCAGATTGCCTCCCAGGTTTGCATCCCACACTGAATTGGCCATAGAATCAATTGTGTCGAGACGGTTTTTGAATTTGAGGCCTCGGGTGCGGAGTTTTTGACGTCGTCGCCCATAGCCAAATTGCGGGCACACTTGTGCGCCGTTTTTACAAAGTTTTCAGATTGCCTCTCGGGTTTGCACTTCTAGCTGAATTGGCCATAGAATCAATTGTGTCGAGAAATTTTTTGAATTTGAGGCCTCGGGTGTGGAGTTTTTGACGTCGTCGCCCATAGCCAAATTGCGCGCACACTTGTGCGCCGTTTTTACAAAGTTTTCAGATTGCCTCTCGGGTTTGCACTTCCAGTTGAATTGGCCATAGAATCAATTGTGTCGAGAAATTTTTTGAATTTGAGGCCTCGGGTGCGGAGTTTTTGACGTCGTCGCCCATAGACAAATTGCGCGCACACTTGTGCGCCGTTTTTACAAAGTTTTCAGATTGCCTCTCGGGTTTGCACTTCCAGCTGAATTGGCCATAGAATCAATTGGGTCGAGACGGTTTTTTTCAATTTGAAGCCTCGGGTGCGGAGTTTTTGACGTCGTCGCCGATAGCCAAATTGCGCGCACACTTGTGCGCCGTTTTTACAAAGTTTTCATATTAACTCTCGGGTTTTCACTTCCAGCTGAATTGACCATAGAATCAATTGTGTCGAGAAATTTTTTGAATTTGAGGCCTCGGGTGCGGAGTTTTTGACATCGTCGCCCATAGCCAAATTGCGCGCACACTTGTGCGCCGTTTTTACAAAGTTTTCAGATTGCCTCTCGGGTTTGCACTTCCAGTTGAATTGGCCATAGAATCAATTGTGTCGAGAAATTTTTTGAATTTGAGGCCTCAGGTGCGGAGTTTTTGACGTCGTCGCCCATAGCCAAATTGCGCGCACACTTGTGCGCCGTTTTTACAAAGTTTTCAGATTGCCTCTAGGGTTTGCATTTCCAGCTGAATTGGCCATATAATCAATTGTGTCGAGACGGTTTTTGAATTTGAGGCCTCGGGTGCGGAGTTTTTGACGTCGTCGCCCATAGCCAAATTGCGCGCACACTAGTGCGCCGTTTTTACAAAGTTTTCAGATTGCCTCCCAGGTTTGCATCCCTCACTGAATTGGCCATAGAATCAATTGTGTCGAGACGGTTTTTGAATTTGAGGCCTCGGGTGCGGAGTTTTTGACGTCGTCGCCCATAGCCAAACTTGCGCGCATGGTTGTGTGTCGTTTTTACGAAGTTTTCAGATTGCCTCCCAGGTTTGCATCCCACACTGAATTGGCCATAGAATCAATTGTGTCGAGACGGTTTTTGAATTTGAGGCCTCGGGTGCGGAGTTTTTGACGTCGTCGCCCATAGCCAAATTGCGGGCACACTTGTGCGCCGTTTTTACAAAGTTTTCAGATTGCCTCTCGGGTTTGCACTTCTAGCTGAATTGGCCATAGAATCAATTGTGTCGAGAAATTTTTTGAATTTGAGGCCTCGGGTGTGGAGTTTTTGACGTCGTCGCCCATAGCCAAATTGCGCGCACACTTGTGCGCCGTTTTTACAAAGTTTTCAGATTGCCTCTCGGGTTTGCACTTCCAGCTGAATTGGCCATAGAATCAATTGTGTCGAGACGGTTTTTTTCAATTTGAAGCCTCGGGTGCGGAGTTTTTGACGTCGTCGCCCATAGCCAAATTGCGCGCACACTTGTGCGCCGTTTTTACAAAGTTTTCAGATTAACTCTCGGGTTTTCACTTCCAGCTGAATTGACCATAGAATCAATTGTGTCGAGAAAATTTTTGAATTTGAGGCCTCGGGTGCGGAGTTTTTGACTTCGTCGCCCATAGCCAAATTGCGCGCACACTTGTGCGCCGTTTTTACAAAGTTTTCATATTGCCTCTCGGGTTTGCATTTCCAGCTGAATTGGCCATAGAATCAATTGTGTCGAGAGAATTTTTGAATTTGAGGCCTCAGGTGCGGAGTTTTTGACGTCGTCGCCCATAGCCAAATTGCGCGCACACTTGTGCGCCGTTTTTACAAAGTTTTCAGATTGCCTCTAGGGTTTGCATTTCCAGCTGAATTGGCCATAGAATCAATTGTGTCGAGACGGTTTTTGAATTTGAGGCCTCGGGTGCGGAGTTTTTGACGTCGTCGCCCATAGCCAAATTGCGCGCACACTAGTGCGCCGTTTTTACAAAGTTTTCAGATTGCCTCCCAGGTTTGCATCCCTCACTGAATTGGCCATAGAATCAATTGTGTCGAGACGGTTTTTGAATTTGAGGCCTCGGGTGCGGAGTTTTTGACGTCGTCGCCCATAGCCAAACTTGCGCGCATGGCTGTGTGTCGTTTTTACGAAGTTTTCAGATTGCCTCCCAGGTTTGCATCCCACACTGAATTGGCCATAGAATCAATTGTGTCGAGACGGTTTTTGAATTTGAGGCCTCGGGTGCGGAGTTTTTGACGTCGTCGCCCATAGCCAAATTGCGGGCACACTTGTGCGCCGTTTTTACAAAGTTTTCAGATTGCCTCTCGGGTTTGCACTTCCAGTTGAATTGGCCATAGAATCAATTGTGTCGAGAAAATTTTTGAATTTGAGGCCTCAGGTGCGGAGTTTTTGACGTCGTCGCCCATAGCCAAATTGCGCGCACACTTGTGCGCCGTTTTTACAAAGTTTTCAGATTGCCTCTAGGGTTTGCATTTCCAGCTGAATTGGCCATAGAATCAATTGTGTCGAGACGGTTTTTGAATTTGAGGCCTCGGGTGCGGAGTTTTTGACGTCGTCGCCCATAGCCAAATTGCGCGCACACTAGTGCGCCGTTTTTACAAAGTTTTCAGATTGCCTCCCAGGTTTGCATCCCTCACTGAATTGGCCATAGAATCAACTGTGTCGAGACGGTTTTTGAATTTGAGGCCTCGGGTGCGGAGTTTTTGACGTCGTCGCCCATAGCCAAACTTGCGCGCATGGTTGTGTGTCGTTTTTACGAAGTTTTCAGATTGCCTCCCAGGTTTGCATCCCACACTGAATTGGCCATAGAATCAATTGTGTCGAGACGGTTTTTGAATTTGAGGCCTCGGGTGCGGAGTTTTTGACGTCGTCGCCCATAGCCAAATTGCGGGCACACTTGTGCGCCGTTTTTACAAAGTTTTCAGATTGCCTCTCGGGTTTGCACTTCTAGCTGAATTGGCCATAGAATCAATTGTGTCGAGAAATTTTTTGAATTTGAGGCCTCGGGTGTGGAGTTTTTGACGTCGTCGCCCATAGCCAAATTGCGCGCACACTTGTGCGCCGTTTTTACAAAGTTTTCAGATTGCCTCTCGGGTTTGCACTTCCAGCTGAATTGGCCATAGAATCAATTGTGTCGAGACGGTTTTTTTCAATTTGAAGCCTCGGGTGCGGAGTTTTTGACGTCGTCGCCCATAGCCAAATTGCGCGCACACTTGTGCGCCGTTTTTACAAAGTTTTCAGATTAACTCCCGGGTTTTCACTTCCAGCTGAATTGACCATAGAATCAATTGTGTCGAGAAAATTTTTGAATTTGAGGCCTCGGGTGCGGAGTTTTTGACTTCGTCGCCCATAGCCAAATTGCGCGCACACTTGTGCGCCGTTTTTACAAAGTTTTCATATTGCCTCTCGGGTTTGCATTTCCAGCTGAATTGGCCATAGAATCAATTGTGTCGAGAAAATTTTTGAATTTGAGGCCTCAGGTGCGGAGTTTTTGACGTCGTCGCCCATAGCCAAATTGCGCGCACACTTGTGCGCCGTTTTTACAAAGTTTTCAGATTGCCTCTAGGGTTTGCATTTCCAGCTGAATTGGCCATAGAATCAATTGTGTCGAGACGGTTTTTGAATTTGAGGCCTCGGGTGCGGAGTTTTTGACGTCGTCGCCCATAGCCAAATTGCGCGCACACTAGTGCGCCGTTTTTACAAAGTTTTCAGATTGCCTCCCAGGTTTGCATCCCTCACTGAATTGGCCATAGAATCAATTGTGTCGAGACGGTTTTTGAATTTGAGGCCTCGGGTGCGGAGTTTTTGACGTCGTCGCCCATAGCCAAACTTGCGCGCATGGTTGTGTGTCGTTTTTACGAAGTTTTCAGATTGCCTCCCAGGTTTGCATCCCACACTGAATTGGCCATAGAATCAATTGTGTCGAGACGGTTTTTGAATTTGAGGCCTCGGGTGCGGAGTTTTTGACGTCGTCGCCCATAGCCAAATTGCGGGCACACTTGTGCGCCGTTTTTACAAAGTTTTCAGATTGCCTCTCGGGTTTGCACTTCTAGCTGAATTGGCCATAGAATCAATTGTGTCGAGAAATTTTTTGAATTTGAGGCCTCGGGTGTGGAGTTTTTGACGTCGTCGCCCAGAGCCAAATTGCGCGCACACTTGTGCGCCGTTTTTACAAAGTTTTCAGATTGCCTCTCGGGTTTGCACTTCCAGTTGAATTGGCCATAGAATCAATTGTGTCGAGAAATTTTTTGAATTTGAGGCCTCGGGTGCGGAGTTTTTGACGTCGTCGCCCATAGACAAATTGCGCGCACACTTGTGCGCCGTTTTTACAAAGTTTTCAGATTGCCTCTCGGGTTTGCACTTCCAGCTGAATTGGCCATAGAATCAATTGGGTCGAGACGGTTTTTTTCAATTTGAAGCCTCGGGTGCGGAGTTTTTGACGTCGTCGCCGATAGCCAAATTGCGCGCACACTTGTGCGCCGTTTTTACAAAGTTTTCATATTAACTCTCGGGTTTTATCTTCCAGCTGAATTGACCATAGAATCAATTGTGTCGAGAAATTTTTTGAATTTGAGGCCTCGGGTGCGGAGTTTTTGACATCGTCGCCCATAGCCAAATTGCGCGCACACTTGTGCGCCGTTTTTACAAAGTTTTCAGATTGCCTCTCGGGTTTGCACTTCCTGTTGAATTGGCCATAGAATCAATTGTGTCGAGAAAATTTTTGAATTTGAGGCCTCAGGTGCGGAGTTTTTGACGTCGTCGCCCATAGCCAAATTGCGCGCACACTTGTGCGCCGTTTTTACAAAGTTTTCAGATTGCATCTAGGGTTTGCATTTCCAGCTGAATTGGCCATAAAATCAATTGTGTCGAGACGGTTTTTGAATTTGAGGCCTCGGGTGCGGAGTTTTTGACGTCGTCGCCCATAGCCAAATTGCGCGCACACTAGTGCGCCGTTTTTACAAAGTTTTCAGATTGCCTCCCAGGTTTGCATCCCTCACTGAATTGGCCATAGAATCAATTGTGTCGAGACGGTTTTTGAATTTGAGGCCTCGGGTGCGGAGTTTTTGACGTCGTCGCCCATAGCCAAACTTGCGCGCATGGTTGTGTGTCGTTTTTACGAAGTTTTCAGATTGCCTCCCAGGTTTGCATCCCACACTGAATTGGCCATAGAATCAATTGTGTCGAGACGGTTTTTGAATTTGAGGCCTCGGGTGCGGAGTTTTTGACGTCGTCGCCCATAGCCAAATTGCGGGCACACTTGTGCGCCGTTTTTAAAAAGTTTTCAGATTGCCTCTCGGGTTTGCACTTCTAGCTGAATTGGCCATAGAATCAATTGTGTCGAGAAATTTTTTGAATTTGAGGCCTCGGGTGTGGAGTTTTTGACGTCGTCGCCCATAGCCAAATTGCGCGCACACTTGTGCGCCATTTTTACAAAGTTTTCAGATTGCCTCTCGGGTTTGCACTTCCAGCTGAATTGGCCATAGAATCAATTGTGTCGAGACGGTTTTTTTCAATTTGAAGCCTCGGGTGCGGAGTTTTTGACGTCGTCGCCCATAGCCAAATTGCGCGCACACTTGTGCGCCGTTTTTACAAAGTTTTCAGATTAACTCTCGGGTTTTCACTTCCAGCTGAATTGACCATAGAATCAATTGTGTCGAGAAAATTTTTGAATTTGAGGCCTCGGGTGCGGAGTTTTTGACTTCGTCGCCCATAGCCAAATTGCGCGCACACTTGTGCGCCGTTTTTACAAAGTTTTCATATTGCCTCTCGGGTTTGCATTTCCAGCTGAATTGGCCATAGAATCAATTGTGTCGAGACGGTTTTAGAATTTGAGGCCTCGGGTGCGGAGTTTTTGTCGTCGTCGCCCATAGCCAAACTTGCGCGCATGGTTGTGTGCCGTTTTTACAAAGGTTTTAGATTGCCTCCCGGGTTTGCATCCCTCACTGAATTGGCCATAGAATCAATTGTGTCGAGACGGTTTTTGAATTTGAGGCCTCGGGTGCGGAGTTTTTGACGTCGTCGCCCATAGCCAAATTGCGGGCACACTTGTGCGCCGTTTTTACAAAGTTTTCAGATTGCCTCTCGGGTTTGAACTTCTAGCTGAATTGGCCATAGAATCAATTGTGTCGAGAAATTTTTTGAATTTGAGGCCTCGGGTGTGGAGTTTTTGACGTCGTCGCCCATAGCCAAATTGCGCGCACACTTGTGCGCCGTTTTTACAAAGTTTTCAGATTGCCTCTCGGGTTTGCACTTCCAGTTGAATTGGCCATAGAATCAATTGTGTCGAGAAATTTTTTGAATTTGAGGCCTCGGGTGCGGAGTTTTTGACGTCGTTGCCCATAGACAAATTGCGCGCACACTTGTGCGCCGTTTTTACAAAGTTTTCAGATTGCCTCTCGGGTTTGCACTTCCAGCTGAATTGGCCATAGAATCAATTGGGTCGAGACGGTTTTTTTCAATTTGAAGCCTCGGGTGCGGAGTTTTTGACGTCGTCGCCCATAGCCAAATTGCGCGCCCACTTGTGCGCCGTTTTTACAAAGTTTTCAGATTAACTCTCGGGTTTTCACTTCCAGCTGAATTGACCATAGAATCAATTGTGTCGAGAAATTTTTTGAATTTGAGGCCTCGGGTGCGGAGTTTTTGACATCGTCGCCCATAGCCAAATTGCGCGCACACTTGTGCGCCGTTTTTACAAAGTTTTCAGATTGCCTCTCGGGTTTGCACTTCCAGTTGAATTGGCCATAGAATCAATTGTGTCGAGAAAATTTTTGAATTTGAGGCCTCAGGTGCGGAGTTTTTGACGTCGTCGCCCATAGCCAAATTGCGCGCACACTTGTGCGCCGTTTTTACAAAGTTTTCAGATTGCCTCTAGGGTTTGCATTTCCAGCTGAATTGGCCATAGAATCAATTGTGTCGAGACGGTTTTTGAATTTGAGGCCTCGGGTGCGGAGTTTTTGACGTCGTCGCCCATAGCCAAATTGCGCGCACACTAGTGCGCCGTTTTTACAAAGTTTTCAGATTGCCTCCCAGGTTTGCATCCCTCACTGAATTGGCCATAGAATCAATTGTGTCGAGACGGTTTTTGAATTTGAGGCCTCGGGTGCGGAGTTTTTGACGTCGTCGCCCATAGCCAAACTTGCGCGCATGGTTGTGTGTCGTTTTTACGAAGTTTTCAGATTGCCTCCCAGGTTTGCATCCCACACTGAATTGGCCATAGAATCAATTGTGTCGAGACGGTTTTTGAATTTGAGGCCTCGGGTGCGGAGTTTTTGACGTCGTCGCCCATAGCCAAATTGCGGGCACACTTGTGCGCCGTTTTTACAAAGTTTTCAGATTGCCTCTCGGGTTTGCACTTCTAGCTGAATTGGCCATAGAATCAATTGTGTCGAGAAATTTTTTGAATTTGAGGCCTCGGGTGTGGAGTTTTTGACGTCGTCGCCCATAGCCAAATTGCGCGCACACTTGTGCGCCGTTTTTACAAAGTTTTCAGATTGCCTCTCGGGTTTGCACTTCCAGCTGAATTGGCCATAGAATCAATTGTGTCGAGACGGTTTTTTTCAATTTGAAGCCTCGGGTGCGGAGTTTTTGACGTCGTCGCCCATAGCCAAATTGCGCGCACACTTGTGCGCCGTTTTTACAAAGTTTTCAGATTAACTCTCGGGTTTTCACTTCCAGCTGAATTGACCATAGAATCAATTGTGTCGAGAAAATTTTTGAATTTGAGGCCTCGGGTGCGGAGTTTTTGACGTCGTCGCCCATAGCCAAATTGCGCGCACACTTGTGCGCCGTTTTTACAAAGTTTTCATATTGCCTCTCGGGTTTGCATTACCAGCTGAATTGGCCATAGAATCAATTGTGTCGAGACGGTTTTAGAATTTGAGGCCTCGGGTGCGGAGTTTTTGTCGTCGTCGCCCATAGCCAAACTTGCGCGCATGGTTGTGTGCCGTTTTTACAAAGTTTTTAGATTGCCTCCCGGGTTTGCATCCCTCACTGAATTGGCCATAGAATCAATTGTGTCGAGACCGTTTTTGAATTTGAGGCCTCGGGTGCGGAGTTTTTGACGTCGTCGCCCATAGCCAAACTTGCGCGCATGGTTGTGTGTCGTTTTTACAAAGTTTTCAGATTGCCTCACAGGTTTGCATCCCTCACTGAATTGGCCATAGAATCAATTGTGTCGAGACGGTTTTTGAATTTGGGCCTCGGGTGCGGAGTTTTTGACGTCGTCGCCCATAGCCAAATTGCGCGCACACTTGTGCGCCGTTTTTACAAAGTTTTCAGATTGCCTCTCGGGTTTGCACTTCCAGTTGAATTGGCCATAGAATCAATTGTGTCGAGAAAATTTTTGAATTTGAGGCCTCGGGTGCGGAGTTTTTGACGTCGTCGCCCATAGCCAAATTGCGCGCACACTTGTGCGCCGTTTTTACAAAGTTTTTAGATTGCCTCTCGGGTTTGCACTTCCAGCTGAATTGGCCATAGAATCAATTGTGTCGAGACAGTTTTTGAATTTGAGGCCTCGGGTGCGGAGTTTTTGACGTCGTCGCCCATAGCCAAACTTGCGCGCATGGTTGTGTGCCGTTTTTACAAAGTTTTCAGATTGCCTCCCAGGTTTGCATCTCTCACTGAATTGGCCATAGAATCAAATGTGTCGAGACGGTTTTTGAATTTGAGGCCTCGGGTGCGGAGTTTTTGACGTCGTCGCCCATAGCCAAATTGCGCGCACACTAGTGCGCCGTTTTTACAAAGTTTTCAGATTGCCTCTCGGGTTTGCATCCCTCACTGAATTGGCCATAGAATCAATTGTGTCGAGACGGTTTTTGAATTTGAGGCCTCGGGTGCGGAGTTTTTGACGTCGTCGCCCATAGCCAAACTTGCGCGCATGGTTGTGTGCCGTTTTTACAAAGTTTTCTGATTGCCTCCCAGGTTTGCATCTCTCACTGAATTGGCCATAGAATCAAATGTGTCGAGACGGTTTTTGAATTTGAGGCCTCGGGTGCGGAGTTTTTGACGTCGTCGCCCATAGCCAAATTGCGCGCACACTAGTGCGCCGTTTTTACAAAGTTTTCAGATTGCCTCTCGGGTTTGCATCCCTCACTGAATTGGCCATAGAATCAATTGTGTCGAGACGGTTTTTGAATTTGAGGCCTCGGGTTCGGAGTTTTTGACGTCGTCGCCCATAGCCAAACTTGCGCGCATGGTTGTGTGTCGTTTTTACGAAGTTTTCAGATTGCCTCCCAGGTTTGCATCCCACACTGAATTGGCCATAGAATCAATTGTGTCGAGACGGTTTTTGAATTTGAGGCCTCGGGTGCGGAGTTTTTGACATCGTCGCCCATAGCCAAATTGCGGGCACACTTGTGCGCCGTTTTTACAAAGTTTTCAGATTGCCTCTCGGGTTTGCACTTCTAGCTGAATTGGCCATAGAATCAATTGTGTCGAGAAATTTTTTGAATTTGAGGCCTATGGTGCAGAGTTTTTGACGTCGTCGCCCATAGCCAAATTGCGCGCACACTTGTGCGCCGTTTTTACAAAGTTTTCAGATTGCCTCTCGGGTTTGCACTTCCAGTTGAATTGGCCATAGAATCAATTGTGTCGAGAAAATTTTTGAATTTGAGGCCTCGGGTGCGGAGTTTTTGACGTCGTCGCCCATAGCCAAATTGCGCGCACACTTGTGCGCCGTTTTTACAAAGTTTTCAGATTGCCTCTAGGGTTTGCATTTCCAGCTGAATTGGCCATAGAATCAATTGTGTCGAGACGGTTTTTGAATTTGAGGCATCGGGTGCGGAGTTTTTGACGTCGTCGCCCATAGCCAAATTGCGCGCACACTAGTGCTCCGTTTTTACAAAGTTTTCAGATTGCCTCCCAGGTTTGCATCCCTCACTGAATTGGCCATAGAATCAATTGTGTCGAGACGGTTTTTAAATTTGAGGCCTCGGGTGCGGAGTTTTTGACGTCGATGCCCATAGCCAAACTTGCGCGCATGGTTGTGTGTCGTTTTTACGAAGTTTTCAGATTGCCTCCCAGGTTTGCATCCCTCACTGAATTGGCCATAGAATCAATTGTGTCGAGACGGTTTTTGAATTTGAGGCCTCGGGTGCGGAGTTTTTGACGTCGTCGCCCATAGCCAAATTGCGGGCACACTTGTGCGCCGTTTTTACAAAGTTTTCAGATTGCCTCTCGGGTTTGCACTTCTAGCTGAATTGGCCATAGAATCAATTGTGTCGAGAAATTTTTTGAATTTGAGGCCTCGGGTGTGGAGTTTTTGACGTCGTCGCCCATAGCCAAATTGCGCGCACACTTGTGCGCCGTTTTTACAAAGTTTTCAGATTGCCTCTCGGGTTTGCACTTCCAGTTGAATTGGCCATAGAATCAATTGTGTCGAGAATTTTTTTGAATTTGAGGCCTCGGGTGCGGAGTTTTTGACGTCGTCGCCCATAGACAAATTGCGCGCACACTTGTGCGTCGTTTTTACAAAGTTTTCAGATTGCCTCTCGGGTTTGCACTTCCAGCTGAATTGGCCATAGAATCAATTGGGTCGAGACGGTTTTTTTCAATTTGAAGCCTCGGGTGCGGAGTTTTTGACGTCGTCGCCGATAGCCAAATTGCGCGCACACTTGTGCGCCGTTTTTACAAAGTTTTCAGATTAACTCTCGGGTTTTCACTTCCAGCTGAATTGACCATAGAATCAATTGTGTCGAGAAATTTTTTGAATTTGAGGCCTCGGGTGCGGAGTTTTTGACATCGTCGCCCATAGCCAAATTGCGCGCACACTTGTGCGCCGTTTTTACAAAGTTTTCAGATTGCCTCTCGGGTTTGCACTTCCAGTTGAATTGGCCATAGAATCAATTGTGTCGAGAAATTTTTTGAATTTGAGGCCTCAGGTGCGGAGTTTTTGACGTCGTCGCCCATAGCCAAATTGCGCGCACACTTGTGCGCCGTTTTTACAAAGTTTTCAGATTGCCTCTCGGGTTTGCACTTCCAGTTGAATTGGCCATAGAATCAATTGTGTCGAGAAATTTTTTGAATTTGAGGCCTCGGGTGCGGAGTTTTTGACGTCGTCGCCCATAGCCAAATTGCGCGCACACTAGTGCGCCGTTTTTACAAAGTTTTCAGATTGCCTCCCAGGTTTGCATCCCTCACTGAATTGGCCATAGAATCAATTGTGTCGAGACGGTTTTTGAATTTGAGGCCTCGGGTGCGGAGTTTTTGACGTCGTCGCCCATAGCCAAACTTGCGCGCATGGTTGTGTGTCGTTTTTACGAAGTTTTCAGATTGCCTCCCAGGTTTGCATCCCACACTGAATTGGCCATAGAATCAATTGTGTCGAGACGGTTTTTGAATTTGAGGCCTCGGGTGCGGAGTTTTTGACGTCGTCGCCCATAGCCAAATTGCGGGCACACTTGTGCGCCGTTTTTACAAAGTTTTCAGATTGCCTCTCGGGTTTGCACTTCTAGCTGAATTGGCCATAGAATCAATTGTGTCGAGAAATTTTTTGAATTTGAGGCCTCGGGTGTGGAGTTTTTGACGTCGTCGCCCATAGCCAAATTGCGCGCACACTTGTGCGCCGTTTTTACAAAGTTTTCAGACTGCCTCTCGGGTTTGCACTTCCAGTTGAATTGGCCATAGAATCAATTGTGTCGAGAAATTTTTTGAATTTGAGGCCTCGGGTGCGGAGTTTTTGACGTCGTCGCCCATAGACAAATTGCGCGCACACTTGTGCGCCGTTTTTACAAAGTTTTCAGATTGCCTCTCGGGTTTGCACTTCCAACTGAATTGGCCATAGAATCAATTGTGTCGAGACGGTTTTTTTCAATTTGAAGCCTCGGGTGCGGAGTTTTTGACGTCGTCGCCCATAGCCAAATTGCGCGCACACTTGTGCGCCGTTTTTACAAAGTTTTCAGATTAACTCTCGGGTTTTCACTTCCAGCTGAATTGACCATAGAATCAATTGTGTCGAGAAAATTTTTGAATTTGAGGCCTCGGGTGCGGAGTTTTTGACGTCGTCGCCCATAGCCAAATTGCGCGCACACTTGTGCGCCGTTTTTACAAAGTTTTCATATTGCCTCTCGGGTTTGCATTTCTAGCTGAATTGGCCATAGAATCAATTGTGTCGAGACGGTTTTAGAATTTGAGGCCTCGGGTGCGGAGTTTTTGTCGTCGTCGCCCATAGCCAAACTTGCGCGCATGGTTGTGTGCCGTTTTTACAAAGTTTTTAGATTGCCTCCCGGGTTTGCATCCCTCACTGAATTGGCCATAGAATCAATTGTGTCGAGACCGTTTTTGAATTTGAGGCCTCGGGTGCGGAGTTTTTGACGTCGTCGCCCATAGCCAAACTTGCGCGCATGGTTGTGTGTCGTTTTTACAAAGTTTTCAGATTGCCTCACAGGTTTGCATCCCTCACTGAATTGGCCATAGAATCAATTGTGTCGAGACGGTTTTTGAATTTGGGCCTCGGGTGCGGAGTTTTTGACGTCGTCGCCCATAGCCAAATTGCGCGCACACTTGTGCGCCGTTTTTACAAAGTTTTCAGATTGCCTCTCGGATTTGCACTTCCAGTTGAATTGGCCATAGAATCAATTGTGTCGAGAAATTTTTTGAATTTGAGGCCTCGGGTGCGGAGTTTTTGACGTCGTCGCCCATAGCCAAATTGCGCGCACACTTGTGCGCCGTTTTTACAAAGTTTTTAGATTGCCTCTCGGGTTTGCACTTCCAGCTGAATTGGCCATAGAATCAATTGTGTCGAGACAGTTTTTGAATTTGAGGCCTCGGGTGCGGAGTTTTTGACGTCGTCGCCCATAGCCAAACTTGCGCGCATGGTTGTGTGCCGTTTTTACAAAGTTTTCAGATTGCGTCCCAGGTTTGCATCTCTCACTGAATTGGCCATAGAATCAAATGTGTCGAGACGGTTTTTGAATTTGAGGCCTCGGGTGCGGAGTTTTTGACGTCGTCGCCCATAGCCAAATTGCGCGCACACTAGTGCGCCGTTTTTACAAAGTTTTCAGATTGCCTCTCGGGTTTGCATCCCTCACTGAATTGGCCATAGAATCAATTGTGTCGAGACGGTTTTTGAATTTGAGGCCTCGGGTGCGGAGTTTTTGACGTCGTCGCCCATAGCCAAACTTGCGCGCATGGTTGTGTGCCGTTTTTACAAAGTTTTCAGATTGCCTCCCAGGTTTGCATCTCTCACTGAATTGGCCATAGAATCAAATGTGTCGAGACGGTTTTTGAATTTGAGGCCTCGGGTGCGGAGTTTTTGACGTCGTCGCCCATAGCCAAATTGCGCGCACACTAGTGCGCCGTTTTTACAAAGTTTTCAGATTGCCTCCCAGGTTTGCATCCCTCACTGAATTGGCCATAGAATCAATTGTGTCGAGACGTTTTTGAATTTGAGGCCTCAGGTGCGGAGTTTTTGACGTCTTCGCCCATAGCCAAACTTGCGCGCATGGTTGTGTGTCGTTTTTACGAAGTTTTCAGATTGCCTCCCAGGTTTGCATCCCTCACTGAATTGGCCATAGAATCAATTGTGTCGAGACGGTTTTTGAATTTGAGGCCTCGGGTGCGGAGTTTTTGACGTCGTCGCCCATAGCCAAATTGCGGGCACACTTGTGCGCCGTTTTTACAATGTTTTCAGATTGCCTCTCGGGTTTGCACTTCTAGCTGAATTGGCCATAGAATCAATTGTGTCGAGAAATTTTTTGAATTTGAGGCCTCGGGTGTGGAGTTTTTGACGTCGTCGCCCATGGCGAAATTGCGCGCACACTTGTGCGCCGTTTTTACAAAGTTTTCAGATTGCCTCTCGGGTTTGCACTTCCAGTTGAATTGGCCATAGAATCAATTGTGTCGAGAAATTTTTTGAATTTGAGGCTCGGGTGCGGAATTTTTGACGTCGTCGCCCATAGACAAATTGCGCGCACACTTGTGCGCCGTTTTTACAAAGTTTTCAGATTGCCTCTCGGGTTTGCACTTCCAGCTGAATTGGCCATAGAATCAATTGTGTCGAGACAGTTTTTTTCAATTTGAAGCCTCGGGTGCGGAGTTTTTGACGTCGTCGCCCATAGCCAAATTGCGCGCACACTTGTGCGCCGTTTTTACAAAGTTTTCAGATTGCCTCTCGGGTTTGAATTCCCAGCTGAATTGGCCATAGAATCAATTGTGTCGAGAAATTTTTGAATTTGAGGCTTCGGGTGCGGAGTTTTTGACGTCGTCGCCCATAGCCAAATTGCGCGCACACTTGTGCGCCGTTTTTACAAAGTTTTCAGATTAACTCTCGGGTTTTCACTTCCAGCTGAATTGACCATAGAATCAATTGTGTCGAGAAATTTTTTGAATTTGAGGCCTCGGGTGCGGAGTTTTTTACGTCGTCGCCCATAGCCAAACTTGCGCGCATGGTTGCCTCCCAGGTTTGCATCCCTCACTGAATTGGCCATAGAATCAATTGTGTCGAGACGGTTTTTGAATTTGAGGCCTTGGGTGCGGAGTTTTTGACGTCGTCGCCCATAGCCAAATTGCGCGCACACTTGTGCGCCGTTTTTACAAAGTTTTCAGATTGCCTCTTGGGTTTGCATTTCCAGTTGAATTGGCCATAGAATCAATTGTGTCGAGAAAGTTTTTGAATTTGAGGCCTCGGGTGCGGAGTTTTTTACGTCGTCGCCCATAGCCAAACTTGCGCGCATGGTTGTGTGCCGTTTTTACAAAGTTTTCAGATTGCCTCCCAGGTTTGCATCCCTCACTGAATTGGCCATAGAATCAATTGTGTCGAGACGGTTTTTGAATTTGAGGCCTTGGGTGCGGAGTTTTTGACGTCGTCGCCCATAGCCAAATTGCGCGCACACTTGTGCGCCGTTTTTACAAAGTTTTCAGATTGCCTCTTGGGTTTGCATTTCCAGTAGAATTGGCCATAGAATCAATTGTGTCGAGAAATTTTTTGAATTTGAGGCCTCGGGTGCGGAGTTTTTGACGTCGTCGCCCATAGCCAAATTGCGCGCACACTAGTGCGCCGTTTTTACAAAGTTTTCAGATTGCCTCCCAGGTTTGCATCCCTCACTGAATTGGCCATAGAATCAATTGTGTCGAGACGGTTTTTGAATTTGAGGCCTCGGGTGCGGAGTTTTTGACGTCGTCGCCCATAGCCAAACTTGCGCACATGGTTGTGTGTCGTTTTTACGAAGTTTTCAGATTGCCTCCCAGGTTTGCATCCCACACTGAATTGGCCATAGAATCAATTGTGTCGAGACGGTTTTTGAATTTGAGGCCTCGGGTGCGGAGTTTTTGACGTCGTCGCCCATAGCCAAATTGCGGGCACACTTGTGCGCCGTTTTTACAAAGTTTTCAGATTGCCTCTCGGGTTTGCACTTCTAGCTGAATTGGCCATAAAATCAATTGTGTCGAGAAATTTTTTGAATTTGAGGCCTCGGGTGTGGAGTTTTTGACATCGTCGCCCATAGCCAAATTGCGCGCACACTTGTGCGCCGTTTTTACAAAGTTTTCAGATTGCCTCTCGGGTTTGCACTTCCAGCTGAATTGGCCATAGAATCAATTGTGTCGAGACGGTTTTTTTCAATTTGAAGCCTCGGGTGCGGTGTTTTTGACGTCGTCGCCCATAGCCAAATTGCGCGCACACTTGTGCGCCGTTTTTACAAAGTTTTCAGATTAACTCTCGGGTTTTCACTTCCAGCTGAATTGACCATAGAATCAATTGTGTCGAGAAATTTTTTGAATTTGAGGCCTCGGGTGCGGAGTTTTTGACGTCGTCGCCCATAGCCAAATTGCGCGCACACTTGTGCGCCGTTTTTACAAAGTTTTCATATTGCCTCTCGGGTTTGCATTTCCAGCTGAATTGGCCATAGAATCAATTGTGTCGAGACGGTTTTAGAATTTGAGGCCTCGGGTGCGGAGTTTTTGTCGTCGTCGCCCATAGCCAAACTTGCGCGCATGGTTGTGTGCCGTTTTTACAAAGTTTTTAGATTGCCTCCCGGGTTTGCATCCCTCACTGAATTGGCCATAGAATCAATTGTGTCGAGACCGTTTTTGAATTTGAGGCCTCGGGTGCGGAGTTTTTGACGTCGTCGCCCATAGCCAAACTTGCGCGCATGGTTGTGTGTCGTTTTTACAAAGTTTTCAGATTGCCTCACAGGTTTGCATCCCTCATTGAATTGGCCATAGAATCAATTGTGTCGAGACGGTTTTTGAATTTGGGCCTCGGGTGTGGAGTTTTTGACGTCGTCGCCCATAGCCAAATTGCGTGCACACTTGTGCGCCGTTTTTACAAAGTTTTCAGATTGCCTCTCGGGTTTGCACTTCCAGCTGAATTGGCCATAGAATCAATTGTGTCGAGACAGTTTTTGAATTTGAGGCCTCGGGTGCGGAGTTTTTGACGTCGTCGCCCATAGCCAAACTTGCGCGCATGGTTGTGTGCCGTTTTTACAAAGTTTTCAGATTGCCTCCCAGGTTTGCATCTCTCACTGAATTGGCCATAGAATCAAATGTGTCGAGACGGTTTTTGAATTTGAGGCCTCGGGTGCGGAGTTTTTGACGTCGTCGCCCATAGCCAAATTGCGCGCACACTAGTGCGCCGTTTTTACAAAGTTTTCAGATTGCCTCTCGGGTTTGCATCCCTCACTGAATTGGCCATAGAATCAATTGTGTCGAGACGGTTTTTGAATTTGAGGCCTCGGGTGCGGAGTTTTTGACGTCGTCGCCCATAGCCAAACTTGCGCGCATGGTTGTGTGTCGTTTTTACGAAGTTTTCAGATTGCCTCCCAGGTTTGCATCCCACACTGAATTGGCCATAGAATCAATTGTGTCGAGACGGTTTTTGAATTTGAGGCCTCGGGTGCGGAGTTTTTGACGTCGTCGCCCATAGCCAAATTGCGGGCACACTTGTGCGCCGTTTTTACAAAGTTTTCAGATTGCCTCTCGGGTTTGCACTTCCAGTTGAATTGGCCATAGAATCAATTGTGTCGAGAATTTTTTTGAATTTGAGGCCTCGGGTGTGGAGTTTTTGACGTCGTCGCCCATAGCCAAATTGCGCGCACACTTGTGCGCCGTTTTTACAAAGTTTTCAGATTGCCTCTCGGGTTTGCACTTCCAGCTGAATTGGCCATAGAATCAATTGTGTCGAGACAGTTTTTGAATTTGAGGCCTCGGGTGCGGAGTTTTTGACGTCGTCGCCCATAGCCAAACTTGCGCGCATGGTTGTGTGCCGTTTTTACAAAGTTTTCAGATTGCCTCCCAGGTTTGCATCTCTCACTGAATTGGCCATAGAATCAAATGTGTCGAGATGGTTTTTGAATTTGAGGCCTCGGGTGCGGAGTTTTTGACGTCGTCGCCCATAGCCAAATTGCGCGCACACTAGTGCGCCGTTTTTACAAAGTTTTCAGATTGCCTCTCGGGTTTGCATCCCTCACTGAATTGGCCATAGAATCAATTGTGTCGAGACGGTTTTTGAATTTGAGGCCTCGGGTGCGGAGTTTTTGACGTCGTCGCCCATAGCCAAACTTGCGCGCATGGTTGTGTGTCGTTTTTACGAAGTTTTTAGATTACCTCCCAGGTTTGCATCCCACACTGAATTGGCCATAGAATCAATTGTGTCGAGACGGTTTTTGAATTTGAGGCCTCGGGTGCGGAGTTTTTGACGTCGTCGCCCATAGCCAAATTGCGGGCACACTTGTGCGCCGTTTTTACAAAGTTTTCAGATTGCCTCTCGGGTTTGCACTTCTAGCTGAATTGGCCATAGAATCAATTGTGTCGAGAAATTTTTTGAATTTGAGGCCTATGGTGCAGAGTTTTTGACGTCGTCGCCCATAGCCAAATTGCGCGCACACTTGTGCGCCGTTTTTACAAAGTTTTCAGATTGCCTCTCGGGTTTGCACTTCCAGTTGAATTGGCCATAGAATCAATTGTGTCGAGAAATTTTTTGAATTTGAGGCCTCGGGTGCGGAGTTTTTGACGTCGTCGCCCATAGCCAAATTGCGCGCACACTTGTGCGCCGTTTTTACAAAGTTTTCAGATTGCCTCTAGGGTTTGCATTTCCAGCTGAATTGGCCATAGAATCAATTGTGTCGAGACGGTTTTTGAATTTGAGGCATCGGGTGCGGAGTTTTTGACGTCGTCGCCCATAGCCAAATTGCGCGCACACTAGTGCGCCGTTTTTACAAAGTTTTCAGATTGCCTCCCAGGTTTGCATCCCTCACTGAATTGGCCATAGAATCAATTGTGTCGAGACGTTTTTGAATTTGAGGCCTCGGGTGCGGAGTTTTTGACGTCGTCGCCCATAGCCAAACTTGCGCGCATGGTTGTGTGTCATTTTTACGAAGTTTTCAGATTGCCTCCCAGGTTTGCATCCCTCACTGAATTGGCCATAGAATCAATTGTGTCGAGACGGTTTTTGAATTTGAGGCCTCGGGTGCGGAGTTTTTGACGTCGTCGCCCATAGCCAAATTGCGGGCACACTTGTGCGCCGTTTTTACAAAGTTTTCAGATTGCCTCTCGGGTTTGCACTTCCAGTTGAATTGGCCATAGAATCAATTGTGTCGAGAAATTTTTTGAATTTGAGATCTCGGGTGCGGAGTTTTTGATGTCGTCGCCCATAGCCAAATTGCGCGCACGCTTGTGCGCCGTTTTTACAAAGTTTTCAGATTGCCTCTCGGGTTTGCACTTCCAGCTGAATTGGCCATAGAATCAATTGTGTCGAGAAAGTTTTTGAATTTGAGGCCTCGGGTGCGGAGTTTTTTACGTCGTCGCCCATAGCCAAACTTGCGCGCATGGTTGTGTGCCGTTTTTACAAAGTTTTCAGATTGCCTCCCAGGTTTGCATCCCTCACTGAATTGGCCATAGAATCAATTGTGTCGAGACGGTTTTTGAATTTGAGGCCTTGGGTGCGGAGTTTTTGACGTCGTCGCCCATAGCCAAATTGCGCGCACACTTGTGCGCCGTTTTTACAAAGTTTTCAGATTGCCTCTTGGGTTTGCATTTCCAGTTGAATTGGCCATAGAATCAATTGTGTCGAGAAATTTTTTGAATTTGAGGCCTCGGGTGCGGAGTTTTTGACGTCGTCGCCCATAGCTAAATTGCTCCCACACTTGTGCGCCGTTTTTACAAAGTTTTCAGATTGCCTTTCGGGTTTGCACTTCTAGCTGAATTGGCCATAAAATCAATTGTGTCGAGACGGTTTTTGAATTTGAGGCCTCGGGTGCGGAGTTTTTGACGTCGTCGCCCATAGCCAAATTGCGCGCACACTTGTGCGCAGTTTTTACAAAGTTTTCAGATTGCCTCTCGGGTTTGCACTTCTAGTTGAATTGGCCATAGAATCAATTGTGTCGAGAAATTTTTTGAATTTGAGGCCTCGGGTGCGGAGTTTTTGACGTCGTCGCCCAATACAAATTGCGCGCACACTTGTGCGCCGTTTTTACAAAGTTTTCAGATTGCCTCTCGGGTTTGCACTTCCAGTTGAATTGGCCATAGAATCAATTGTGTCGAGAAATTATTTGAATTTGAGGCCTCGGGTGCGGAGTTTTTGACGTCGTCGCCCATAGCCAAATTGCGTGCACACTTGTGCGCCGTTTTTACAAAGTTTTCAGATTGGCTCTCGAGTTTGCATTTCCAGCTGAATTGGCCATAGAATCAATTGTGTCGAGAAAATTTTTGAATTTGAGGCCTCGGGTGCGGATTTTTTGACGTCGTCGCCCATAGCCAAACTTGCGCGCATAGTTGTGTGCCGTTTTTAGATTGCCTCCCGGGTTTGCATCCCTCACTGAATTGGCCATAGAATCAATTTTGTCGAGACCGTTTTTGAATTTGAGGCCTCGGGTGCGGAGTTTTTAACGTCGTCGCCCATAGCCAAACTTGCGCGCATGGTTGTGCGCTGTTTTTAAAAAGTTTACAGATTGCCTCCCAGGTTTGCATCCCTCACTAAATTGGCCATAGAATCAATTGTGTCGAGACGGTTTTTGAATTTGAGGCCTCGGGTGCGGAGTTTTTGACGTCGTCGCCCAAAACCAAACTTGCGCGCATGGTTGTGTGCCGTTTTTACAAAGTTTTCAGATTGCCTCCCAGATTTGCATCCCTCACTGAATTGGCCATAGAATCAATTGTGTCGAGACGGTTTTTGAATTTGAGGCCTCGGGTGCAGAGTTTTTGACGTCGTCGCCCATAGCCAAACTTCCGCGCATGGTTGTGTGCCGTTTTTACAAAGTTTTCAGATTGCCTCCCAGGTTTACATCCCTCACTGAATTGGCCATAGAATCAATTGTGTCTAGACGTTTTTTGAATTTGAGGCCTCAGGTGCGGAGTTTTTGACGTCGTCGCCCATAGCCAAATTGCGCGCACACTTGTGCGCCGTTTACAAAGACCTCGAGAGGCAATCTGAAAACTTTGTAAAAACGGCGCACAAGTGTGCGCGCAATTTGGCTATGGGCGACGACGTCAAAAACTCCGCACCCGAGGCCTCAAATTCAAAAACTGTCTCGACACAATTGATTCTATGGCCAATTCAGCTGGAAGTGCAAACTCGAGAGGCAATAAAAAAACTTTGTAAAAACGGCGCACAAGTGTGCGCGCAATTTGGCTATGGGCGACGACGTCAAAAACTCCGCAAACGAGGCCTCAAATTCAAAAATTTTCTCGACACAATTGATTCTATGGCCAATTCAACTGGAAGTGCAAACCCGAGAGGCAATCTGAAAACTTTGTAAAAACGGCGCACAAGTGTGCGCGCAATTTGGCTATGGGCGACGACGTCAAAAACTCCACACCCGAGGCCTCAAATTCAAAAACCGTCTCGACACATTTGATTTTATGGCCAATTCAGTGTGGGATGCAAACCTGGGAGGCGATCTGAAAACTTTGTAAAAACGGCACACAACCATGCGCGCAAGTTTGGCCATGGGTGACGACGTCAAAAACTCCGCACCCGAGGCCTCAAATTCAAAAACCGTCTCGACACAATTGATTCTATGGCCAATTTAGTGAGGGATGCAAACCTGGGAGGCAATCTGAAAACTTTGTAAAAACGGCACACAACCATGCGCGCAAGTTTGGCTTTGGGCGACGACGTCAAAAACTCCACACCCGAGGCCTCAAATTAAAAAACCGTCTCGACACAATTGATTCTATGGCCAATTCAGCTGGTAATGAAAACCCGAGAGGCAATCTGAAAACTTTGTAAAAACGGCGCACAAGTGTGCGCGAAATTTGGCTATGGGCGACGACGTCAAAAACTCCGCACCCGAGGCCTCAAATTCAAAAAGTTTCTCGACACAATTGATTCTATGGCCAATTCAACTGGAAGTGCAAACCCGAGAGGCAATCTGAAAACTTTGTAAAAACGGCGCACAAATGTGCGCGCAATTTGGCTATGGGCGACGACGTCAAAAACTCCGCACCCGAGGCCTCAAATTCAAAAAATTTCTCGACACAATTGATTCTATGGCCAATTCAACTGGAAGTGCAAACCCGAGAGGCAATCTGAAAACTTTGTAAAAACGGCGCACATGTGTGCGCGCAATTTGGCTATGGGCGACGACGTTAAAAACTCCGCACCCGAGGCCTCAAATTAAAAAACCGTCTCGACACAATTGATTCTACGGCCAATTCAGCTGGTAATGAAAACCCGAGAGGCAATCTGAAAACTTTGTAAAAACGGCGCACAAGTGTGCGCGCAATTTGGCTATGGGCGACGACGTCAAAAACTCCACACCCGAGGCCTCAAATTCAAAAACCGTCTCAAACAATTGATTCTATGGCCAATTCAGCTGGGAATGAAAACCCGAGAGGCAATCTGAAAACTTTGTAAAAACGGCGCACAAGTGTGCGCGCAATTTGGCTATGGGCGACGACGTCAAAAACTTCACACCCGAGGCCTCAAATTCAAAAATTTTCTCGACACAATTGATTCTATGGCGAATTCAACTGGAAGTGCAAACCCGAGAGGCAATTTGAAAACTTTGTAAAAACGGCGCACAAGTGTGCGCGCAATTTGGCTATGGGCGACGACGTCAAAAACTCTGCACCATAGGCCTCAAATTCAAAAAAATTCTCGACACAATTGATTCTATGGCCAATTCAGCTAGAAGTGCAAACCCGAGAGGCAATCTGAAAACTTTGTAAAAACGGCGCACAAGTGTTCGCGCAATTTGGCTATGGGCGACGACGTCAAAAACTCCGCACCATAGGCCTCAAATTCAAAAAATTTCTCGACACAATTGATTCTATGGCCAATTCATCTAGAAGTGCAAACCCGAGAGGCAATCTGAAAATTTTTAAAATCGGCGCACAAGTGTGCTCGCAATTTGGCTATGGGCGACGACGTCAAAAACTCCGCACCCGAGGCCTCAAATTCAAAAAATTTCTCAACACAATTGATTCTATGGCCAATTCAACTGGAAGTGCAAACCCGAGAGGCAATCTGAAAACTTTGTAAAAACGGCGCACAAGTGTGCGCGCAATTTGGCTATGGGCGACGACGTCAAAAACTCCGCACCCGAGGCCTCAAATTCAAAAACCGTCTCGACACATTTGATTCTATGGCCAATTCAGTGAGGGATGCAAACCTGGGAGGCAATCTGAAAACTTTGTATAAACGGCACACAACCATGCGCGCAAGTTTGGCTATGGGCGACGACGTCAAAAACTCCGCACCCGAGGCCTCAAATTCAAAAACTGTCTCGACACAATTGATTCTATGGCCAATTCAGCTGGAAGTGCAAACCCGAGAGGCAATCTGAAAACTTTGTAAAAACGGCGCACAAGTGTGCGCGCAATTTGGCTATGGGCGACGACGTCAAAAACTCCGCACCCGAGGCCTCAAATTCAAAAATTTTCTCGACACAATTGATTCTATGGCCAATTCAACAGGAAGTGCAAACCCGAGAGGCAATCTGAAAACTTTGTAAAAACGGCGCACAAGTGTGCGCGCAATTTGGCTATGGGCGACGACGTCAAAAACTCCGCACCCGAGGCCTCAAATTCAAAAACCGTGTCGACACATTTGATTCTATGGCCAATTCAGTGAGGGATGCAAACCTGGGAGGCAATCTGAAAACTTTGTAAAAACGGCACACAACCATGCGCGCAAGTTTGGCTATGGGCGACGACGTCAAAAACTCCGCACCCGAGGCCTCAAATTCAAAAACCGTCTCGACACAATTGATTCTATGGCCAATTTAGTGAGGGATGCAAACCTGGGAGGCAATCTGAAAACTTTGTAAAAACGGCACACAACCATGCGCGCAAGTTTGGCTTTGGGCGACGACGTCAAAAACTCCGCACCCGAGGCCTCAAATTAAAAAACCGTCTTGACACAATTGATTCTATGGCCAATTCAGCTGGTAATGAAAACCCGAGAGGCAATCTGAAAACTTTGTAAAAACGGCGCACAACCATGCGCGCAAGCTTGGCTTTGGGCGACGACGTCAAAAACTCCGCACCCGAGGCCTCAAATTAAAAAACCGTCTCAAACAATTGATTCTATGGCCAATTCAGCTGGTAATGAAAACCCGAGAGGCAATCTGAAAACTTTGTAAAAACGGCGCACAAGTGTGCGCGCAATTTGGCTATGGGCGACGACGTCAAAAACTCCGCACCCGAGGCCTCAAATTCAAAAATTTTCTCGACACAATTGATTCTATGGCCAATTCAACTGGAAGTGCAAACCCGAGAGGCAATCTGAAAACATTGTAAAAACGGCGCACAAGTGTGCGCGCAATTTGGCTATGGGCGACGACGTCAAAAACTCTGCACCATACGCCTCAAATTCAAAAAATTTCTCGACACAATTGATTCTATGGCCAATTCAGCTAGAAGTGCAAACCCGAGAGGCAATCTGAAAACTTTGTAAAAACGGCGCACAAGTGTGCGCGCAATTTGGCTATGGGCGACGACGTCAAAAACTCCGCACCCGAGGCCTCAAATTAAAAAACCGTCTCGACACAATTGATTCTATGGCCAATTCAGCTGGTAATGAAAACCCGAGAGGTAATCTGAAAACTTTGTAAAAACGGCGCACAAGTGTGCGCGCAATTTGGCTATGGGCGACGACGTCAAAAACTCCACACCCGAGGCCTCAAATTCAAAAACCGTCTCAAACAATTGATTCTATGGCCAATTCAGCTGGGAATGAAAACCCGAGAGGCAATCTGAAAACTTTGTAAAAACGGCGCACAAGTGTGCGCGCAATTTGGCTATGGGCAACGACGTCAAAAACTTCGCACCATAGGCCTCAAATTCAAAAAATTTCTCGACACAATTGATTCTATGGCCAATTCAGCTAGAAGTGCAAACCCGAGAGGCAATCTGAAAACTTTGTAAAAACGGCGCACAAGTGTTCGCGCAATTTGGCTATGGGCGACGACGTCAAAAACTCCGCACCATAGGCCTCAAATTCAAAAAATTTCTCGACACAATTGATTCTATGGCCAATTCATCTAGAAGTGCAAACCCGAGAGGCAATCTGAAAATTTTTAAAATCGGCGCACAAGTGTGCTCGCAATTTGGCTATGGGCGACGACGTCAAAAACTCCGCACCCGAGGCCTCAAATTCAAAAAATTTCTCAACACAATTGATTCTATGGCCAATTCAACTGGAAGTGCAAACCCGAGAGGCAATCTGAAAACTTTGTAAAAACGGCGCACAAGTGTGCGCGCAATTTGGCTATGGGCGACGACGTCAAAAACTCCGCACCCGAGGCCTCAAATTCAAAAACCGTCTCGACACATTTGATTCTATGGCCAATTCAGTGAGGGATGCAAACCTGGGAGGCAATCTGAAAACTTTGTATAAACGGCACACAACCATGCGCGCAAGTTTGGCTATGGGCGACGACGTCAAAAACTCCGCACCCGAGGCCTCAAATTCAAAAACTGTCTCGACACAATTGATTCTATGGCCAATTCAGCTGGAAGTGCAAACCCGAGAGGCAATCTGAAAACTTTGTAAAAACGGCGCACAAGTGTGCGCGCAATTTGGCTATGGGCGACGACGTCAAAAACTCCGCACCCGAGGCCTCAAATTCAAAAATTTTCTCGACACAATTGATTCTATGGCCAATTCAACAGGAAGTGCAAACCCGAGAGGCAATCTGAAAACTTTGTAAAAACGGCGCACAAGTGTGCGCGCAATTTGGCTATGGGCGACGACGTCAAAAACTCCGCACCCGAGGCCTCAAATTCAAAAACCGTGTCGACACATTTGATTCTATGGCCAATTCAGTGAGGGATGCAAACCTGGGAGGCAATCTGAAAACTTTGTAAAAACGGCACACAACCATGCGCGCAAGTTTGGCTATGGGCGACGACGTCAAAAACTCCGCACCCGAGGCCTCAAATTCAAAAACCGTCTCGACACAATTGATTCTATGGCCAATTTAGTGAGGGATGCAAACCTGGGAGGCAATCTGAAAACTTTGTAAAAACGGCACACAACCATGCGCGCAAGTTTGGCTTTGGGCGACGACGTCAAAAACTCCGCACCCGAGGCCTCAAATTAAAAAACCGTCTTGACACAATTGATTCTATGGCCAATTCAGCTGGTAATGAAAACCCGAGAGGCAATCTGAAAACTTTGTAAAAACGGCGCACAACCATGCGCGCAAGCTTGGCTTTGGGCGACGACGTCAAAAACTCCGCACCCGAGGCCTCAAATTAAAAAACCGTCTCAAACAATTGATTCTATGGCCAATTCAGCTGGTAATGAAAACCCGAGAGGCAATCTGAAAACTTTGTAAAAACGGCGCACAAGTGTGCGCGCAATTTGGCTATGGGCGACGACGTCAAAAACTCCGCACCCGAGGCCTCAAATTCAAAAATTTTCTCGACACAATTGATTCTATGGCCAATTCAACTGGAAGTGCAAACCCGAGAGGCAATCTGAAAACTTTGTAAAAACGGCGCACAAGTGTGCGCGCAATTTGGCTATGGGCGACGACGTCAAAAACTCTGCACCATAGGCCTCAAATTCAAAAAATTTCTCGACACAATTGATTCTATGGCCAATTCAGCTAGAAGTGCAAACCCGAGAGGCAATCTGAAAACTTTGTAAAAACGGCGCACAAGTGTGCGCGCAATTTGGCTATGGGCGACGACGTCAAAAACTCCGCACCCGAGGCCTCAAATTAAAAAACCGTCTCGACACAATTGATTCTATGGCCAATTCAGCTGGTAATGAAAACCCGAGAGGTAATCTGAAAACTTTGTAAAAACGGCGCACAAGTGTGCGCGCAATTTGGCTATGGGCGACGACGTCAAAAACTCCACACCCGAGGCCTCAAATTCAAAAACCGTCTCAAACAATTGATTCTATGGCCAATTCAGCTGGGAATGAAAACCCGAGAGGCAATCTGAAAACTTTGTAAAAACGGCGCACAAGTGTGCGCGCAATTTGGCTATGGGCAACGACGTCAAAAACTTCGCACCATAGGCCTCAAATTCAAAAAATTTCTCGACACAATTTATTCTATGGCCAATTCAACTGGAAGTGCAAACCCGAGAGGCAATCAGTAAACTTTGTAAAAACGGCGCACAAGTGTTCGCGCAATTTGGCTATGGGCGACGACGTCAAAAACTCCGCACCATAGGCCTCAAATTCAAAAAATTTCTCGACACAATTGATTCTATGGCCAATTCAGCTAGAAGTGCAAACCCGAGAGGCAATCTGAAAACTTTTTAAAATCGGCGCACAAGTGTGCTCGCAATTTGGCTATGGGCGACGACGTCAAAAACTCCGCACCCGAGGCCTCAAATTCAAAAAATTTCTCGACACAATTGATTCTATGGCCAATTTAACTGGAAGTGCAAACCCGAGAGGCAATCTGAAAACTTTGTAAAAACGGCGCACAAGTGTGCGCGCAATTTGGCTATGGGCGACGACGTCAAAAACTCCGCACCCGAGGCCTCAAATTCAAAAACCGTCTCGAAACATTTGATTCTATGGCCAATTCAGTGAGGGATGCAAACCTGGGAGGCAATCTGAAAACTTTGTATAAACGGCACACAACCATGCGCGCAAGTTTGGCTATGGGCGACGACGTCAAAAACTCCGCACCCGAGGCCTCAAATTCAAAAACTGTCTCGACACAATTGATTCTATGGCCAATTCAGCTGGAAGTGCAAACCCGAGAGGCAATCTGAAAACTTTGTAAAAACGGCGCACAAGTGTGCGCGCAATTTGGCTATGGGCGACGACGTCAAAAACTCCGCACCCGAGGCCTCAAATTCAAAAATTTTCTCGACACAATTGATTCTATGGCCAATTCAACATGAAGTGCAAACCCGAGAGGCAATCTGAAAACTTTGTAAAAACGGCGCACAAGTGTGCGCGCAATTTGGCTATGGGCGACGACGTCAAAAACTCCGCACCCGAGGCCTCAAATTCAAAAATTTTCTCGACACAATTGATTCTATGGCCAATTCAACTGGAAGTGCAAACCCGAGAGGCAATCTGAGAACTTTGTAAAAAAGGCGCACAAGTGTGCGCGCAATTTGGCTATGGGCGACGACGTCAAAAACTCCGCACCATAGGCCTCCAATTCAAAAAATTTCTCGACACAATTGATTCTATGGCCAATTCAGCTAGAAGTGCAAACCCGAGAGGCAATCTGAAAACTTTTTAAAATCGGCGCACAGGTGTGCGCGCAATTTGGCTATGGGCGACGACGTCAAAAACTCCGCACCCGAGGCCTCAAATTCAAAAATTTTCTCGACACAATTGATTCTTTGGCCAATTCAACTGGAAGTGCAAACCCGAGAGGCAATCTGAAAACTTTATAAAAACGGCGCACAAGTGTGCGCGCAATTTGGCTATGGGCGACGACGTCAAAAACTCCGCACCCGAGGCCTCAAATTCAAAAACCGTCTCGACACATTTGATTCTATGGCCAATTCAGTGAGGGATGCAAACCTGGGAGGCAATCTGAAAACTTTGTAAAAACGGCACACAACCATGCGCGCAAGTTTGGCTATGGGCGACGACGTCAAAAACTCCGCACCTGAGGCCTCAAATTCAAAAACTGTCTCGACACAATTGATTCTATGGCCAATTCAGCTGGAAGTGCAAACCCGAGAGGCAATCTGAAAACTTTGTAAAAACGGCGCACAAGTGTGCGCGCAATTTGGCCATGGGCGACGACGTCAAAAACTCCGCACCCGAGGCCTCAAATTCAAAAAATTTCTCGACACAATTGATTCTATGGCCAATTCAACTGGAAGTGCAAACCCGAGAGGCAATCTGAAAACTTTGTAAAAATGGCGCACAAGTGTGCGCGCAATTTGGCTATGGGCGACGACGTCAAAAACTCTGCACCCGAGGCCTCAAATTAAAAAACCGTCTCGACACATTTGATTCTATGGCCAATTCAGTGAGGGATGCAAACCTGGGAGGCAATCTGAAAACTTTGTATAAACGGCACACAACCATGCGCGCAAGTTTGGCTATGGGCGACGACGTCAAAAACTCCGCACCCGAGGCCTCAAATTCAAAAACTGTCTCGACACAATTGATTCTATGGCCAATTCAGCTGGAAGTGCAAACCCGAGAGGCAATCTGAAAACTTTGTAAAAACGGCGCACAAGTGTGCGCGCAATTTGGCTATGGGCGACGACGTCAAAAACTCCGCACCCGAGGCCTCAAATTCAAAAAATTTCTCGACACAATTGATTCTATGGCCAATTCAACAGGAAGTGCAAACCCGAGAGGCAATCTGAAAACTTTATAAAAACGGCGCACAAGTGTGCGCGCAATTTGGCTATGGGCGACGACGTCAAAAACTCCGCACCCGAGGCCTCAAATTCAAAAATTTTCTCGACACAATTGATTCTATGGCCAATTTAACTGGAAGTGCAAACCCGAGAGGCAATCTGAAAACTTTGAAAAAACGGCGCACAAGTGTGCGCGCAATTTGGCTATGGGCGACGACGTCAAAAACTCCGCACCCGAGGCCTCAAATTCAAAAACCGTCTCGACACATTTGATTCTATGGCCAATTCAGTGAGGGATGCAAACCTGGGAGGCAATCTGAAAACTTTGTATAAACGGCACACAACCATGCGCGCAAGTTTGGCTATGGGCGACGACGTCAAAAACTCCGCACCCGAGGCCTCAAATTCAAAAACTGTCTCGACACAATTGATTCTATGGCCAATTCAGCTGGAAGTGCAAACCCGAGAGGCAATCTGAAAACTTTGTAAAAACGGCGCACAAGTGTGCGCGCAATTTGGCTATGGGCGACGACGTCAAAAACTCCGCACCCGAGGCCTCAAATTCAAAAATTTTCTCGACACAATTGATTCTATAGCCAATTCAACAGGAAGTGCAAACCCGAGAGGCAATCTGAAAACTTTGTAAAAACGGCGCACAAGTGTGCGCGCAATTTGGCTATGGGCGACGACGTCAAAAACTCCGCACCCGAGGCCTCAAATTCAAAAACCGTGTCGACACATTTGATTCTATGGCCAATTCAGTGAGGTATGCAAACCTGGGAGGCAATCTGAAAACTTTGTAAAAACGGCACACAACCATGCGCGCAAGTTTGGCTATGGGCGACGACGTCAAAAACTCCGCACCCGAGGCCTCAAATTCAAAAACCGTCTCGACACAATTGATTCTATGGCCAATTTAGTGAGGGATGCAAACCTGGGAGGCAATCTGAAAACTTTGTAAAAACGGCACACAACCATGCGCGCAAGTTTGGCTTTGGGCGACGACGTCAAAAACTCCGCACCCGAGGCCTCAAATTAAAAAACCGTCTTGACACAATTGATTCTATGGCCAATTCAGCTGGTAATGAAAACCCGAGAGGCAATCTGAAAACTTTGTAAAAACGGCGCACAACCATGCGCGCAAGCTTGGCTTTGGGCGACGACGTCAAAAACTCCGCACCCGAGGCCTCCAATTAAAAAACCGTCTCAAACAATTGATTCTATGGCCAATTCAGCTGGTAATGAAAACCCGAGAGGCAATCTGAAAACTTTGTAAAAACGGCGCACAAGTGTGCGCGCAATTTGGCTATGGGCGACGACGTCAAAAACTCCGCACCCGAGGCCTCAAATTCAAAAATTTTCTCGACACAATTGATTCTATGGCCAATTCAACTGGAAGTGCAAACCCGAGAGGCAATCTGAGAACTTTGTAAAAACGGCGCACAAGTGTGCGCGCAATTTGGCTATGGGCGACGACGTCAAAAACTCCGCACCATAGGCCTCAAATTCAAAAAATTTCTCGACACAATTGATTCTATGGCCAATTCAGCTAGAAGTGCAAACCCGAGAGGCAATCTGAAAACTTTTTAAAATCGGCGCACAAGTGTGCGCGCAATTTGGCTATGGGCGACGACGTCAAAAACTCCGCACCCGAGGCCTCAAATTCAAAAATTTTCTCGACACAATTGATTCTTTGGCCAATTCAACTGGAAGTGCAAACCCGAGAGGCAATCTGAAAACTTTGTAAAAACGGCGCACAAGTGTGCGCGCAATTTGGCTATGGGCGATGACGTCAAAAACTCCGCACCCGAGGCCTCAAATTCAAAAACCGTCTCGACACATTTGATTCTATGGCCAATTCAGTGAGGGATGCAAACCTGGGAGGCAATCTGAAAACTTTGTAAAAACGGCACACAACCATGCGCGCAAGTTTGGCTATGGGTGACGACGTCAAAAACTCCGCACCTGAGGCCTCAAATTCAAAATCTGTCTCGACACAATTGATTCTATGGCCAATTCAGCTGGAAGTGCAAACCCGAGAGGCAATCTGAAAACTTTGTAAAAACGGCGCACAAGTGTGCGCGCAATTTGGCCATGGGCGACGACGTCAAAAACTCCGCACCCGAGGCCTCAAATTCAAAAAATTTCTCGACACAATTGATTCTATGGCCAATTCAACTGGAAGTGCAAACCCGAGAGGCAATCTGAAAACTTTGTAAAAACGGCGCACAAGTGTGCGCGCAATTTGGCTATGGGCGACGACGTCAAAAACTCCGCACCCGAGGCCTCAAATTCAAAAATCGTCTCGACACATTTGATTCTATGGCCAATTCAGTGAGGGATGCAAACCTGGGAGGCAATCTGAAAACTTTGTATAAACGGCACACAACCATGCGCGCAAGTTTGGCTATGGGCGACGACGTCAAAAACTCCGCACCCGAGGCCTCAAATTCAAAAACTGTCTCGACACAATTGATTCTATGGCCAATTCAGCTGGAAGTGCAAACCCGAGAGGCAATCTGAAAACTTTGTAAAAACGGCGCACAAGTGTGCGCGCAATTTGGCTATGGGCGACGACGTTAAAAACTCCGCACCCGAGGCCTCAAATTCAAAAAATTTCTCGACACAATTGATTCTATGGCCAATTCAACAGGAAGTGCAAACCCGAGAGGCAATCTGAAAACTTTGTAAAAACGGCGCACAAGTGTGCGCGCAATTTGGCTATGGGCGACGACGTCAAAAACTCCGCACCCGAGGCCTCAAATTCAAAAACCGTGTCGACACATTTGATTCTATGGCCAATTCAGTGAGGGATGCAAACCTGGGAGGCAATCTGAAAACTTTGTAAAAACGGCACACAACCATGCGCGCAAGTTTGGCTATGGGCGACGACGTCAAAAACTCCGCACCCGAGGCCTCAAATTCAAAAACCGTCTAGACACAATTGATTCTATGGCCAATTTAGTGAGGGATGCAAACCTGGGAGGCAATCTGAAAACTTTGTAAAAACGGCACACAACCATGCGCGCAAGTTTGGCTTTGGGCGACGACGTCAAAAACTCCGCACCCGAGGCCTCAAATTAAAAAACCGTCTCGACACAATTGATTCTATGGCCAATTCAGCTGGTAATGAAAACCCGAGAGGCAATCTGAAAACTTTCTAAAAACGGCGCACAAGTGTGCGCGCAATTTGGCTATGGGCGACGACGTCAAAAACTCCGCACCCGAGGCCTCAAATTCAAAAACCGTCTCAAACAATTGATTCTATGGCCAATTCAGCTGGGAATGAAAACCCGAGAGGCAATCTGAAAACTTTGTAAAAACGGCGCACAAGTGTGCGCGCAATTTGGCTATGGGCGACGACGTCAAAAACTCCGCACCCGAGGCCTCAAATTCAAAAATTTTCTCGACACAATTGATTCTATGGCCAATTCAACTGCAAGTGCAAACCCGAGAGGCAATCTGAAAACTTTGTAAAAACGGCGCACAAGTGTGCGCGCAATTTGGCTATGGGCGACGACGTCAAAAACTCTGCACCATAGGCCTCAAATTCAAAAAATTTCTCGACACAATTGATTCTATGGCCAATTCAGCTAGAAGTGCAAACCCGAGAGGCAATCTGAAAACTTTGTAAAAACGGCGCACAAGTGTTCGCGCAATTTGGCTATGGGCGACGACGTCAAAAACTCCGCACCATAGGCCTCAAATTCAAAAAATTTCTCGACACAATTGATTCTATGGCCAATTCAGCTAGAAGTGCAAACCCGAGAGGCAATCTGAAAACTTTTTAAAATCGGCGCACGAGTGTGCGCGCAATTTGGCTATGGGCGACGACGTCAAAAACTCCGCACCCGAGGCCTCAAATTCAAAAAATTTCTCGACACAATTGATTCTATGGCCAATTCAACTGGAAGTGCAAACCCGAGAGGCAATCTGAAAACTTTGTAAAAACGGCGCACAAGTGTGCGCGCAATTTGGCTATGGGCGACGACGTCAAAAACTCTGCACCCGAGGCCTCAAATTCAAAAACCGTCTCGACACATTTGATTCTATGGCCAATTCAGTGAGGGATGCAAACTTGGGAGGCAATCTGAAAACTTTGTAAAAACGGCACACAACCATGCGCGCAAGTTTGGCTATGGGCGACGACGTCAAAAACTCCGCACCTGAGGCCTCAAATTCAAAAACTGTCTCGACACAATTGATTCTATGGCCAATTCAGCTGGAAGTGCAAACCCGAGAGGCAATCTGAAAACTTTGTAAAAACGGCGCACAAGTGTGCGCGCAATTTGGCTATGGGTGACGACGTCAAAAACTCCGCACCCGAGGCCTCAAATTCAAAAATTTTCTCGACACAATTGATTATATGGCCAATTCAACTGGAAGTGCAAACCCGAGAGGCAATCTGAAAACTTTGTAAAAACGGCGCACAAGTGTGCGCGCAATTTGGCTATGGGCGACGACGTCAAAAACTCCGCACCCGAGGCCTCAAATTCAAAAAACCGTCTCGACACATTTGATTCTATGGCCAATTCAGTGAGGGATGCAAACCTGGGAGGCAATCTGAAAACTTTGTAAAAACGGCACACAACCATGCGCGCAAGTTTGGCTATGGGCGACGACGTCAAAAACTCCGCACCCGAGGCCTCAAATTCAAAAACCGTCTCGACACAATTGATTCTATGGCCAATTTAGTGAGGGATGCAAACCTGGGAGGCAATCTGAAAACTTTGTAAAAACGGCACACAACCATGCGCGCAAGTTTGGCTTTGGGCGACGACGTCAAAAACTCCGCACCCGAGGCCTCAAATTAAAAAACCGTCTCGACACAATTGATTCTATGGCCAATTCAGCTGGTAATGAAAACCCGAGAGGCAATCTGAAAACTTTGTAAAAACGGCGCACAAGTGTGCGCGCAATTTGGCTATGGGCGACGACGTCAAAAACTCCGCACCCGAGGCCTCAAATTCAAAAACCGTCTCAAACAATTGATTCTATGGCCAATTCAGCTGGGAATGAAAACCCGAGAGGCAATCTGAAAACTTTGTAAAAACGGCGCACAAGTGTGCGCGCAATTTGGCTATGGGCGACGACGTCAAAAACTCCACACCCGAGGCCTCAAATTCAAAAACCGTCTCGACACATTTGATTCTATGGCCAATTCAGTGAGGGATGCAGACCTGGGAGACAATCTGAAAACTTTGTAAAAATGGAACACAACCATGCGCGCAAGTTTGGCTATGGGCGACGACGTCAAAAACTCCGCACCTGAGGCCTCAAATTCAAAAACTGTCTCGACACAATTGATTCTATGGCCAATTCAGCTGGAAGTGCAAACCCGAGAGGCAATCTGAAAACTTTGTAAAAACGGCGCACAAGTGTGCGCGCAATTTGGCTATGGGCGACGACGTCAAAAACTCCGCACCCGAGGCCTCAAATTCAAAAATTTTCTCGACACAATTGATTATATGGCCAATTCAACTGGAAGTGCAAACCCGAGAGGCAATCTGAAAACTTTGTAAAAACGGCGCACAAGTGTTCGCGCAATTTGGCTATGGGCGACGACGTCAAAAACTCCGCACCCGAGGCCTCAAATTCAAAAAACCGTCTCGACACATTTGATTCTATGGCCAATTCAGTGAGGGATGCAAACCTGGGAGGCAATCTGAAAACTTTGTAAAAACGGCACACAACCATGCGCGCAAGTTTGGCTATGGGCGACGACGTCAAAAACTCCGCACCCGAGGCCTCAAATTCAAAAACCATCTCGACACAATTGATTCTATGGCCAATTTAGTGAGGGATGCAAACCTGGGAGGCAATCTGAAAACTTTGTAAAAATGGCACACAACCATGCGCGCAAGTTTGGCTTTGGGCGACGAAGTCAAAAACTCCGCACCCGAGGCCTCAAATTAAAAAACCGTCTCGACACAATTGATTCTATGGCCAATTCAGCTGGTAATGAAAACCCGAGAGGCAATCTGAAAACTTTGTAAAAACGGCGCACAAGTGTGCGCGCAATTTGGCTATGGGCGACGACGTCAAAAACTCCGCACCCGAGGCCTCAAATTCAAAAACCGTCTCAAACAATTGATTCTATGGCCAATTCAGCTGGGAATGAAAACCCGAGAGGCAATCTGAAAACTTTGTAAAAACGGCGCACAAGTGTGCGCGCTATTTGGCTATGGGCGACGACGTCAAAAACTCCACACCCGAGGCCTCAAATTCAAAAACCGTCTCGACACATTTGATTCTATGGCCAATTCAGTGAGGGATGCAAACCTGGGAGACAATCTGAAAACTTTGTAAAAATGGAACACAACCATGCGCGCAAGTTTGGCTATGGGCGACGACGTCAAAAACTCCGCACCCGAGGCCTCAAATTCAAAAACCGTCTCGACACAATTGATTCTATGGCCAATTTAGTGAGGGATGCAAACCTGGGAGGCAATCTGAAAACTTTGTAAAAACGGCACACAACCATGCGCGCAAGTTTGGCTTTGGGCGACGACGTCAAAAACTCCGCACCCGAGGCCTCAAATTAAAAAACCGTCTCGACACAATTGATTCTATGGCCAATTCAGCTGGTAATGAAAACCCGAGAGGCAATCTGAAAACTTTGTAAAAACGGCGCACAAGTGTGCGCGCAATTTGGCTATGGGCGACGACGTCAAAAACTCCGCACCCGATGCCTCAAATTCAAAAACCGTCTCAAAACAATTGATTCTATGGCCAATTCAGCTGGGTATGAAAACCCGAGAGGCAATCTGAAAACTTTGTAAAAACGGCGCACAAGTGTGCGCGCAATTTGGCTATGGGCGACGACGTCAAAAACTCCACACCCGAGGCCTCAAATTCAAAAACCGTCTCGACACAATTGATTCTATGGCCAATTCAGCTGGAAGTGCAAGCCCGAGAGGCAATCTGAAAACTTTGTAAAAACGGCGCACAAGTGTGCGCGCAATTTGGCTATGGGCGACGACGTCAAAAACTCCGCACCCGAGGCCTCAAATTCAAAAATTTTCTCGACACAATTGATTATATGGCCAATTCAACTGGAAGTGCAAACCCGAGAGGCAATCTGAAAACTTTGTAAAAACGGCGCACAAGTGTGCGCGCAATTTGGCTATGGGCGACGACGTCAAAAACTCCGCACCCGAGGCCTCAAATTCAAAAAACCGTCTCGACACATTTGATTCTATGGCCAATTCAGTGAGGGATGCAAACCTGGGAGGCAATCTGAAAACTTTGTAAAAACGGCACACAACCATGCGCGCAAGTTTGGCTATGGGCGACGACGTCAAAAACTCCGCACCCGAGGCCTCAAATTCAAAAACCATCTCGACACAATTGATTCTATGGCCAATTTAGTGAGGGGTGCAAACCTGGGAGGCAATCTGAAAACTTTGTAAAAACGGCACACAACCATGCGCGCAAGTTTGGCTTTGGGCGACGAAGTCAAAAACTCCGCACCCGAGGCCTCAAATTAAAAAACCGTCTCGACACAATTGATTCTATGGCCAATTCAGCTGGTAATGAAAACCCGAGAGGCAATCTGAAAACTTTGTAAAAACGGCGCACAAGTGTGCGCGCAATTTGGCTATGGGCGACGACGTCAAAAACTCCGCACCCGAGGCCTCAAATTCAAAAACCGTCTCAAACAATTGATTCTATGGCCAATTCAGCTGGGAATGAAAACCCGAGAGGCAATCTGAAAACTTTGTAAAAACGGCGCACAAGTGTGCGCGCAATTTGGCTATGGGCGACGACGTCAAAAACTCCACACCCGAGGCCTCAAATTCAAAAACCGTCTCGACACATTTGATTCTATGGCCAATTCAGTGAGGGATGCAAACCTGGGAGACAATCTGAAAACTTTGTAAAAATGGAACACAACCATGCGCGCAAGTTTGGCTATGGGCGACGACGTCAAAAACTCCGCACCCGAGGCCTCAAATTCAAAAACCGTCTCGACACAATTGATTCTATGGCCAATTTAGTGAGGGATGCAAACCTGGGAGGCAATCTGAAAACTTTGTAAAAACGGCACACAACCATGCGCGCAAGTTTGGCTTTGGGCGACGACGTCAAAAACTCCGCACCCGAGGCCTCAAATTAAAAAACCGTCTCGACACAATTGATTCTATGGCCAATTCAGCTGGTAATGAAAACCCGAGAGGCAATCTGAAAACTTTGTAAAAACGGCGCACAAGTGTGCGCGCAATTTGGCTATGGGCGACGACGTCAAAAACTCCGCACCCGATGCCTCAAATTCAAAAACCGTCTCAAAACAATTGATTCTATGGCCAATTCAGCTGGGGATGAAAACCCGAGAGGCAATCTGAAAACTTTGTAAAAACGGCGCACAAGTGTGCGCGCAATTTGGCTATGGGCGACGACGTCAAAAACTCCACACCCGAGGCCTCAAATTCAAAAACCGTCTCGACACATTTGATTCTATGGCCAATTCAGTGAGGGATGCAAACCTGGGAGACAATCTGAAAACTTTGTAAAAATGGAACACAACCATGCGCGCAAGTTTGGCTATGGGCGACGACGTCAAAAACTCCGCACCCGAGGCCTCAAATTCAAAAACCGTCTCGACACAATTGATTCTATGGCCAATTTAGTGAGGGATGCAAACCTGGGAGGCAATCTGAAAACTTTGTAAAAACGGCACACAACCATGCGCGCAAGTTTGGCTATGGGCGACGACGTCAAAAACTCCGCACCTGAGGCCTCAAATTCAAAAACTGTCTCGACACAATTGATTCTATGGCCAATTCAGCTGGGAATGAAAACCCGAGAGGCAATCTGAAAACTTTGTAAAAACGGCGCACAAGTGTGCGCGCAATTTGGCTATGGGCGACGACGTCAAAAACTCCACACCCGAGGCCTCAAATTCAAAAACCGTCTCGACACATTTGATTCTATGGCCAATTCAGTGAGGAATGCAAACCTGGGAGACAATCTGAAAACTTTGTAAAAATGGAACACAACCATGCGCGCAAGTTTGGCTATGGGCGACGACGTCAAAAACTCCGCACCCGAGGCCTCAAATTCAAAAACCGTCTCGACACAATTGATTCTATGGCCAATTTAGTGAGGGATGCAAACCTGGGAGGCAATCTGAAAACTTTGTAAAAACGGCACACAACCATGCGCGCAAGTTTGGCTTTGGGCGACGACGTCAAAAACTCCGCACCCGAGGCCTCAAATTAAAAAACCGTCTCGACACAATTGATTCTATGGCCAATTCAGCTGGTAATGAAAACCCGAGAGGCAATCTGAAAACTTTGTAAAAACGGCGCACAAGTGTGCGCGCAATTTGGCTATGGGCGACGACGTCAAAAACTCCGCACCCGATGCCTCAAATTCAAAAACCGTCTCAAAACAATTGATTCTATGGCCAATTCAGCTGGGGATGAAAACCCGAGAGGCAATCTGAAAACTTTGTAAAAACGGCGCACAAGTGTGCGCGCAATTTGGCTATGGGCGACGACGTCAAAAACTCCACACCCGAGGCCTCAAATTCAAAAACCGTCTCGACACATTTGATTCTATGGCCAATTCAGTGAGGGATGCAAACCTGGGAGACAATCTGAAAACTTTGTAAAAATGGAACACAACCATGCGCGCAAGTTTGGCTATGGGCGACGACGTCAAAAACTCCGCACCCGAGGCCTCAAATTCAAAAACCGTCTCGACACAATTGATTCTATGGCCAATTTAGTGAGGGATGCAAACCTGGGAGGCAATCTGAAAACTTTGTAAAAACGGCACACAACCATGCGCGCAAGTTTGGCTATGGGCGACGACGTCAAAAACTCCGCACCTGAGGCCTCAAATTCAAAAACTGTCTCGACACAATTGATTCTATGGCCAATTCAGCTGGAAGTGCAAACCCGAGAGGCAATCTGAAAACTTTGTAAAAACGGCGCACAAGTGTGCGCGCAATTTGGCTATGGGCGACGACGTCAAAAACTCCGCACCCGAGGCCTCAAATTCAAAAATTTTCTCGACACAATTGATTATATGGCCAATTCAACTGGAAGTGCAAACCCGAGAGGCAATCTGAAAACTTTGTAAAAACGGCGCACAAGTGTGCGCGCAATTTGGCTATGGGCGACGACGTCAAAAACTCCGCACCCGAGGCCTCAAATTCAAAAAACCGTCTCGACACATTTGATTCTATGGCCAATTCAGTGAGGGATGCAAACCTGGGAGGCAATCTGAAAACTTTGTAAAAACGGCACACAACCATGCGCGCAAGTTTGGCTATGGGCGACGACGTCAAAAACTCCGCACCCGAGGCCTCAAATTCAAAAACCGTCTCGACACAATTGATTCTATGGCCAATTTAGTGAGGGATGCAAACCTGGGAGGCAATCTGAAAACTTTGTAAAAACGGCACACAACCATGCGCGCAAGTTTGGCTTTGGGCGACGACGTCAAAAACTCCGCACCCGAGGCCTCAAATTAAAAAACCGTCTCGACACAATTGATTCTATGGCCAATTCAGCTGGTAATGAAAACCCGAGAGGCAATCTGAAAACTTTGTAAAAACGGCGCACAAGTGTGCGCGCAATTTGGCTATGGGCGACGACGTCAAAAACTCCGCACCCGAGGCCTCAAATTCAAAAACCGTCTCAAACAATTGATTCTATGGCCAATTCAGCTGGGAATGAAAACCCGAGAGGCAATCTGAAAACTTTGTAAAAACGGCGCACAAGTGTGCGCGCAATTTGGCTATGGGCGACGACGTCAAAAACTCCACACCCGAGGCCTCAAATTCAAAAACCGTCTCGACACATTTGATTCTATGGCCAATTCAGTGAGGGATGCAAACCTGGGAGACAATCTGAAAACTTTGTAAAAATGGAACACAACCATGCGCGCAAGTTTGGCTATGGGCGACGACGTCAAAAACTCCGCACCCGAGGCCTCAAATTCAAAAACCGTCTCGACACAATTGATTCTATGGCCAATTTAGTGAGGGATGCAAACCTGGGAGGCAATCTGAAAACTTTGTAAAAACGGCACACAACCATGCGCGCAAGTTTGGCTTTGGGCGACGACGTCAAAAACTCCGCACCCGAGGCCTCAAATTAAAAAACCGTCTTGACACAATTGATTCTATGGCCAATTCAGCTGGTAATGAAAACCCGAGAGGCAATCTGAAAACTTTGTAAAAACGGCGCACAAGTGTGCGCGCAATTTGGCTATGGGCGACGACGTCAAAAACTCCGCGCCCGAGGCCTCAAATTCAAAAACCGTCTCAAACAATTGATTCTATGGCCAATTCAGCTGGGAATGAAAACTCGAGAGGCAATCTGAAAACTTTGTAAAAACGGCGCACAAGTGTGCGCGCAATTTGGCTATGGGCGACGACGTCAAAAACTCCACACCCGAGGCCTCAAATTCAAAAACCGTCTCGACACATTTGATTCTATGGCCAATTCAGTGAGGGATGCAAACCTGGGAGACAATCTGAAAACTTTGTAAAAATGGAACACAACCATGCGCGCAAGTTTGGCTATGGGCGACGACGTCAAAAACTCCGCACCCGAGGCCTCAAATTCAAAAACCGTCTCGACACAATTGATTCTATGGCCAATTTAGTGAGGGATGCAAACCTGGGAGGCAATCTGAAAACTTTGTAAAAACGGCACACAACCATGCGCGCAAGTTTGGCTTTGGGCGACGACGTCAAAAACTCCGCACCCGAGGCCTCAAATTAAAAAACCGTATCGACACAATTGATTCTATGGCCAATTCAGCTGGTAATGAAAACCCGAGAGGCAATCTGAAAACTTTGTAAAAACGGCGCACAAGTGTGCGCGCAATTTGGCTATGGGCGACGACGTCAAAAACTCCGCACCCGAGGCCTCAAATTCAAAAACCGTCTCAAACAATTAATTCTATGGCCAATTCAGCTGGGAATGAAAACCCGAGAGGCAATCTGAAAACTTTGTAAAAACGGCGCACAAGTGTGCGCGCAATTTGGCTATGGGCGACGACGTCAAAAACTCCACACCCGAGGCCTCAAATTCAAAAACCGTCTCGACACATTTGATTCTATGGCCAATTCAGTGAGGGATGCAAACCTGGGAGACAATCTGAAAACTTTGTAAAAATGGAACACAACCATGCGCGCAAGTTTGGCTATGGGCGACGACGTCAAAAACTCCGCACCCGAGGCCTCAAATTCAAAAACCGTCTCGACACAATTGATTCTATGGCCAATTTAGTGAGGGATGCAAACCTGGGAGGCAATCTGAAAACTTTGTAAAAACGGCACACAACCATGCGCGCAAGTTTGGCTTTGGGCGACGACGTCAAAAACTCCGCACCCGAGGCCTCAAATTAAAAAACCGTATCGACACAATTGATTCTATGGCCAATTCAGCTGGTAATGAAAACCCGAGAGGCAATCTGAAAACTTTGTAAAAACGGCGCACAATTGTGCGCGCAATTTGGCTATGGGCGACGACGTCAAAAACTCCGCACCCGAGGCCTCAAATTCAAAAACCGTCTCAAACAATTGATTCTATGGCCAATTCAGCTGGGAATGAAAACCCGAGAGGCAATCTGAAAACTTTGTAAAAACGGCGCACAAGTGTGCGCGCAATTTGGCTATGGGCGACGACGTCAAAAACTCCACACCCGAGGCCTCAAATTCAAAAACCGTCTCGACACATTTGATTCTATGGCCAATTCAGTGAGGGATGCAAACCTGGGAGACAATCTGAAAACTTTGTAAAAACGGCGCACAAGTGTGCGCGCAATTTGGCTATGGGCGACGACGTCAAAAACTCCTCACCCGAGGCCTCAAATTCAAAAACCGTCTCGACACAATTGATTCTATGGCCAATTTAGTGAGGGATGCAAACCTGGGAGGCAATCTGAAAACTTTGTAAAAACGGCACACAACCATGCGCGCAAGTTTGGCTTTGGGCGACGACGTCAAAAACTCCGCACCCGAGGCCTCAAATTAAAAAACCGTCTCGACACAATTGATTCTATGGCCAATTCAGCTGGTAATGAAAACCCGAGAGGCAATCTGAAAACTTTGTAAAAACGGCGCACAAGTGTGCGCGCAATTTGGCTATGGGCGACGACGTCAAAAACTCCGCACCCGAGGCCTCAAATTCAAAAACCGTCTCAAACAATTGATTCTATGGCCAATTCAGCTGGAAATGAAAACCCGAGAGGCAATCTGAAAACTTTGTAAAAACGGCGCACAAGTGTGCGCGCAATTTGGCTATGGGCGACGACGTCAAAAACTCCGCACCCGAGGCCTCAAATTCAAAAATTTTCTCGACACAATTGATTCTATGGCCAATTCAACTGCAAGTGCAAACCCGAGAGGCAATCTGAAAACTTTGTAAAAACGGCGCACAAGTGTGCGCGCAATTTGGCTATGGGCGACGACGTCAAAAACTCTGCACCATAGGCCTCAAATTCAAAAACCGTCTCAAACAATTGATTCTATGGCCAATTCAGCTGGGAATGAAAACCCGAGAGGCAATCTGAAAACTTTGTAAAAACGGCGCACAAGTGTGCGCGCAATTTGGCTATGGGCGACGACGTCAAAAACTCCGCACCCGAGGCCTCAAATTCAAAAATTTTCTCGACACAATTGATTCTATGGCCAATTCAAGTGCAAACCCGAGAGGCAATCTGAAAACTTTGTAAAAACGGCGCACAAGTGTGCGCGCAATTTGGCTATGGGCGACGACGTCAAAAACTCCACACCCGAGGCCTCAAATTCAAAAACCGTCTCGACACATTTGATTCTATGGCCAATTCAGTGAGGGATGCAAACCTGGGAGACAATCTGAAAACTTTGTAAAAATGGAACACAACCATGCGCGCAAGTTTGGCTATGGGCGACGACGTAAAAAACTCCGCACCCGAGGCCTCAAATTCAAAAACCGTCTCGACACAATTGATTCTATGGCCAATTTAGTGAGGGATGCAAACCTGGGAGGCAATCTGAAAACTTTGTAAAAACGGCACACAACCATGCGCGCAAGTTTGGCTATGGGCGACGACGTCAAAAACTCCGCACCTGAGGCCTCAAATTCAAAAACTGTCTCGACACAATTGATTCTATGGCCAATTCAGCTGGAAGTGCAAACCCGAGAGGCAATCTGAAAACTTTGTAAAAACGGCGCACAAGTGTGCGCGCAATTTGGCTATGGGCGACGACGTCAAAAACTCCGCACCCGAGGCCTCAAATTCAAAAATTTTCTCGACACAATTGATTATATGGCCAATTCAACTGGAAGTGCAAACCCGAGAGGCAATCTGAAAACTTTGTAAAAACGGCGCACAAGTGTGCGCGCAATTTGGCTATGGGCGACGACGTCAAAAACTCCGCACCCGAGGCCTCAAATTCAAAAACCGTCTCAAACAATTGATTCTATGGCCAATTCAGCTGGGAATGAAAACCCGAGAGGCAATCTGAAAACTTTGTAAAAACGGCGCACAAGTGTGCGCGCAATTTGGCTATGGGCGACGACGTCAAAAACTCCACACCCGAGGCCTCAAATTCAAAAACCGTCTCGACACATTTGATTCTATGGCCAATTCAGTGAGGGATGCAAACCTGGGAGACAATCTGAAAACTTTGTAAAAATGGAACACAACCATGCGCGCAAGTTTGGCTATGGGCGACGACGTCAAAAACTCCGCACCCGAGGCCTCAAATTCAAAAACCGTCTCGACACAATTGATTCTATGGCCAATTTAGTGAGGGATGCAAACCTGGGAGGCAATCTGAAAACTTTGTAAAAACGGCACACAACCATGCGCGCAAGTTTGGCTTTGGGCGACGACGTCAAAAACTCCGCACCCGAGGCCTCAAATTAAAAAACCGTCTTGACACAATTGATTCTATGGCCAATTCAGCTGGTAATGAAAACCCGAGAGGCAATCTGAAAACTTTGTAAAAACGGCGCACAAGTGTGCGCGCAATTTGGCTATGGGCGACGACGTCAAAAACTCCGCACCCGAGGCCTCAAATTCAAAAACCGTCTCAAACAATTGATTCTATGGCCAATTCAGCTGGGAATGAAAACCCGAGAGGCAATCTGAAAACTTTGTAAAAACGGCGCACAAGTGTGCGCGCAATTTGGCTATGGGCGACGACGTCAAAAACTCCACACCCGAGGCCTCAAATTCAAAAACCGTCTCGACACATTTGATTCTATGGCCAATTCAGTGAGGGATGCAAACCTGGGAGACAATCTGAAAACTTTGTAAAAATGGAACACAACCATGCGCGCAAGTTTGGCTATGGGCGACGACGTCAAAAACTCCGCACCCGAGGCCTCAAATTCAAAAACCGTCTCGACACAATTGATTCTATGGCCAATTTAGTGAGGGATGCAAACCTGGGAGGCAATCTGAAAACTTTGTAAAAACGGCACACAACCATGCGCGCAAGTTTGGCTTTGGGCGACGACGTCAAAAACTCCGCACCCGAGGCCTCAAATTAAAAAACCGTATCGACACAATTGATTCTATGGCCAATTCAGCTGGTAATGAAAACCCGAGAGGCAATCTGAAAACTTTGTAAAAACGGCGCACAAGTGTGCGCGCAATTTGGCTATGGGCGACGACGTCAAAAACTCCGCACCCGAGGCCTCAAATTCAAAAACCGTCTCGACACAATTGATTCTATGGCCAATTCAGCTGGTAATGAAAACCCGAGAGGCAATCTGAAAACTTTGTAAAAACGGCGCACAAGTGTGCGCGCAATTTGGCTATGGGCGACGACGTCAAAAACTCCGCACCCGAGGCCTCAAATTCAAAAACCGTCTCAAACAATTGATTCTATGGCCAATTCAGCTGGAAATGAAAACCCGAGAGGCAATCTGAAAACTTTGTAAAAACGGCGCACAAGTGTGCGCGCAATTTGGCTATGGGCGACGACGTCAAAAACTCCGCACCCGAGGCCTCAAATTCAAAAATTTTCTCGACACAATTGATTCTATGGCCAATTCAACTGCAAGTGCAAACCCGAGAGGCAATCTGAAAACTTTGTAAAAACGGCGCACAAGTGTGCGCGCAATTTGGCTATGGGCGACGACGTCAAAAACTCTGCACCATAGGCCTCAAATTCAAAAACCGTCTCAAACAATTGATTCTATGGCCAATTCAGCTGGGAATGAAAACCCGAGAGGCAATCTGAAAACTTTGTAAAAACGGCGCACAAGTGTGCGCGCAATTTGGCTATGGGCGACGACGTCAAAAACTCCGCACCCGAGGCCTCAAATTCAAAAATTTTCTCGACACAATTGATTCTATGGCCAATTCAAGTGCAAACCCGAGAGGCAATCTGAAAACTTTGTAAAAACGGCGCACAAGTGTGCGCGCAATTTGGCTATGGGCGACGACGTCAAAAACTCCACACCCGAGGCCTCAAATTCAAAAACCGTCTCGACACATTTGATTCTATGGCCAATTCAGTGAGGGATGCAAACCTGGGAGACAATCTGAAAACTTTGTAAAAATGGAACACAACCATGCGCGCAAGTTTGGCTATGGGCGACGACGTAAAAAACTCCGCACCCGAGGCCTCAAATTCAAAAACCGTCTCGACACAATTGATTCTATGGCCAATTTAGTGAGGGATGCAAACCTGGGAGGCAATCTGAAAACTTTGTAAAAACGGCACACAACCATGCGCGCAAGTTTGGCTATGGGCGACGACGTCAAAAACTCCGCACCTGAGGCCTCAAATTCAAAAACTGTCTCGACACAATTGATTCTATGGCCAATTCAGCTGGAAGTGCAAACCCGAGAGGCAATCTGAAAACTTTGTAAAAACGGCGCACAAGTGTGCGCGCAATTTGGCTATGGGCGACGACGTCAAAAACTCCGCACCCGAGGCCTCAAATTCAAAAATTTTCTCGACACAATTGATTATATGGCCAATTCAACTGGAAGTGCAAACCCGAGAGGCAATCTGAAAACTTTGTAAAAACGGCGCACAAGTGTGCGCGCAATTTGGCTATGGGCGACGACGTCAAAAACTCCGCACCCGAGGCCTCAAATTCAAAAACCGTCTCAAACAATTGATTCTATGGCCAATTCAGCTGGGAATGAAAACCCGAGAGGCAATCTGAAAACTTTGTAAAAACGGCGCACAAGTGTGCGCGCAATTTGGCTATGGGCGACGACGTCAAAAACTCCACACCCGAGGCCTCAAATTCAAAAACCGTCTCGACACATTTGATTCTATGGCCAATTCAGTGAGGGATGCAAACCTGGGAGACAATCTGAAAACTTTGTAAAAATGGAACACAACCATGCGCGCAAGTTTGGCTATGGGCGACGACGTCAAAAACTCCGCACCCGAGGCCTCAAATTCAAAAACCGTCTCGACACAATTGATTCTATGGCCAATTTAGTGAGGGATGCAAACCTGGGAGGCAATCTGAAAACTTTGTAAAAACGGCACACAACCATGCGCGCAAGTTTGGCTTTGGGCGACGACGTCAAAAACTCCGCACCCGAGGCCTCAAATTAAAAAACCGTCTTGACACAATTGATTCTATGGCCAATTCAGCTGGTAATGAAAACCCGAGAGGCAATCTGAAAACTTTGTAAAAACGGCGCACAAGTGTGCGCGCAATTTGGCTATGGGCGACGACGTCAAAAACTCCGCACCCGAGGCCTCAAATTCAAAAACCGTCTCAAACAATTGATTCTATGGCCAATTCAGCTGGGAATGAAAACCCGAGAGGCAATCTGAAAACTTTGTAAAAACGGCGCACAAGTGTGCGCGCAATTTGGCTATGGGCGACGACGTCAAAAACTCCACACCCGAGGCCTCAAATTCAAAAACCGTCTCGACACATTTGATTCTATGGCCAATTCAGTGAGGGATGCAAACCTGGGAGACAATCTGAAAACTTTGTAAAAATGGAACACAACCATGCGCGCAAGTTTGGCTATGGGCGACGACGTCAAAAACTCCGCACCCGAGGCCTCAAATTCAAAAACCGTCTCGACACAATTGATTCTATGGCCAATTTAGTGAGGGATGCAAACCTGGGAGGCAATCTGAAAACTTTGTAAAAACGGCACACAACCATGCGCGCAAGTTTGGCTTTGGGCGACGACGTCAAAAACTCCGCACCCGAGGCCTCAAATTAAAAAACCGTATCGACACAATTGATTCTATGGCCAATTCAGCTGGTAATGAAAACCCGAGAGGCAATCTGAAAACTTTGTAAAAACGGCGCACAAGTGTGCGCGCAATTTGGCTATGGGCGACGACGTCAAAAACTCCGCACCCGAGGCCTCAAATTCAAAAACCGTCTCAAACAATTAATTCTATGGCCAATTCAGCTGGGAATGAAAACCCGAGAGGCAATCTGAAAACTTTGTAAAAACGGCGCACAAGTGTGCGCGCAATTTGGCTATGGGCGACGACGTCAAAAACTCCACACCCGAGGCCTCAAATTCAAAAACCGTCTCGACACATTTGATTCTATGGCCAATTCAGTGAGGGATGCAAACCTGGGAGACAATCTGAAAACTTTGTAAAAATGGAACACAACCATGCGCGCAAGTTTGGCTATGGGCGACGACGTCAAAAACTCCGCACCCGAGGCCTCAAATTCAAAAACCGTCTCGACACAATTGATTCTATGGCCAATTTAGTGAGGGATGCAAACCTGGGAGGCAATCTGAAAACTTTGTAAAAACGGCACACAACCATGCGCGCAAGTTTGGCTTTGGGCGACGACGTCAAAAACTCCGCACCCGAGGCCTCAAATTAAAAAACCGTATCGACACAATTGATTCTATGGCCAATTCAGCTGGTAATGAAAAGCCGAGAGGCAATCTGAAAACTTTGTAAAAACGGCGCACAAGTGTGCGCGCAATTTGGCTATGGGCGACGACGTCAAAAACTCCGCACCCGAGGCCTCAAATTCAAAAACCGTCTCAAACAGTTGATTCTATGGCCAATTCAGCTGGGAATGAAAACCCGAGAGGCAATCTGAAAACTTTGTAAAAACGGCGCACAAGTGTGCGCGCAATTTGGCTATGGGCGACGACGTCAAAAACTCCACACCCGAGGCCTCAAATTCAAAAACCGTCTCGACACATTTGATTCTATGGCCAATTCAGTGAGGGATGCAAACCTGGGAGACAATCTGAAAACTTTGTAAAAATGGAACACAACCATGCGCGCAAGTTTGGCTATGGGCGACGACGTCAAAAACTCCGCACCCGAGGCCTCAAATTCAAAAACCGTCTCGACACAATTGATTCTTTGGCCAATTCAGTGAGGGATGCAAACCTGGGAGGCAATCTGAAAACTTTGTAAAAACGGCACACAACCATGCGCGCAAGTTTGGCTTTGGGCGACGACGTCAAAAACTCCGCACCCGAGGCCTCAAATTAAAAAACCGTCTCGACACAATTGATTCTATGGCCAATTCAGCTGGTAATGAAAACCCGAGAGGCAATCTGAAAACTTTGTAAAAACGGCGCACAAGTGTGCGCGCAATTTGGCTATGGGCGACGACGTCAAAAACTCCGCACCCGAGGCCTCAAATTCAAAAACCGTCTCAAACAATTGATTCTATGGCCAATTCAGCTGGGAATGAAAACCCGAGAGGCAATCTGAAAACTTTGTAAAAACGGCGCACAAGTGTGCGCGCAATTTGGCTATGGGCGACGACGTCAAAAACTCCGCACCCGAGGCCTCAAATTCAAAAATTTTCTCGACACAATTGATTCTATGGCCAATTCAACTGCAAGTGCAAACCCGAGAGGCAATCTGAAAACTTTGTAAAAACGGCGCACAAGTGTGCGCGCAATTTGGCTATGGGCGACGACGTCAAAAACTCTGCACCATAGGCCTCAAATTCAAAAAATTTCTCGACACAATTGATTCTATGGCCAATTCAGCTAGAAGTGCAAACCCGAGAGGCAATCTGAAAACTTTGTAAAAACGGCGCACAAGTGTGCGCGCAATTTGGCTATGGGCGACGACGTCAAAAACTCCGCACCATAGGCCTCAAATTCAAAAAATTTCTCGACACAATTGATTCTATGGCCAATTCAGCTAGAAGTGCAAATCCGAGAGGCAATTTGAAAACTTTGTAAAAACGGCGCACAAGTGTGCGCGCAATTTGGCTATGGGCGACGACGTAAAAAACTCCGCACCCGAGGCCTCAAATTCAAAAAATTTCTCGACACAATTGATTCTATGGCCAATTCAGTGAGGGATGCAAACCTGGGAGGCAATCTAAAAACTATGTAAAAACGGCACACAACCATGCGCGCAAGTTTGGCTTTGGGCGACGACGTCAAAAACTCTGCACCCGAGGCCTCAAATTCAAAAACTTTCTCGACACAATTGATTCTATAGCCAATTCAGCTGGAAATGCAAACCCGAGAGGCAATCTAAAAACTTTGTAAAAACGGCGCACAAGTGTGCGCGCAATTTGGCTATGGGCGACGACGTCAAAAACTCCGCACCCGGGGACTCAAATTCAAAAACCGTCTCGACATAATTGATTCTATGGCCAATTCATTGAGGGATGCAAACCTGGGAGGCAATCTGAAAACTTTGTAAAAACGACACACAACCATGCGCGCAAGTTTGGCTATGGGCGACGACGTCAAAAACTCCGCACCCGAGGCCTCAAATTCAAAAACCGTCTCGACACAATTAATTCTATGGCCAATTCAGTGAGGGATGCAAACCTGGGAGGCAATCTGAAAACTTTGTAAAAACGGCACACAACCATGCGCGCAAGTTTGGCTATGAGCGACGACGTCAAAAACTCCGAACCCGAGGCCTCAAATTCAAAAACCGTCTCGACACAATTGATTCTATGGCCAATTCAGCTGGTAATGAAAACCCGAGAGGCAATCTGAAAACTTTGTAAAAACGGCGCACAAGTGTGCTCGCAATTTGGCTATGGGCGACGACGTCAAAAACTCCGCACCCGAGGCCTCAAATTTAAAAACCGTCTCGACACAATTTATTCTATGGCCAATTCAGCTGGGAATGCAAACCCGAGAGGCAATTTGAAAAGTTTGTAAAAATGGCGCACAAGTGTGCGCGCAATTTGGCTATGGGCGACGACGTCAAAAACTCCGCACCCGAGGCCTCAAATTCAAAAACCGTCTCGACACATTTGATTCTATGGCCAATTCAGTGAGGGATGCAAACCTGGGAGGCAATCTGAAAACTTTGTATAAACGGCACACAACCATGCGCGCAAGTTTGGCTATGGGCGACGACGTCAAAAACTCCGCACCCGAGGCCTCAAATTCAAAAACTGTCTCGACACAATTGATTCTATGGCCAATTCAGCTGGAAGTGCAAACCCGAGAGGCAATCTGAAAACTTTGTAAAAACGGCGCACAAGTGTGCGCGCAATTTGGCTATGGGCGACGACGTCAAAAACTCCGCACCCGAGGCCTCAAATTCAAAAATTTTCTCGACACAATTGATTCTATGGCCAATTCAACAGGAAGTGCAAACCCGAGAGGCAATCTGAAAACTTTGTAAAAACGGCGCACAAGTGTGCGCGCAATTTGGCTATGGGCGACGACGTCAAAAACTCCGCACCCGAGGCCTCAAATTCAAAAACCGTGTCGACACATTTGATTCTATGGCCAATTCAGTGAGGGATGCAAACCTGGGAGGCAATCTGAAAACTTTGTAAAAACGGCACACAACCATGCGCGCAAGTTTGGCTATGGGCGACGACGTCAAAAACACCGCACCCGAGGCCTCAAATTCAAAAACCGTCTCGACACAATTGATTCTATGGCCAATTTAGTGAGGGATGCAAACCTGGAAGGCAATCTGAAAACTTTGTAAAAACGGCACACAACCATGCGCGCAAGTTTGGCTTTGGGCGACGACGTCAAAACCTCCGCACCCGAGGCCTCAAATTAAAAAACCGTCTCGACACAATTGATTCTATGGCCAATTCAGCTGGTAATGAAAACCCGAGAGGCAATCTGAAAACTTTGTAAAAACAGCGCACAAGTGTGCGCGCAATTTGGCTATGGGCGACGACGTCAAAAACTCCGCACCCGAGGCCTCAAATTCAAAAATTTTCTCGACACAATTGATTCTATGGCCAATTCAACTGCAAGTGCAAACCCGAGAGGCAATCTGAAAACTTTGTAAAAACGGCGCACAAGTGTGCGCGCAATTTGGCTATGGGCGACGACGTCAAAAACTCTGCACCATAGGCCTCAAATTCAAAAAATTTCTCGACACAATTGATTCTATGGCCAATTCAGCTAGAAGTGCAAACCCGAGAGGCAATCTGAAAACTTTGTAAAAACGGCGCACAAGTGTTCGCGCAATTTGGCTATGGGCGACGACGTCAAAAACTCCGCACCATAGGCCTTAAATTCAAAAAATTTCTCGACACAATTGATTCTATGGCCAATTCAGCTAGAAGTGCAAACCCGAGAGGCAATCTGAAAACTTTTTAAAATCGGCGCACAAGTGTGCGCGCAATTTGGCTATGGGCGACGACGTCAAAAACTCCGCACCCGAGGCCTCAAATTCAAAAAATTTCTCGACACAATTGATTCTATGGCCAATTCAACTGGAAGTGCAAACCCGAGAGGCAATCTGAAAACTTTGTAAAAACGGCGCACAAGTGTGCGCACAATTTGGCTATGGGCGACGACGTCAAAAACTCTGCACCCGAGGCCTCAAATTCAAAAACCGTCTCGACACATTTGATTATATGGCCAATTCAGTGAGGGATGCAAACCTGGGAGGCAATCTGAAAACTTTGTAAAAACGGCACACAACCATGCGCGCAAGTTTGGCTATGGGCGACGACGTCAAAAACTCCGCACCTGAGGCCTCAAATTCAAAAACTGTCTCGACACAATTGATTATATGGCCAATTCAGCTGGAAGTGCAAACCCGAGAGGTAATCTGAAAACTTTGTAAAAACGGCGCACAAGTGTGCGCGCAATTTGGCTATGGGCGACGACGTCAAAAACTCCGCACCCGAGGCCTCAAATTCAAAAATTTTCTCGACACAATTGATTATATGGCCAATTCAACTGGAAGTGCAAACCCGAGAGGCAATCTGAAAACTTTGTAAAAACGGTGCACAAGTGTGCGCGCAATTTGGCTATGGGCGACGACGTCAAAAACTCCGCACCCGAGGCCTCAAATTCAAAAAACCGTCTCGACACATTTGATTCTATGGCCAATTCAGTGAGGGATGCAAACCTGGGAGGCAATCTGAAAACTTTGTAAAAACGGCACACAACCATGCGCGCAAGTTTGGCTATGGGCGACGACGTCAAAAACTCCGCACCCGAGGCCTCAAATTCAAAAACCGTCTCGACACAATTGATTCTATGGCCAATTTAGTGAGGGATGCAAACCTGGGAGGCAATTTGAAAACTTTGTAAAAACGGCACACAACCATGCGCGCAAGTTTGGCTTTGGGCGACGACGTCAAAAACTCCGCACCCGAGGCCTCAAATTAAAAAACTGTCTCGACACAATTGATTCTATGGCCAATTCAGCTGGTAATGAAAACCCGAGAGGCAATCTGAAAACTTTGTAAAAACGGCGCACAAGTGTGCGCGCAATTTGGCTATGGGCGACGACGTCAAAAACTCCGCACCCGAGGCCTCAAATTCAAAAACCGTCTCAAACAATTGATTCTATGGCCAATTCAGCTGGGAATGAAAACCCGAGAGGCAATCTGAAAACTTTGTAAAAACGGCGCACAAGTGTGCGCGCAATTTGGCTATGGGCGACGACATCAAAAACTCCACACCCGAGGCCTCAAATTCAAAAACCGTCTCGACACATTTGATTCTATGGCCAATTCAGTGAGGGATGCAAACCTGGGAGACAATCTGAAAACTTTGTAAAAATGGAACACAACCATGCGCGCAAGTTTGGCTATGGGCGACGACGTCAAAAACTCCGCACCCGAGGCCTCAAATTCAAAAACCGTCTCGACACAATTGATTCTATGGCCAATTTAGTGGGGGATGCAAACCTGGGAGGCAATCTGAAAACTTTGTAAAAACGGCACACAACCATGCGCGCAAGTTTGGCTTTGGGCGACGACGTCAAAAACTCCGCACCCGAGGCCTCAAATTAAAAAACCGTCTCGACACAATTGATTCTATGGCCAATTCAGCTGGGAATGAAAACCCGAGAGGCAATCTGAAAACTTTGTAAAAACGGCGCACAAGTGTGCGCGCAATTTGGCTATGGGCGACGACGTCAAAAACTCCGCACCCGAGGCCTCAAATTCAAAAATTTTCTCGACACAATTGATTCTATGGCCAATTCAACTGCAAGTGCAAACCCGAGAGGCAATCTGAAAACTTTGTAAAAACGGCGCACAAGTGTGCGCGCAATTTGGCTATGGGCGACGACGTCAAAAACTCTGCACCATAGGCCTCAAATTCAAAAAATTTCTCGACACAATTGATTCTATGGCCAATTCAGCTAGAAGTGCAAACCCGAGAGGCAATCTGAAAACTTTGTAAAAACGGCGCACAAATGTGCGCGCAATTTGGCTATGGGCGACGACGTCAAAAACTCCGCACCATAGGCCTCAAATTCAAAAAATTTCTCGACACAATTGATTCTATGGCCAATTCAGCTAGAAGTGCAAATCCGAGAGGCAATCTGAAAACTTTGTAAAAACGGCGCACAAGTGTGCGCGCAATTTGGCTATGGGCGACGACGTCAAAAACTCCGCACCCGAGGCCTCAAATTCAAAAAATTTCTCGACACAATTGATTCTATGGCCAATTCAACTGGAAGTGCAAACCCAAGAGGCAATCTGAAAACTTTGTAAAAACTGCGCACAAGTGTGCGCGCAATTTGGCTATGGGCGACGACGTCAAAAAGTCCGCACCCGAGGCCTCTAATTCAAAAACCGTCTCGACACAATTGATTCCATGGCCAATTCAGCTAGAAGTGCAAACCCGAGAGGCAATCTGAAAACTTTGTAAAAACGGCGCACAAGTGTGCGCGCAAATTGGCTATGGGCGACGACGTAAAAATCTCCACACCCGAGGCCTCAAATTCAAAAAATTTCTCGACACAATTGATTCTATGGCCAATTCAACTGGAAGTGCAAACCCGAGAGGCAATCTGAAAACTTTGTAAAAATGGCGCACAAGTGTGCGCGCAATTTGGCTATGGGCGACAACGTCAAAAACTCCGCACCCGAGGCCTCAAATTCAAAAACCGTCTTGACACAATTGATTCTATGGCCAATTCAGTGAGGGATGCAAACCTGGGAGGCAATCTGAAAACTTTGTAAAAACGGCACACAACCATGCGCGCAAGTTTGGCTTTGGGCGACGACGTCAAAAACTCCGCACCCGAGGCCTCAAATTAAAAAACCGTCTCGACACAATTGATTCTATGGCCAATTCAGCTGGGAATGAAAACCCGAGAGGCAATCTGAAAACTTTGTAAAAACGGCGCACAAGTGTGCGCGCAATTTGGCTATGGGCGACGACGTCAAAAACTCCGCACCCGAGGCCTCAAATTCAAAAATTTTCTCGACACAATTGATTCTATGGCCAATTCAACTGCAAGTGCAAACCCGAGAGGCAATCTGAAAACTTTGTAAAAACGGCGCACAAGTGTGCGCGCAATTTGGCTATGGGCGACGACGTCAAAAACTCTGCACCATAGGCCTCAAATTCAAAAAATTTCTCGACACAATTGATTCTATGGCCAATTCAGCTAGAAGTGCAAATCCGAGAGGCAATCTGAAAACTTTGTAAAAACGGCGCACAAGTGTGCGCGCAATTTGGCTATGGGCGACGACGTCAAAAACTCCGCACCCGAGGCCTCAAATTCAAAAAATTTCTCGACACAATTGATTCTATGGCCAATTCAACTGGAAGTGCAAACCCGAGAGGCAATCTGAAAACTTTGTAAAAACGGCGCACAAGTGTGCGCACAATTTGGCTATGGGCGACGACGTCAAAAACTCTGCACCCGAGGCCTCAAATTCAAAAACCGTCTCGACACATTTGATTATATGGCCAATTCAGTGAGGGATGCAAACCTGGGAGGCAATCTGAAAACTTTGTAAAAACGGCACACAACCATGCGCGCAAGTTTGGCTATGGGCGACGACGTCAAAAACTCCGCACCTGAGGCCTCAAATTCAAAAACTGTCTCGACACAATTGATTATATGGCCAATTCAGCTGGAAGTGCAAACCCGAGAGGTAATCTGAAAACTTTGTAAAAACGGCGCACAAGTGTGCGCGCAATTTGGCTATGGGCGACGACGTCAAAAACTCCGCACCCGAGGCCTCAAATTCAAAAATTTTCTCGACACAATTGATTATATGGCCAATTCAACTGGAAGTGCAAACCCGAGAGGCAATCTGAAAACTTTGTAAAAACGGTGCACAAGTGTGCGCGCAATTTGGCTATGGGCGACGACGTCAAAAACTCCGCACCCGAGGCCTCAAATTCAAAAAACCGTCTCGACACATTTGATTCTATGGCCAATTCAGTGAGGGATGCAAACCTGGGAGGCAATCTGAAAACTTTGTAAAAACGGCACACAACCATGCGCGCAAGTTTGGCTATGGGCGACGACGTCAAAAACTCCGCACCCGAGGCCTCAAATTCAAAAACCGTCTCGACACAATTGATTCTATGGCCAATTTAGTGAGGGATGCAAACCTGGGAGGCAATTTGAAAACTTTGTAAAAACGGCACACAACCATGCGCGCAAGTTTGGCTTTGGGCGACGACGTCAAAAACTCCGCACCCGAGGCCTCAAATTAAAAAACTGTCTCGACACAATTGATTCTATGGCCAATTCAGCTGGTAATGAAAACCCGAGAGGCAATCTGAAAACTTTGTAAAAACGGCGCACAAGTGTGCGCGCAATTTGGCTATGGGCGACGACGTCAAAAACTCCGCACCCGAGGCCTCAAATTCAAAAACCGTCTCAAACAATTGATTCTATGGCCAATTCAGCTGGGAATGAAAACCCGAGAGGCAATCTGAAAACTTTGTAAAAACGGCGCACAAGTGTGCGCGCAATTTGGCTATGGGCGACGACATCAAAAACTCCACACCCGAGGCCTCAAATTCAAAAACCGTCTCGACACATTTGATTCTATGGCCAATTCAGTGAGGGATGCAAACCTGGGAGACAATCTGAAAACTTTGTAAAAATGGAACACAACCATGCGCGCAAGTTTGGCTATGGGCGACGACGTCAAAAACTCCGCACCCGAGGCCTCAAATTCAAAAACCGTCTCGACACAATTGATTCTATGGCCAATTTAGTGGGGGATGCAAACCTGGGAGGCAATCTGAAAACTTTGTAAAAACGGCACACAACCATGCGCGCAAGTTTGGCTTTGGGCGACGACGTCAAAAACTCCGCACCCGAGGCCTCAAATTAAAAAACCGTCTCGACACAATTGATTCTATGGCCAATTCAGCTGGGAATGAAAACCCGAGAGGCAATCTGAAAACTTTGTAAAAACGGCGCACAAGTGTGCGCGCAATTTGGCTATGGGCGACGACGTCAAAAACTCCGCACCCGAGGCCTCAAATTCAAAAATTTTCTCGACACAATTGATTCTATGGCCAATTCAACTGCAAGTGCAAACCCGAGAGGCAATCTGAAAACTTTGTAAAAACGGCGCACAAGTGTGCGCGCAATTTGGCTATGGGCGACGACGTCAAAAACTCTGCACCATAGGCCTCAAATTCAAAAAATTTCTCGACACAATTGATTCTATGGCCAATTCAGCTAGAAGTGCAAACCCGAGAGGCAATCTGAAAACTTTGTAAAAACGGCGCACAAATGTGCGCGCAATTTGGCTATGGGCGACGACGTCAAAAACTCCGCACCATAGGCCTCAAATTCAAAAAATTTCTCGACACAATTGATTCTATGGCCAATTCAGCTAGAAGTGCAAATCCGAGAGGCAATCTGAAAACTTTGTAAAAACGGCGCACAAGTGTGCGCGCAATTTGGCTATGGGCGACGACGTCAAAAACTCCGCACCCGAGGCCTCAAATTCAAAAAATTTCTCGACACAATTGATTCTATGGCCAATTCAACTGGAAGTGCAAACCCAAGAGGCAATCTGAAAACTTTGTAAAAACTGCGCACAAGTGTGCGCGCAATTTGGCTATGGGCGACGACGTCAAAAAGTCCGCACCCGAGGCCTCTAATTCAAAAACCGTCTCGACACAATTGATTCCATGGCCAATTCAGCTAGAAGTGCAAACCCGAGAGGCAATCTGAAAACTTTGTAAAAACGGCGCACAAGTGTGCGCGCAAATTGGCTATGGGCGACGACGTAAAAATCTCCACACCCGAGGCCTCAAATTCAAAAAATTTCTCGACACAATTGATTCTATGGCCAATTCAACTGGAAGTGCAAACCCGAGAGGCAATCTGAAAACTTTGTAAAAATGGCGCACAAGTGTGCGCGCAATTTGGCTATGGGCGACAACGTCAAAAACTCCGCACCCGAGGCCTCAAATTCAAAAACCGTCTTGACACAATTGATTCTATGGCCAATTCAGTGAGGGATGCAAACCTGGGAGGCAATCTGAAAACTTTGTAAAAACGGCACACAACCATGCGCGCAAGTTTGGCTTTGGGCGACGACGTCAAAAACTCCGCACCCGAGGCCTCAAATTAAAAAACCGTCTCGACACAATTGATTCTATGGCCAATTCAGCTGGGAATGAAAACCCGAGAGGCAATCTGAAAACTTTGTAAAAACGGCGCACAAGTGTGCGCGCAATTTGGCTATGGGCGACGACGTCAAAAACTCCGCACCCGAGGCCTCAAATTCAAAAATTTTCTCGACACAATTGATTCTATGGCCAATTCAACTGCAAGTGCAAACCCGAGAGGCAATCTGAAAACTTTGTAAAAACGGCGCACAAGTGTGCGCGCAATTTGGCTATGGGCGACGACGTCAAAAACTCTGCACCATAGTCCTCAAATTCAAAAAATTTCTCGACACAATTGATTCTATGGCCAATTCAGCTAGAAGTGCAAACCCGAGAGGCAATCTGAAAACTTTGTAAAAACGGCGCACAAATGTGCGCGCAATTTGGCTATGGGCGACGACGTCAAAAACTCAGCACCATAGGCCTCAAATTCAAAAAATTTCTCGACACAATTGATTCTATGGCCAATTCAGCTAGAAGTGCAAATCCGAGAGGCAATCTGAAAACTTTGTAAAAACGGCGCACAAGTGTGCGCGCAATTTGGCTATGGGCGACGACGTCAAAAACTCCGCACCCGAGGCCTCAAATTCAAAAAATTTCTCGACACAATTGATTCTATGGCCAATTCAACTGGAAGTGCAAACCCAAGAGGCAATCTGAAAACTTTGTAAAAACTGCGCACAAGTGTGCGCGCAATTTGGCTATGGGCGACGACGTCAAAAACTCCGCACCCGAGGCCTCTAATTCAAAAACCGTCTCGACACAATTGATTCCATGGCCAATTCAGCTAGAAGTGCAAACCCGAGAGGCAATCTGAAAACTTTGTAAAAACGGCGCACAAGTGTGCGCGCAAATTGGCTATGGGCGACGACGTAAAAATCTCCACACCCGAAGCCTCAAATTCAAAAAATTTCTCGACACAATTGATTCTATGGCCAATTCAACTGGAAGTGCAAACCCGAGAGGCAATCTGAAAACTTTGTAAAAATGGCGCACAAGTGTGCGCGCAATTTGGCTATGGGCGACAACGTCAAAAACTCCGCACCCGAGGCCTCAAATTCAAAAACCGTCTTGACACAATTGATTCTATGGCCAATTCAGTGAGGGATGCAAACCTGGGAGGCAATCTGAAAACTTTGTAAAAACGGCACACAACCATGCGCGCAAGTTTGGCTATGGGCGACGACGTCAAAAACTCCACACCCGAGGCCTCAAATTCAAAAACCGTCTCGACACAATTGATTCTATGGCCAATTCAGAGAGGGATGCAAACCTAGGAGGCAATCTGAAAACTTTGTAAAAACGGCACACAACCATGCGCGCAAGTTTGGCTTTGGGCGACGACGTCAAAAACTCTGCACCCGAGGCCTCAAATTCAAAAACTTTCTCGACACAATTGATTCTATGGCCAATTCATCTGGAAATGCAAACCCGAGAGGCAATCTGAAAACTTTGTAAAAACGGCGCACAAGTGTGCACGCAATTTGGCTATGGGCGACGACGTCAAAAACTCCGCACTCGAGGCCTCAAATTCAAAAATTTTCTCGACACAATTGATTCTATGGCCAATTCAACAGGAAGTGCAAACCCGAGAGGCAATCTGAAAACTTTGTAAAAACTGCGCACAAGTGTGCGCGCAATTTGGCTATGGGCGACGACGTCAAAAACTCCGCACCCGAGGCCTCTAATTCAAAAACCGTCTCGACACAATTGATTCTATGGCCAATTCAGCTAGAAGTGCAAACCCGAGAGGCAATCTGAAAACTTTGTAAAAACGGCGCACAAGTGTGCGCGCAATTTGGCTATGGGCGACGACGTCAAAAACTCCGCACCCGAGGCCTCAAATTCAAAAATCGTCTCGACACAATTGATTCTATGGCCAATTCAGTGAGGGATGCAAACCTGGGAGGCAATCTAAAAACTATGTAAAAACGGCACACAACCATGCGCGCAAGTTTGGCTTTGGGCGACGACGTCAAAAACTCTGCACCCGAGGCCTCAAATTCAAAAACTTTCTCGACACAATTGATTCTATAGCGAATTCAGCTGGAGATGCAAACCCGAGAGGCAATCTAAAAACTTTGTAAAAACGGCGCACAAGTGTGCGCACAATTTGGCTATGGGCGACGACGTCAAAAACTCCGCACCCGGGGACTCAAATTAAAAAACCGTCTCGACATAATTGATTTTATGGCCAATTCAGTGAGGGATGCAAACCTGGGAGGCAATCTGAAAACTTTGTAAAAACGACACACAACCATGCGCGCAAGTTTGGCTATGGGCGACGACGTCAAAAACTCCGCACCCGAGGCCTCAAATTCAAAAACCGTCTCGACACAATTGATTCTATGGCCAATTTAGTGAGGGATGCAAACCTGGAAGGCAATCTGAAAACTTTGTAAAAACGGCACACAACCATGCGCACAAGTTTGGCTTTGGGCGACGACGTCAAAAACTCTGCACCCGAGGCCTCAAATTCAAAAACTTTCTCGACACAATTGATTCTATGGCCAATTCATCTGGAAATGCAAACCCGAGAGGCAATCTGAAAACTTTGTAAAAACGGCGCACAAGTGTGCGCGCAATTTGGCTATGGGCGACGACGTCAAAAACTCCGCACTCGAGGCCTCAAATTCAAAAATTTTCTCGACACAATTGATTCTATGGCCAATTCAACAGGAAGTGCAAACCCGAGAGGCAATCTGAAAACTTTGTAAAAACTGCGCACAAGTGTGCGCGCAATTTGGCTATGGGCGACGACGTCAAAAACTCCGCACCCGAGGCCTCTAATTCAAAAACCGTCTCGACACAATTGATTCTATGGCCAATTCAGCTAGAAGTGCAAACCCGAGAGGCAATCTGAAAACTTTGTAAAAACGGCGCACAAGTGTGCGCGCAATTTGGCTATGGGCGACGACGTCAAAAACTCCGCACCCGAGGCCTCAAATTCAAAAATCGTCTCGACACAATTGATTCTATGGCCAATTCAGTGAGGGATGCAAACCTGGGAGGCAATCTAAAAACTATGTAAAAACGGCACACAACCATGCGCGCAAGTTTGGCTTTGGGCGACGACGTCAAAAACTCTGCACCCGAGGCCTCAAATTCAAAAACTTTCTCGACACAATTGATTCTATAGCCAATTCAGCTGGAGATGCAAACCCGAGAGGCAATCTAAAAACTTTGTAAAAACGGCGCACAAGTGTGCGCACAATTTGGCTATGGGCGACGACGTCAAAAACTCCGCACCCGGGGACTCAAATTAAAAAACCGTCTCGACATAATTGATTTTATGGCCAATTCAGTGAGGGATGCAAACCTGGGAGGCAATCTGAAAACTTTGTAAAAACGACACACAACCATGCGCGCAAGTTTGGCTATGGGCGACGACGTCAAAAACTCCGCACCCGAGGCCTCAAATTCAAAAACCGTCTCGACACAATTGATTCTATGGCCAATTTAGTGAGGGATGCAAACCTGGAAGGCAATCTGAAAACTTTGTAAAAACGGCACACAACCATGCGCGCAAGTTTGGCTTTGGGCGACGACGTCAAAACCTCCGCACCCGAGGCCTCAAATTAAAAAACCGTCTCGACACAATTGATTCTATGGCCAATTCAGCTGGTAATGAAAACCCGAGAGGCAATCTGAAAACTTTGTAAAAACAGCGCACAAGTGTGCGCGCAATTTGGCTATGGGCGACGACGTCAAAAACTCCGCACCCGAGGCCTCAAATTCAAAAATTTTCTCGACACAATTGATTCTTTGGCCAATTCAACTGCAAGTGCAAACCCGAGAGGCAATCTGAAAACTTTGTAAAAACGGCGCACAAGTGTGCGCGCAATTTGGCTATGGGCGACGACGTCAAAAACTCTGCACCATAGGCCTCAAATTCAAAAAATTTCTCGACACAATTGATTCTATGGCCAATTCAGCTAGAAGTGCAAACCCGAGAGGCAATCTGAAAACTTTGTAAAAACGGCGCACAAGTGTTCGCGCAATTTGGCTATGGGCGACGACGTCAAAAACTCTGCACCATAGGCCTCAAATTCAAAAAATTTCTCGACACAATTGATTCTATGGCCAATTCAACTGGAAGTGCAAACCCGAGAGGCAATCTGAAAACTTTGTAAAAACGGCGCACAAGTGTTCGCGCAATTTGGCTATGGGCGACGACGTCAAAAACTCCGCACCCGAGGCCTCAAATTCAAAAAATTTCTCGACACAATTGATTCTATGGCCAATTCAACTGGAAGTGCAAACCCGAGAGGCAATCTGAAAACTTTGTAAAAACGGCGCACAAGTGTGCGCACAATTTGGCTATGGGCGACGACGTCAAAAACTCTGCACCCGAGGCCTCAAATTCAAAAACCGTCTCGACACATTTGATTCTATGGCCAATTCAGTGAGGGATGCAAACCTGGGAGGCAATCTGAAAACTTTGTAAAAACGGCACACAACCATGCGCGCAAGTTTGGCTATGGGCGACGACGTCAAAAACTCCGCACCTGAGGCCTCAAATTCAAAAACTGTCTCGACACAATTGATTATATGGCCAATTCAGCTGGAAGTGCAAACCCGAGAGGTAATCTGAAAACTTTGTAAAAACGGCGCACAAGTGTGCGCGCAATTTGGCTATGGGCGACGACGTCAAAAACTCCGCACCCGAGGCCTCAAATTCAAAAATTTTCTCGACACAATTGATTATATGGCCAATTCAACTGGAAGTGCAAACCCGAGAGGCAATCTGAAAACTTTGTAAAAACGGCGCACAAGTGTGCGCGCAATTTGGCTATGGGCGACGACGTCAAAAACTCCGCACCCGAGGCCTCAAATTCAAAAAACCGTCTCGACACATTTGATTCTATGGCCAATTCAGTGAGGGATGCAAACCTGGGAGGCAATCTGAAAACTTTGTAAAAACGGCACACAACCATGCGCGCAAGTTTGGCTATGGGCGACGACGTCAAAAACTCCGCACCCGAGGCCTCAAATTCAAAAACCGTCTCGACACAATTGATTCTATGGCCAATTTAGTGAGGGATGCAAACCTGGGAGGCAATCTGAAAACTTTGTAAAAACGGCACACAACCATGCGCGCAAGTTTGGCTTTGGGCGACGACGTCAAAAACTCCGCACCCGAGGCCTCAAATTAAAAAACTGTCTCGACACAATTGATTCTATGGCCAATTCAGCTGGTAATGAAAACCCGAGAGGCAATCTGAAAACTTTGTAAAAACGGCGCACAAGTGTGCGCGCAATTTGGCTATGGGCGACGACGTCAAAAACTCCGCACCCGAGGCCTCAAATTCAAAAACCGTCTCAAACAATTGATTCTATGGCCAATTCAGCTGGGAGTGAAAACCCGAGAGGCAATCTGAAAACTTTGTAAAAACGGCGCACAAGTGTGCGCGCAATTTGGCTATGGGCGACGACTTCAAAAACTCCACACCCGAGGCCTCAAATTTAAAAACCGTCTCGACACATTTGATTCTATGGCCAATTCAGTGGGGGATGCAAACCTGGGAGACAATCTGAAAACTTTGTAAAAATGGAACACAACCATGCGCGCAAGTTTGGCTATGGGCGACGACGTCAAAAACTCCGCACCCGAGGCCTCAAATTCAAAAACCGTCTCGACACAATTGATTCTATGGCCAATTTAGTGGGGGATGCAAACCTGGGAGGCAATCTGAAAACTTTGTAAAAACGGCACACAACCATGCGCGCAAGTTTGGCTTTGGGCGACGACGTCAAAAACTCCGCACCCGAGGCCTCAAATTAAAAAACCGTCTCGACACAATTGATTCTATGGCCAATTCAGCTGGGGATGAAAACCCGAGAGGCAATCTGAAAACTTTGTAAAAACGGCGCACAAGTGTGCGCGCAATTTGGCTATGGGCGACGACGTCAAAAACTCCGCACCCGAGGCCTCAAATTCAAAAATTTTCTCGACACAATTGATTCTATGGCCAATTCAACTGCAAGTGCAAACCCGAGAGGCAATCTGAAAACTTTGTAAAAACGGCGCACAAGTGTGCGCGCAATTTAGCTATGGGCGACGACGTCAAAAACTCTGCACCATAGGCCTCAAATTCAAAAAATTTCTCGACACAATTGATTCTATGGCCAATTCAGCTAGAAGTGCAAACCCGAGAGGCAATCTGAAAACTTTGTAAAAACGGCGCACAAATGTGCGCGCAATTTGGCTATGGGCGACGACGTCAAAAACTCCGCACCATAGGCCTCAAATTCAAAAAATTTCTCGACACAATTGATTCTATGGCCAATTCAGCTAGAAGTGCAAATCCGAGAGGCAATCTGAAAACTTTGTAAAAACGGCGCACAAGTGTGCGCGCAATTTGGCTATGGGCGACGACGTCAAAAACTCCGCACCCGAGGCCTCAAATTCAAAAAATTTCTCGACACAATTGATTCTATGGCCAATTCAACTGGAAGTGCAAACCCAAGAGGCAATCTGAAAACTTTGTAAAAACTGCGCACAAGTGTGCGCGCAATTTGGCTATGGGCGACGACGTCAAAAACTCCGCACACGAGGCCTCTAATTCAAAAACCGTCTCGACACAATTGATTCCATGGCCAATTCAGCTAGAAGTGCAAACCCGAGAGGCAATCTGAAAACTTTGTAAAAACGGCGCACAAGTGTGCGCGCAAATTGGCTATGGGCGACGACGTAAAAATCTCCACACCCGAGGCCTCAAATTCAAAAAATTTCTCGACACAATTGATTCTATGGCCAATTCAACTGGAAGTGCAAACCCGAGAGGCAATCTGAAAACTTTGTAAAAATGGCGCATAAGTGTGCGCGCAATTTGGCTATGGGCGACAACGTCAAAAACTCCGCACCCGAGGCCTCAAATTCAAAAACCGTCTCGACACAATTGATTCTATGGCCAATTCAGTGAGGGATGCAAACCTGGGAGGCAATCTGAAAACTTTGTAAAAACGGCACACAACCATGCGCGCAAGTTTGGCTATGGGCGACGACGTCAAAAACTCCACACCCGAGGCCTCAAATTCAAAAACCGTCTCGACACAATTGATTCTATGGCCAATTCAGTGAGGGATGCAAACCTAGGAGGCAATCTGAAAACTTTGTAAAAACGGCACACAACCATGCGCGCAAGTTTGGCTTTGGGCGACGACGTCAAAAACTCTGCACCCGAGGCCTCAAATTCAAAAACTTTCTCGACACAATTGATTCTATGGCCAATTCATCTGGAAATGCAAACCCGAGAGGCAATCTGAAAACTTTGTAAAAACGGCGCACAAGTGTGCGCGCAATTTGGCTATGGGCGACGACGTCAAAAACTCCGCACTCGAGGCCTCAAATTCAAAAATTTTCTCGACACAATTGATTCTATGGCCAATTCAACTGGAAGTGCAAACCCGAGAGGCAATCTGAAAACTTTGTAAAAACTGCGCACAAGTGTGCGCGCAATTTGGCTATGGGCGACGACGTCAAAAACTCCGCACCCGAGGCCTCTAATTCAAAAACCGTCTCGACACAATTGATTCTATGGCCAATTCAGCTAGAAGTGCAAACCCGAGAGGCAATCTGAAAACTTTGTAAAAACGGCGCACAAGTGTGCGCGCAATTTGGCTATGGGCGACGACGTCAAAAACTCCGCACCCGAGGCCTCAAATTCAAAAATCGTCTCGACACAATTGATTCTATGGCCAATTCAGTGAGGGATGCAAACCTGGGAGGCAATCTAAAAACTATGTAAAAACGGCACACAACCATGCGCGCAAGTTTGGCTTTGGGCGACGACGTCAAAAACTCTGCACCCGAGGCCTCAAATTCAAAAACTTTCTCGACACAATTGATTCTATAGCCAATTCAGCTGGAGATGCAAACCCGAGAGGCAATCTAAAAACTTTGTAAAAACGGCGCACAAGTGTGCGCACAATTTGGCTATGGGCGACGACGTCAAAAACACCGCACCCGGGGACTCAAATTAAAAAACCGTCTCGACATAATTGATTCTATGGCCAATTCAGTGAGGGATGCAAACCTGGGAGGCAATCTGAAAACTTTGTAAAAACGACACACAACCATGCGCGCAAGTTTGGCTATGGGCGACGACGTCAAAAACTCCGCACTCGAGGCCTCAAATTCAAAAACCGTCTCGACACAATTGATTCTATGGCCAATTTAGTGAGGGATGCAAACCTGGGAGGCAATCTGAAAACTTTGTAAAAACGGCACACAACCATGCGCGCAAGTTTGGCTTTGGGCGACGACGTCAAAAACTCCGCACCCGAGGCCTCAAATTAAAAAACCGTCACGACACAATTGATTCTATGGCCAATTCAGCTGGTAATGAAAACCCGAGAGGCAATCTGAAAACTTTGTAAAAACGGCGCACAAGTGTGCGCGCAATTTGGCTATGGGCGACGACGTCAAAAACTCCGCACCCGAGGCCTCAAATTCAAAAACCGTCTCAAACAATTGATTATATGGCCAATTCAGCTGGGAATGAAAACCCGAGAGGCAATCTGAAAACTTTGTAAAAACGGCGCACAAGTGTGCGCGCAATTTGGCTATGGGCGACGACGTCAAAAACTCCACACCCGAGGCCTCAAATTCAAAAACCGTCTCGACACATTTGATTCTATGGCCAATTCAGTGAGGGATGCAAACCTGGGAGACAATCTGAAAACTTTGTAAAAATGGAACACAACCATGCGCGCAAGTTTGGCTATGGGCGACGACGTCAAAAACTCCGCACCCGAGGCCTCAAATTCAAAAACCGTCTCGACACAATTGATTCTATGGCCAATTTAGTGGGGGATGCAAACCTGGGAGGCAATCTGAAAACTTTGTAAAAACGGCACACAACCATGCGCGCAAGTTTGGCTTTGGGCGACGACGTCAAAAACTCCGCACCCGAGGCCTCAAATTAAAAAACCGTCTCGACACAATTGATTCTATGGCCAATTCAGCTGGGAATGAAAACCCGAGAGGCAATCTGAAAACTTTGTAAAAACGGCGCACAAGTGTGCGCGCAATTTGGCTATGGGCGACGACGTCAAAAACTCCGCACCCGAGGCCTCAAATTCAAAAATTTTCTCGACACAATTGATTCTATGGCCAATTCAACTGCAAGTGCAAACCCGAGAGGCAATCTGAAAACTTTGTAAAAACGGCGCACAAGTGTGCGCGCAATTTGGCTATGGGCGACGACGTCAAAAACTCTGCACCATAGGCCTCAAATTCAAAAAATTTCTCGACACAATTGATTCTATGGCCAATTCAGCTAGAAGTGCAAACCCGAGAGGCAATCTGAAAACTTTGTAAAAACGGCGCACAAATGTGCGCGCAATTTGGCTATGGGCGACGACGTCAAAAACTCCGCACCATAGGCCTCAAATTCAAAAAAATTCTCGACACAATTGATTCTATGGCCAATTCAGCTAGAAGTGCAAATCCGAGAGGCAATCTGAAAACTTTGTAAAAACGGCGCACAAGTGTGCGCGCAATTTGGCTATGGGCGACGACGTCAAAAACTCCGCACCCGAGGCCTCAAATTCAAAAAATTTCTCGACACAATTGATTCTATGGCCAATTCAACTGGAAGTGCAAACCCAAGAGGCAATCTGAAAACTTTGTAAAAACTGCGCACAAGTGTGCGCGCAATTTGGCTATGGGCGACGACGTCAAAAACTCCGCACCCAAGGCCTCTAATTCAAAAACCGTCTCGACACAATTGATTCCATGGCCAATTCAGCTAGAAGTGCAAACCCGAGAGGCAATCTGAAAACTTTGTAAAAACGGCGCACAAGTGTGCGCGCAAATTGGCTATGGGCGACGACGTAAAAATCTCCACACCCGAGGCCTCAAATTCAAAAAATTTCTCGACACAATTGATTCTATGGCCAATTCAACTAGAAGTGCAAACCCGAGAGGCAATCTGAAAACTTTGTAAAAATGGCGCACAAGTGTGCGCGCAATTTAGCTATGGGCGACAACGTCAAAAACTCCGCACCCGAGGCCTCAAATTCAAAAACCGTCTCGACACAATTGATTCTATGGCCAATTCAGTGAGGGATGCAAACCTGGGAGGCAATCTGAAAACTTTGTAAAAACGGCACACAACCATGCGCGCAAGTTTGGCTATGGGCGACGACGTCAAAAACTCCACACCCGAGGCCTCAAATTCAAAAACCGTCTCGACACAATTGATTCTATGGCCAATTCAGTGAGGGATGCAAACCTAGGAGGCAATCTGAAAACTTTGTAAAAACGACACACAACCATGCGCGCAAGTTTGGCTTTGGGCGACGACGTCAAAAACTCTGCACCCGAGGCCTCAAATTCAAAAACTTTCTCGACACAATTGATTCGATGGCCAATTCATCTGGAAATGCAAACCCGAGAGGCAATCTGAAAACTTTGTAAAAACGGCGCACAAGTGTGCGCGCAATTTGGCTATGGGCGACGACGTCAAAAACTCCGCACTCGAGGCCTCAAATTCAAAAATTTTCTCGACACAATTGATTCTATGGCCAATTCAACTGGAAGTGCAAACCCGAGAGGCAATCTGAAAACTTTGTAAAAACTGCGCACAAGTGTGCGCGCAATTTGGCTATGGGCGACGACGTCAAAAACTCCGCACCCGAGGCCTCTAATTCAAAAACCGTCTCGACACAATTGATTCTATGGCCAATTCAGCTAGAAGTGCAAACCCGAGAGGCAATCTGAAAACTTTGTAAAAACGGCGCACAAGTGTGCGCGCAATTTGGCTATGGGCGACGACGTCAAAAACTCCGCACCCGAGGCCTCAAATTCAAAAATCGTCTCGACACAATTGATTCTATGGCCAATTCAGTGAGGGATGCAAACCTGGGAGGCAATCTAAAAACTATGTAAAAACGGCACACAACCATGCGCGCAAGTTTGGCTTTGGGCGACGACGTCAAAAACTCTGCACCCGAGGCCTCAAATTCAAAAACTTTCTCGACACAATTGATTCTATAGCCAATTCAGCTGGAAATGCAAACCCGAGAGGCAATCTAAAAACTTTGTAAAAACGGCGCACAAGTGTGCGCACAATTTGGCTATGGGCGACGACGTCAAAAACTCCGCACCCGGGGACTCAAATTCAAAAACCGTCTCGATATAATTGATTCTATGGCCAATTCAGTGAGGGATGCAAACCTGGGAGGCAATCTGAAAACTTTGTAAAAACGACACACAACCATGCGCGCAAGTTTGGCTATGGGCGACGACGTCAAAAACTCCGCACCCGAGGCCTCAAATTCAAAAACCGTCTCGACACAATTGATTCTATGGCCAATTCAGTGAGGGATGCAAACCTGGGAGGCAATCTGAAAACTTTGTAAAAACGGCACACAACCATGCGCGCAAGTTTGGCTATGAGCGACGACGTCTAAAACTCCGAACCCGAGGCCTCAAATTCAAAAACCGTCTCGACACAATTGATTCTATGGCCAATTCAGCTGGTAATGAAAACCCGAGAGGCAATCTGAAAACTTTGTAAAAACGGCGCACAAGTGTGCTCGCAATTTGGCTATGGGCGACGACGTCAAAAACTCCGCACCCGAGGCCTCAAATTTAAAAACCGTCTCGACACAATTTATTCTATGGCCAATTCAGTTGGGAATGCAAACCCGAGAGGCAATTTGAAAAGTTTGTAAAAATGGCGCACAAGTGTGCGCGCAATTTGGCTATGGGCGACGACGTCAAAAACTCCGCACCCGAGGCCTCAAATTCAAAAACCGTCTCGACACATTTGATTCTATGGCCAATTCAGTGAGGGATGCAAACCTGGGAGGCAATCTGAAAACTTTGTATAAACGGCAAACAACCATGCGCGCAAGTTTGGCTATGGGCGACGACGTCAAAAACTCCGCACCCGAGGCCTCAAATTCAAAAACTGTCTCGACACAATTGATTTTATGGCCAATTCAGCTGGAAGTGTAAACCCGAGAGGCAATCTGAAAACTTTGTAAAAACGGCGCACAAGTGTGCGCGCAATTTGGCTATGGGCGACGACGTCAAAAACTCCGCACCCGAGGCCTCAAATTCAAAAATCGTCTCGACACAATTGATTCTATGGCCAATTCAGTGAGGGATGCAAACCTGGGAGGCAATCTAAAAACTATGTAAAAACGGCACACAACCATGCGCGCAAGTTTGGCTTTGGGCGACGACGTCAAAAACTCTGCACCCGAGGCCTCAAATTCAAAAACTTTCTCGACACAATTGATTCTATAGCCAATTCAGCTGGAAATGCAAACCCGAGAGGCAATCTAAAAACTTTGTAAAAACGGCGCACAAGTGTGCGCGCAATTTGGCTATGGGCGACGACGTCAAAAACTCCGCACCCGAGGCCTCAAATTCAAAAACCGTCTCGACACATTTGATTCTATGGCCAATTCAGTGAGGGATGCAAACCTGGGAGGCAATCTGAAAACTTTGTATAAACGGCACACAACCATGCGCGCAAGTTTGGCTATGGGCGACGACGTCAAAAACTCCGCACCCGAGGCCTCAAATTCAAAAACTGTCTCAACACAATTGATTTTATGGCCAATTCAGCTGGAAGTGTAAACCCGAGAGGCAATCTGAAAACTTTGTAAAAACGGCGCACAAGTGTGCGCGCAATTTGGCTATGGGCGACGACGTCAAAAACTCCGCACCCGAGGCCTCAAATTCAAAAATCGTCTCGACACAATTGATTCTATGGCCAATTCAGTGAGGGATGCAAACCTGGGAGGCAATCTAAAAACTATGTAAAAACGGCACACAACCATGCGCGCAAGTTTGGCTTTGGGCGACGACGTCAAAAACTCTGCACCCGAGGCCTCAAATTCAAAAACTTTCTCGACACAATTGATTCTATAGCCAATTCAGCTGGAAATGCAAACCCGAGAGGCAATCTAAAAACTTTGTAAAAACGGCGCACAAGTGTGCGCACAATTTGGCTATGGGCGACGACGTCAAAAACTCCGCACCCGGGGACTCAAATTCAAAAACCGTCTCGACATAATTGATTCTATGGCCAATTCAGTGAGGGATGCAAACCTGGGAGGCAATCTGAAAACTTTGTAAAAGCGACACACAACCATGCGCGCAAGTTTGGCTATGGGCGACGACGTCAAAAACTCCGCACCCGAGGCCTCAAATTCAAAAACCGTCTCGACACAATTGATTCTATGGCCAATTCAGTGAGGGATGCAAACCTGGGAGGCAATCTGAAAACTTTGTAAAAACGGCACACAACCATGCGCGCAAGTTTGGCTATGAGCGACGACGTCTAAAACTCCGAACCCGAGGCCTCAAATTCAAAAACCGTCTCGACACAATTGATTCTATGGCCAATTCAGCTGGTAATGAAAACCCGAGAGGCAATCTGAAAACTTTGTAAAAACGGCGCACAAGTGTGCTCGCAATTTGGCTATGGGCGACGACGTCAAAAACTCCGCACCCGAGGCCTCAAATTTAAAAACCGTCTCGACACAATTTATTCTATGGCCAATTCAGTTGGGAATGCAAACCCGAGAGGCAATTTGAAAAGTTTGTAAAAATGGCGCACAAGTGTGCGCGCAATTTGGCTATGGGCGACGACGTCAAAAACTCCGCACCCGAGGCCTCAAATTCAAAAACCGTCTCGACACATTTGATTCTATGGCCAATTCAGTGAGGGATGCAAACCTGGGAGGCAATCTGAAAACTTTGTATAAACGGCACACAACCATGCGCGCAAGTTTGGCTATGGGCGACGACGTCAAAAACTCCGCACCCGAGGCCTCAAATTCAAAAACTGTCTCGACACAATTGATTTTATGGCCAATTCAGCTGGAAGTGCAAACCCGAGAGGCAATCTGAAAACTTTGTAAAAACGGCGCACAAGTGTGCGCGCAATTTGGCTTTGGGCGACGACGTCAAAAACTCCGCACCCGAGGCCTCAAATTCAAAAAATTTCTCGACACAATTGATTCTATGGCCAATTCAACAGGAAGTGCAAACCCGAGAGGCAATCTGAAAACTATGTAAAAACGGCGCACAAGTGTGCGCGCAATTTGGCTATGGGCGACGACGTCAAAAACTCCGCACCCGAGGCCTCAAATTCAAAAACCGTGTCGACACATTTGATTCTATGGCCAATTCAGTGAGGGATGCAAACCTGGGAGGCAATCTGAAAACTTTGTAAAAACGGCACACAACCATGCGCGCAAGTTTGGCTATGGGCGACGACGTCAAAAACTCCGCACCCGAGGCCTCAAATTCAAAAACCGTCTCGACACAATTGATTCTATGGCCAATTTAGTGAGGGATGCAAACCTGGGAGGCAATCTGAAAACTTTGTAAAAACGGCACACAACCATGCGCGCAAGTTTGGCTTTGGGCGACGACGTCAAAAACTCCGCACCCGAGGCCTCAAATTAAAAAACCGTCTCGACACAATTGATTCTATGGCCAATTCAGCTGGTAGTGAAAACCCGAGAGGCAATCTGAAAACTTTGTAAAAACAGCGCACAAGTGTGCGCGCAATTTGGCTATGGGCGACGACGTCAAAAACTCCGCACCCGAGGCCTCAAATTCAAAAATTTTCTCGACACAATTGATTCTATGGCCAATTCAACTGCAAGTGCAAACCCGAGAGGAAATCTGAAAACTTTGTAAAAACGGCGCACAAGTGTGCGCGCAATTTGGCTATGGGCGACGACGTCAAAAACTCTGCACCATAGGCCTCAAATTCAAAAAATTTCTCGACACAATTGATTCTATGGCCAATTCAGCTAGAAGTGCAAACCCGAGAGGCAATCTGAAAACTTTGTAAAAACGGCGCACAAGTGTTCGCGCAATTTGGCTATGGGCGACGACGTCAAAAACTCCGCACCATAGGCCTCAAATTCAAAAAATTTCTCGACACAATTGATTCTATGGCCAATTCAGCTAGAAGTGCAAACCCGAGAGGCAATCTGAAAACTTTTTAAAATCGGCGCACAAGTGTGCGCGCAATTTGGCTATGGGCGACGACGTCAAAAACTCCGCACCCGAGGCCTCAAATTCAAAAAATTTCTCGACACAATTGATTCTATGGCCAATTCAACTGGAAGTGCAAACCCGAGAGGCAATCTGAAAACTTTGTAAAAACGGCGCACAAGTGTGCGCGCAATTTGGCTATGGGCGACGACGTAAAAAACTCTGCACCCGAGGCCTTAAATTCAAAAACCGTCTCGACACATTTGATTCTATGGCCAATTCAGTGAGGGATGCAAACCTGGAAGGCAATCTGAAAACTTTGTAAAAACGGCACACAACCATGCGCGCAAGTTTGGCTATGGGCGACGACGTCAAAAACTCCGCACCTGAGGCCTCAAATTCAAAAACTGTCTCGACACAATTGATTCTATGGCCAATTCAGCTGGAAGTGCAAACCCGAGAGGCAATCTGAAAACTTTGTAAAAACGGCGCACAAGTGTGCGCGCAATTTGGCTATGGGCGACGACGTCAAAAACTCCGCACCCGAGGCCTCAAATTCAAAAAACCGTCTCGACACATTTGATTCTATGGCCAATTCAGTGAGGGATGCAAACCTGGGAGGCAATCTGAAAACTTTGTAAAAACGGCACAGAACCATGCGCGCAAGTTTGGCTATGAGCGACGACGTCAAAAACTTTGCACCTGAGGCCTCAAATTCAAAAACTGTCTCGACACAATTGATTCTATGGCCAATTCAGCTGGAAGTGCAAACCCGAGAGGCAATCTGAAAACTTTGTAAAAACGGCGCACAAGTGTGCGCGCAATTTGGCTATGGGCGACGACGTCAAAAACTCCGCACCCGAGGCCTCAAATTCAAAAAACCGTCTCGACACATTTGATTCTATGGCCAATTCAGTGAGGGATGCAAACCTGGGAGGCAATCTGAAAACTTTGTAAAAACGGCACAGAACCATGCGCGCAAGTTTGGCTATGAGCGACGACGTCAAAAACTTTGCACCTGAGGCCTCAAATTCAAAAACTGTCTCGACACAATTGATTCTATGGCCAATTCAGCTGGAAGTGCAAACCCGAGAGGCAATCTGAAAACTTTGTAAAAACGGCACACAAGTGTGCGCGCAATTTGGCTATGGGCGACGACGTCAAAAACTCCGCACCCGAGGCCTCAAATTCAAAAATTTTCTCGACACAATTGATTCTATGGCCAATTCAGCTAGAAGTGCAAACCCGAGAGGCAATTTGAAAACTTTGTAAAAACGGCGCACAAGTGTGCGCGCAATTTGGCTATGGGCGACGACGTCAAAAACTCCGCACCCGAGGCCTCAAATTAAAAAATTTCTCGACACAATTGATTCTATGGCCAATTCAACTGGAAGTGCAAACCCGAGAGGCAATCTGAAAACTTTGTAAAAATGGCGCACAAGTGTGCGCGCAATTTGGCTATGGGCGACGACGTTAAAAACTCCGCACCCGAGGCCTCAAATTCAAAAATCGTCTCGACACAATTGATTCTATGGCCAATTCAGTGAGGGATGCAAACCTGGGAGGCAATCTGAAAACTTTGTAAAAACGGCACAGAACCATGCGCGCAAGTTTGGCTATGGGCGACGACGTCAAAAACTCCGCACCCGAGGCCTCAAATTCAAAAACCATCTCGACACAATTGATTCTATGGCCAATTCAGTGAGGGATGCAAACCTAGGAGGCAATCTGAAAACTTTGTAAAAACGGCACACAACCATGCGCGCAAGTTTGGCTTTGGGCGACGACGTCAAAAACTCTGCACCCGAGGCCTCAAATTCAAAAACTTTCTCGACACAATTGATTCTATAGCCAATTCAGCTGGAAATGCAAACCCGAGAGGCAATCTAAAAACTTTGTAAAAACGGCGCACAAGTGTGCGCGCAATTTGGCTATGGGCGACGACGTCAAAAACTCCGCACCCGGGGACTCAAATTCAAAAACCGTCTCGACATAATTGATTCTATGGCCAATTCAGTGAGGGATGCAAACCTGGGAGGCAATCTGAAAACTTTGTAAAAACGACACACAACCATGCGCGCAAGTTTGGCTATGGGCGACGACGTCAAAAACTCCGCACCCGAGGCCTCAAATTCAAAAACCGTCTCGACACAATTGATTCTATGGCCAATTCAGTGAGGGATGCAAACCTGGGAGGCAATCTGAAAACTTTGTAAAAACGGCACACAACCATGCGCGCAAGTTTGGCTATGAGCGACGACGTCAAAAACTCCGAACCCGAGGCCTCAAATTCAAAAACCGTCTCGACACAATTGATTCTATGGCCAATTCAGCTGGTAATGAAAACCCGAGAGGCAATCTGAAAACTTTGTAAAAACGGCGCACAAGTGTGCTCGCAATTTGGCTATGGGCGACGACGTCAAAAACTCCGCACCCGAGGCCTCAAATTTAAAAACCGTCTCGACACAATTTATTCTATGGCCAATTCAGCTGGGAATGCAAACCCGAGAGGCAATTTGAAAAGTTTGTAAAAACGGCGCACAAGTGTGCGCGCAATTTGGCTATGGGCGACGACGTCAAAAACTCCGCACCCGAGGCCTCAAATTCAAAAAATTTCTCGACACAATTGATTCTATGGCCAATTCAACAGGAAGTGCAAACCCGAGAGGCAATCTGAAAACTTTGTAAAAACGGCGCACAAGTGTGCATGCAATTTGGCTATGGGCGACGACGTCAAAAACTCCGCACCCGAGGCCTCAAATTCAAAAAAATTCTCGACACAATTGATTCTATGGCCAATTCAGCTAGAAGTGCAAACCCGAGAGACAATCTGAAAACTTTGTAAAAACGACGCAAAAGTGTGCGCGCAATTTGGCTATGGGCGACGACGTCAAAAACTCCGCACCCGAGGCCTCAAATTCAAAAACCGTCTCGACACAATTGATTCTATGGCCAATTCAGTGAGGGATGCAAACCTGGGAGGCAATCTGAAACTTTGTAAAAACGGCACACAACCATGCGCGCAAGTTTGGCTTTGGGCGACGACGTCAAAAACTCCGCACCCGAGGCCTCAAATTAAAAAACTTTCTCGACACAATTGATTCTATGGCCAATTCAGATGGTAATGAAAACCCGAGAGGCAATCTGAAAACTTTGTAAAAACGGCGCACAAGCGTGCGCGCAATTTGGCTATGGGCGACGACGTCAAAAACTCCGCACCCGAGGCCTCAAATTCAAAAAATTTCTCGACACAATTGATTATATAGCCAATTCAACTGGAAGTGCAAACCCGAGAGGCAATCTGAAAACTTTGTAAAAACGGCGCACAAGTGTGCGCGCAATTTGGCTATGGGCGACGACGTCAAAAACTCCGCACCATAGGCCTCAAATTCAAAAAATTTCTCGACACAATTGATTATATGGCCAATTCAACTGGAAGTGCAAACCCGAGAGGCAATCTGAAAACTTTGTAAAAACGGCGCACAAGTGTGCGCGCAATTTGGCTATGGGCGACGACGTCAAAAACTCCGCACCCGAGGCCTCAAATTCAAAAAACCGTCTCGACACATTTGATTCTATGGCCAATTCAGTGAGGGATGCAAACCTGGGAGGCAATCTGAAAACTTTGTAAAAACGGCACACAACCATGCGCGCAAGTTTGGCTATGGGCGACGACGTCAAAAACTCCGCACCCGAGGCCTCAAATTCAAAAACCGTCTTGACACAATTGATTCTATGGCCAATTTAGTGAGGGATGCAAACCTGGGAGGCAATCTGAAAACTTTGTAAAAACGGCACACAACCATGCGCGCAAGTTTGGCTTTGGGCGACGACGTCAAAAACTCCGCACCCGAGGCCTCAAATTAAAAAACCGTCTCGACACAATTGATTCTATGGCCAATTCAGCTGGTAATGAAAACCCGAGAGGCAATCTGAAAACTTTGTAAAAACGGCGCACAAGTGTGCGCGCAATTTGGCTATGGGCGACGACGTCAAAAACTCCGCACCCGAGGCCTCAAATTCAAAAACCGTCTCAAACAATTGATTCTATGGCCAATTCAACTGGGAATGAAAACCCGAGAGGCAATCTGAAAACTTTGTAAAAACGGCGCACAAGTGTGCGCGCAATTTGGCTATGGGCGACGACGTCAAAAACTCCACACCCGAGGCCTCAAATTCAAAAACCGTCTCGACACATTTGATTCTATGGCCAATTCAGTGAGGGATGCAAACCTGGGAGACAATCTGAAAACTTTGTAAAAATGGAACACAACCATGCGCGCAAGTTTGGCTATGGGCGACGACGTCAAAAACTCCACACCCGAGGCCTCAAATTCAAAAACCGTCTCGACACAATTGATTCTATGGCCAATTCAGTGAGGGATGCAAACCTAGGAGGCAATCTGAAAACTTTGTAAAAACGGCACATAACCATGCGCGCAAGTTTGGCTTTGGGCGACGACGTCATAAACTCTGCACCCGAGGCCTCAAATTCAAAAACTTTCTCGACACAATTGATTCTATGGCCAATTCAGCTGGAAATGCAAACCCGAGAGGCAATCTGAAAACTTTGTAAAAACGGCGCACAAGTGTGCGCGCAATTTGGCTATGGGCGACGACGTAAAAAACTCCGCACCCGAGGCCTCAAATTCAAAAACCGTCTCAAACAATTGATTCTATGGCCAATTCAGCTGGGAATGAAAACCCGAGAGGCAATCTGAAAACTTTGTAAAAACGGCGCACAAGTGTGCGCGCAATTTGGCTATGGGCGACGACGTCAAAAACTCCACACCCGAGGCCTCAAATTCAAAAACCGTCTCGACACATTTGATTCTATGGCCAATTCAGTGAGGGATGCAAACCTGGGAGACAATCTGAAAACTTTGTAAAAATGGAACACAACCATGCGCGCAAGTTTGGCTATGGGCGACGACGTCAAAAACTCCGCACCCGAGGCCTCAAATTCAAAAACCGTCTCGACACAATTAATTCTATGGCCAATTTAGTGAGGGATGCAAACCTGGGAGGCAATCTGAAAACTTTGTAAAAACGGCACACAACCATGCGCGCAAGTTTGGCTTTGGGCGACGACGTCAAAAACTCCGCACCTGAGGCCTCAAATTAAAAAACTGTCTCGACACAATTGATTCTATGGCCAATTCAGCTGGTAATGAAAACCCGAGAGGCAATCTGAAAACTTTGTAAAAACGGCGCACAAGTGTGCGCGCAATTTGGCTATGGGCGACGACGTCAAAAACTCCGCACCCGAGGCCTCAAATTCAAAAACCGTCTCAAACAATTGATTCTATGGCCAATTCAGCTGGGAATGAAAACCCGAGAGGCAATCTGAAAACTTTGTAAAAACGGCGCACAAGTGTGCGCGCAATTTGGCTATGGGCGACGACGTCAAAAACTCCGCACCCGAGGCCTCAAATTCAAAAATTTTCTCGACACAATTGATTATATGGCCAATTCAACTGCAAGTGCAAACCCGAGAGGCAATCTGAAAACTTTGTAAAAACAGCGCACAAGTGTGCGCGCAATTTGGCTATGGGCGACGACGTCAAAAACTCCGCACCATAGGCCTCAAATTCAAAAAATTTCTCGACACAATTGATTCTATGGCCAATTCAGCTAGAAGTGCAAATCCGAGAGGCAATCTGAAAACTTTGTAAAAACGGCGCACAAGTGTGCGCGCAATTTGGCTATGGGCGACGACGTCAAAAACTCCGCACCCGAGGCCTCAAATTCAAAAAATTTCTCGACACAATTGATTCTATGGCCAATTCAACTGGAAGTGCAAACCCAAGAGGCAATCTGAAAACTTTGTAAAAACTGCGCACAAGTGTGCGCGCAATTTGGCTATGGGCGACGACGTCAAAAACTCCGCACCCGAGGCCTCTAATTCAAAAACCGTCTCGACACAATTGATTCCATGGCCAATTCAGCTAGAAGTGCAAACCCGAGAGGCAATCTGAAAACTTTGTAAAAACGGCGCACAAGTGTGCGCGCAAATTGGCTATGGGCGACGACGTAAAAATCTCCACACCCGAGGCCTCAAATTCAAAAAATTTCTCGACACAATTGATTCTATGGCCAATTCAACTGGAAGTGCAAACCCGAGAGGCAATCTGAAAACTTTGTAAAAATGGCGCACAAGTGTGCGCGCAATTTGGCTATGGGCGACAACGTCAAAAACTCCGCACCCGAGGCCTCAAATTCAAAAACCGTCTCGACACAATTGATTCTATGGCCAATTCAGTGAGGGGTGCAAACCTGGGAGGCAATCTGAAAACTTTGTAAAAATGGCACACAACCATGCGCGCAAGTTTGGCTATGGGCGACGACGTCAAAAACTCCACACCCGAGGCCTCAAATTCAAAAACCGTCTCGACACAATTGATTCTATGGCCAATTCAGTGAGGGATGCAAACCTAGGAGGCAATCTGAAAACTTTGTAAAAACGGCACATAACCATGCGCGCAAGTTTGGCTTTGGGCGACGACGTCATAAACTCTGCACCCGAGGCCTCAAATTCAAAAACTTTCTCGACACAATTGATTCTATGGCCAATTCAGCTGGAAATGCAAACCCGAGAGGCAATCTGAAAACTTTGTAAAAACGGCGCACAAGTGTGCGCGCAATTTGGCTATGGGCGACGACGTCAAAAACTCCGCACTCGAGGCCTCAAATTCAAAAATTTTCTCGACACAATTGATTCTATGGCCAATTCAACTGGAAGTGCAAACCCGAGAGGCAATCTGAAAACTTTGTAAAAACTGCGCACAAGTGTGCGCGCAATTTGGCTATGGGCGACGACGTCAAAAACTCCGCACCCGAGGCCTCTAATTCAAAAACCGTCTCGACACAATTGATTATATGGCCAATTCAGCTAGAAGTGCAAACCCGAGAGGCAATCTGAAAACTTTGTAAAAACGGCGCACAAGTGTGCGCGCAATTTGGCTATGGGCGACAACGTCAAAAACTCCGCACCCGAGGCCTCAAATTCAAAAACCATCTCGACACAATTGATTCTATGGCCAATTCAGTGAGGGATGCAAACCTGGGAGGCAATCTGAAAACTTTGTAAAAATGGCACACAACCATGCGCGCAAGTTTGGCTATGGGCGACGACGTCAAAAACTCCACACCCGAGGCCTCAAATTCAAAAACCGTCTCGACACATTTGATTCTATGGCCAATTCAGTGAGGGATGCAAACCTGGGAGACAATCTGAAAACTTTGTAAAAATGGAACACAACCATGCGCGCAAGTTTGGCTATGGGCGACGACGTCAAAAACTCCGCACCCGAGGCCTCAAATTCAAAAACCGTCTCGACACAATTGATTCTATGGCCAATTCAGTGAGGGATGCAAACCTGGGAGGCAATCTGAAAACTTTGTAAAAACGGCACACAACCATGCGCGCAAGTTTGGCTATGAGCGACGACGTCAAAAACTCCGAACCCGAGGCCTCAAATTCAAAAACCGTCTCGACACAATTGATTCTATGGCCAATTCAGCTGGTAATGAAAACCCGAGAGGCAATCTGAAAACTTTGTAAAAACGGCGCACAAGTGTGCTCGCAATTTGGCTATGGGCGACGACGTCAAAAACTCCGCACCCGAGGCCTCAAATTTAAAAACCGTCTCGACACAATTTATTCTATGGCCAATTCAGCTGGGAATGCAAACCCGAGAGGCAATTTGAAAAGTTTGTAAAAACGGCGCACAAGTGTGCGCGCAATTTGGCTATGGGCGACGACGTCAAAAACTCCGCACCCGAGGCCTCAAATTCAAATATTTTCTCGACACAATTGATTCTATGGCCAATTCAACAGGAAGTGCAAACCCGAGAGGCAATCTGAAAACTTTGTAAAAACGGCGCACAAGTGTGCATGCAATTTGGCTATGGGCGACGACGTCAAAAACTCCGCACCCGAGGCCTCAAATTCAAAAAAATTCTCGACACAATTGATTCTATGGCCAATTCAGCTAGAAGTGCAAACCCGAGAGACAATCTGAAAACTTTGTAAAAACGACGCAAAAGTGTGCGCGCAATTTGGCTATGGGCGACGACGTCAAAAACTCCGCACCCGAGGCCTCAAATTCAAAAACCGTCTCGACACAATTGATTCTATGGCCAATTCAGTGAGGGATGCAAACCTGGGAGGCAATCTGAAACTTTGTAAAAACGGCACACAACCATGCGCGCAAGTTTGGCTTTGGGCGACGACGTCAAAAACTCCGCACCCGAGGCCTCAAATTAAAAAACTTTCTCGACACAATTGATTCTATGGCCAATTCAGATGGTAATGAAAACCCGAGAGGCAATCTGAAAACTTTGTAAAAACGGCGCACAAGCGTGCGCGCAATTTGGCTATGGGCGACGACGTCAAAAACTCCGCACCCGAGGCCTCAAATTCAAAAAATTTCTCGACACAATTGATTATATAGCCAATTCAACTGGAAGTGCAAACCCGAGAGGCAATCTGAAAACTTTGTAAAAACGGCGCACAAGTGTGCGCGCAATTTGGCTATGGGCGACGACGTCAAAAACTCCGCACCATAGGCCTCAAATTCAAAAAATTTCTCGACACAATTGATTATATGGCCAATTCAACTGGAAGTGCAAACCCGAGAGACAATCTGAAAACTTTGTAAAAACGGCGCACAAGTGTGCGCGCAATTTGGCTATGGGCGACGACGTCAAAAACTCCGCACCCGAGGCCTCAAATTCAAAAAACCGTCTCGACACATTTGATTCTATGGCCAATTCAGTGAGGGATGCAAACCTGGGAGGCAATCTGAAAACTTTGTAAAAACGGCACACAACCATGCGCGCAAGTTTGGCTATGGGCGACGACGTCAAAAACTCCGCACCCGAGGCCTCAAATTCAAAAACCGTCTTGACACAATTGATTCTATGGCCAATTTAGTGAGGGATGCAAACCTGGGAGGCAATCTGAAAACTTTGTAAAAACGGCACACAACCATGCGCGCAAGTTTGGCTTTGGGCGACGACGTCAAAAACTCCGCACCCGAGGCCTCAAATTAAAAAACCGTCTCGACACAATTGATTCTATGGCCAATTCAGCTGGTAATGAAAACCCGAGAGGCAATCTGAAAACTTTGTAAAAACGGCGCACAAGTGTGCGCGCAATTTGGCTATGGGCGACGACGTCAAAAACTCCGCACCCGAGGCCTCAAATTCAAAAACCGTCTCAAACAATTGATTCTATGGCCAATTCAACTGGGAATGAAAACCCGAGAGGCAATCTGAAAACTTTGTAAAAACGGCGCACAAGTGTGCGCGCAATTTGGCTATGGGCGACGACGTCAAAAACTCCACACCCGAGGCCTCAAATTCAAAAACCGTCTCGACACATTTGATTCTATGGCCAATTCAGTGAGGGATGCAAACCTGGGAGACAATCTGAAAACTTTGTAAAAATGGAACACAACCATGCGCGCAAGTTTGGCTATGGGCGACGACGTCAAAAACTCCACACCCGAGGCCTCAAATTCAAAAACCGTCTCGACACAATTGATTCTATGGCCAATTCAGTGAGGGATGCAAACCTAGGAGGCAATCTGAAAACTTTGTAAAAACGGCACATAACCATGCGCGCAAGTTTGGCTTTGGGCGACGACGTCATAAACTCTGCACCCGAGGCCTCAAATTCAAAAACTTTCTCGACACAATTGATTCTATGGCCAATTCAGCTGGAAATGCAAACCCGAGAGGCAATCTGAAAACTTTGTAAAAACGGCGCACAAGTGTGCGCGCAATTTGGCTATGGGCGACGACGTAAAAAACTCCGCACCCGAGGCCTCAAATTCAAAAACCGTCTCAAACAATTGATTCTATGGCCAATTCAGCTGGGAATGAAAACCCGAGAGGCAATCTGAAAACTTTGTAAAAACGGCGCACAAGTGTGCGCGCAATTTGGCTATGGGCGACGACGTCAAAAACTCCACACCCGAGGCCTCAAATTCAAAAACCGTCTCGACACATTTGATTCTATGGCCAATTCAGTGAGGGATGCAAACCTGGGAGACAATCTGAAAACTTTGTAAAAATGGAACACAACCATGCGCGCAAGTTTGGCTATGGGCGACGACGTCAAAAACTCCGCACCCGAGGCCTCAAATTCAAAAACCGTCTCGACACAATTAATTCTATGGCCAATTTAGTGAGGGATGCAAACCTGGGAGGCAATCTGAAAACTTTGTAAAAACGGCACACAACCATGCGCGCAAGTTTGGCTTTGGGCGACGACGTCAAAAACTCCGCACCTGAGGCCTCAAATTAAAAAACTGTCTCGACACAATTGATTCTATGGCCAATTCAGCTGGTAATGAAAACCCGAGAGGCAATCTGAAAACTTTGTAAAAACGGCGCACAAGTGTGCGCGCAATTTGGCTATGGGCGACGACGTCAAAAACTCCGCACCCGAGGCCTCAAATTCAAAAACCGTCTCAAACAATTGATTCTATGGCCAATTCAGCTGGGAATGAAAACCCGAGAGGCAATCTGAAAACTTTGTAAAAACGGCGCACAAGTGTGCGCGCAATTTGGCTATGGGCGACGACGTCAAAAACTCCGCACCCGAGGCCTCAAATTCAAAAATTTTCTCGACACAATTGATTATATGGCCAATTCAACTGCAAGTGCAAACCCGAGAGGCAATCTGAAAACTTTGTAAAAACAGCGCACAAGTGTGCGCGCAATTTGGCTATGGGCGACGACGTCAAAAACTCCGCACCATAGGCCTCAAATTCAAAAAATTTCTCGACACAATTGATTCTATGGCCAATTCAGCTAGAAGTGCAAATCCGAGAGGCAATCTGAAAACTTTGTAAAAACGGCGCACAAGTGTGCGCGCAATTTGGCTATGGGCGACGACGTCAAAAACTCCGCACCCGAGGCCTCAAATTCAAAAAATTTCTCGACACAATTGATTCTATGGCCAATTCAACTGGAAGTGCAAACCCAAGAGGCAATCTGAAAACTTTGTAAAAACTGCGCACAAGTGTGCGCGCAATTTGGCTATGGGCGACGACGTCAAAAACTCCGCACCCGAGGCCTCTAATTCAAAAACCGTCTCGACACAATTGATTCCATGGCCAATTCAGCTAGAAGTGCAAACCCGAGAGGCAATCTGAAAACTTTGTAAAAACGGCGCACAAGTGTGCGCGCAAATTGGCTATGGGCGACGACGTAAAAATCTCCACACCCGAGGCCTCAAATTCAAAAAATTTCTCGACACAATTGATTCTATGGCCAATTCAACTGGAAGTGCAAACCCGAGAGGCAATCTGAAAACTTTGTAAAAATGGCGCACAAGTGTGCGCGCAATTTGGCTATGGGCGACAACGTCAAAAACTCCGCACCCGAGGCCTCAAATTCAAAAACCGTCTCGACACAATTGATTCTATGGCCAATTCAGTGAGGGGTGCAAACCTGGGAGGCAATCTGAAAACTTTGTAAAAATGGCACACAACCATGCGCGCAAGTTTGGCTATGGGCGACGACGTCAAAAACTCCACACCCGAGGCCTCAAATTCAAAAACCGTCTCGACACAATTGATTCTATGGCCAATTCAGTGAGGGATGCAAACCTAGGAGGCAATCTGAAAACTTTGTAAAAACGGCACATAACCATGCGCGCAAGTTTGGCTTTGGGCGACGACGTCATAAACTCTGCACCCGAGGCCTCAAATTCAAAAACTTTCTCGACACAATTGATTCTATGGCCAATTCAGCTGGAAATGCAAACCCGAGAGGCAATCTGAAAACTTTGTAAAAACGGCGCACAAGTGTGCGCGCAATTTGGCTATGGGCGACGACGTCAAAAACTCCGCACTCGAGGCCTCAAATTCAAAAATTTTCTCGACACAATTGATTCTATGGCCAATTCAACTGGAAGTGCAAACCCGAGAGGCAATCTGAAAACTTTGTAAAAACTGCGCACAAGTGTGCGCGCAATTTGGCTATGGGCGACGACGTCAAAAACTCCGCACCCGAGGCCTCTAATTCAAAAACCGTCTCGACACAATTGATTATATGGCCAATTCAGCTAGAAGTGCAAACCCGAGAGGCAATCTGAAAACTTTGTAAAAACGGCGCACAAGTGTGCGCGCAATTTGGCTATGGGCGACAACGTCAAAAACTCCGCACCCGAGGCCTCAAATTCAAAAACCATCTCGACACAATTGATTCTATGGCCAATTCAGTGAGGGATGCAAACCTGGGAGGCAATCTGAAAACTTTGTAAAAATGGCACACAACCATGCGCGCAAGTTTGGCTATGGGCGACGACGTCAAAAACTCCACACCCGAGGCCTCAAATTCAAAAACCGTCTCGACACATTTGATTCTATGGCCAATTCAGTGAGGGATGCAAACCTGGGAGACAATCTGAAAACTTTGTAAAAATGGAACACAACCATGCGCGCAAGTTTGGCTATGGGCGACGACGTCAAAAACTCCACACCCGAGGCCTCAAATTCAAAAACCGTCTCGACACAATTGATTCTATGGCCAATTCAGTGAGGGATGCAAACCTAGGAGGCAATCTGAAAACTTTGTAAAAACGGCACATAACCATGCGCGCAAGTTTGGCTTTGGGCGACGACGTCATAAACTCTGCACCCGAGGCCTCAAATTCAAAAACTTTCTCGACACAATTGATTCTATGGCCAATTCAGCTGGAAATGCAAACCCGAGAGGCAATCTGAAAACTTTGTAAAAACGGCGCACAAGTGTGCGCGCAATTTGGCTATGGGCGACGACGTAAAAAACTCCGCACCCGAGGCCTCAAATTCAAAAACCGTCTCAAACAATTGATTCTATGGCCAATTCAGCTGGGAATGAAAACCCGAGAGGCAATCTGAAAACTTTGTAAAAACGGCGCACAAGTGTGCGCGCAATTTGGCTATGGGCGACGACGTCAAAAACTCCACACCCGAGGCCTCAAATTCAAAAACCGTCTCGACACATTTGATTCTATGGCCAATTCAGTGAGGGATGCAAACCTGGGAGACAATCTGAAAACTTTGTAAAAATGGAACACAACCATGCGCGCAAGTTTGGCTATGGGCGACGACGTCAAAAACTCCGCACCCGAGGCCTCAAATTCAAAAACCGTCTCGACACAATTAATTCTATGGCCAATTTAGTGAGGGATGCAAACCTGGGAGGCAATCTGAAAACTTTGTAAAAACGGGACACAACCATGCGCGCAAGTTTGGCTTTGGGCGACGACGTCAAAAACTCCGCACCTGAGGCCTCAAATTAAAAAACTGTCTCGACACAATTGATTCTATGGCCAATTCAGCTGGTAATGAAAACCCGAGAGGCAATCTGAAAACTTTGTAAAAACGGCGCACAAGTGTGCGCGCAATTTGGCTATGGGCGACGACGTCAAAAACTCCGCACCCGAGGCCTCAAATTCAAAAACCGTCTCAAACAATTGATTCTATGGCCAATTCAGCTGGGAATGAAAACCCGAGAGGCAATCTGAAAACTTTGTAAAAACGGCGCACAAGTGTGCGCGCAATTTGGCTATGGGCGACGACGTCAAAAACTCCGCACCCGAGGCCTCAAATTCAAAAATTTTCTCGACACAATTGATTATATGGCCAATTCAACTGCAAGTGCAAACCCGAGAGGCAATCTGAAAACTTTGTAAAAACAGCGCACAAGTGTGCGCGCAATTTGGCTATGGGCGACGACGTCAAAAACTCCGCACCATAGGCCTCAAATTCAAAAAATTTCTCGACACAATTGATTCTATGTCCAATTCAGCTAGAAGTGCAAATCCGAGAGGCAATCTGAAAACTTTGTAAAAACGGCGCACAAGTGTGCGCGCAATTTGGCTATGGGCGACGACGTCAAAAACTCCGCACCCGAGGCCTCAAATTCAAAAAATTTCTCGACACAATTGATTCTATGGCCAATTCAACTGGAAGTGCAAACCCAAGAGGCAATCTGAAAACTTTGTAAAAACTGCGCACAAGTGTGCGCGCAATTTGGCTATGGGCGACGACGTCAAAAACTCCGCACCCGAGGCCTCTAATTCAAAAACCGTCTCGACACAATTGATTCCATGGCCAATTCAGCTAGAAGTGCAAACCCGAGAGGCAATCTGAAAACTTTGTAAAAACGGCGCACAAGTGTGCGCGCAAATTGGCTATGGGCGACGACGTAAAAATCTCCACACCCGAGGCCTCAAATTCAAAAAATTTCTCGACACAATTGATTCTATGGCCAATTCAACTGGAAGTGCAAACCCGAGAGGCAATCTGAAAACTTTGTAAAAATGGCGCACAAGTGTGCGCGCAATTTGGCTATGGGCGACAACGTCAAAAACTCCGCACCCGAGGCCTCAAATTCAAAAACCGTCTCGACACAATTGATTCTATGGCCAATTCAGTGAGGGGTGCAAACCTGGGAGGCAATCTGAAAACTTTGTAAAAATGGCACACAACCATGCGCGCAAGTTTGGCTATGGGCGACGACGTCAAAAACTCCACACCCGAGGCCTCAAATTCAAAAACCGTCTCGACACAATTGATTCTATGGCCAATTCAGTGAGGGATGCAAACCTAGGAGGCAATCTGAAAACTTTGTAAAAACGGCACATAACCATGCGCGCAAGTTTGGCTTTGGGCGACGACGTCATAAACTCTGCACCCGAGGCCTCAAATTCAAAAACTTTCTCGACACAATTGATTCTATGGCCAATTCAGCTGGAAATGCAAACCCGAGAGGCAATCTGAAAACTTTGTAAAAACGGCGCACAAGTGTGCGCGCAATTTGGCTATGGGCGACGACGTCAAAAACTCCGCACTCGAGGCCTCAAATTCAAAAATTTTCTCGACACAATTGATTCTATGGCCAATTCAACTGGAAGTGCAAACCCGAGAGGCAATCTGAAAACTTTGTAAAAACTGCGCACAAGTGTGCGCGCAATTTGGCTATGGGCGACGACGTCAAAAACTCCGCACCCGAGGCCTCTAATTCAAAAACCGTCTCGACACAATTGATTATATGGCCAATTCAGCTAGAAGTGCAAACCCGAGAGGCAATCTGAAAACTTTGTAAAAACGGCGCACAAGTGTGCGCGCAATTTGGCTATGGGCGACAACGTCAAAAACTCCGCACCCGAGGCCTCAAATTCAAAAACCATCTCGACACAATTGATTCTATGGCCAATTCAGTGAGGGATGCAAACCTGGGAGGCAATCTGAAAACTTTGTAAAAATGGCACACAACCATGCGCGCAAGTTTGGCTATGGGCGACGACGTCAAAAACTCCACACCCGAGGCCTCAAATTCAAAAACCGTCTCGACACATTTGATTCTATGGCCAATTCAGTGAGGGATGCAAACCTGGGAGACAATCTGAAAACTTTGTAAAAATGGAACACAACCATGCGCGCAAGTTTGGCTATGGGCGACGACGTCAAAAACTCCGCACCCGAGGCCTCAAATTCAAAAACCGTCTCGACACAATTAATTCTATGGCCAATTCAGCTGGTAATGAATACCCGAGAGGCAATCTGAAAACTTTGTAAAAACGGCGCACAAGTGTGCGCGCAATTTGGCTATGGGCGACGACGTCAAAAACTCCGCACCCGAGGCCTCAAATTCAAAAACCGTCTCAAACAATTGATTCTATGGCCAATTCAGCTGGGAATGAAAACCCGAGAGGCAATCTGAAAACTTTGTAAAAACGGCGCACAAGTGTGCGCGCAATTTGGCTATGGGCGACGACGTCAAAAACTCCGCACCCGAGGCCTCAAATTCAAAAATTTTCTCGACACAATTGATTATATGGCCAATTCAACTGCAAGTGCAAACCCGAGAGGCAATCTGAAAACTTTGTAAAAACAGCGCACAAGTGTGCGCGCAATTTGGCTATGGGCGACGACGTCAAAAACTCCGCACCATAGGCCTCAAATTCAAAAAATTTCTCGACACAATTGATTCTATGGCCAATTCAGCTAGAAGTGCAAATCCGAGAGGCAATCTGAAAACTTTGTAAAAACGGCGCACAAGTGTGCGCGCAATTTGGCTATGGGCGACGACGTCAAAAACTCCGCACCCGAGGCCTCAAATTCAAAAATTTTCTCGACACAATTGATTCTATGGCCAATTCAACTGGAAGTGCAAACCCGAGAGGCAATCTGAAAACTTTGTAAAAACTGCGCACAAGTGTGCGCGCAATTTGGCTATGGGCGACGACGTCAAAAACTCCGCACCCGAGGCCTCTAATTCAAAAACCGTCTCGACACAATTGATTCCATGGCCAATTCAGCTAGAAGTGCAAACCCGAGAGGCAATCTGAAAACTTTGTAAAAACGGCGCACAAGTGTGCGCGCAAATTGGCTATGGGCGACGACGTAAAAATCTCCACACCCGAGGCCTCAAATTCAAAAAATTTCTCGACATAATTGATTATATGGCCAATTCAACTGGAAGTGCAAACCCGAGAGGCAATCTGAAAACTTTGTAAAAATGGCGCACAAGTGTGCGCGCAATTTGGCTATGGGCGACAACGTCAAAAACTCCGCACCCGAGGCCTCAAATTCAAAAACCGTCTCGACACAATTGATTCTATGGCCAATTCAGCTGGTATGAAAACCCGAGAGGCAATCTGAAAACTTTGTAAAAACGGCGCACAAGTGTGCGCGCAATTTGGCTATGGGCGACGACGTCAAAAACTCCACACCCGAGGCCTCAAATTCAAAAACCGTCTCAAACAATTGATTCTATGGCCAATTCAGCTGGGAATGAAAACCCGAGAGGCAATCTGAAAACTTTGTAAAAACGGCGCACAAGTGTGCGCGCAATTTGGCTATAGGCGACGACGTCAAAAACTTCGCACCCGAGGCCTCAAATTCAAAAATTTTCTCGACACAATTGATTCTATGGCCAATTCAACTGGAAGTGCAAACCCGAGAGGCAATCTGAAAACTTTGTAAAAACGGCGCACAAGTGTGCGCGCAATTTGGCTATGGGCGACGACGTCAAAAACTCTGCACCATAGGCCTCAAATTCAAAAAATTTCTCGACACAATTGATTCTATGGCCAATTCAGCTAGAAGTGCAAACCCGAGAGGCAATCTGAAAACTTTTTAAAATCGGCGCACAAGTGTGCTCGCAATTTGGCTATGGGCGACGACGTCAAAAACTCCGCACCCGAGGCCTCAAATTCAAAAAATTTCTCGACACAATTGATTCTATGGCCAATTCAACTGGAAGTGCAAACCCGAGAGGCAATCTGAAAACTTTGTAAAAACTGCGCACAAGTGTGCGCGCAATTTGGCTATGGGCGACGACGTCAAAAACTCCGCACCCGAGGCCTCTAATTCAAAAACCGTCTCGACACAATTGATTCCATGGCCAATTCAGATAGAAGTGCAAACCCGAGAGGCAATCTGAAAACTTTGTAAAAACGGCGCACAAGTGTGCGCGCAAATTGGCTATGGGCGACGACGTAAAAATCTCCACACCCGAGGCCTCAAATTCAAAAACCGTCTCGACACATTTGATTCTATGGCCAATTCAGTGAGGGATGCAAACCTGGGAGGCAATCTGAAAACTTTGTAAAAACGGCACACAACCATGCGCGCAAGTTTGGCTATGGGCGACGACGTCAAAAACTCCGCACCCGAGGCCTCAAATTCAAAAACTGTCTCGACACAATTGATTATATGGCCAATTCAGCTGGAAGTGCAAACCCGAGAGGCAATCTGAAAACTTTGTAAAAACGGCGCACAAGTGTGCGCGCAATTTGGCTATGGGCGACGACGTCAAAAACTCCGCACCCGAGGCCTCAAATTCAAAAAATTTCTCGACACAATTGATTCTATGGCCAATTCAACAGGAAGTGCAAACCCGAGAGGCAATCTGAAAACTTTGTAAAAACGGCGCACAAGTGTGCGCGCAATTTGGCTATGGGCGACGACGTCAAAAACTCCGCACCCGAGGCCTCAAATTCAAAAACCGTGTCGACACATTTGATTCTATGGCCAATTCAGTGAGGGATGCAAACCTGGGAGGCAATCTGAAAACTTTGTAAAAACGGCACACAACCATGCGCGCAAGTTTGGCTATGGGCGACGACGTCAAAAACTCCGCACCCGAGGCCTCAAATTCAAAAACCGTCTCGACACAATTGATTCTATGGCCAATTTAGTGAGGGATGCAAACCTGGGAGGCAATCTGAAAACTTTGTAAAAACGGCACACAACCATGCGCGCAAGTTTGGCTTTGGGCGACGACGTCAAAAACTCCGCACCCGAGGCCTCAAATTAAAAAACCGTCTTGACACAATTGATTTTATGGCCAATTCAGCTGGTAATGAAAACCCGAGAGGCAATCTGAAAACTTTGTAAAAATGGCGCACAACCATGCGCGCAAGTTTGGCTTTGGGCGACGACGTCAAAAACTCCGCACCCGAGGCCTCAAATTAAAAAACCGTCTCAAACAATTGATTCTATGGCCAATTCAGCTGGTAATGAAAACCCGAGAGGCAATCTAAAAACTTTGTAAAAACGGCGCACAAGTGTGCGCGCAATTTGGCTATGGGCGACGACGTCAAAAACTCCGCACCCGAGGCCTCAAATTCAAATATTTTCTCGACACAATTGATTCTATGGCCAATTCAACTGGAAGTGCAAACCCGAGAGGCAATCTGAAAACTTTGTAAAAACGGCGCACAAGTGTGCGCGCAATTTGGCTATGGGCGACGACGTCAAAAACTCTGCACCATAGGCCTCAAATTCAAAAAATTTCTCGACACAATTGATTCTATGGCCAATTCAGCTAGAAGTGCAAACCCGAGAGGCAATCTGAAAACTTTGTAAAAACAGCGCACAAGTGTTCGCGCAATTTGGCTATGGGCGACGACGTCAAAAACTCCGCACCATAGGCCTCAAATTCAAAAAATTTCTCGACACAATTGATTCTATGGCCAATTCAGCTAGAAGTGCAAACCCGAGAGGCAATCTGAAAACTTTTTAAAATCGGCGAACAAGTGTGCGCGCAATTTGGCTATGGGCGACGACGTCAAAAACTCCGCACCCGAGGCCTCAAATTCAAAAATTTTCTCGACACAATTGATTCTTTGGCCAATTCAACTGGAAGTGCAAACCCGTGAGGCAATCTGAAAACTTTGTAAAAACGGCGCACAAGTGTGCGCGCAATTTGGCTATGGGCGACGACGTCAAAAACTCCGCACCCGAGGCCTCAAATTCAAAAACCGTCTTGACACATTTGATTCTATGGCCAATTCAGTGAGGGATGCAAACCTGGGAGGCAATCTGAAAACTTTGTAAAAACGGCACACGGTTGCGCGCAAGTTTGGCTATGGGCGACGACGTCAAAAACTCCGCACCTGAGGCCTCAAATTCAAAAACTGTCTCGACACAATTGATTCTATGGCCAATTCAGCTGGAAGTGCAAACCCGAGAGGCAATCTGAAAACTTTGTAAAAACGGCACACAAGTGTGCGCGCAATTTGCCTATGGGCGACGACGTCAAAAACTCCGCACCCGAGGCCTCAAATTCAAAAATTTTCTCGACACAATTGATTCTATGGCCAATTCAACTGGAAGTGCAAACCCGAGAGGCAATCTGAAAACTTTGTAAAAACGGCGCACAAGAGTGCGCGCAATTTGGCTATGGGCGACGACGTCAAAAACTCTGCACTCGAGGCCTCATATTCAAAAAACCGTCTCGACACATTTGATTCTATGGCCAATTCAGTGAGGGATGTAAACCTGGGAGGCAATCTGAAAACTTTGTAAAAACGGCACACAACCATGCGCGCAAGTTTGGCTATGGGCGACGACGTCAAAAACTCCGCACCCGAGGCCTCAAATTCAAAAACCGTCTCGACACAATTGATTCTATGGCCAATTTAGTGAGGGATGCAAACCTGGGAGGCAATCTGAAAACTTTGTAAAAACGGCACACAACCATGCGCGCAAGTTTGGCTTTGGGCGACGACGTCAAAAACTCCGCACCCGAGGCCTCAAATTAAAAAACCGTCTCGACACAATTGATTCTATGGCCAATTCAGCTGGTAATGAAAACTCGAGAGGCAATCTGAAAACTTTGTAAAAACGGCGCACAAGTGTGCGCGCAATTTGGCTATGGGCGACGACGTCAAAAACTCCGCACCCGAGGCCTCAAATTCAAAAACCGTCTCAAACAATTGATTCTATGGCCAATTCAGCTGGGAATGAAAACCCGAGAGGCAATCTGAAAACTTTGTAAAAACGGCGCACAAGTGTGCGCGCAATTTGGCTATGGGCGACGACGTCATAAACTCCGCACCCGAGGCCTCAAATTCAAAAAATTTCTCGACACAATTGATTCTATGGCCAATTCAACTGCAAGTGCAAACCCGAGAGGCAATCTGAAAACTTTGTAAAAACGGCGCACAAGTGTGCGCGCAATTTGGCTATGGGCGACGACGTCAAAAACTCTGCACCATAGGCCTCAAATTCAAAAAATTTCTCGACACAATTGATTCTATGGCCAATTCAGCTAGAAGTGCAAACCCGAGAGGCAATCTGAAAACTTTGTAAAAACGGCGCACAAGTGTTCGCACAATTTGGCTATGGGCGACGACGTCAAAAACTCCGCACCATAGGCCTCAAATTCAAAAAAATTCTCGACACAATTGATTCTATGGCCAATTCAGCTAGAAGTGCAAACCCGAGAGGCAATCTAAAAACTTTTTAAAATCGGCGCACAAGTGTGCGCGCAATTTAGCTATGGGCGACGACGTCAAAAACTCCGCACCCGTGGCCTCAAATTCAAAAAATTTCTCGACACAATTGATTCTATGGCCAATTCAACTGGAAGTGCAAACCCGAGAGGCAATCTGAAAACTTTGTAAAAACGGCGCACAAGTGTGCGCGCAATTTGGCTATGGGCGACGACGTCAAAAACTCCGCACCCGAGGCCTCAAATTTAAAAAACCGTCTCGACACATTTGATTCTATGGCCAATTCAGTGAGGGATGCAAACCTGGGAGGCAATCTGAAAACTTTGTAAAAACGGCACACAACCATGCACGCAAGTTTGGCTATGGGCGACGACGTCAAAAACTCCGCACCCGAGGCCTCAAATTCAAAAACCGTCTCGACACAATTGATTATGTGGCCAATTTAGTGAGGGATGCAAACCTGGGAGGCAATCTGAAAACTTTGTAAAAACGGCACACAACCATGCGCGCAAGTTTGGCTTTGGGCGACGACGTCAAAAACTCCGCACCCGAGGCCTCAAATTAAAAAACCGTCTCGACACAATTGATTCTATGGCCAATTCAGCTGGTAATGAAAACCCGAGAGGCAATCTGAAAACTTTGTAAAAACGGCGCACAAGTGTGCGCGCAATTTGGCTATGGGCGACGACGTCAAAAACTCCGCACCAGAGGCCTCAAATTCAAAAACCGTCTCAAACAATTGATTCTATGGCCAATTCAGCTGGGAATGAAAACCCGAGAGGCAATCTGAAAACTTTATAAAAACGGCACACAAGTGTGCGCGCAATTTGGCTATGGGCGACGACGTCAAAAACTCCACACCCGAGGCCTCAAATTCAAAAACCGTCTCGACACATTTGATTCTATGGCCAATTCAGTGAGGGATGCAAACCTGGGAGACAATCTGAAAACTTTGTAAAAATGGCGCACAACCATGCGCGCCAGTTTGGCTATGGGCGACGACGTCAAAAACTCCGCACCCGAGGCCTCAAATTCAAAAACCGTCTCAACACAATTGATTCTATGGCCAATTTAGTGAGGGATGCAAACCTGGGAGGCAATCTGAAAACTTTGTAAAAACGGCACACAACCATGCGCGCAAGTTTGGCTTTGGGCGACGACGTCAAAAACTCCGCACCCGAGGCCTCAAATTCAAAAACTTTCTCGACACAATTTATTCTATGGCCAATTCAGCTGGAAATGCAAACCCGAGAGGCAATCTGAAAACTTTGTAAAAACGGCGCACAAGTGTGCGCGCAATTTGGCTATGGGCGACGAGGTCAAAAACTCCGCACTCGAGGCCTCAAATTCAAAAATTTTCTCGACACAATTGATTCTATGGCCAATTCAACTGGAAGTGCAAACCCGAGAGGCAATCTGAAAACTTTGTAAAAACTGCGCACAAGTGTGCGCGCAATTTGGCTATGGGCGACGACGTCAAAAACTCCGCACCCGAGGCCTCTAATTAAAAAACCGTCTCGACACAATTGATTCTATGGCCAATTCAGCTAGAAGTGCAAACCCGAGAGGCAATCTGAAAACTTTGTAAAAACGGCGCACAAGTGTGCGCGCAATTTGGCTATGGGCGACGACGTAAAAATCTCCACACCCGAGGCCTCAAATTCAAAAAATTTCTCGACACAATTGATTCTATGGCCAATTCAACTGGAAGTGCAAACCCGAGAGGCAATCTGAAAACTTTGTAAAAATGGCGCACAAGTGTGCGCGCAATTTGGCTATGGGCGACAACGTCAAAAACTCCGCACCCGAGGCCTCAAATTCAAAAACCGTCTCGACACAATTGATTCTATGGCCAATTCAGTGAGGGATGCAAACCTAGGAGGCAATCTGAAAACTTTGTAAAAACGGCACACAACCATGCGCGCAAGTTTGGCTTTGGGCGACGACGTCAAAAACTCTGCACCCGAGGCCTCAAATTCAAAAACTTTCTCGACACAATTGATTCTATGGCCAATTCAGCTGGAAATGCAAACCCGAGAGGCAATCTGAAAACTTTGTAAAAACGGCACACAAGTGTGCGCACAATTTGGCTATGGGCGACGACGTCAAAAACTCCGCACTCGAGGCCTCAAATTCAAAAAATTTCTCGACACAATTGATTCTATAGCCAATTCAACTGGAAGTGCAAACCCGAGAGTCAATCTGAAAACTTTGTAAAAACTGCGCACAAGTGTGCGCGCAATTTGGCTATGGGCGACGACGTAAAAATCTCCACACCCGAGGCCTCAAATTCAAAAAATTTCTCGACACAATTGATTCTATGGCCAATTCAACTGGAAGTGCAAACCCGAGAGGTAATCTGAAAACTTTGTAAAAATGGCGCACAAGTGTGCGCGCAATTTGGCTATGGGCGACAACGTCAAAAACTCCGCACCCGAGGCCTCAAATTCAAAAACCGTCTCGACACAATTGATTCTATGGCCAATTCAGTGAGGGATGCAAACCTAGGAGGCAATCTGAAAACTTTGTAAAAACGGCACACAACCATGCGCGCAAGTTTGGCTTTGGGCGACGACGTCAAAAACTCTGCACCCGAGGCCTCAAATTCAAAAACTTTCTCGACACAATTGATTCTATGGCCAATTCAGCTGGAAATGCAAACCCGAGAGGCAATCTGAAAACTTTGTAAAAACGGCGCACAAGTGTGCGCACAATTTGGCTATGGGCGACGACGTCAAAAACTCCGCACTCGAGGCCTCAAATTCAAAAAATTTCTCGACACAATTGATTCTATGGCCAATTCAACTGGAAGTGCAAACCCGAGAGTCAATCTGAAAACTTTGTAAAAACTGCGCACAAGTGTGCGCGCAATTTGGCTATGGGCGACGACGTAAAAAACTCCGCACCCGAGGCCTCTAATTCAAAAACCGTCTCGACACAATTGATTCTATGGCCAATTCAGCTAGAAGTGCAAACCCGAGAGGCAATCTGAAAACTTTGTAAAAACGGCGCACAAGTGTGCGCGCAATTTGGCTATGGGCGACGACGTCAAAAACTCCGCACCCGAGGCCTCAAATTCAAAAAATTTCTCGACACAATTGATTCTATGGCCAATTCAACTGGAAGTGCAAACCCGAGAGGCAATCTGAAAACTTTGTAAAAATGGCGCACAAGTGTGCGCGCAATTTGGCTATGGGCGACGACGTTAAAAACTCCGCACCCGAGGCCTCAAATTCAAAAATCGTCTCGACACAATTGATTCTATGGCCAATTCAGTGAGGGATGCAAACCTGGGAGGCAATCTGAAAACTTTGTAAAAACGGCACAGAACCATGCGCGCAAGTTTGGCTATGGGCGACGACGTCAAAAACTCCGCACCCGAGGCCTCAAATTCAAAAACCATCTCGACACAATTGATTCTATGGCCAATTCAGTGAGGGATGCAAACCTAGGAGGCAATCTGAAAACTTTGTAAAAACGGCACACAACCATGCGCGCAAGTTTGGCTTTGGGCGACGACGTCAAAAACTCTGCACCCGAGGCCTCAAATTCAAAAACTTTCTCGACATAATTGATTCTATAGCCAATTCAGCTGGAAATGCAAACCCGAGAGGCAATCTAAAAACTTTGTAAAAACGGCGCACAAGTGTGCGCACAATTTGGCTATGGGCGACGACGTCAAAAACTCCGCACTCGAGGCCTCAAATTCAAAAAATTTCTCGACACAATTGATTCTATGGCCAATTCAACTGGAAGTGCAAACCCGAGAGTCAATCTGAAAACTTTGTAAAAACTGCGCACAAGTGTGCGCGCAATTTGGCTATGGGCGACGACGTAAAAAACTCCGCACCCGAGGCCTCTAATTCAAAAACCGTCTCGACACAATTGATTCTATGGCCAATTCAGCTAGAAGTGCAAACCCGAGAGGCAATCTGAAAACTTTGTAAAAACGGCGCACAAGTGTGCGCGCAATTTGGCTATGGGCGACGACGTCAAAAACTCCGCACCCGAGGCCTCAAATTCAAAAAATTTCTCGACACAATTGATTCTATGGCCAATTCAACTGGAAGTGCAAACCCGAGAGGCAATCTGAAAACTTTGTAAAAATGGCGCACAAGTGTGCGCGCAATTTGGCTATGGGCGACGACGTTAAAAACTCCGCACCCGAGGCCTCAAATTCAAAAGTCGTCTCGACACAATTGATTCTATGGCCAATTCAGTGAGGGATGCAAACCTGGGAGGCAATCTGAAAACTTTGTAAAAACGGCACAGAACCATGCGCGCAAGTTTGGCTATGGGCGACGACGTCAAAAACTCCGCACCCGAGGCCTCAAATTCAAAAACCATCTCGACACAATTGATTCTATGGCCAATTCAGTGAGGGATGCAAACCTAGGAGGCAATCTGAAAACTTTGTAAAAACGGCACACAACCATGCGCGCAAGTTTGGCTTTGGGCGACGACGTCAAAAACTCTGCACCCGAGGCCTCAAATTCAAAAACTTTCTCGACATAATTGATTCTATAGCCAATTCAGCTGGAAATGCAAACCCGAGAGGCAATCTAAAAACTTTGTAAAAACGGCGCACAAGTGTGCGCGCAATTTGGCTATGGGCGACGACGTCAAAAACTCCGCACCCGAGGCCTCAAATTAAAAACCGTCTCGACACAATTGATTCTATGGCCAATTCAGTGAGGGATGCAAACCTGGGAGGCAATCTAAAAACTTTGTAAAAACGGCACACAACCATGCGCGCAAGTTTGGCAATGAGCGAAGACGTCAAAAACTCCGAACCCGAGGCCTTAAATTCAAAAACCGTCTCGACACAATTGATTCTATGGCCAATTCAGCTGGTAATGAAAATCCGAGAGGCAATCTGAAAACTTTGTAAAAACGGCGCACAAGTGTGCTCGCAATTTGGCTATGGGCGACGACGTCAAAAACACCGCACCCGAGGCCTCAAATTTAAAAACAGTCTCGACACAATTTATTCTATGGCCAATTCAGCTGGGAATGCAAACCCGAGAGGCAATTTGAAAAGTTTGTAAAAACGGCGCACAAGTGTGCGCGCAATTTGGCTATGGGCGACGACGTCAAAAACTCCGCACTCGAGGCCTCAAATTCAAAAATTTTCTCGACACAATTGATTCTATGGCCAATTGATACCATGATTATAGGCCTCGACTATTCAGGAATTATGAGAGGACTTATGATAATGGTGGATGGATTGACTCTGAGCAAAAGTCTGAACGTGCATTGAAAGATATGGTGAAATCTTTGGCTTCTAGCATCCTGAGTTATCAAGAGAGTGTTCAATTGAAATTTAAGATCATGGCTGATGAACAAAAGAGTATGGAGTCTATGCAAAAGCGTATGGAGGTTCAATTGAGCCAAATGACGAATGTCATAAGCCAATTACAAACACAGTTGATTGAAAAACTGGTGAAAGATGTTGCAGAGCTTAATCGAGTTGAAGTAGATGAACATCCTAAGGTGGCTAACGACCAGATTGAGGCACGAGATGAGTCGATTGAGACTGGAGAATTTTTACAGAAAAAACAGGATGCAATTTTCACTAACACTGACCCCCTTAGTGTCAGTGTACCAGAACAGAAAAGTGAGGTAAAATATCATGAATTCAATCCTGTTATTACTAATGTAGTTCCCTTTCCCTCCAGGCTAAAAAAGGTCGAGAAAGATGTCAAGGAGCAACAACTAGCTAATGGCTTTCGAAGGGTTGAGATCAACATACCACTAGTTGAGCAAACAAATCAAATTCCTAGATATGCTAAACTACTGAACGAGCTTTACACTGACAAGCAATGGCTATCTTGGAATGAAAAGATCTTGATTGGAGAGAACATTGTTTCTCAATGCAAAATGCCACTAACTAGAGAGGGCTATTCTATTCCAATTACGTGGTGAAAGAGAAGTTGATTGTCGAGCCAACGACGTTAAGAAAAGGCGCTTATTGGGAGGCAACCCAATGTTTAATTTTATTGTTTAGTTTATTTTCATTTGCTTTGTTTTTGTTTTCTATTTTTTTTTTCCTATTACTGATCTTTTCCCTTGCTTTTGTCTACATAGCACTTGCGTTGATTTTCATGGATATATGGTAAGGGATAATATGGCCTGCATGATTGATTAATTTGATAAAACAATTCTTCCGCAGGCCATCTAAGTAAAAAGCTACCTTTGGTCCATTGAAGAAGCCCAGTCATCCAAGGCTCGTGTTCACGTGCCACAACATTTTTCGACAACCGCCACCACCTTAGAATCTGGTACTCCCGTTCCACTCTGCTTTTCATTTTTATATGGTGTTTGATTTTTGTACCTCTTGCTTCAGTGCTAAGGGACTGGCACTTATTTAAGTGTGGGGGGATTATTTGTATCAAGTGATTCATGCCTTTCTGTGTGTTATATATTGGTGAATTATATGTTTGCTTGAGTGTTTGAAACTTGATGACATGAGTATTCTCATGGGTCTAGTGGCTGGAATTTTTATCTTTTTGTTAAATATGCTATGACCTTGGGTATTTTATCCTAATTGGTGACTGGACTTGATATTCATATTTAAGCAAAGGAATCGAGTTAATTTTTGGTTATTTTGGGTGCTGAAGTAATCCTGAATTTCATGTGTTTTGGTAATTCTGGTTTAACGCTCCTTAGAAGGAAAAATCTGAGTTGGTTGGCGTAGTTGAAAAAAAATTGAAATAATTGTGGTTGGAGGAAAAAAAAAAAGGAGTTGAGTTGAAAAACAATTGAAATGAAAAAATAACGAGGGGTTGAAACAGCTACCTACTTGAGGGGGCTCATGTGTTTAAACGAAAAAAAAAATCAATAACACCAAAAGAGCTAAAACCCGAAAAGTAGAGAGGAGCTGCGGACCTCGTTTGAAAGTTGAAAAATTCCAACTCCGGAATACAAGTCTCAAAAAAAAAAAAAAAAGAAAGAAGGGAGACCGCCACCAGTCGTTTTTGTACTTTGATAAAAAGTTGAATGGAAAAACCAAAATCAAGTTTTTTTAGGTAATTGTGGATGCATTTAGTGATGGATGCAAACCTGGGAGGCAATCTAAAAACTTTGTAAAAACGGCACACAACCATGCGCGCAAGTTTGGCTATGGGCGACGACGTCAAAAACTCCGCACCCGAGGCCTCAAATTCAAAAACCGTCTCGACACAATTGATTCTATGGCCAATTCAGCTGGAAATGCAAACCCAAGAGGTAATCTGAAAACTTTGTAAAAACGGCGCACAAGTGTGCGCGCAATTTGGCTATGGGCGACGACGTCAAAAACACTGCACCCGAGGCCTCAAATTCAAAAAATTTCTCGACACAATTGTTTCTATGGCCAATTCAACTGGAAGTGCAAACCCGAGAGGCAATCTGAAAACTTTGTAAAAACGGCGCACAAGTGTGCGCGCAATTTGGCTATGGGCGACGACGTCAAAAACTCCGCACCCGAGGCCTCAAATTCAAAAATTTTCTCGACACAATTGATTCTATGGCCAATTCAACAGGAAGTGCAAACCCGAGAGGCAATCTGAAAACTTTGTCAAAACGACGCACAAGTGTGCGCGCAATTTGGCTATGGGCGACGACGTCAAAAACTCCGCACCCGAGGCCTCAAATTCAAAAACTGTCTCGGCACAATTGATTCTATGGCCAATTCAGTGAGGGATGCAAACCTGGGCGGCAATCTGAAAACTTTGTAAAAACGGCACACAACCATGCGCGCAAGTTTGGCTATGGGCGACGACTTAAAAAACTCCGCACCCGAGGCCTCAAATTCAAAAACCGTCTCGACACAATTGATTTTATGGCCAATTCAGTGAGGGATGCAAACCTGGGAGGCAATCTGAAAACTTTGTAAAAACGGCACACAACCATGCGCGCAAGTTTGGCTATGGGCGACGACGTCAAAAACTCCGCACCCGAGGCCTCAAATTCAAAAACCGTCTCGACACAATTGATTCTATGGCCAATTCAGATGGAGATGCAAACCCGAGAGACAATCTGATAACTTTGTAAAAACGGCGCACAAGCGTGCGCGCAATTTGGCTATGGGCGACGACGTCAAAAACTCCGCACCCGAGGCCTCAAATTAGAAAATTTTCTCGACACAATTGATTATATGGCCAATTCAGCTGGAAATGCAAACCCAAGAGGCAATCTGAAAACTTTGTAAAAAAGGCGCACAAGTGTGCGCGCAATTTGGCTATGGGCGACGACGTCAAAAACTCCGCACCCGAGGCCTCAAATTCAAAAACCGTCTCGACACAATTGATTCTATGGCCAATTTAGTGAGGGATGCAAACCTGGGAGGCAATCTGAAAACTTAGTAAAAACAGCACACAACCATGCGCGCAAGTTTGGCTATGGGCGACGTCGTCAAAAACTCCACACCCGAGGCCTCAAATTCAAAAACGGTCCCAACACAATTGATTCTATGGCCAATTCAGTGAGGGATGCAAACCTGGGAGGCAATCTGAAAACTTTGTAAAAACGGCACACAACCATGCGCGCAAGTTTGGCTATGGGCGACGACTTCAAAAACTCCGCACCCGAGGCCTCAAATTCAAAAACCGTCTCGACACAATTGATTCTATGGCCAATTCAGATGGTAATGCAAACCCGAGAGGCAATCAGAAAACTTTGTAAAAACGGCGCACAAGTGTGCATGCAATTTGGCTATGGGCGACGACGTCAAAAACTCCGCACCCGAGGCCTCAAATTCAAAAATATTCTCGACACAATTGATTCTATGGCCAATTCAGCTAGAAGTGCAAACCCGAGAGGCAATCTGAAAACTTTGTAAAAACGACGCACAAGTGTGCGCGAAATTTGGCTATGGGCGACGACGTCAAAAACTCCGCACCCGAGGCCTCAAATTCAAAAACCGTCTCGACACAATTGATTCTATGGCCAATTCAGTGAGGGATGCAAACGTGGGAGGTAATCTGAAAACTTTGTAAAAACGGCACACAACCATGCGCGCAAGTTTGGCTATGGGCGACGACTTAAAAAACTCCGCACCCGAGGCCTCAAATTCAAAAACTGTCTCGACACAATTGATTCTATGGCCAATTCAGTGGGGGATGCAAACCTGGGAGGCAATCTGAAAACTTTGTAAAAACGGCACACAACCATGCGCGCAAGTTTGGCTATGGGCGACGACGTCAAAAACTCCGCACCCGAGGCCTCAAATTCAAAAACCGTCTCGACACAATTGATTCTATGGCCAATTCAGATGGAGATGCAAACCCGAGAGACAATCTGATAACTTTGTAAATACGGCGCACAAGCGTGCGCGCAATTTGGCTATGGGCGACGACGTCAAAAACTCCGCACCCGAGGCCTCAAATTCAAAAATTTTCTCGACACAATTGATTATATGGCCAATTCAGCTGGAAATGCAAACCCAAGAGGCAATCTGAAAACTTTGTAAAAAAGGCGCACAAGTGTGCGCGCAATTTGGCTATGGGCGACGACGTCAAAAACTCCGCACCCGAGGCCTCAAATTCAAAAACCGTCTCGACACAATTGATTCTATGGCCAATTTAGTGAGGGATGCAAACCTGGGAGGCAATCTGAAAACTTAGTAAAAACAGCACACAACCATGCGCGCAAGTTTGGCTATGGGCGACGTCGTCAAAAACTCCACACCCGAGGCCTCAAATTCAAAAACGGTCCCAACACAATTGATTCTATGGCCAATTCAGTGAGGGATGCAAACCTGGGAGGCAATCTGAAAACTTTGTAAAAACGGCACACAACCATGCGCGCAAGTTTGGCTATGGGCGACGACTTCAAAAACTCCGCACCCGAGGCCTCAAATTCAAAAACCGTCTCGACACAATTGATTCTATGGCCAATTCAGATGGTAATGCAAACCCGAGAGGCAATCAGAAAACTTTGTAAAAACGGCGCACAAGTGTGCATGCAATTTGGCTATGGGCGACGACGTCAAAAACTCCGCACCCGAGGCCTCAAATTCAAAAATATTCTCGACACAATTGATTCTATGGCCAATTCAGCTAGAAGTGCAAACCCGAGAGGCAATCTGAAAACTTTGTAAAAACGACGCACAAGTGTGCGCGAAATTTGGCTATGGGCGACGACGTCAAAAACTCCGCACCCGAGGCCTCAAATTCAAAAACCGTCTCGACACAATTGATTCTATGGCCAATTCAGTGAGGGATGCAAACGTGGGAGGTAATCTGAAAACTTTGTAAAAACGGCACACAACCATGCGCGCAAGTTTGGCTATGGGCGACGACTTAAAAAACTCCGCACCCGAGGCCTCAAATTCAAAAACTGTCTCGACACAATTGATTCTATGGCCAATTCAGTGGGGGATGCAAACCTGGGAGGCAATCTGAAAACTTTGTAAAAACGGCACACAACCATGCGCGCAAGTTTGGCTATGGGCGACGACGTCAAAAACTCCGCACCCGAGGCCTCAAATTCAAAAATTTTCTCGACACAATTGATTCTATGGCCAATTCAGCTGGAAATGCAAACCCAAGAGGCAATCTGAAAACTTTGTAAAAACGGCGCACAAGTGTGCGCGCAATTTGGCTATGGGCGACGACGTCAAAAACTCCGCACCCGAGGCCTCAAATTCAAAAACCGTCTCGACACAATTGATTCTATGGCCAATTTAGTGAGGGATGCAAACCTGGGAGGCAATCTGAAAACTTTGTAAAAACAGCACACAACCATGCGCGCAAGTTTGACTATGGGCGACGACGTCAAAAATTCCGCACCCGAGGCCTCAAATTCAAAAACCGTCTCAACACAATTGATTCTATGGCCAATTCAGTGAGGTATGCAAACCTGGGAGGCAATCTGAAAACTTTGTAAAAATGGCACACAACCATGCGCGCAAGTTTGGCTATGGGCGATGACGTCAAAAACTCCGCACCCGAGGCCTCAAATATAAAAACCGTCTCGACACAATTGATTCTATGGCCAATTCAGATGGAAATGCTAACCCGAGAGGCAATCTGAAAACTTTGTAAAAACGGCGCACAAGCGTGCGCGCAATTTGGTTATGGGCGACGACGTCAAAAACTCCGCACCCGAGGCCTCAAATTCAAAAATTTTCTCGACACAATTGATTCTATGGCCAATTCAGCTGGAAATGCAAACCCATGAGGCAATCTGAAAACTTTGTAAAAACGGCGCACAAGTGTGCGCGCAATTTGGCTATGGGCGACGACGTCAAAAACTCCGCACCCGAGGCCTCAAATTCAAAAACCGTCTCGACACAATTGATTCTATGGCCAATTTAGTGAGGGATGCAAACCTGGGAGGCAATCTGAAAACTTTGTAAAAACAGCACACAACCATGCGCGCAAGTTTGACTATGGGCGACGACGTCAAAAACTCCGCACCCGAGGCCTCAAATTCAAAAACCGTCTCAACACAATTGATTCTATGGCCAATTCAGTGAGGGATGCAAACCTGGGAGGCAATCTGAAAACTTTGTAAAAATGGCACACAACCATGCGCGCAAGTTTGGCTATGGGCGATGACGTCAAAAACTCCGCACCCGAGGCCTCAAATATAAAAACCGTCTCGACACAATTGATTCTATGGCCAATTCAGATGGAAATGCTAACCCGAGAGGCAATCTGAAAACTTTGTAAAAACGGGGCACAAGCGTGCGCGCAATTTGGCTATGGGCGACGACGTCAAAAACTCCGCACCCGAGGCCTCAAATTCAAAAATTTTCTCGACACAATTGATTCTATGGCCAATTCAGCTGGAAATGCAAACCCATGAGGCAATCTGAAAACTTTGTAAAAACGGCGCACAAGTGTGCGCGCAATTTGGCTATGGGCGACGACGTCAAAAACTCCGCACCCGAGGCCTCAAATTTAAAAACCGTCTCGACACAATTGATTCTATGGCCAATTTAGTGAGGGATGCAAACCTGGGAGGCAATCTGAAAATTTTGTAAAAACAGCACACAACCATGCGCGCAAGTTTGGCTATGGGCGACGACGTCAAAAAATCCGTACCCGAGGCCTCAAATTCAAAAACGGTCTCAACACAATTGATTCTATGGCCAATTCAGTGAGGGATGCAAACCTGGGAGGCAATCTGAAAACTTTGTAAAAACAGCACACAACCATGCGCGCAAGTTTGGCTATGGGCGACGACGTCAAAAACTCCGCACCCGAGGCCTCAAATTCAAAAACCGTCTCGACACAATTGATTCTATGGCCAATTCAGTGAGGGATGCAAACCTAGGAGGCAATCTGAAAACTTTGTAAAAACGGCACACAACCATGCGCGCAAGTTTGGCTTTGGGCAACGACGTCAAAAACTCTGCACCCGAGGCCTCAAATTCAAAAACTTTCTCGACACAATTGATTCTATGGCCAATTCAGCTGGAAATGCAAACCCGAGAGGCAATCTGAAAACTTTGTAAAAACGGCGCACAAGTGTGCGCGCAATTTGGCTATGGGCGACGACATCAAAAAACTCCGAACCCGAGGCCTCAAATTCAAAATTTTTCTCGACACAATTGATTCTATGGCCAATTCAACTGGAAGTGCAAATCCGAGAGGCACTCTGAAAACTTTGTAAAAACGGCGCACAAGTGTGCGCGCAATTTGGCTATGGGCGACGACGTCAAAAACTCCGCACCCGAGGCCTCAAATTCAAAAATTTTCTCGACACAATTGATTCTATGGCCAATTCAACTGGAAGTGCAAACCCGAGAGGCAATCTGAAAACTTTGTAAAAACTGCGCACAAGTGTGCGCGCAATTTGGCTATGGGCGACGACGTCAAAAACTCCGCACCCGAGGCCTCTAATTCAAAAACTGTCTCGACACAATTGATTCTATGGCCAATTCAGCTAGAAGTGCAAACCCGAGAGGCAATCTGAAAACTTTGTAAAAACGGCGCACAAGTGTGCGCGCAGTTTGGCTATGGGCGACGACGTCAAAAACTCCGCACCCGAGGCCTCAAATTCAAAAAATTTCTCGACACAATTGATTCTATGGCCAATTCAACTGGAAGTGCAAACCCGAGAGGCAATCTGAAAACTTTGTAAAAACTGCGCACAAGTGTGCGCGCAATTTGGCTATGGGCGACGACGTAAAAAACTCCGCACCCGAGGCCTCTTATTCAAAAACTGTCTCGACACAATTGATTCTATGGCCAATTCAGCTAGAAGTGCAAACCCGAGAGGCAATCTGAAAACTTTGTAAAAATGGCGCACAAGTGTGCGCGCAATTTGGCTATGGGCGACGACTTCAAAAACTCCGCACCCGAGGCCTTAAATTCAAAAACCGTCTCGACACAAATGATTCTATGGCCAATTCAGTGAGGGATGCAAACCTGGGAGGCAATCTGAAAACTTTGTAAAAACGGCACACAACCATGCGCGCAAGTTTGGCTATGGGCGACGACGTCAAAAACTCCGCACCCGAGGCCTCAAATTCAAAAACCGTCTCGACACAATTGATTCTATGGCCAATTCAGTGAGGGATGCAAACCTGGGAGGCAATCTGAAAACTTTGTAAAAACGGCACACAACCCTGCGCGCAAGTTTGGCTATGGGCGACGACGTCAAAAACTCCGCACCCGAGGCCTCAAATTCAAAAACCGTCTCGACACATTTGATTCTATGGCCAATTCAGTGAGGCATGCAAACCTGGGAGGCAATCTGAAAACTTTGTAAAAACGGCACACAACCATGCGCGCAAGTTTGGCTTTGGGCGAAGACGTCAAAAACTCCGCACCCGAGGCCTCAAATTCAAAAACTTTCTCGACACAATTGATTCTATGGCCAATTCAGATGGAATTGCAAACCCGAGAGGCAATCTGAAAACTTTGTAAAAACGGCGCACAAGCGTGCGCGCAATTTGGCTATGGGCGACGACGTCAAAAACTCCGCACCCGAGGCCTCAAATTCAAAAATTTCCTCGACACAATTGATTCTATGGCCAATTCAGCTGGAAATGCAAACCCAAGAGGCAATCTGAAAACTTTGTAAAAACGGCGCACAAGTGTGCGCACAATTTGGCTATGGGCGACGACGTCAAAAACTCCGCACCCGAGGCCTCAAATTCAAAAACCATCTCGACACAATTGATTCTATGGCCAATTTAGTGAGGGATGCAAACCTGGGAGGCAATCTGAAAACTTTGTAAAAACAGCACACAACCATGCGCGCAAGTTTGGCAATGGGCGACGACGTCAAAAACTCTGCACCCGAGGCCTCAAATTCAAAAACCGTCTCGACACAATTGATTCTATGGCCAATTCAGCTGGAGATGCAAACCCGAGAGGCAATCTGAAAACTTTGTAAAAACGGCGCACAAGTGTGCGCGCAATTTGGCTATGGGCGACGACGTCAAAAACACCGCACCCGAGGCCTCAAATTCAAAAATTTTCTCGACACAATTGATTCTATGGCCAATTCAACTAGATGTGCAAACCCGAGAGGCAATCTGAAAACTTTGTAAAAACGGCGCACAAGTGTGCGCGCAATTTGGCTATGGGTGACGACGTCAAAAACTCTGCACCTGAGGCCTTAAATTCAAAAATTTCTCGACACAATTGATTCTATGGCCAATTTAGCTAGAAGTGCAAACCCAAGAGGCAATCTGAAAACTTTGTAAAAACGGCGCACAAGTGTGCGCGCAATTTGGCTATGGGCGACGACGTCAAAAACTCCGCACCCGAGGTCTCAAATTCAAAAACCGTCTCGACACAATTGATTCTATGGCCAATTCAGTGAGGGATGCAAACCTGGGAGGCAATCTGAAAGCTTTGTAAAAACGGCACAAAACCATGCGCTCAAGTTTGGCTATGGGCGACGACGTCAAAAACTCCGCACCCGAGGCCTCAAATTCAAAAACCGTCTCGACACAATTGATTCTATGGCCAATTCAGCTAGAAGTGCAAACCCGAGAGGCAATCTGAAAACTTTGTAAAAACGGCGCACAAGTGTGCACGCAATTTGGCTGTGGGCGACGACGTCAAAAACTCCGCACCCGAGGCCTCAAATTCAAAAAAATTCTCGACACAATTGATTCTATGGCCAATTCAACTGGAAGTGCAAACCCGAGAGGCAATCTGAAAACTTTGTAAAAATGGCGCACAAGTGTGCGCGCAATTTGGCTCTGGGCGACGACGTCAAAAACTCCGCACCCGAGGCCTCAAATTCAAAAACCGTCTCGACACAATTGATTTTATGGCCAATTCAGTGAGGGATGCAAACCTGGGAGGCAATCTGAAAACTTTGTAATAACGGCACACAACCATGCGCGCAAGTTTGGCTATGGGTGACGACGTCAAAAACTCCGCACCCGAGGCCTCAAATTCAAAAACCGTCTCAACACAATTGATTCTATGGCCAATTCAGTGAGGGATGCAAACCTAGGAGGCAATCTGAAAACTTTGTAAAAACGGCACACAACCATGCGCGCAAGTTTGGCTTTGGGCGACGACGTCAAAAACTCTGCACCCGAGGCCTCAAATTCAAAAACTTTCTCGACACAATTGATTCTATGTCCAATTCAGCTGGAAATGCAAACCCGAGAGACAATCTGAAAACTTTGTAAAAACGGCGCACAAGTGTGCGCGCAATTTGGCTATGGGCGACGACGTCAAAAACTCTGAACCCGAGGCCTCAAATTCAAAAATTTTCTCGACACAATTGATTCTATGGCCAATTCAACTGGAAGTGCAAATCCGAGAGGCAATCTGAAAACTTAGTAAAAACGGCGCACAAGTGTGCGCGCAATTTGGTTATGGGCGACGACGTCAAAAACTCCGCACCCGAGGCCTCAAATTCAAAAAATTTCTCGACACAATTGATTCTATGGCCAATTCAACTGGAAGTGCAAACCCGAGAGGCAATCTGAAAACTTTGTAAAAATGGCGCACAAGTGTGCGCGCAATTTGGCTATGGGCGACGACGTCAAAAACTCCGCACCCGAGGCCTCAAATTCAAAAACCGTCTCGACACAATTGAATCTATGGCCAATTCAGTGAGGGATGCAAACCTGTGAGGCAATCTGAAAACTTTGTAAAAACGGCACACAACCATGTGCGCAAGTTTGGCTATGGGCGACGACATCAAAAACTTCGCACCCGAGGCCTCAAATTCAAAAACCGTCTCGACACAATTGATTCTATGGCCAATTCAGTGAGGGATGCAAACCTAGGAGGCAATCTGAAAACTTTGTAAAAACGGCACAAAACCATGCGCGCAAGTTTGGCTATGGGCGACGACGTCAAAAACTCCGCACCCGAGGCCTCAAATTCAAAAACCATCTCGACACAATTGATTCTATGGCCAATTGAGTGAGGGATGCAAACCTAGGAGGCAATCTGAAAACTTTGTAAAAACGGCACACAACCATGCGCGCAAGTTTGGCTTTGGGCGACGACGTCAAAAACTCCGCACCCGAGGCCTCAAATTCAAAAACTTTCTCGACACAATTGATTTTATGGCCAATTAAGCTGGAAATGCAAACCCGAGAGGCAATCTGAAAACTTTGTAAAAACGGCGCACAAGTGTGCGCGCAATTTGGCTCTGGTTGACGACGTCAAAAACTCCGCACCCGAGGCCTCAAATTCAAAAACCGTCTCGACACAATTGATTTTATGGCCAATTCAGTGAGGGATGCAAACCTGGGAGGCAATCTGAAAACTTTGTAAAAACGGCACACAACCATGCGCGCAAGTTTGGCTATGGGTGACGACGTCAAAAACTCCGCACCCGAGGCCTCAAATTCAAAAACCGTCTCGACACAATTGATTCTATGGCCAATTCAGTGAGGGATGCAAACCTAGGAGGCAATCTGAAAACTTTGTAAAAACGGCACACAACCATGCGCGCAAGTTTGGCTTTGGGCGACGACGTCAAAAACTCTGCACCCGAGGCCTCAAATTCAAAAACTTTCTCGACACAATTGATTCTATGGCCAATTCAGCTGGAAATGCAAACCCGAGAGGCAATATGAAAACTTTGTAAAAACGGCGCACAAGTGTGCGCGCAATTTGGCTATGGGCGACGACGTCAAAAACTCCGAACCCGAGGCCTCAAATTCAAAAAATTTCTCGACACAATTGATTCTATGGCCAATTCAACTGGAAGTGCAAACCCGAGAGGCAATCTGAAAACTTTGTAAAAATGGCGCACAAGTGTGCGCGCAATTTGGCTCTGGGCGACGACGTCAAAAACTCCGCACCCGAGGCCTGAAATTCAAAAAATTTCTCGACACAATTGATTCTATGTCCAATTCAACTGGAAGTGCAAACCCGAGAGGCAATCTGAAAACTTTGTAAAAATGGCGCACAAGTGTGCGCGCAATTTGGCTCTGGGCGACGACGTAAAAAACTCCGCACCCGAGGCCTCAAATTCAAAAACCGTCTCGACACAATTGATTTTATGGCCAATTCAGTGAGGGATGCAAACCTGGGAGGCAATCTGAAAACTTTGTAAAAACGGCACACAACCATGTGCGCAAGTTTGGCTATGGGCGACGACGTCAAAAACTTCGCACCCGAGGCCTCAAATTCAAAAACCGTCTCGACACAATTGATTCTATGGCCAATTCAGTGAGGGATGCAAACCTAGGAGGCAATCTGAAAACTTTGTAAAAACGGCACAAAACCATGCGCGCAAGTTTGGCTATGGGCGACGACGTCAAAAACTCCGCACCCGAGGCCTCAAATTCAAAAACCGTCTCGACACAATTGATTCTATGGCCAATTCAGTGAGGGATGCAAACCTAGGAGGCAATCTGAAAACTTTGTAAAAACGGCACACAACCATGCGCGCAAGTTTGGCTTTGGGCGACGACGTCAAAAACTCCGCACCCGAGGCCTCAAATTCAAAAACTTTCTCGACACAATTGATTTTATGGCCAATTAAGCTGGAAATGCAAACCCGAGAGGCAATCTGAAAACTTTGTAAAAACGGCGCACAAGTGTGCGCGCAATTTGGCTCTGGGCGACGACGTCAAAAACTCCGCACCCGAGGCGTCAAATTCAAAAACCGTCTCAACACAATTGATTTTATGGCCAATTCAGTGAGGGATGCAAACCTGGGAGGCAATCTGAAAACTTTGTAAAAACGGCACACAACCATGCGCGCAAGTTTGGCTATGGGTGACGACGTCAAAAACTCCGCACCCGAGGCCTCAAATTCAAAAACCGTCTCGACACAATTGATTCTATGGCCAATTCAGTGAGGGATGCAAACCTAGGAGGCAATCTGAAAACTTTGTAAAAACGGCACACAACCATGCGCGCAAGTTTGGCTTTGGGCGACGACGTCAAAAACTCTGCACCCGAGGCCTCAAATTCAAAAACTTTCTCGACACAATTGATTCTATGGCCAATTCAGCTGGAAATGCAAACCCGAGAGGCAATCTGAAAACTTTGTAAAAACGGCGCACAAGTGTGCGCGCAATTTGGCTATGGGCGACGACGTCAAAAACTCCGAACCCGAGGCCTCAAATTCAAAAATTTTCTCGACACAATTGATTCTATGGCCAATTCAACTGGAAGTGCAAACCCGAGAGGCAATCTGAAAACTTTGTAAAAATGGCGCACAAGTGTGCGCGCAATTTGGCTCTGGGCGACGACGTCAAAAACTCCGCACCCGAGGCCTCAAATTCAAAAAAATTCTCGACACAATTGATTCTATGGCCAATTCAACTGGAAGTGCAAACCCGAGAGGCAATCTGAAAACTTTGTAAAAATGGCGCACAAGTGTGCGCGCAATTTGGCTCTGGGCGACGACGTAAAAAACTCCGCACCCGAGGCCTCAAATTCAAAAACCGTCTCGACACAATTGATTTTATGGCCAATTCAGTGAGGGATGCAAACCTGGGAGGCAATCTGAAAACTTTGTAAAAACGGCACACAACCATGCGCGCAAGTTTGGCTATGGGTGACGACGTCAAAAACTCCGCACCCGAGGCCTCAAATTCAAAAACCGTCTCGACACAATTGATTCTATGGCCAATTCAGCTGGAAATGCAAACCCAAGAGGTAATCTGAAAACTTTGTAAAAACGGCGCACAAGTGTGCGCGCAATTTGGCTATGGGCGACGACGTCAAAAACACTGCACCCGAGGCCTCAAATTCAAAAAATTTCTCGACACAATTGATTCTATGGCCAATTCAACTGGAAGTGCAAACCCGAGAGGCAATCTGAAAACTTTGTAAAAACGGCGCACAAGTGTGCGCGCAATTTGGCTATGGGCGACGACGTCAAAAACTCCACACCCGGGGCCTCAAATTAAAAAACCGTCTCGACACAATTGATTCTATAGCCAATTCAGTGAGGGATGCAAACCTGGGAGGCAATCTGAAAACTTTGTAAAAACGGCACACAACCATGCGCGCAAGTTTGGCTATGGGCGACGACTTAAAAAACTCCGCACCCGAGGCCTCAAATTCAAAAACCGTCTCGCCACAATTCATTCTATGGCCAATTCAGTGAGGGATGCAAACCTGGGAGGCAATCTGAAAACTTTGTAAAAACGGCACACAACCATGCACGCAAGTTTGGCTATGGGCGACGACTTCAAAAACTCCGCACCCGAGGCCTCAAATTCAAAAACCGTCTCGACACAATTGATTCTATGGCCAATTCAGATGGAAATGCAAACCCGAGAGGCAATCTGAAAACTTTGTAAAAACGGCGCACAAGCGTGCGCGCAATTTGGCTATGGGCGACGACGTCAAAAACTCCGCACCCGAGGCCTCAAATTCAAAAATTTTCTTGACACAATTGATTCTATGGCCAATTCAGCTGGATATGCAAACCCAAGAGGCAATCTGAAAACTTTGTAAAAACGGCGCACAAGTGTGCGCGCAATTTGGCTATGGGCGACGACGTCAAAAACTCCGCACCCGAGGCCTCAAATTCAAAAACCGTCTCGACATAATTGATTCTATGGCCAATTTAGTGAGGGATGCAAACCTGGGAGGCAATCTGAAAACTATGTAAAAACGGCACACAACCATGCGCGCAAGTTTGGCTATGGGCGACGACGTCAAAAACTCCGTACCCGAGGCCTCAAATTCAAAAACCGTCTCGACACAATTGATTCTATGGCCAATTCAGCTGGAAGTGCAAATCCGAGAGGCAATCTGAAAACTTTGTAAAAACGGCGCATAAGTGTGCGCGCAATTTGGCTATGGGCGACGACGTCAAAAACTCCGCACCCGAGGCCTCAAATTCAAAAAATTTCTCGACATAATTGATTCTATGGCCAATTCAACTGGAAGTGCAAACCCGAGAAGCAATCTGAAAACTTTGTAAAAACGGCGCATAAGTGTGCGCGCAATTTGGCTATGGGCGACGACGTCAAAAACTCCGCACCCGAGGCCTCAAATTCAAAAACCGTCTCGACACAATTGATTCTATGGCCAATTCAGTGAGGGATGCAAACCTGGGAGGCAATCTGAAAACTTTGTAAAAACGGCACACAACCATGCGCGCAAGTTTGGCTATGGGCGACGACGTCAAAAACACCGCACCCGAGGCCTCAAATTCAAAAAACCTTCTCGACACAATTGATTCTATGGCCAATTCAGTGAGGGATGCAAACCTAGGAGGCAATCTGAAAACTATGTAAAAACGGCAACAACCATGCGCGCAAGTTTGGCTTTGGGCGACGACGTCAAAAACACCGCACCCGAGGCCTCAAATTCAAAAACTTTCTCGACACAATTGATTCTATGGCCAATTCAGCTAGAAATGCAAACCCGAGAGGCAATCTGAAAACTTTGTAAAAACGGCGCACAAGTGTGCGCGCAATTTGGCTATGGGCGACCACGTCAAAAACTCCGAACCCGAGGCCTCAAATTCAAAAAATTTCTCGACACAATTGATTCTATTGCCAATTCAGCTGGAAATGCAAACCCAAGAGGCAATCTGAAAACTTTGTAAAAACGGCGCACAAGTGTGCGCGCAATTTGGCTATGGGCGACGACGTTAAAAACTCTGCACCCGAGGCCTCAAATTCAAAAACCGTCTCGACACAATTGATTCTATGGCCAATTTAGTGAGGGATGCAAACCTGGGAGGCAATCTAAAAACTTTGTAAAAACGGCACACAACCATGCGCGCAAGTTTGGCTATGGGCGACGACGTCAAAAACTCCGCACCCGAGGCCTCAAATTCAAAAACCGTCTCGACACAATTGATTCTATGGCCAATTCAGCTGGAAATGCAAACCCAAGAGGTAATCTGAAAACTTTGTAAAAACGGCGCACAAGTGTGCGCGCAATTTGGCTATGGGCGACGACGTCAAAAACACTGCACCCGAGGCCTCAAATTCAAAAAATTTCTCGACACAATTGATTCTATGGCCAATTCAACTGGAAGTGCAAACTCGAGAGGCAATCTGAAAACTTTGTAAAAACGGCGCACAAGTGTACGCGCAATTTGGCTATGGGCGACGACGTCAAAAACTCCGCACCCGAGGCCTCAAATTCAAAAACCGTCTCGACACAATTGATTCTATGGCCAATTCAGTGAGGGATGCAAACCTGGGAGGCAATTTTAAAACTTTGTAAAAACGGCACAAAACCATTCGCGCAAGTTTGGCTATGGGCGACGACGTCAAAAACTCCGCACCCGAGGCCTCAAATTAAAAATCCGTCTTGACACAATTGATTCTATGGCCAATTCAGCTGGTAATGAAAACCCGAGAGGCAATCTGAAAACTTTGTAAAAACGGCGCACAAGTGTGCGCGCAATTTGGCTATGGGCGACGACGTCAAAAACTCCGCACCCGAGGCCTCAAATTCAAAAACCGTCTCGACACAATTGATTCTATGGCCAATTCAGTGAGGGATGCAAACCTGGGAGGCAATCTGAAAACTTTTTAAAAACGGCACACAACCATGCGCGCAAGTTTGGCTATGGGCGACGACTTAAAAAACTCCGCACCCGAGGCCTCAAATTCAAAAACCGTCTCGACACAATTGATTCTATGGCCAATTCAGTGAGGGATGCAAACCTGGGAGGCAATCTGAAAACTTTGTAAAAACGGCACACAACCATGCGCGCAAGTTTGGCTATGGGCGACGACGTCAAAAACTCCGCACCCGAGGCCTCAAATTCAAAAACCGTCTCGACACAATTGATTCTATGGCCAATTTAGTGAGGGATGCAAACCTAGGAGGCAATCTGAAAACTTTGTAAAAACGGCACACAACCATGCGCGCAAGTTTGGCTATGGGCGACGACGTCAAAAACTCCGCACCCGAGGCCTCAAATTCAAAAACCGTCTCGACACAATTGATTCTATGGCCAATTCAGTGAGGGATGCAAACCTGGGAGGTAATCTGAAAACTTTGTAAAAACGGCACACAACCATGCGCGCAAGTTTGGCTATGGGCGACGACTTAAAAAACTCCGCACTCGAGGCCTCAAATTCAAAAACCGTCTCGACACAATTGATTCTATGGCCAATTCAGTGAGGGATGCAAACCTGGGAGGCAATCTGAAAACTTTGTAAAAACGGCACACAACCATGCGCGCAAGTTTGGCTATGGGCGACGACGTCAAAAACTCCGCACCCGAGGCCTCAAATTCAAAAACCGTCTCGACACAATTGATTCTATGGCCAATTTAGTGAGGGATGCAAACCTAGGAGGCAATCTGAAAACTTTGTAAAAACGGCACACAACCATGCGCGCAAGTTTGGCTATGGGCGACGACGTCAAAAACTCCGCACCCGAGGCCTCAAATTCAAAAACCGTCTCGACACAATTGATTCTATGGCCAATTCAGATGGAAATGCAAACCCGAGAGGCAATCTGAAAACTTTGTAAAAACGGCGCACAAGCGTGCGCGCAATTTGGCTATGGGCGACGACGTCAAAAACTCCGCACCCGAGGCCTCAAATTCAAAATTTTCCTCGACACAATTGATTCTATGGCCAATTCAGCTGGAAATGCAAACCCAAGAGGCAATCTGAAAACTTTGTAAAAACGGCGCACAACCATGCGCGCAAGTTTGGCTATGGGCGACGACGTCAAAAACTCCGCACCCGAGGCCTCAAATTCAAAAACCGTCTCGACACAATTGATTCTATGGCCAATTTAGTGAGGGATGCAAACCTGGGAGGCAATCTGAAAACTTTGTAAAAACGGCACACAACCATGCGCGCAAGTTTGGCTATGGGCGACGACGTCAAAAACTCCGCACCCGAGGCCTCAAATTCAAAAACCGTCTCGACACAATTGATTCTATGGCCAATTCAGCTGGAAATGCAAACCCAAGAGGTAATCTGAAAACTTTGTAAAAACGGCGCACAAGTGTGCGCGCAATTTGGCTATGGGCGACGACGTCAAAAACACTGCACCCGAGGCCTCAAATTCAAAAATTTTCTCGACACAATTGATTCTATAGCCAATTCAACTAGAAGTGCAAACTCGAGAGGCAATCTGAAAACTATGTAAAAACGGCGCACAAGTGTGCGCGCAATTTGACTATGGCGACGACGTAAATAACTCCGCACCCGAGGGCTCAAATTCAAAAACCGTCTCGACACAAATGATTCTATGGCCAATTCAGTGAGGGATGCAAACCTGGGAGGCAATCTGAAAACTTTGTAAAAACGGCACACAACCATTCGCGCAAGTTTGGCTATGGGCGACGACGTCAAAAACTCCGCACCCGAGGCCTCAAATTCAAAAACCGTCTCGACACAATTGATTCTATGGCCAATTCAGTGAGGGATGCAAACCTGGGAGGCAATTTTAAAACTTTGTAAAAACGGCACACAACCATGCGCGCAAGTTTGGCTTTGGGCGACGACGTCAAAAACTCCGCACCCGAGGCCTCAAATTCAAAAACTTTCTCGACACAATTGATTTTATGGCCAATTCAGCTGGAAATGCAAACCCGAGAGGCAATCTGAAAACTTTGTAAAAACGGTGCACAAGCGTGCGCGCAATTTGGCTATGGGCGACGACGTCAAAAACTCCGCACCCGAGGCCTCAAATTCAAAAAATTTCACGACAAAATTGATTTTATGGCCAATTCAGCTGGAGATGCAAACCCGAGAGGCAATCTGAAAACTTTGTAAAAACGGCGCACAAGTGTGCGCGCAATTTGGCTATGGGCGACGACGTCAAAAACTCCGCAACTGAGGCCTCAAATTCAAAAAATTTCTCGACACAATTGATTCTATGGCCAATTCAGCTAGAAGTGTAAACCCGGGAGGCAATCTGAAAACTTTGTAAAAACGGCGCACAAGTGTGCGCGCAATTTGGCTATGGGCGACGACGTCAAAAACTCCGCACCCGAGGCCTCAAATTCAAAAACTGTCTCGACACAATTGATTCTATGGCCAATTCAGTGAGGGATGCAAACCTGGGGGCAATCTGAAAACTTTGTAAAAACGACACACAACCATGCGCGCAAGTTTGGCTATTGGCGGCGACGTCAAAAACTCCGCACCCGAGGCCTCAAATTCAAAAACCGTCTCGACACAATTGATTCTATGGCCAATTCAGTGGGGGATGCAAACCTGGGAGGCAATCTGAAAACTTTGTAAAAACGGCACACAACCATTCGCGCAAGTTTGGCTATGGGCGACGACGTCAAAAACTCCGCACCCGAGGCCTCAAATTAAAAATCCGTCTCGACACAATTGATTCTATGGCCACTTCAGCTGGTAATGAAAACCCGAGAGGCAATCTGAAAACTTTGTAAAAACGGCTCACAAGTGTGCGCGCAATTTGGCTATGGGCGACGACGTCAAAAACTCTGCACCCGAGGCCTCAAATTCAAAAACTGTCTCGACACAATTGATTCTATGGCCAATTCAGTGAGGGATGCAAACCTGGGGGCAATCTGAAAACTTTGTAAAAACGACACACAACCATGCGCGCAAGTTTGGCTATTGGCGACGACGTCAAAAACTCCACACCCGAGGCCTCAAATTCAAAAACCGTCTCGACACAATTGATTCTATGGCCAATTCAGTGAGGGATGCAAACCTGGGAGGCAATCTGAAAACTTTGTAAAAACGGCACACAACCATGCGCGCAAGTTTGGCTATGGGCGACGACGTCAAAAACTCCGCACCCGAGGCGTCAAATTCAAAAACCGTCTCGACACAATTGATTCTATGGCCAATTCAGTGAGGGATGCAAACCTGGGAGGCAATTTTAAAACTTTGTAAAAACGGCACACAACCATGCGCGCAAGTTTGGCTTTGGGCGACGACGTCAAAAACTCCGCACCCGAGGCCTCAAATTCAAAAACTTTCTCGACACAATTGATTTTATGGCCAATTCAGCTGGAAATGCAAACCCGAGAGGCAATCTGAAAACTTTGTAAAAACGGTGCACAAGCGTGCGCGCAATTTGGCTATGGGCGACGACGTCAAAAACTCCGCACCCGAGGCCTCAAATTCAAAAAATTTCACGACAAAATTGATTTTATGGCCAATTCAGCTGGAGATGCAAACCCGAGAGGCAATCTGAAAACTTTGTAAAAACGGCGCACAAGTGTGCGCGCAATTTGGCTATGGGCGACGACGTCAAAAACTCCGCAACTGAGGCCTCAAATTCAAAAAATTTCTCGACACAATTGATTCTATGGCCAATTCAGCTAGAAGTGTAAACCCGGGAGGCAATCTGAAAACTTTGTAAAAACGGCGCACAAGTGTGCGCGCAATTTGGCTATGGGCGACGACGTCAAAAACTCCGCACCCGAGGCCTCAAATTCAAAAACTGTCTCGACACAATTGATTCTATGGCCAATTCAGTGAGGGATGCAAACCTGGGGGCAATCTGAAAACTTTGTAAAAACGACACACAACCATGCGCGCAAGTTTGGCTATTGGCGACGACGTCAAAAACACCGCACCCGAGGCCTCAAATTCAAAAACCGTCTCGACACAATTGATTCTATGGCCAATTCAGTGGGGGATGCAAACCTGGGAGGCAATCTGAAAACTTTGTAAAAACGGCACACAACCATTCGCGCAAGTTTGGCTATGGGCGACGACGTCAAAAACTCCGCACCCGAGGCCTCAAATTAAAAATCCGTCTCGACACAATTGATTCTATGGCCAATTCAGCTGGTAATGAAAACCCGAGAGGCAATCTGAAAACTTTGTAAAAACGGCTCACAAGTGTGCGCGCAATTTGGCTATGGGCGACGACGTCAAAAACTCCGCACCCGAGGCCTCAAATTCAAAAACTGTCTCGACACAATTGATTCTATGGCCAATTCAGTGAGGGATGCAAACCTGGGGGCAATCTGAAAACTTTGTAAAAACGACACACAACCATGCGCGCAAGTTTGGCTATTGGCGACGACGTCAAAAACTCCACACCCGAGGCCTCAAATTCAAAAACCGTCTCGACACAATTGATTCTATGGCCAATTCAGTGAGGGATGCAAACCTGGGAGGCAATCTGAAAACTTTGTAAAAACGGCACACAACCATGCGCGCAAGTTTGGCTATGGGCGACGACGTCAAAAACTCCGCACCCGAGGCGTCAAATTCAAAAACCGTCTCGACACAATTGATTCTATGGCCAATTCAGATGGAAATGCAAACCCGAGAGGCAATCTGAAAACTTTGTAAAAACGGCGCACAAGCGTGCGCGCAATTTGGCTATGGGCGACGACGTCAAAAACTCCGCACCCGAGGCCTCAAATTCAAAATTTTCCTCGACACAATTGATTCTATGGCCAATTCAGCTGGAAATGCAAACCCAAGAGGCAATCTGAAAACTTTGTAAAAACGGCGCACAACCATGCGCGTAAGTTTGGCTATGGGCGACGACGTCAAAAACTCCGCACCCGAGGCCTCAAATTCAAAAACCGTCTCGACACAATTGATTCTATGGCCAATTTAGTGAGGGATGCAAACCTGGGAGGCAATCTGAAAACTTTGTAAAAACGGCACACAACCATGCGCGCAAGTTTGGCTATGGGCGACGACGTCAAAAACTCCGCACCCGAGGCCTCAAATTCAAAAACCGTCTCGACACAATTGATTCTATGGCCAATTCAGCTGGAAATGCAAACCCAAGAGGTAATCTGAAAACTTTGTAAAAACGGCGCACAAGTGTGCGCGCAATTTGGCTATGGGCGACGACGTCAAAAACACTGCACCCGAGGCCTCAAATTCAAAAATTTTCTCGACACAATTGATTCTATAGCCAATTCAACTAGAAGTGCAAACTCGAGAGGCAATCTGAAAACTTTGTAAAAACGGCGCACAAGTGTGCGCGCAATTTGACTATGGCGACGACGTCAAAAACTCCGCACCCGAGGCCTCAAATTCAAAAACCGTCTCGACACAAATGATTCTATGGCCAATTCAGTGAGGGATGCAAACCTGGGAGGCAATCTGAAAACTTTGTAAAAACGGCACACAACCATTCGCGCAAGTTTGGCTATGGGCGACGACGTCAAAAACTCCGCACCCGAGGCCTCAAATTCAAAAACCGTCTCGACACAATTGATTCTATGGCCAATTTAGTGAGGGATGCAAACTTGGGAGGCAATCTGAAAACTTTGTAAAAACGGCACACAACCATGCGCGCAAGTTTGGCTATGGGCGACGACGTCAAAAACTCCGCACCCGAGGCCTCAAATTCAAACACCGTCTCGACACAATTGATTCTATGGCCAATTCAGCTGGAAATGCAAACCCAAGAGGTAATCTGAAAACTTTGTAAAAACGGCGCACAAGTGTGCGCGCAATTTGGCTATGGGCGACGACGTCAAAAACACTGCACCCGAGGCCTCAAATTCAAAAATTTTCTCGACACAATTGATTCTATAGCCAATTCAACTAGAAGTGCAAACTCGAGAGGCAATCTGAAAACTTTGTAAAAACGGCGCACAAGTGTGCGCGCAATTTGACTATGGCGACGACGTCAAAAACTCCGCACCCGAGGCCTCAAATTCAAAAACCGTCTCGACACAAATGATTCTATGGCCAATTCAGTGAGGGATGCAAACCTGGGAGGCAATCTGAAAACTTTGTAAAAACGGCACACAACCATTCGCGCAAGTTTGGCTATGGGCGACGACGTCAAAAACTCCGCACCCGAGGCCTCAAATTCAAAAACCGTCTCGACACAATTGATTCTATGACCAATTCAGTGAGGGATGCAAACCTGGGAGGCAATTTTAAAACTTTGTAAAAACGGCACACAACCATGCGCGCAAGTTTGGCTTTGGGCGACGACGTCAAAAACTCCGCACCCGAGGCCTCAAATTCAAAAACTTTCTCGACACAATTGATTTTATGGCCAATTCAGCTGGAAATGCAAACCCGAGAGGCAATCTGAAAACTTTGTAAAAACGGTGCACAAGCGTGCGCGCAATTTGGCTATGGGCGACGACGTCAAAAACTCCGCACCCGAGGCCTCAAATTCAAAAAATTTCACGACAAAATTGATTTTATGGCCAATTCAGCTGGAGATGCAAACCCGAGAGGCAATCTGAAAACTTTGTAAAAACGGCGCACAAGTGTGCGCGCAATTTGGCTATGGGCGACGACGTCAAAAACTCCGCAACTGAGGCCTCAAATTCAAAAAATTTCTCGACACAATTGATTCTATGGCCAATTCAGCTAGAAGTGTAAACCCGGGAGGCAATCTGAAAACTTTGTAAAAACGGCGCACAAGTGTGCGCGCAATTTGGCTATGGGCGACGACGTCAAAAACTCCGCACCCGAGGCCTCAAATTCAAAAACTGTCTCGACACAATTGATTCTATGGCCAATTCAGTGAGGGATGCAAACCTGGGGGCAATCTGAAAACTTTGTAAAAACGACACACAACCATGCGCGCAAGTTTGGCTATTGGCGACGACGTCAAAAACTCCGCACCCGAGGCCTCAAATTCAAAAACCGTCTCGACACAATTGATTCTATGGCCAATTCAGTGGGGGATGCAAACCTGGGAGGCAATCTGAAAACTTTGTAAAAACGGCACACAACCATTCGCGCAAGTTTGGCTATGGGCGACGACGTCAAAAACTCCGCACCCGAGGCCTCAAATTAAAAATCCGTCTCGAGAAATTTGATTCTATGGCCAATTCAGCTGGTAATGAAAACCCGAGAGGCAATCTGAAAACTTTGTAAAAACGGCTCACAAGTGTGCGCGCAATTTGGCTATGGGCGACGACGTCAAAAACTCCGCACCCGAGGCCTCAAATTCAAAAACTGTCTCGACACAATTGATTCTATGGCCAATTCAGTGAGGGATGCAAACCTGGGGGCAATCTGAAAACTTTGTAAAAACGACACACAACCATGCGCGCAAGTTTGGCTATTGGCGACGACGTCAAAAACTCCGCACCCGAGGCCTCAAATTCAAAAACCGTCTCGACACAATTGATTCTATGGCCAATTCAGTGAGGGATGCAAACCTGGGAGGCAATCTGAAAACTTTGTAAAAACGGCACACAACCGTGCGCGCAAGTTTGGCTATGGGCGACGACGTCAAAAACTCCGCACCCGAGGCCTCAAATTCAAAAACCGTCTCGACACAATTGATTCTATGGCCAATTCAGATGGAAATGCAAACCCGAGAGGCAATTTGAAAACTTTGTAAAAACGGCGCACAAGCGTGCGCGCAATTTGGCTATGGGCGACGACGTCAAAAACTCCGCACCCGAGGCCTCAAATTCAAAATTTTCCTCGACACAATTGATTCTATGGCCAATTCAGCTGGAAATGCAAACCCAAGAGGCAATCTGAAAACTTTGTAAAAACGGCGCACAACCATGCGCGCAAGTTTGGCTATGGGCGACGACGTCAAAAACTCCGCACCCGAGGCCTCAAATTCAAAAACCGTCTCGACACAATTGATTCTATGGCCAATTTAGTGAGGGATGCAAACCTGGGAGGCAATCTGAAAACTTTGTAAAAACGGCACACAACCATGCGCGCAAGTTTGGCTATGGGCGACGACGTCAAAAACTCCGCACCCGAGGCCTCAAATTCAAAAACCGTCTCGACACAATTGATTCTATGGCCAATTCAGCTGGAAATGCAAACCCAAGAGGTAATCTGAAAACTTTGTAAAAACGGCGCACAAGTGTGCGCGCAATTTGGCTATGGGCGACGACGTCAAAAACACTGCACCCGAGGCCTCAAATTCAAAAATTTTCTCGACACAATTGATTCTATAGCCAATTCAACTAGAAGTGCAAACTCGAGAGGCAATCTGAAAACTTTGTAAAAACGGCGCACAAGTGTGCGCGCAATTTGACTATGGCGACGACGTCAAAAACTCCGCACCCGAGGCCTCAAATTCAAAAACCGTCTCGACACAAATGATTCTATGGCCAATTCAGTGAGGGATGCAAACCTGGGAGGCAATCTGAAAACTTTGTAAAAACGGCACACAACCATTCGCGCAAGTTTGGCTATTGGCGACGACGTCAAAAACTCCGCACCCGAGGCCTCAAATTCAAAAACCGTCTCGACACAATTGATTCTATGGCCAATTCAGTGAGGGATGCAAACCTGGGAGGCAATTTTAAAACTTTGTAAAAACGGCACACAACCATGCGCGCAAGTTTGGCTTTGGGCGACGACGTCAAAAACTCCGCACCCGAGGCCTCAAATTCAAAAACTTTCTCGACACAATTGATTTTATGGCCAATTCAGCTGGAAATGCAAACCCGAGAGGCAATCTGAAAACTTTGTAAAAACGGTGCACAAGCGTGCGCGCAATTTGCGTATGGGCGACGACGTCAAAAACTCCGTACCCGAGGCCTCAAATTCAAAAAATTTCACGACAAAATTGATTTTATGGCCAATTCAGCTGGAGATGCAAACCCGAGAGGCAATCTGAAAACTTTGTAAAAACGGCGCACAAGTGTGCGCGCAATTTGGCTATGGGCGACGACGTCAAAAACTCCGCAACTGAGGCCTCAAATTCAAAAAATTTCTCGACACAATTGATTCTATGGCCAATTCAGCTAGAAGTGTAAACCCGGGAGGCAATCTGAAAACTTTGTAAAAACGGCGCACAAGTGTGCGCGCAATTTGGCTATGGGCGACGACGTCAAAAACTCCGCACCCGAGGCCTCAAATTCAAAAACTGTCTCGACACAATTGATTCTATGGCCAATTCAGTGAGGGATGCAAACCTGGGGGCAATCTGAAAACTTTGTAAAAACGACACACAACCATGCGCGCAAGTTTGGCTATTGGCGACGACGTCAAAAACTCCGCACCCGAGGCCTCAAATTCAAAAACCGTCTCGACACAATTGATTCTATGGCCAATTCAGTGGGGGATGCAAACCTGGGAGGCAATCTGAAAACTTTGTAAAAATGGCACACAACCATTCGCGCAAGTTTGGCTATGCGCGACGACGTCAAAAACTCCGCACCCGAGGCCTCAAATTAAAAATCCGTCTCGACACAATTGATTCTATGGCCAATTCAGCTGGTAATGAAAACCCGAGAGGCAATCTGAAAACTTTGTAAAAACGGCTCACAAGTGTGCGCGCAATTTGGCTATGGGCGACGACGTCAAAAACTCCGCACCCGAGGCCTCAAATTCAAAAACCGTCTCGACACAATTGATTCTATGGCCAATTCAGCTGGGAATGCAAACCCGAGAGGCAATCTGAAAACTTTGTAAAAACGGCGCACAAGTGTGCGCGCAATTTGGCTATGGGCGACGACGTCAAAAACTCCGCACCCGAGGCCTCAAATTCAAAAACCGTCTCGACACAATTGATTCTATGGCCAATTCAGTGAGGGATGCAAACCTGGGAGGCAATCTGAAAACTTTGTAAAAACGGCACACAACCATGCGCGCAAGTTTGGCTATGGGCGACGACTTAAAAAACTCCGCACCCGAGGCCTCAAATTCAAAAACCGTCTCGACACAATTGATTCTATGGCCAATTCAGTGAGGGATGCAAACATGGGAGGCAATCTGAAAACTTTGTAAAAACGGCACACAACCATGCGCGCAAGTTTGGCTATGGGCGACGACGTCAAAAACTCCGCACCCGAGGCCTCAAATTCAAAAACTGTCTCGACACAATTGATTTTATGGCCAATTCAGATGGAAATGCAAACCCGAGAGGCAATCTGAAAACTTTGTAAAAATGGCGCACAAGCGTGCGCGCAATTTGGCTATGGGCGACGACGTCAAAAACTCCGCACCCGAGGCCTCAAATTCAAAAAATTTCTCGACACAATTGATTCTATGGCCAATTCAGCTGGAAATGCAAACCCAAGAGGCAATCTGAAAACTTTGTAATAACGGCGCACAAGTGTGCGCGCAATTTGGCTATGGGCGACGACGTCAAAAACTCCGCACCCGAGGCCTCAAATTCAAAAACCGTCTCGACACAATTGATTCTATGGCCAATTTAGTGAGGGATGCAAACCTGGGAGGCAATCTGAAAACTTTGTAAAAACAGCACACAACCATGCGCGCAAGTTTGGCTATGGGCGACGACGTCAAAAAATCCGCACCCGAGGCCTCAAATTCAAAAACCGTCTCGACACAATTGATTCTATGACCAATTCAGTGAGGGATGCAAACCTGGGAGGCAATTTTAAAACTTTGTAAAAACGGCACACAACCATGCGCGCAAGTTTGGCTTTGGGCGACGACGTCAAAAACTCCGCACCCGAGGCCTCAAATTCAAAAACTTTCTCGACACAATTGATTTTATGGCCAATTCAGCTGGAAATGCAAACCCGAGAGGCAATCTGAAAACTTTGTAAAAACGGTGCACAAGCGTGCGCGCAATTTGGCTATGGGCGACGACGTCAAAAACTCCGCACCCGAGGCCTCAAATTCAAAAAATTTCACGACAAAATTGATTTTATGGCCAATTCAGCTGGAGATGCAAACCCGAGAGGCAATCTGAAAACTTTGTAAAAACGGCGCACAAGTGTGCGCGCAATTTGGCTATGGGCGACGACGTCAAAAACTCCGCAACTGAGGCCTCAAATTCAAAAAATTTCTCGACACAATTGATTCTATGGCCAATTCAGCTAGAAGTGTAAACCCGGGAGGCAATCTGAAAACTTTGTAAAAACGGCGCACAAGTGTGCGCGCAATTTGGCTATGGGCGACGACGTCAAAAACTCCGCACCCGAGGCCTCAAATTCAAAAACTGTCTCGACACAATTGATTCTATGGCCAATTCAGTGAGGGATGCAAACCTGGGGGCAATCTGAAAACTTTGTAAAAACGACACACAACCATGCGCGCAAGTTTGGCTATTGGCGACGACGTCAAAAACTCCGCACCCGAGGCCTCAAATTCAAAAACCGTCTCGACACAATTGATTCTATGGCCAATTCAGTGGGGGATGCAAACCTGGGAGGCAATCTGAAAACTTTGTAAAAACGGCACACAACCATTCGCGCAAGTTTGGCTATGGGCGACGACGTCAAAAACTCCGCACCCGAGGCCTCAAATTAAAAATCCGTCTCGACACAATTGATTCTATGGCCAATTCAGCTGGTAATGAAAACCCGAGAGGCAATCTGAAAACTTTGTAAAAACGGCTCACAAGTGTGCGCACAATTTGGCTATGGGCGACGACGTCAAAAACTCCGCACCCGAGGCCTCAAATTCAAAAACTGTCTCGACACAATTGATTCTATGGCCAATTCAGTGAGGGATGCAAACCTGGGGGCAATCTGAAAACTTTGTAAAAACGACACACAACCATGCGCGCAAGTTTGGCTATTGGCGACGACATCAAAAACTCCGCACCCGAGGCCTCAAATTCAAAAACCGTCTCGACACAATTGATTCTATGGCCAATTCAGTGAGGGATGCAAACCTGGGAGGCAATCTGAAAACTTTGTAAAAACGGCACACAACCATGCGCGCAAGTTTGGCTATGGGCGACGACGTCAAAAACTCCGCACCCGAGGCCTCAAATTCAAAAACCGTCTCGACACAATTGATTCTATGGCCAATTCAGATGGGAATGCAAACCCGAGAGGCAATCTGAAAACTTTGTAAAAACGGCGCACAAGCGTGCGCGCAATTTGGCTATGGGCGACGACGTCAAAAACTCCGCACCCGAGGCCTCAAATTCAAAATTTTCCTCGACACAATTGATTTTATGGCCAATTCAGCTGGAAATGCAAACCCAAGAGGCAATCTGAAAACTTTGTAAAAACGGCGCACAACCATGCGCGCAAGTTTGGCTATGGGCGACGACGTCAAAAACTCCGCACCCGAGGCCTCAAATTCAAAAACCGTCTCGACACAATTGATTCTATGGCCAATTTAGTGAGGGATGCAAACCTGGGAGGCAATCTGAAAACTTTGTAAAAACGGCACACAACCATGCGCGCAAGTTTGGCTATGGGCGACGACGTCAAAAACTCCGCACCCGAGGCCTCAAATTCAAAAACCGTCTCGACACAATTGATTCTATGGCTAATTCAGCTGGAAATGCAAACCCAAGAGGTAATCTGAAAACTTTGTAAAAACGGCGCACAAGTGTGCGCGCAATTTGGCTATGGGCGACGACGTAAAAAACACTACACCCGAGGCCTCAAATTCAAAAATTTTCTCGACACAAATGATTCTATGGCCAATTCAGTGAGGGATGCAAACCTGGGAGGCAATCTGAAAACTTTGTAAAAACGGCACACAACCATTCGCGCAAGTTTGGCAATGGGCGACGACGTCAAAAACTCCGCACCCGAGGCCTCAAATTCAAAAACCGTCTCGACACAATTGATTCTATGGCCAATTCAGTGAGGGATGCAAACCTGGGAGGCAATTTTAAAACTTTGTAAAAACGGCACACAACCATGCGCGCAAGTTTGGCTTTGGGCGACGACGTCAAAAACTCCGCACCCGAGGCCTCAAATTCAAAAACTTTCTCGACACAATTGATTTTATGGCCAATTCAGCTGGAAATGCAAACCCGAGAGGCAATCTGAAAACTTTGTAAAAACGGTGCACAAGCGTGCGCGCAATTTGCCTATGGGCGACGACGTCAAAAACTCCGTACCCGAGGCCTCAAATTCAAAAAATTTCACGACAAAATTGATTTTATGGCCAATTCAGCTGGAGATGCAAACCCGAGAGGCAATCTGAAAACTTTGTAAAAACGGCGCACAAGTGTGCGCGCAATTTGGCTATGGGCGACGACGTCAAAAACTCCGCAACTGAGGCCTCAAATTCAAAAAATTTCTCGACACAATTGATTCTATGGCCAATTCAGCTAGAAGTGTAAACCCGGGAGGCAATCTGAAAACTTTGTAAAAACGGCGCACAAGTGTGCGCGCAATTTGGCTATGGGCGACGACGTCAAAAACTCCGCACCCGAGGCCTCAAATTCAAAAACTGTCTCGACACAATTGATTCTATGGCCAATTCAGTGAGGGATGCAAACCTGGGGGCAATCTGAAAACTTTGTAAAAACGACACACAACCATGCGCGCAAGTTTGGCTATTGGCGACGACGTCAAAAACTCCGCACCCGAGGCCTCAAATTCAAAAACCGTCTCGACACAATTGATTCTATGGCCAATTCAGTGGGGGATGCAAACCTGGGAGGCAATCTGAAAACTTTGTAAAAATGGCACACAACCATTCGCGCAAGTTTGGCTATGCGCGACGACGTCAAAAACTCCGCACCCGAGGCCTCAAATTAAAAATCCGTCTCGACACAATTGATTCTATGGCCAATTCAGCTGGTAATGAAAACCCGAGAGGCAATCTGAAAACTTTGTAAAAACGGCTCACAAGTGTGCGCGCAATTTGGCTATGGGCGACGACGTCAAAAACTCCGCACCCGAGGCCTCAAATTCAAAAACCGTCTCGACACAATTGATTCTATGGCCAATTCAGCTGGGAATGCAAACCCGAGAGGCAATCTGAAAACTTTGTAAAAACGGCGCACAAGTGTGCGCGCAATTTGGCTATGGGCGACGACGTCAAAAACTCCGCACCCGAGGCCTCAAATTCAAAAACCGTCTTGACACAATTGATTCTATGGCCAATTCAGTGAGGGATGCAAACCTGGGAGGCAATCTGAAAACTTTGTAAAAACGGAACACAACCATGCGCGCAAGTTTGGCTATGGGCGACGACTTAAAAAACTCCGCACCCGAGGCCTCAAATTCAAAAACCGTCTCGACACAATTGATTCTATGGCCAATTCAGTGAGGGATGCAAACATGGGAGGCAATCTGAAAACTTTGTAAAAACGGCACACAACCATGCGCGCAAGTTTGGCTATGGGCGACGACGTCAAAAACTCCGCACCCGAGGCCTCAAATTCAAAAACTGTCTCGACACAATTGATTCTATGGCCAATTCAGATGGAAATGCAAACCCGAGAGGCAATCTGAAAACTTTGTAAAAATGGCGCACAAGCGTGCGCGCAATTTGGCTATGGGCGACGACGTCAAAAACTCCGCACCCGAGGCCTCAAATTCAAAAAATTTCTCGACACAATTGATTCTATGGCCAATTCAGCTGGAAATGCAAACCCAAGAGGCAATCTGAAAACTTTGTAAAAACGGCGCACAAGTGTGCGCGCAATTTGCTATGGGCGACGACGTCAAAAACTCCGCACCCGAGGCCTCAAATTCAAAAACCGTCTCGACACAATTGATTCTATGGCCAATTTAGTGAGGGATGCAAACCTGGGAGGCAATCTGAAAACTTTGTAAAAACAGCACACAACCATGCGCGCAAGTTTGGCTATGGGCGACGACGTCAAAAAATCCGCACCCGAGGCCTCAAATTCAAAAACGGTCTCAACACAATTGATTATATGGCCAATTCAGTGAGGGATGCAAACCTGGGAGGCAATCTGAAAACTTTGTAAAAACGGCACACAACCATGCGCGCAAGTTTGGCTATGGGCGACGACGTCAAAAACTCCGCACCCGAGGCCTCAAATTCAAAAACCGTCTCGACACAATTGATTCTATGGCCAATTCAGTGAGGGATGCAAACCTGGGAGGCAATCTGAAAACTTTGTAAAAACGGCACACAACCATGCGCGCAAGTTTGGCTATGGGCGACGACGTCAAAAACTCCGCACCCGAGGCCTCAAATTCAAAAACCGTCTCGACACAATTGATTCTATGGCCAATTCAGATGGAATTGCAAACCCGAGAGGCAATCTGAAAACTTTGTAAAAACGGTGCACAAGCGTGCGCGCAATTTGGCTATGGGCAACGACGTCAAAAACTCCGCACCCGAGGCCTCAAATTCAAAAAATTTCTCGACACAATTGATTCTATGGCCAATTCAGCTAGAAGTGCAAACCCGGGAGGCAATCTGAAAACTTTGTAAAAACGGCGCACAAGTGTGCGCGCAATTTGGCTATGGGCGACGACGTCAAAAACTCCGCACCCGAGGCCTCAAATTCAAAAACCGTCTCGACACAATTGATTCTATGGCCAATTCAGTGAGGGATGCACACCTGGGAGGCAATCTGAAAACTTTGTAAAAACGACACACAACCATGCGCGCAAGTTTGGCTATTGGCGACGACGTCAAAAACTCCGCACCCGAGGCCTCAAATTCAAAAACCGTCTCGACACAATTGATTCAATGGCCAATTCAGTGAGGGATGCAAACCTGGGAGGCAATCTGAAAACTTTGTAAAAACGGCACACAACCATTCGCGCAAGTTTGGCTATGGGCGACGACGTCAAAAACTCCGCACCCGAGGCCTCAAATTAAAAATCCGTCTCGACACAATTGATTCTATGGCCAATTCAGCTGGTAATGAAAACCCGAGAGGCAATCTGAAAACTTTGTAAAAACGGCGCACAAGTGTGCGCGCAATTTGGCTATGGGCGACGACGTCAAAAACACCGCACCCGAGGCCTCAAATTCAAAAACCGTCTCGACACAATTGATTCTATGGCCAATACAGCTGGGAATGCAAACCCGAGAGGCAATCTGAAAACTTTGTCAAAACGACGCACAAGTGTGCGCGCAATTTGACTATGGGCGACGACGTCAAAAACTCCGCACCCGAGGCCTCAAATTCAAAAACCGTCTTGACACAATTGATTCTATGGCCAATTCAGTGAGGGATGCAAACCTGGGAGGCAATCTGAAAACTTTGTAAAAACGGCACACAACCATGCGCGCAAGTTTGGCTATGGGCGACGACTTAAAAAACTCCGCACCCGAGGCCTCAAATTCAAAAACCGTCTCGACACAATTGATTCTATGGCCAATTCAGTGAGGGATGCAAACATGGGAGGCAATCTGAAAACTTTGTAAAAACGGCACACAACCATGCGCGCAAGTTTGGCTATGGGCGACGACGTCAAAAACTCCGCACCCGAGGCCTCAAATTCAAAAACTGTCTCGACACAATTGATTCTATGGCCAATTCAGATGGAAATGCAAACCCGAGAGGCAATCTGAAAACTTTGTAAAAATGGCGCACAAGCGTGCGCGCAATTTGGCTATGGGCGACGACGTCAAAAACTCCGCACCCGAGGCCTCAAATTCAAAAAATTTCTCGACACAATTGATTCTATGGCCAATTCAGCTGGAAATGCAAACCCAAGAGGCAATCTGAAAACTTTGTAAAAACGGCGCACAAGTGTGCGCGCAATTTGCTATGGGCGACGACGTCAAAAACTCCGCACCCGAGGCCTCAAATTCAAAAACCGTCTCGACACAATTGATTCTATGGCCAATTTAGTGAGGGATGCAAACCTGGGAGGCAATCTGAAAACTTTGTAAAAACAGCACACAACCATGCGCGCAAGTTTGGCTATGGGCGACGACGTCAAAAAATCCGCACCCGAGGCCTCAAATTCAAAAACGGTCTCAACACAATTGATTATATGGCCAATTCAGTGAGGGATGCAAACCTGGGAGGCAATCTGAAAACTTTGTAAAAACGGCACACAACCATGCGCGCAAGTTTGGCTATGGGCGACGACGTCAAAAACTCCGCACCCGAGGCCTCAAATTCAAAAACCGTCTCGACACAATTGATTCTATGGCCAATTCAGTGAGGGATGCAAACCTGGGAGGCAATCTGAAAACTTTGTAAAAACGGCACACAACCATGCGCGCAAGTTTGGCTATGGGCGACGACGTCAAAAACTCCGCACCCGAGGCCTCAAATTCAAAAACCGTCTCGACACAATTGATTCTATGGCCAATTCAGATGGAATTGCAAACCCGAGAGGCAATCTGAAAACTTTGTAAAAACGGTGCACAAGCGTGCGCGCAATTTGGCTATGGGCAACGACGTCAAAAACTCCGCACCCGAGGCCTCAAATTCAAAAAATTTCTCGACACAATTGATTCTATGGCCAATTCAGCTAGAAGTGCAAACCCGGGAGGCAATCTGAAAACTTTGTAAAAACGGCGCACAAGTGTGCGCGCAATTTGGCTATGGGCGACGACGTCAAAAACTCCGCACCCGAGGCCTCAAATTCAAAAACCGTCTCGACACAATTGATTCTATGGCCAATTCAGTGAGGGATGCACACCTGGGAGGCAATCTGAAAACTTTGTAAAAACGACACACAACCATGCGCGCAAGTTTGGCTATTGGCGACGACGTCAAAAACTCCGCACCCGAGGCCTCAAATTCAAAAACCGTCTCGACACAATTGATTCAATGGCCAATTCAGTGAGGGATGCAAACCTGGGAGGCAATCTGAAAACTTTGTAAAAACGGCACACAACCATTCGCGCAAGTTTGGCTATGGGCGACGACGTCAAAAACTCCGCACCCGAGGCCTCAAATTAAAAATCCGTCTCGACACAATTGATTCTATGGCCAATTCAGCTGGTAATGAAAACCCGAGAGGCAATCTGAAAACTTTGTAAAAACGGCGCACAAGTGTGCGCGCAATTTGGCTATGGGCGACGACGTCAAAAACACCGCACCCGAGGCCTCAAATTCAAAAACCGTCTCGACACAATTGATTCTATGGCCAATACAGCTAGGAATGCAAACCCGAGAGGCAATCTGAAAACTTTGTCAAAACGACGCACAAGTGTGCGCGCAATTTGACTATGGGCGACGACGTCAAAAACTCCGCACCCGAGGCCTCAAATTCAAAAACCGTCTCGGCACAATTGATTCTATGGCCAATTCAGTGAGGGATGCAAACCTGGGAGGCAATCTGAAAACTTTGTAAAAATGGCACACAACCATGCGCGCAAGTTTGGCTATGGGCGACGACTTAAAAAACTCCGCACCCGAGGCCTCAAATTTAAAAACCGTCTCGACACAATTGATTCTATGGCCAATTCAGTGAGGGATGCAAACCTGGGAGGCAATCTGAAAACTTTGTAAAAACGGCACACAACCATGCGCGCAAGTTTGGCTATGGGCGACGACGTCAAAAACTCCGCACCCGAGGCCTCAAATTCAAAAACCGGCTCGACACAATTGATTCTATGGCCAATTCAGATGGAAATGCAAACCCGAGAGACAATCTGAAAACTTTGTAAAAACGGCGCACAAGCGTGCGCGCAATTTGGCTATGGGCGACGACGTCAAAAACTCCGCACCCGAGGCCTCAAATTCAAAAATTTTCTCGACAAAATTGATTCTATGGCCAATTCAGCTGGAGATGCAAACCCGAGAGGCAATCTGAAAACTTTGTAAAAACGGCGCACAAGTGTGCGCGCAATTTGGCTATGGGCGACGACGTCAAAAACTCCGCACCCGAGGCCTCAAATTCAAAAACGGTCCCAACACAATTGATTCTATGGCCAATTCAGTGAGGGATGCAAACCTGGGAGGCAATCTGAAAACTTTGTAAAAACGGCACACAACCATGCGCGCAAGTTTGGCTATGGGCGACGACTTCAAAAACTCCGCACCCGAGGCCTCAAATTCAAAAACCGTCTCGACACAATTGATTCTATGGCCAATTCAGATGAAAATGCAAACCCGAGAGGCAATCTGAAAACTTTGTAAAAATGGCGCACAAGTGTGCATGCAATTTGGCTATGGGCGACGACGTCAAAAACTCCGCACCCGAGGCCTCAAATTCAAAATATTTCTCGACACAATTGATTCTATGGCCAATTCAGCTAGAAGTGCAAACCCGAGAGGCAATCTGAAAACTTTGTAAAAACGACGCACAAGTGTGCGCGCAATTTGGCTATGGACGACGACGTCAAAAACTCCGCACCCGAGGCCTCAAATTCAAAAACCGTCTCGACACAATTGATTCTATGGCCAATTCAGTGAGGGATGCAAACCTGGGAGGCAATCTGAAAACTTTGTAAAAACGGCACACAACCATGCGCGCAAGTTTGGCTATGGGCGACGACTTAAAAAACTCTGCACCCGAGGCCTCAAATTCAAAAACCGTCTCGACACAATTGATTCTATGGCCAATTCAGTGAGGGATGCAAACCTGGGAGGCAATCTGAAAACTTTGTAAAAACGGCACACAACCATGCGCGCAAGTTTGGCTATGGGCGACGACGTCAAAAACTCCGCACCCAAGGCCTCAAATTCAAAAACCGTCTCGACACAATTGATTATATGGCCAATTCAGATGGAAATGCAAACCCGAGAGGCAATCTGAAAACTTTGTAAAAACGGCGCACAAGTGTGCGCGCCATTTGGCTATGGGCAACGACGTCAAAAACTCCGCACCCGAGGCCTCAAATTCAAAAATTTTCTCGACACAATTGATTCTATGGCCAATTCAACAGGAAGTGCAAACCCGAGAGGCAATCTGAAAACTTTGTCAAAACGACGCACAAGTGTGCGCGCAATTTGGCTATGGGCGACGGCGTCAAAAACTCCGCACCCGAGGCCTCAAATTCAAAAACCGTCTCGGCACAATTGATTCTATGGCCAATTCAGTGAGAGATGCAAACCTGGGAGGCAATCTGAAAACTTTGTAAAAACGGCACACAACCATGCGCGCAAGTTTGGCTATGGGCGACGACTTAAAAAACTCCGCACCCGAGGCCTCAAATTCAAAAACCGTCTCGACACAATTGATTCTATGGCCAATTCAGTGAGGGATGCAAACCTGGGAGGCAATCTGAAAACTTTGTAAAAACGGCACACAACCATGCGCGCAAGTTTGGCTATGGGCGACGACGTCAAAAACTCCGCACCCGAGGCCTCAAATTCAAAAACCGTCTCGACACAATTGATTCTATGGCCAATTCAGATGGAAATGCAAACCCGAGAGACAATCTGAAAACTTTGTAAAAACGGCGCACAAGCGTGCGCGCAATTTGGCTATGGGCGACGACGTCAAAAACTCTGCACCCGAGGCCTAAAATTCAAAAATTTTCTCGACACAATTGATTATATGGCCAATTCAGCTGGAAATGCAAACCCGAGAGGCAATCTGAAAACTTTGTAAAAACGGTGCACAAGCGTGCGCGCAATTTGGCTATGGGCGACGACGTCAAAAACTCCGCACCCGAGGCCTCAAATTCAAAAATTTTCTCGACAAAATTGATTCTATGGCCAATTCAGCTGGAGATGCAAACCCGAGAGGCAATCTGAAAACTTTGTAAAAACGGCGCACAAGTGTGCGCGCAATTTGGCTATGGGCGACGACGTCAAAAACTTCGCACCCGAGGCCTCAAATTCAAAAACGGTCCCAACACAATTGATTCTATGGCCAATTCAGTGAGGGATGCAAACCTGGGAGGCAATCTGAAAACTTTGTAAAAACGGCACACAACCATGCGCGCAAGTTTGGCTATGGGGGACAACTTCAAAAACTCCACACCCGAGGCCTCAAATTCAAAAACCGTCTCGACACAATTGATTCTATGGCCAATTCAGATGAAAATGCAAACCCGAGAGGCAATCTGAAAACTTTGTAAAAACGGCGCACAAGTGTGCATGCAATTTGTCTATGGGCGACGACGTCAAAAACTCCGCACTCGAGGCCTCAAATTCAAAAAATATCTCGACACAATTGATTATATGGCCAATTCAGCTAGAAGTGCAAACCCGAGAGGCAATCTGAAAACTTTGTAAAAACGACACATACCCATTCGCGCAAGTTTGGCTATGGGCGACGACGTCAAAAACTCCGCACCCGAGGCCTCAAATTAAAAATCCGTCTCGACACAATTGATTCTATGGCCAATTCAGTTGGTAATGAAAACCCGAGAGGCAATCTGAAAACTTTGTAAAAACGGCTCACAAGTGTGCGCGCAATTTGGCTATGGGCGACGACGTCAAAAACTCCGCACCCGAGGCCTAAAATTCAAAAAATTTCTCGACACAATTGATTATATGGCCAATTCAGCTGGAAATGCAAACCCGAGAGGCAATCTGAAAACTTTGTAAAAACAATGCACAAGTGTGCGCGCAATTTGGCTATGGGCGACGACGTCAAAAACTCCGCACCCGTGGCCTCAAATTCAAAAATTTTCTCGACAAAATTGATTCTATGGCCAATTCAGCTGGAGATGCAAACCCGAGAGGCAATCTGAAAACTTTGTAAAAACGGCGTACAAGTGTGCGCGCAATTTGGCTATGGGCGACGACGTCAAAAACTCCGCACCCGAGGCCTCAAATTCAAAAACGGTCCCAACACAATTGATTCTATGGCCAATTCAGTGAGGGATGCAAACCTGGGAGGCAATCTGAAAACTTTGTAAAAACGGCACACAACCATGCGCGCAAGTTTGGCTATGGGCGACGACTTCAAAAACTCCGCACCCGAGGCCTCAAATTCAAAAACCGTCTCGACACAATTGATTCTATGGCCAATTCAGATGAAAATGCAAACCCGAGAGGCAATCTGAAAACTTTGTAAAAACGGCGCACAAGTGTGCATGCAATTTGGCTATGGGCGACGACGTCAAAAACTCCGCACCCGAGGCCTCAAATTCAAAAAAATTCTCGACACAATTGATTCTATGGCCAATTCAGCTAGAAGTGCAAACCCGAGAGGCAATCTGAAAACTTTGTAAAAACGACGCACAAGTGTGCGCGCAATTTGGCTATGGGCGACGACGTCAAAAACTCCGCACCCGAGGCCTCAAATTCAAAAACCGTCTCGACACAATTGATTCTATGGCCAATTCAGTGAGGGATGCAAACCTGGGAGGCAATCTGAAAACTTTGTAAAAACGGCACACAACCATGCGCGCAAGTTTGGCTATGGGCGACGACGTCAAAAACTCCGCACCCAAGGCCTCAAATTCAAAAACCGTCTCGACACAATTGATTCTATGGCCAATTCAGTGAGGGATGCAAACCTGGGAGGCAATCTGAAAACTTTATAAAAACGGCACACAACCATGCGCGCAAGTTTGGCTATAGGCGACGACGTCAAAAACTCCGCACCCGAGGCCTCAAATTCAAAAACCGTCTCGACACAATTGATTCTATGGCCAATTCAGATGGAAATGCAAACCCGAGAGACAATCTGAAAACATTGTAAAAACGGCGCACAAGCGTGCGCGCAATTTGGCTATGGGCGACGACGTCAAAAACTCCGCACCCGAGGCCTAAAATTCAAAAATTTTCTCGACACAATTGATTATATGGCCAATTCAGCTGGAAATGCAAACCCGAGAGGCAATCTGAAAACTTTGTAAAAATGGTGCACAAGCGTGCGCGCAATTTGGCTATGGGCGACGACGTCAAAAACTCCGCACCCGAGGCCTCAAATTCAAAAATTTTCTCGACAAAATTGATTCTATGGCCAATTCAGCTGGAGATGCAAACCCGAGAGGCAATCTGAAAACTTTGTAAAAACGGCGCACAAGTGTGCGCGCAATTTGGCTATGGGCGACGACGTCAAAAACTCCGCACCCGAGGCCTCAAATTCAAAAACGGTCCCAACACAATTGATTCTATGGCCAATTCAGTGAGGGATGCAAACCTGGGAGGCAATCTGAAAACTTTGTAAAAACGGCACACAACCATGCGCGCAAGTTTGGCTATGGGCGACGACTTCAAAAACTCCGCACCCGAGGCCTCAAATTCAAAAACCGTCTCGACACAATTGATTCTATGGCCAATTCAGTGAGGGATGCAAACCTGGGAGGCAATCTGAAAACTTTGTAAAAACGGCACACAACCATGCGCGCAAGTTTGGCTATGGGCGACGACGTCAAAAACTCCGCACCCGAGGCCTCAAATTCAAAAACCGTCTCGACACAATTGATTCTATGGCCAATTCAGATGGAAATGCAAACCCGAGAGACAATCTGAAAACTTTGTAAAAACGGCGCACAAGCGTGCGCGCAATTTGGCTATGGGCGACGACGTCAAAAACTCTGCACCCGAGGCCTAAAATTCAAAAAATTTCTCGACACAATTGATTATATGGCCAATTCAGCTGGAAATGCAAACCCGAGAGGCAATCTGAAAACTTTGTAAAAACGGTGCACAAGCGTGCGCGCAATTTGGCTATGGGCGACGACGTCAAAAACTCCGCACCCGAGGCCTCAAATTCAAAAATTTTCTCGACAAAATTGATTCTATGGCCAATTCAGCTGGAGATGCAAACCCGAGAGGCAATCTGAAAACTTTGTAAAAACGGCGCACAAGTGTGCGCGCAATTTGGCTATGGGCGACGACGTCAAAAACTCCGCACCCGAGGCCTCAAATTCAAAAACGGTCCCAACACAATTGATTCTATGGCCAATTCAGTGAGGGATGCAAACCTGGGAGGCAATCTGAAAACTTTGTAAAAACGGCACACAACCATGCGCGCAAGTTTGGCTATGGGCGACGACGTCAAAAACTCCGCACCCAAGGCCTCAAATTCAAAAACCGTCTCGACACAATTGATTCTATGGCCAATTCAGTGAGGGATGCAAACCTGGGAGGCAATCTGAAAACTTTATAAAAACGGCACACAACCATGCGCGCAAGTTTGGCTATAGGCGACGACGTCAAAAACTCCGCACCCGAGGCCTCAAATTCAAAAACCGTCTCGACACAATTGATTCTATGGCCAATTCAGATGGAAATGCAAACCCGAGAGACAAGCTGAAAACTTTGTAAAAACGGCGCACAAGCGTGCGCGCAATTTGGCTATGGGCGACGACGTCAAAAACTCCGCACCCGAGGCCTAAAATTCAAAAATTTTCTCGACACAATTGATTATATGGCCAATTCAGCTGGAAATGCAAACCCGAGAGGCAATCTGAAAACTTTGTAAAATCGGTGCAAAAGCGTGCGCGCAATTTGGCTATGGGCGACGACGTCAAAAACTCCGCACCCGAGGCCTCAAATTCAAAAATTTTCTCGACAAAATTGATTCTATGGCCAATTCAGCTGGAGATGCAAACCCGAGAGGCAATCTGAAAACTTTGTAAAAACGGCGCACAAGTGTGCGCGCAATTTGGCTATGGGCGACGACGTCAAAAACTCCGCACCCGAGGCCTCAAATTCAAAAACGGTCCCAACACAATTGATTCTATGGCCAATTCAGTGAGGGATGCAAACCTGGGAGGCAATCTGAAAACTTTGTAAAAACGGCACACAACCATGCGCGCAAGTTTGGCTATGGGCGACGACTTCAAAAACTCCGCACCCGAGGCCTCAAATTCAAAAACCGTCTCGACACAATTGATTCTATGGCCAATTCAGTGAGGGATGCAAACCTGGGAGGCAATCTGAAAACTTTGTAAAAACGGCACACAACCATGCGCGCAAGTTTGGCTATGGGCGACGACGTCAAAAACTCCGCACCCGAGGCCTCAAATTCAAAAACCGTCTCGACACAATTGATTCTATGGCCAATTCAGATGGAAATGCAAACCCGAGAGACAATCTGAAAACTTTGTAAAAACGGCGCACAAGCGTGCGCGCAATTTGGCTATGGGCGACGACGTCAAAAACTCTGCACCCGAGGCCTAAAATTCAAAAATTTTCTCGACACAATTGATTATATGGCCAATTCAGCTGGAAATGCAAACCCGAGAGGCAATCTGAAAACTTTGTAAAAACGGTGCACAAGCGTGCGCGCAATTTGGCTATGGGCGACGACGTCAAAAACTCCGCACACGAGGCCTCAAATTCAAAAATTTTCTCGACAAAATTGATTCTATGGCCAATTCAGCTAGAGATGCAAACCCGAGAGGCAATCTGAAAACTTTGTAAAAACGGCGCACAAGTGTGTGCGCAATTTGGCTATGTGCGACGACGTCAAAAACTCCGCACCCGAGGCCTCAAATTCAAAAACGGTCCCAACACAATTGATTCTATGGCCAATTCAGTGAGGGATGCAAACCTGGGAGGCAATCTGAAAACTTTGTAAAAACGGCACACAACCATGCGCGCAAGTTTGGCTATGGGCGACGACTTCAAAAACTCCACACCCGAGGCCTCAAATTCAAAAACCGTCTCGACACAATTGATTCTATGGCCAATTCAGATGAAAATGCAAACCCGAGAGGCAATCTGAAAACTTTGTAAAAACGGCGCACAAGTGTGCATGCAATTTGTCTATGGGCGACGACGTCAAAAACTCCGCACTCGAGGCCTCAAATTCAAAAAATATCTCGACACAATTGATTCTATGGCCAATTCAGCTAGAAGTGCAAACCCGAGAGGCAATCTGAAAACTTTGTAAAAACGACACACACCCATGCGCGCAAGTTTGGCTATTGGCGACGACGTCAAAAACTCCGCACCCGAGGCCTCAAATTCAAAAACCGTCTCGACACAATTGATTCTATGGCCAATTCAGTGGGGGATGCAAACCTAGGAGGCAATCTGAAAACTTTGTAAAAACGGCACACAACCATTCGCGCAAGTTTGGCTATGGGCGACGACGTCAAAAACTCCGCACCCGAGGCCTCAAATTAAAAATCCGTCTCGACACAATTGATTCTATGGCCAATTCAGTTGGTAATGAAAACCCGAGAGGCAATCTGAAAACTTTGTAAAAACGGCTCACAAGTGTGCGCGCAATTTGGCTATGGGCGACGACGTCAAAAACTCCGCACCCGAGGCCTAAAATTCAAAAAATTTCTCGACACAATTGATTATATGGCCAATTCAGCTGGAAATGCAAACCCGAGAGGCAATCTGAAAACTTTGTAAAAACAATGCACAAGTGTGCGCGCAATTTGGCTATGGGCGACGACGTCAAAAACTCCGCACCCGTGGCCTCAAATTCAAAAATTTTCTCGACAAAATTGATTCTATGGCCAATTCAGCTGGAGATGCAAACCCGAGACGCAATCTGAAAACTTTGTAAAAACGGCGCACAAGTGTGCGCGCAATTTGGCTATGGGCGACGACGTCAAAAACTCCGCACCCGAGGCCTCAAATTCAAAAACGGTCCCAACACAATTGATTCTATGGCCAATTCAGTGAGGGATGCAAACCTGGGAGGCAATCTGAAAACTTTGTAAAAACGGCACACAACCATGCGCGCAAGTTTGGCTATGGGCGACGACTTCAAAAACTCCGCACCCGAGGCCTCAAATTCAAAAACCGTCTCGACACAATTGATTCTATGGCCAATTCAGATGAAAATGCAAACCCGAGAGGCAATCTGAAAACTTTGTAAAAACGGCGCACAAGTGTGCATGCAATTTGGCTATGGGCGACGACGTCAAAAACTCCGCACCCGAGGCCTCAAATTCAAAAAAATTCTCGACACAATTGATTCTATGGCCAATTCAGCTAGAAGTGCAACCCCGAGAGGCAATCTGAAAACTTTGTAAAAACGACGCACAAGTGTGCGCGCAATTTGGCTATGGGCGACGACGTCAAAAACTCCGCACCCGAGGTCTCAAATTCAAAAACCGTCTCGACACAATTGATTCTATGGCCAATTCAGTGAGGGATGCAAACCTGGGAGGCAATCTGAAAACTTTGTAAAAACGGCACACAACCATGCGCGCAAGTTTGGCTATGGGCGACGACGTCAAAAACTCCGCACCCAAGGCCTCAAATTCAAAAACCGTCTCGACACAATTGATTCTATGGCCAATTCAGTGAGGGATGCAAACCTGGGAGGCAATCTGAAAACTTTATAAAAATGGCACACAACCATGCGCGCAAGTTTGGCTATAGGCGACGACGTCAAAAACTCCGCACCCGAGGCCTCAAATTCAAAAACCGTCTCGACACAATTGATTCTATGGCCAATTCAGATGGAAATGCAAACCCGAGAGACAATCTGAAAACTTTGTAAAAACGGCGCACAAGCGTGCGCGCAATTTGGCTATGGGCGACGACGTCAAAAACTCCGCACCCGAGGCCTAAAATTCAAAAATTTTCTCGACACAATTGATTATATGGCCAATTCAGCTGGAAATGCAAACCCGAGAGGCAATCTGAAAACTTTGTAAAAACGGTGCACAAGCGTGCGCGGAATTTGGCTATGGGCGACGACGTCAAAAACTCCGCACCCGAGGCCTCAAATTCAAAAATTTTCTCGACAAAATTGATTCTATGGCCAATTCAGCTGGAGATGCAAACCCGAGAGGCAATCTGAAAACTTTGTAAAAACGGCGCACAAGTGTGCGCGCAATTTGGCTATGGGCGACGACGTCAAAAACTCCGCACCCGAGGCCTCAAATTCAAAAACGGTCCCAACACAATTGATTCTATGGCCAATTCAGTGAGGGATGCAAACCTGGGAGGCAATCTCAAAACTTTGTAAAAACGGCACACAACCATGCGCGCAAGTTTGGCTATGGGCGACGACTTCAAAAACTCCGCACCCGAGGCCTCAAATTCAAAAACCGTCTCGACACAATTGATTCTATGGCCAATTCAGATGAAAATGCAAACCCGAGAGGCAATCTGAAAACTTTGTAAAAACGGCGCACAAGTGTGCATGCAATTTGGCTATGGGCGACGACGTCAAAAACTCCGCACCCGAGGCCTCAAATTCAAAAAATATCTCGACACAATTGATTCTATGGCCAATTCAGCTAGAAGTGCAAACCCGAGAGGTAATCTGAAAACTTTGTAAAAACGACACACAACCATACGCGCAAGTTTGGCTATTGGCGACGACGTCAAAAACTCCGCACCCGAGGCCTCAAATTCAAAAACCGTCTCGACACAATTGATTCTATGGCCAATTCAGTGGGGGATGCAAACCTGGGAGGCAATCTGAAAACTTTGTAAAAACGGCACACAACCATTCGCGCAAGTTTGGCTATGGGCGACGACGTCAAAAACTCCGCACCCGAGGCCTCAAATTAAAAAACCGTCTCTACACAATTGATTCTATGGCCAATTCAGCTGGTAATGAAAACCCGAGAGGCAATCTGAAAACTTTGTAAAAACGGCTCACAAGTGTGCGCGCAATTTGGCTATGGGCGACGACGTCAAAAACTCCGCACCCGAGGCCTCAAATTCAAAAACCGTCTCGACACAATTGATTCTATGGCCAATTCAGCTGGGAATGCAAACCCGAGAGGCAATCTGAAAACTTTGTAAAAACGGCGCACAAGTGTGCGCGCAATTTGGCTATTGGCGACGACGTCAAAAACTCCGCACCCGAGGCCTCAAATTCAAAAACCGTCTCGACACAATTGATTCTATGGCCAATTCAGTGAGGGATGCAAACCTGGGAGGCAATCTGAAAACTTTGTAAAAACGGCACACAACCATGCGCGCAAGTTTAGCTATGGGCGACGACTTAAAAAACTCCGCACCCGAGGCCTCAAATTCAAAAACCGTCTCGACACAATTGATTCTATGGCCAATTCAGTGAGGGATGCAAACATGGGAGGCAATCTGAAAACTTTGTAAAAACGGCACACAACCATGCGCGCAAGTCTGGCTATGGGCGACGACGTCAAAAACTCCGCACCCGAGGCCTCAAATTCAAAAACCGTCTCGACACAATTGATTCTATGGCCAATTCAGCTGGGGATGCAAACCCGAGAGGCAATCTGAAAACTTTGTAAAAACGGCGCACAAGTGTGCGCGCAATTTGGCTATGGGCGACGACGTCAAAAACTCCGCACCCGAGGCCTCAAATTCAAAAACCGTCTCGACACAATTGATTCTATGGCCAATTCAGTGAGGGATGCAAACCTGGGAGGCAATCTGAAAACTTTGTAAAAACGGCACACAACCATGCGCGCAAGTTTAGCTATGGGCGACGACTTAAAAAACTCCGCACCCGAGGCCTCAAATTCAAAAACCGTCTCGACACAATTGATTCTATGGCCAATTCAGTGAGGGATGCAAACATGGGAGGCAATCTGAAAACTTTGTAAAAACGGCACACAACCATGCGCGCAAGTCTGGCTATGGGCGACGACGTCAAAAACTCCGCACCCGAGGCCTCAAATTCAAAAACCGTCTCGACACAATTGATTCTATGGCCAATTCAGATGGAAATGCAAACCCGAGAGGCAATCTAAAAACTTTGTAAAAATGGCGCACAAGCGTGCGCGCAATTTGGCTATGGGCGACGACGTCAAAAACTCCGCACCCGAGGCCTCAAATTCAAAAATTTTCTCGACACAATTGATTCTATGGCCAATTCAGCTGGAAATGCAAACCCAAGAGCCAATCTGAAAACTTTGTAAAAACGGCGCACAAGTGTGCGCGCAATTTGGCTATGGGCGACGACGTCAAAAACTCTGCACCCGAGGCCTCAAATTCAAAAACCGTCTCGACACAATTGATTCTATGGCCAATTTAGTGAGGGATGCAAACCTGGGAGGCAATCTGAAAACTTTGTAAAAACGACACACAACCATGCGCGCAAGTTTAGCTATGGGCGACGACTTAAAAAACTCCGCACCCGAGGCCTCAAATTCAAAAACCGTCTCGACACAATTGATTCTATGGCCAATTCAGTGAGGGATGCAAACATGGGAGGCAATCTGAAAACTTTGTAAAAACGGCACACAACCATGCGCGCAAATCTGGCTATGGGCGACGACGTCAAAAACTCCGCACCCGAGGCCTCAAATTCAAAAACCGTCTCGACACAATTGATTCTATGGCCAATTCAGATGGAAATGCAAACCCGAGAGGCAATCTGAAAACTTTGTAAAAATGGCGCACAAGCGTGCGCGCAATTTGGCTATGGGCGACGACGTCAAAAACTCCGCACCCGAGGCCTCAAATTCAAAAATTTTCTCGACACAATTGATTCTATGGCCAATTCAGCTGGAAATGCAAACCCAAGAGCCAATCTGAAAACTTTGTAAAAACGGCGCACAAGTGTGCGCGCAATTTGGCTATGGGCGACGACGTCAAAAACTCCGCACCCGAGGCCTCAAATTCAAAAACGGTCCCAACACAATTGATTCTATGGCCAATTCAGTGAGGGATGCAAACCTGGGAGGCAATCTGAAAACTTTGTAAAAACGGCACACAACCATGCGCGCAAGTTTGGCTATGGGCGACGACTTCAAAAACTCCGCACCCGAGGCCTCAAATTCAAAAACCGTCTCGACACAATTGATTCTATGGCCAATTCAGATGAAAATGCAAACCCGAGAGGCAATCTGAAAACTTTGTAAAAACGGCACACAACCATGCGCGCAAGTTTGGCTATGGGCGACGACGTCAAAAACTCCGCACCCGAGGCCTCAAATTCAAAAACCGTCTCGACACAATTGATTCTATGGCCAATTCAGTGGGGGATGCAAACCTGGGAGGCAATCTGAAAACTTTGTAAAAACGGCACACAACCATGCGCGCAAGTTTGGCTTTGGGCGACGACGTCAAAAACTCCGCACCCGAGGCCTCAAATTCAAAAACTTTCTCGACACAATTGATTCTATGGCCAATTCAGATGGAATTGCAAACCCGAGAGGCAATCTGAAAACTTTGTAAAAACGGTGCACAAGCGTGCGCGCAATTTGGCTATGGGCAACGACGTCAAAAACTCCGCATCCGAGGCCTCAAATTCAAAAATTTTCTCGACAAAATTGATTCTATGGCCAATTCAGCTGGAGATGAAAACCAGAGAGGCAATCTGAAAACTTTGTAAAAACGGCGCACAAGCGTGCGCGCAATTTGGCTATGGGCGACGACGTCAAAAACTCCGCACCCGAGGCCTCAAATTCAAAAACTTTCTCGACACAATTGATTTTATGGCCAATTCAGCTGGAAATGCAAACCCGAGAGGCAATCTGAAAACTTTGTAAAAACGGTGCACAAGCGTGCGCGCAATTTGGCTATGGGCAACGACGTCAAAAACTCCGCACCCGAGGCCTCAAATTCAAAAAATTTCTCGACAAAATTTATTCTATGGCCAATTCAGCTGGAGATGCAAACCCGAGAGGCAATTTGAAAACTTTGTAAAAACGGCGCACAAGTGTGCGCGCTATGGGCGACGACGTCAAAAACTCCGCACCCGAGGTCTCAAATTCAAAAAATTTCTCGACACAATTGATTCTATGGCCAATTAAGCTAGAAGTGCAAACCCGGGAGGCAATCTGAAAACTTTGTAAAAACGGCGCACAAGTGTGCGCGCAATTTGGCTATGGGCGACGACGTCAAAAACTCCGCACCCGAGGCCTCAAATTCAAAAACCGTCTCGACACAATTGATTCTATGGCCAATTCAGTGAGGGATGCAAACCTGGGAGGCAATCTGAAAACTTTGTAAAAACGACACACAACCATGCGCGCAAGTTTGGCTATTGGCGACGACGTCAAAAACTCCGCACCCGAGGCCTCAAATTCAAAAACCGTCTCGACACAATTGATTCTATGGCCAATTCAGTGAGGGATGCAAACCTGGGAGGCAATCTGAAAACTTTGTAAAAACGGCACACAACCATTCGCGCAAGTTTGGCTATGGGCGATGACGTCAAAAACTCCGCACCCGAGGCCTCAAATTAAAAATCCATCTCGACACAATTGATTCTATGGCCAATTCAGTTGGTAATGAAAACCCGAGAGGCAATCTGAAAACTTTGTAAAAACGGCGCACAAGTGTGCGCGCAATTTGGCTATGGGTGACGACGTCAAAAACACCGCACCCGAGGCCTCAAATTCAAAAACCTTATTGACACAATTGATTCTATGGCCAATTCAGCTGGGAATGCAAACCCGAGAGGCAATCTGAAAACTTTGTAAAAACGGCGCACAAGTGTGCGCGCAATTTGGCTATGGGCGACGACGTCAAAAACTCCGCACCCGAGGCCTCAAATTCAAAAAATTTCTCGACACAATTGATTCTATGGCCAATTCAACAGGAAGTGCAAACCCGAGAGGCAATCTGAAAACTTTGTCAAAACGACGCACAAGTGTGCGCGCAATTTGGCTATGGGCGACGACGTCAAAAACTCCGCACCCGAGGCCTCAAATTCAAAAACCGTCTCGGCACAATTGATTCTATGGCCAATTCAGTGAGGGATGCAAACCTGGGAGGCAATCTGAAAACTTTGTAAAAACGGCACACAACCATGCGCGCAAGTTTGGCTATGGGCGACGACGTCAAAAACTCCGCACCCGAGGCCTCAAATTCAAAAACTTTCTCGACACAATTGATTTTATGGCCAATTCAGCTGGAAATGCAAACCCGAGAGGCAATCTGAAAACTTTGTAAAAACGGTGCACAAGCGTGCGCGCAATTTGGCTATGGGCAACGACGTCAAAAACTCCGCACCCGAGGCCTCAAATTCAAAAAATTTCTCGACAAAATTTATTCTATGGCCAATTCAGCTGGAGATGCAAACCCGAGAGGCAATTTGAAAACTTTGTAAAAACGGCGCACAAGTGTGCGCGCTATGGGCGACGACGTCAAAAACTCCGCACCCGAGGTCTCAAATTCAAAAAATTTCTCGACACAATTGATTCTATGGCCAATTAAGCTAGAAGTGCAAACCCGGGAGGCAATCTGAAAACTTTGTAAAAACGGCGCACAAGTGTGCGCGCAATTTGGCTATGGGCGACGACGTCAAAAACTCCGCACCCGAGGCCTCAAATTCAAAAACCGTCTCGACACAATTGATTCTATGGCCAATTCAGTGAGGGATGCAAACCTGGGAGGCAATCTGAAAACTTTGTAAAAACGACACACAACCATGCGCGCAAGTTTGGCTATTGGCGACGACGTCAAAAACTCCGCACCCGAGGCCTCAAATTCAAAAACCGTCTCGACACAATTGATTCTATGGCCAATTCAGTGAGGGATGCAAACCTGGGAGGCAATCTGAAAACTTTGTAAAAACGGCACACAACCATTCGCGCAAGTTTGGCTATGGGCGATGACGTCAAAAACTCCGCACCCGAGGCCTCAAATTAAAAATCCATCTCGACACAATTGATTCTATGGCCAATTCAGTTGGTAATGAAAACCCGAGAGGCAATCTGAAAACTTTGTAAAAACGGCGCACAAGTGTGCGCGCAATTTGGCTATGGGTGACGACGTCAAAAACACCGCACCCGAGGCCTCAAATTCAAAAACCGTATTGACACAATTGATTCTATGGCCAATTCAGCTGGGAATGCAAACCCGAGAGGCAATCTGAAAACTTTGTAAAAACGGCGCACAAGTGTGCGCGCAATTTGGCTATGGGCGACGACGTCAAAAACTCCGCACCCGAGGCCTCAAATTCAAAAAATTTCTCGACACAATTGATTCTATGGCCAATTCAACAGGAAGTGCAAACCCGAGAGGCAATCTGAAAACTTTGTCAAAACGACGCACAAGTGTGCGCGCAATTTGGCTATGGGCGACGACGTCAAAAACTCCGCACCCGAGGCCTCAAATTCAAAAACCGTCTCGGCACAATTGATTCTATGGCCAATTCAGTGAGGGATGCAAACCTGGGAGGCAATCTGAAAACTTTGTAAAAACGGCACACAACCATGCGCGCAAGTTTGGCTATGGGCGACGACTTAAAAAACTCCGCACCCGAGGCCTCAAATTCAAAAACCGTCTCGACACAATTGATTCTATGGCCAATTCAGTGAGGGATGCAAACCTGGGAGGCAATCTGAAAACTTTGTAAAAACGGCACACAACCATGCGCGCAAGTTTGGCTATGGGCGACGACGTCAAAAACTCCGCACCCGAGGCCTCAAATTCAAAAACCGTCTCGACACAATTGATTCTATGGCCAATTCAGATGGAAACGCAAACCCGAGAGACAATCTGAAAACTTTGTAAAAACGGCGCACAAGCGTGCGCGCAATTTGGCTATGGGCGACGACGTCAAAAACTCCGCACCCGAGGCCTAAAATTCAAAAAATTTCTCGACACAATTGATTATATGGCCAATTCAGCTGGAAATGCAAACCCGAGAGGCCATCTGAAAACTTTGTAAAAACAATGCACAAGCGTGCGCGCAATTTGGCTATGGGCGACGACGTCAAAAACTCCGCACCCGAGGCCTCAAATTCAAAAAATTTCTCGACAAAATTGATTCTATGGCCAATTCAGCTGGAGATGCAAACCCGAGAGGCAATCTGAAAACTTTGTAAAAACGGTGCACAAGTGTGCGCGCAATTTGGCTATGGGCGACGACGTCAAAAACTCCGCACCCGAGGCCTCAAATTCAAAAACGGTCCCAACACAATTGATTCTATGGCCAATTCAGTGAGGGATGCAAACCTGGGAGGCAATCTGAAAACTTTGTAAAAACGGCACACAACCATGCGCGCAAGTTTGGCTATGGGCGACGACTTCAAAAACTCCGCACCCGAGGCCTCAAATTCAAAAACCGTCTCGACACAATTGATTCTATGGCCAATTCAGATGAAAATGCAAACCCGAGAGGCAATCTGAAAACTTTGTAAAAACGGCGCACAAGTGTGCATGCAATTTGGCTATGGGCGACGACGTCAAAAACTCCGCACCCGAGGCCTCAAATTCAAAAAATTTCTCGACACAATTGATTCTATGGCCAATTCAGCTAGAAGTGCAAACCCGAGAGGCAATCTGAAAACTTTGTAAAAACGACGCACAAGTGTGCGCGCAATTTGGCTATGGGCGACGACGTCAAAAACTCCGCACCCGAGGCCTCAAATTCAAAAACCGCCTCGACACAATTGATTCTATGGCCAATTCAGTGAGGGATGCAAACCTGGGAGGCAATCTGAAAACTTTGTAAAAACGGCACACAACCATGCGCGCAAGTTTGGCTATGGGCGACGACTTAAAAAACTCTGCACCCGAGGCCTCAAATTCAAAAACCGTCTCGACACAATTGATTCTATGGCCAATTCAGTGAGGGATGCAAACCTGGGAGGCAATCTGAAAACTTTGTAAAAACGGCACACAACCATGCGCGCAAGTTTGGCTATGGGCGACGACGTCAAAAACTCCGCACCCAAGGCCTCAAATTCAAAAACCGTCTCGACACAATTGATTATATGGCCAATTCAGATGTAAATGCAAACCCGAGAGGCAATCTGAAAACTTTGTAAAAACGGCGCATAAGTGTGCGCGCCATTTGGCTATGGGCAACGACGTCAAAAACTCCGCACCCGAGGCCTCAAATTCAAAAATTTTCTCGACACAATTGATTCTATGGCCAATTCAACAGGAAGTGCAAACCCGAGAGGCAATCTGAAAACTTTGTCAAAACGACGCACAAGTGTGCGCGCAATTTGGCTATGGGCGACGACGTCAAAAACTCCGCACCCGAGGCCTCAAATTCAAAAACCGTCTCGACACAATTGATTATATGGCCAATTCAGATGTAAATGCAAACCCGAGAGGCAATCTGAAAACTTTGTAAAAACGGCGCACAAGTGTGCGCGCCATTTGGCTATGGGCAACGACGTCAAAAACTCCGCACCCGAGGCCTCAAATTCAAAAATTTTCTCGACACAATTGATTCTATGGCCAATTCAACAGGAAGTGCAAACCCGAGAGGCAATCTGAAAACTTTGTAAAAACGGCACACAACCATGCGCGCAAGTTTGGCTATGGGCGACGACGTCAAAAACTCCGCACCCGAGGCCTCAAATTCAAAAACCGTCTCGGCACAATTGATTCTATGGCCAATTCAGTGAGGGATGCAAACCTGGGAGGCAATCTGAAAACTTTGTAAAAACGGCACACAACCATGCGCGCAAGTTTGGCTATGGGCGACGACGTCAAAAACTCCGCACCCGAGGCCTCAAATTCAAAAACCGTCTCGACACAATTGATTCTATGGCCAATTCAGATGGAAATGCAAACCCGAGAGACAATCTGAAAACTTTGTAAAAACGGCGCACAAGCGTGCGCGCAATTTGGCTATGGGCGACGACGTCAAAAACTCCGCACCCGAGGCCTAAAATTCAAAAATTTTCTCGACACAATTGATTATATGGCCAATTCAGCTGGGAATGCAAACCCGAGAGACAATCTGAAAACTTTGTAAAAACGGTGCACAAGCGTGCGCGCAATTTGGCTATGGGCGACGACGTCAAAAACTCCGCACCCGAGGCCTCAAATTCAAAAATTTTCTCGACAAAATTGATTCTATGGCCAATTCAGCTGGAGATGCAAACCCGAGAGGCAATCTAAAAACTTTGTAAAAACGGCGCACAAGTGTGCGCGCAATTTGGCTATGTGCGACGACGTCAAAAACTCCGCACCCGAGGCCTCAAATTCAAAAACGGTCCCAACACAATTGATTCTATGGCCAATTCAGTGAGGGATGCAAACCTGGGAGGCAATCTAAAAACTTTGTAAAAACGGCACACAACCATGCGCGCAAGTTTGGCTATGGGCGACGACTTCAAAAACTCCGCACCCGAGGCCTCAAATTCAAAAACCGTCTCGACACAATTGATTCTATGGCCAATTCAGATGAAAATGCAAACCCGAGAGGCAATCTGAAAACTTTGTAAAAACGGCGCGCAAGTGTGCATGCAATTTGGCTATGGGCGACGACGTCAAAAACTCCGCACCCGAGGCCTCAAATTCAAAAAATATCTCGACACAATTGATTCTATGGCCAATTCAGCTAGAAGTGCAAACCCGAGAGGCAATCTGAAAACTTTGTAAAAACGACGCACAAGTGTGCGCGCAATTTGGCTATGGGCGACGACGTTAAAAACTCCGCACCCGAGGCCTCAAATTCAAAAACCGTCTCGACACAATTGATTCTATGGCCAATTCAGTGAGGGATGCAAACTTGGGAGGCAATCTGAAAACTTTGTAAAAACGGCACACAACCATGCGCGCAAGTTTGGCTATGGGCGACGACTTAAAAAACTCCGCACCCGAGGCCTCAAATTCAAAAACCGTCTCGACACAATTGATTCTATGGCCAATTCAGTGAGGGATGCAAACCTGGGAGGCAATCTAAAAACTTTGTAAAAACGGCACACAACCATGCGCGCAAGTTTAGCTATGGGCGACGACGTCAAAAACCCCGCACCCGAGGCCTCAAATTCAAAAACCGTCTCGACACAATTGATTATATGGCCAATTCAGATGGAAATGCAAACCCGAGAGGCAATCTGAAAACTTTGTAAAAACGGCGCACAAGCGTGCGCGCAATTTGGCTATGGGCGACGACGTCAAAAACTCCGCACCCGAGGCCTCAAATTCAAAAATTTTCTCGACACAATTGATTCTATGGCCAATTCAGCTGGAAATGCAAACCCAAGAGGCAATCTGAAAATTTTGTAAAAATGCCGCACAAGTGTGCGCGCAATTTGGCTATGGGCGACGACGTCAAAAACTCCGCACCCGAGGCCTCAAACTCAAAAACCGTCTCGACACAATTGATTCTATGGCCAATTCAGATGGAAATGCAAACCCGAGAGGCAATCTGAAAACTTTGTAAAAACGGCGCACAAGCGTGCGCGCAATTTGGCTATGGGCGACGACGTCAAAAACTCCGCACCCGAGGCCTCAAATTCAAAAATTTTCTCGACACAATTGATTCTATGGCCAATTCAGCTGGAAATGCAAACCCAAGAGGCAATCTGAAAATTTTGTAAAAATGCCGCACAAGTGTGCGCGCAATTTGGCTATGGGCGACGACGTCAAAAACTCCGCACCCGAGGCCTCAAACTCAAAAACCGTCTCGACACAATTGATTCTATGGCCAATTCAGTGAGGGATGCAAACCTGGGAGGCAATCTAAAAACTTTGTAAAAACGGCACACAACCATGCGCGCAAGTTTAGCTATGGGCGACGACGTCAAAAACCCCGCACCCGAGGCCTCAAATTCAAAAACCGTCTCGACACAATTGATTATATGGCCAATTCAGATGGAAATGCAAACCCGAGAGGCAATCTGAAAACTTTGTAAAAACGGCGCACAAGCGTGCGCGCAATTTGGCTATGGGCGACGACGTCAAAAACTCCGCACCCGAGGCCTCAAATTCAAAAACGGTCTCAACACAATTGATTTTATGGCCAATTCAGTGAGGGATGCAAACCTGGGAGGCAATCTGAAAACTTTGTAAAAACGGCACACAACCATGCGAGCAAGTTTGGCTATGGGCGACGACGTCAAAAACTCCGCACCCGAGGCCTCAAATTCAAAAACCGTCTCGACACAATTGATTCTATGGCCAATTCAGTGAGGGATGCAAACTTGGGAGGCAATCTGAAAACTTTGTAAAAACGGCACACAACCATGCGCGCAAGTTTGGCTATGGGCGACGACTTAAAAAACTCCGCACCCGAGGCCTCAAATTCAAAAACCGTCTCGACATAATTGATTATATGGCCAATTCAGTGAGGGATGCAAACCTGGGAGGCAATCTGAAAACTTTGTAAAAACGGCACACAACCATGCGCGCAAGTTTGGCTATGGGCGACGACTTCAAAAACTCCGCACCCGAGGCCTCAAATTCAAAAACCGTCTCGACACAATTGATTCTATGGCCAATTCAGATGAAAATGCAAACCCGAGAGGCAATCTGAAAACTTTGTAAAAACGGCGCACAAGTGTGCATGCAATTTGGCTATGGGCGACGACGTCAAAAACTCCGCACCCGAGGCCTCAAATTCAAAAAATATCTCGACACAATTGATTCTATGGCCAATTCAGCTAGAAGTGCAAACCCGAGAGGCAATCTGAAAACTTTGTAAAAACGACGCACAAGTGTGCGCGCAATTTGGCTATGGGCGACGACGTTAAAAACTCCGCACCCGAGGCCTCAAATTCAAAAACCGTCTCGACACAATTGATTCTATGGCCAATTCAGTGAGGGATGCAAACTTGGGAGGCAATCTGAAAACTTTGTAAAAACAGCACACAACCATGCGCGCAAGTTTGGCTATGGGCGACGACTTAAAAAACTCCGCACCCGAGGCCTCAAATTCAAAAACCGTCTCGACACAATTGATTCTATGGCCAATTCAGTGAGGGATGCAAACCTGGGAGGCAATCTAAAAACTTTGTAAAAACGGCACACAACCATGCGCGCAAGTTTGGCTATGGGCGACGACGTCAAAAACTCCGCACCCGAGGCCTCAAATTCAAAAACCGTCTCGACACAATTGATTATATGGCCAATTCAGATGGAGATGCAAACCCAAGAGGCAATCTGAAAACATTGTAAAAACGGCACACAAGCGTGCGCGCAATTTGGCTATGGGCGACGACGTCAAAAACTCCGCACCCGAGGCCTCAAATTCAAAAATTTTCTCGACACAATTGATTCTATGGCCAATTCAGCTGGAAATGCAAACCCAAGAGGCAATCTGAAAATTTTGTAAAAACGCCGCACAAGTGTGCGCGCAATTTGGCTATGGGCGACGACGTCAAAAACTCCGCACCCGAGGCCTCAAACTCAAAAACCGTCTCGACACAATTGATTCTATGGCCAATTTAGTGAGGGATGCAAACCTGGGAGGCAATCTGAAAACTTTGTAAAAACAGCACACAACCATGCGCGCAAGTTTGGCTATGGGCGACGACGTCAAAAAATCCGCACCCGAGGCCTCAAATTCAAAAACGGTCTCAACACAATTGATTCTATGGCCAATTCAGTGAGGGATGCAAACCTGGGAGGCAATCTGAAAACTTTGTAAAAACGGCACACAACCATGCGCGCAAGTTTGGCTATGGGCGACGACGTCAAAAACTCCGCACCCGAGGCCTCAAATTCAAAAACCGTCTCGACACAATTGATTCTATGGCCAATTCAGTGAGGGATGCAAACCTGGGAGGCAATCTGAAAACTTTGTAAAAACGGCACACAACCATGCGCGCAAGTTTGGCTTTGGGCGACGACGTTAAAAACTCCGCACCTGAGGCCTCAAATTCAAAAATTTTCTCGACAAAATTGATTCTATGGCCAATTCAGCTGGAGATGCAAACCCGAGAGGCAATCTGAAAACTTTGTAAAAACAGCGCACAAGTGTGCGCGCAATTTTGCTATGGGCGACGACGTCAAAAACTCCGCACCCGAGGCCTCAAATTCAAAAACCGTCTCGGCACAATTGATTCTATGGCCAATTCAGTGAGGGATGCAAACCTGGGAGGCAATCTGAAAACTTTGTAAAAACGGCACACAACCATGCGCGCAAGTTTGGCTATGGGCGACGACTTAAAAAACTCCGCACCCGAGGCCTCAAATTCAAAAACCGTCTCGACACAATTGATTCTATGGCCAATTCAGTGAGGGATGCAAACCTGGGAGGCAATCTGAAAACTTTGTAAAAACGGCACACAACCATGCGCGCAAGTTTGGCTATGGGCGACGACGTCAAAAACTCCGCACCCGGGGCCTCAAATTCAAAAACCGTCTCGACACAATTGATTCTATGGCCAATTCAGATGGGAATGCAAACCCGAGAGACAATCTGAAAACTTTGAAAAACGGCGCACAAGCGTGCGCGCAATTTGGCTTTGGGCGACGACGTCAAAAACTCCGCACCCGAGGCCTCAAATTCAAAAACTTTCTCGACACAATTGATTATATGGCCAATTCAGCTGGAAATGCAAACCCGAGAGGCAATCTGAAAACTTTGTAAAAACGGTGCACAAGCGTGCGCGCAATTTGGCTATGGGCGACGACATCAAAAACTCCGCACCCGAGGCCTCAAATTCAAAAATTTTCTCGACAAAATTGATTCTATGGCCAATTCAGCTGGAGATGCAAACCCGAGAGGCAATCTGAAAACTTTGTAAAAACGGCGCACAAGTGTGCGCGCAATTTGGCTATGGGCGACGACGTCAAAAACTCCGCACCCGAGGCCTCAAATTCAAAAACGGTCTCAACACAATTGATTCTATGGCCAATTCAGTGAGGGATGCAAACCTGGGAGGCAATCTGAAAACTTTGTAAAAACGGCACACAACCATGCGCGCAAGTTTGGCTATGGGCGACGACGTCAAAAACTCCGCACCCGAGGCCTCAAATTCAAAAACCGTCTCGACACAATTGATTCTATGGCCAATTCAGTGAGGGATGCAAACCTGGGAGGCAATCTAAAAACTTTGTAAAAACGGCACACAACCATGCGCACAAGTTTGGCTATGGGCGACGACGTCAAAAACTCCGCACCCGAGGCCTCAAATTCAAAAACCATCTCGACACAATTGATTCTATGGCCAATTCAGATGGAGATGCAAACCCGAGAGGCAATCTGAAAACTTTGTAAAAACGGCGCACAAGCGTGCGCGCAATTTGGCTATGGGCGACGACGTCAAAAACTCCGCACCCGAGGCCTCAAATTCAAAAAATTTCTCGACACAATTGATTCTATGGCCCATTCAGCTGGAAATGCAAACCCAAGAGGCAATCTGAAAACTTTGTAAAAACGGTGCACAAGTGTGCGCGCAATTTGGCTATGGGCGACGACGTCAAAAACTCCGCACCCGAGGCCTCAAATTCAAAAACCGTCTCGACACAATTGATTCTATGGCCAATTTAGTGAGGGATGCAAACCTGGGAGGCAATCTGAAAACTTTGTAAAAACAGCACACAACCATGTGCGCAAGTTTGGCTATGGGCGACGACGTCAAAAAATCCGCACCCGAGGCCTCAAATTCAAAAACGGTCTCAACACAATTGATTCTATGGCCAATTCAGTGAGGGATGCAAACCTGGGAGGCAATCTGAAAACTTTGTAAAAACGGCACACAACCATGCGCGCAAGTTTGGCTTTGGGCGACGACGTCAAAAACTCCGCACCCGAGGCCTCAAATTCAAAAACCGTCTCGACACAATTGATTCTATGGCCAATTTAGTGAGGGATGCAAACCTGGGAGGTAATCTGAAAACTTTGTAAAAACAGCACACAACCATGCGCGCAAGTTTGGCTATGAGCGACGACGTCAAAAACTCCGCACCCGGGGCCTCAAATTCAAAAACCGTCTCGACACAATTGATTCTATGGCCAATTCAGCTGGAAATGCAAACCCGAGAGGCAATCTGAAAACTTTGTAAAAACGGCGCACAAGTGTGCGCGCAATTTTGCTATGGGCGACGACGTCAAAAACTCCGCACCCGAGGCCTCAAATTCAAAAAATTCCTCGACACAATTGATTCTATGGCCAATTCAGCTAGAAGTGTAAACCCGGGAGGCAATCTGAAAACTTTGTAAAAACGGCGCACAAGTGTGCGCGCAATTTGGCTATGGGCGACGACGTCAAAAACTCCGCACCCGAGGCCTCAAATTAAAAAACCGTCTCGACACAATTGATTCTATGGCCAATTCAGTGAGGGATGCAAACCTGGGAGGCAATCTGAAAACTTTGTAAAAACTACACACAACCATGCGCGCAAGTTCGGCTATTGGTGACGACGTCAAAAACTCCGCACCCGAGGCCTCAAATTCAAAAACCGTCTCGACACAATTGATTCTATGGCCAATTCAATGAGGGATGCAAACCTGGGAGGCAATCTGAAAACTTTGTAAAAACGGCACACAACCATTCGCGCAAGTTTGGCTATGGGCGACGACGTCAAAAACTCCGCACCCGAGGCCTCAAATTAAAAATCCGTCTCGACACAATTGATTCTATGGCCAATTCAGCTGGTAATAAAAACCCGAGAGGCAATCTGAAAACTTTGTAAAAACGGCGCACAAGTGTGCGCGCAATTTGGCTATGGGCGACGACGTCAAAAACTCCGCACCCGAGGCCTCAAATTCAAAAACCGTCTCGACACAATTGATTCTATGGCTAATTCAGCTGGGATGGCAAACCCGAGAGGCAATCTGAAAACTTTGTAAAAACGGCGCACAAGTGTGCGCGCAATTTGGCTATGGGCGACGACGTCAAAAACTCCGCACCCGAGGCCTCAAATTTAAAAAATTTCTTGACAGAATTGATTCTATAGCCAATTCAACAGGAAGTGCAAACCCGAGAGGCAATCTGAAAACTTTGTCAAAACGACGCACAAGTGTGCGCGCAATTTGGCTATGGGCGACAACGTCAAAAACTCCGCAACCGAGCCCTCAAATTCAAAAACCGTCTCGGCACAATTGATTCTATGGCCAATTCAGTGAGGGATGCAAACCTGGAAGGCAATCTGAAAACTTTGTAAAAACGGCACACAACCATGCGCGCAAGTTTGGCTATGGGCGACGACTTAAAAAACTCCGCACCCGAGGCCTCAAATTCAAAAACCGTCTCGACACAATTGATTCTATGGCCAATTCAGTGAGGGATGCAAACCTGGGAGGCAATCTGAAAACTTTGTAAAAACGGCACACAACAATGCGCGCAAGTTTGGCTATGGGCGACGACGTCAAAAACTCCGCACCCGGGGCCTCAAATTCAAAAACCGTCTCGACACAATTGATTATATGGCCAATTCAGATGGTAATGCAAACCCGAGAGACAATCTGAAAACTTTGAAAAAACGGCGCACAAGCGTGCGCGCAATTTGGCTATGGGCGACGACGTCAAAAACTCCGCACCCGAGGCCTCAAATTCAAAAACTTTCTCGACACAATTGATTATATGACCAATTCAGCTGGAAATGCAAACCCGAGAGGCAATCTAAAAACTTTGTAAAAACGGTGCACAAGCGTGCGCGCAATTTGGCTATGGGCGACGACGTCAAAAACTCCGCACCCGAGGCCTCAAATTCAAAAAATATCTCGACACAATTGATTCTATGGCCAATTCAGCTTGAAGTGCAAACCCGAGAGGCAATCTGAAAACTTTGTAAAAACGACGCACAAGTGTGCGCGCAATTTGGCTATGGGCGACGACGTTAAAAACTCCGCACCCGAGGCCTCAAATTCAAAAAATTTCTCGACAAAATTGATTATATGGCCAATTCAGCTGGAGATGCAAACCCGAGAGGCAATCTGAAAACTTTGTAAAAACGGCGCACAAGTGTGCGCGCAATTTGGCTATGGGTGACGACGTCAAAAACTCCGCACCCGAGGCCTCAAATTAAAAAACCGTCTCGACACAATTGATTCTATGGCCAATTCAGTGAGGGATGCAAACCTGGGAGGCAATCTGAAAACTTTGTAAAAACGACACACAACCATGCGCGCAAGTTTGGCTATTGGTGACGACGTCAAAAACTCCGCACCCGAGGCCTCAAATTCAAAAACCGTCTCGACACAATTGATTATATGGCCAATTCAGATGGAAATGCAAACCCGAGAGGCAGTCTGAAAACTTTGTAAAAACGGCGCACAAGTGTGCATGCAATTTGGCTATGGGCGACGACGTCAAAAACTCCGCACCCGAGGCCTCAAATTCAAAAAATATCTCGACACAATTAATTCTATGGCCAATTCAGCTAGAAGTGCAAACCCGAGAGGCAATCTGAAAACTTTGTAAAAACGACGCACAAGTGTGCGCGCAATTTGGCTATGGGCGACGACGTTAAAAACTCCGCACCCGAGGCCTCAAATTCAAAAACCGTCTCGACACAATTGATTCTATGGCCAATTCAGTGAGGGATGCAAACCTGGGAGGCAATCTGAAAACTTTGTAAAAACGGCACACAACCATGCGCGCAAGTTTGGCTATGGGCGACGACTTAAAAAACTCCGCACCCGAGGCCTCAAATTCAAAAACCGTCTCGACACAATTGATTCTATGGCCAATTCAGTGAGGGATGCAAACCTGGGAGGCAATCCGAAAACTTTGTAAAAACGGCACACAACCATGCGCGCAAGTTTGGCTATGGGTGACGACGTCAAAAACTCCGCACCCGAGGCCTCAAATTCAAAAACCGTCTCGACACAATTGATTATATGGCCAATTCAGATGGAAATGCAAACCCGAGAGGCAATCTGAAAACTTTGTAAAAACGGCGCACAAGCGTGCGCGCAAGTTTGGCTATGGGCGACGACTTAAAAAACTCCGCACCCGAGGCCTCAAATTCAAAAACCGTCTCGACACAATTGATTCTATGGCCAATTCAGTGAGGGATGCAAACCTGGGAGGCAATCCGAAAACTTTGTAAAAACGGCACACAACCATGCGCGCAAGTTTGGCTATGGGTGACGACGTCAAAAACTCCGCACCCGAGGCCTCAAATTCAAAAACCGTCTCGACACAATTGATTATATGGCCAATTCAGATGGAAATGCAAACCCGAGAGGCAATCTGAAAACTTTGTAAAAACGGCGCACAACCATGCGCGCAAGTTTGGCTATGGGCGACGACGTCAAAAAATCCGCACCCGAGGCCTTAAATTCAAAAACGGTCTCAACACAATTGATTCTATGGCCAATTCAGTGAGGGATGCAAACCTGGGAGGCAATCTGAAAACTTTGTAAAAACGGCACACAACCATGCGCGCAAGTTTGGCTATGGGCGACGACGTCAAAAACTCCGCACCCGAGGCCTCAAATTCAAAAACCGTCTCGACACAATTGATTCTATGGCCAATTCAGTGAGGGATGCAAACCTGGGAGGCAATCTGAAAACTTTGTAAAAACGACACACAACCATGCGCGCAAGTTTGGCTATTGGTGACGACGTCAAAAACTCCGCACCCGAGGCCTCAAATTCAAAAACCGTCTCGACACAATTGATTATATGGCCAATTCAGATGGAAATGCAAACCCGAGAGGCAGTCTGAAAACTTTGTAAAAACGGCGCACAAGTGTGCATGCAATTTGGCTATGGGCGACGACGTCAAAAACTCCGCACCCGAGGCCTCAAATTCAAAAAATATCTCGACACAATTAATTCTATGGCCAATTCAGCTAGAAGTGCAAACCCGAGAGGCAATCTGAAAACTTTGTAAAAACGACGCACAAGTGTGCGCGCAATTTGGCTATGGGCGACGACGTTAAAAACTCCGCACCCGAGGCCTCAAATTCAAAAACCGTCTCGACACAATTGATTCTATGGCCAATTCAGTGAGGGATGCAAACCTGGGAGGCAATCTGAAAACTTTGTAAAAACGGCACACAACCATGCGCGCAAGTTTGGCTATGGGCGACGACTTAAAAAACTCCGCACCCGAGGCCTCAAATTCAAAAACCGTCTCGACACAATTGATTCTATGGCCAATTCAGTGAGGGATGCAAACCTGGGAGGCAATCCGAAAACTTTGTAAAAACGGCACACAACCATGCGCGCAAGTTTGGCTATGGGTGACGACGTCAAAAACTCCGCACCCGAGGCCTCAAATTCAAAAACCGTCTCGACACAATTGATTATATGGCCAATTCAGATGGAAATGCAAACCCGAGAGGCAATCTGAAAACTTTGTAAAAACGGCGCACAAGCGTGCGCGCAATTTGGCTATGGGCGACGACGTCAAAAACTCCGCACCCGAGGCCTCAAATTCAAAAATTTTCTCGACACAATTGATTCTATGGCCAATTCAGCTGGAAATGCAAACCCAAGAGGCAATCTGAAAACTTTGTAAAAACGGCACACAACCATGCGCGCAAGTTTGGCTATGGGCGACGACGTCAAAAACTCCGCACCCGAGGCCTCAAACTCAAAAACCGTCTCGACACAATTGATTCTATGGCCAATTTAGTGAGGGATGCAAACCTGGGAGGCAATCTGAAAACTTTGTAAAAACAGCACACAACCATGCGCGCAAGTTTGGCTATGGGCGACGACGTCAAAAAATCCGCACCCGAGGCCTTAAATTCAAAAACGGTCTCAACACAATTGATTCTATGGCCAATTCAGTGAGGGATGCAAACCTGGGAGGCAATCTGAAAACTTTGTAAAAACGGCACACAACCATGCGCGCAAGTTTGGCTATGGGCGACGACGTCAAAAACTCCGCACCCGAGGCCTCAAATTCAAAAACCGTCTCGACACAATTGATTCTATGGCCAATTCAGTGAGGGATGCAAACCTGGGAGGCAATCTGAAAATTTTGTAAAAACGGCACACAACCATGCGCGCAAGTTTGGCTTTGGGCGACGACGTTAAAAACTCCGCACCCGAGGCCTCAAATTCAAAAACTTTCTCGACACAATTGATTCTATGGCCAATTCAGATGGAATTGCAAACCCGAGAGGCAATCTGAAAACTTTGTAAAAACGGCGCACAAGCGTGCGCGCAATTTGGCTATGGGCGACGACGTCAAAAACTCCGCACCCGAGGCCTCAAATTCAAAAACTTTCTCGACACAATTGATTTTATGGCCAATTCAGCTGGAAATGCAAACCCGAGAGGCAATCTGAAAACTTTGTAAAAACGGTGCACAAGCGTGCGCGCAATTTGGCTATGGGCGACAACGTCAAAATCTCCGCACCTGAGGCCTCAAATTCAAAAATTTTCTCGACAAAATTGATTCTATGGCCAATTCAGCTGGAGATGCAAACCCGAGAGGCAATCTGAAAACTTTGTAAAAACGGCGCACAAGTGTGCGCGCAATTTTGCTATGGGCGACGACGTCAAAAACTCCGCACCCGAGGCCTCAAATTTAAAAAATTTCTCGACACAACTGATTCTATGGCCAATTCAGCTAGAAGTGCAAACCCGGGAGGCAATCTGAAAACTTTGTAAAAACGGCGCACAAGTGTGCGCGCAATTTGGCTATGGGTGACGACGTCAAAAACTCCGCACCCGAGGCCTCAAATTAAAAAACCGTCTTGACACAATTGATTCTATGGCCAATTCAGTGAGGGATGCAAACCTGGGAGGCAATCTGAAAACTTTGTAAAAACGACACACAACCATGCGCGCAAGTTTGGCTATTGGTGACGACGTCAAAAACTCCGCACCCGAGGCCTCAAATTCAAAAACCGTCTCGACACAATTGATTCTATGGCCAATTCAATGAGGGATGCAAACCTGGGAGGCAATCTGAAAACTTTGTAAAAACGGCACACAACCATTCGCGCAAGTTTGGCTATGGGCGACGACGTCAAAAACTCCGCACCCGAGGCCTCAAATTAAAAATCCGTCTCGACACAATTGATTCTATGGCCAATTCAGCTGGTAATGAAAACCCGAGAGGCAATCTGAAAACTTTGTAAAAACGGCGCACAAGTGTGCGCGCAATTTGGCTATGGGCGACGACGTCAAAAACTCCGCACCCGAGGCCTCAAATTCAAAAACCGTCTCGACACAATTGATTCTATGGCCAATTCAGCTGGGAATGCAAACCCGAGAGGCAATCTGAAAACTTTGTAAAAACGGCGCACAAGTGTGCGCGCAATTTGGCTATGGGCGACGACGTCAAAAACTCCGCACCCGAGGCCTCAAATTCAAAAAATTTCTCGACACAATTGATTCTATAGCCAATTCAACAGGAAGTGCAAACCCGAGAGGCAATCTGAAAACTTTGTCAAAACGACGCACAAGTGTGCGCGCAATTTGGCTATGGGCGACAACGTCAAAAACTCCGCACCCGAGGCCTCAAATTCAAAAACCGTCTCGGCACAATTGATTCTATGGCCAATTCAGTGAGGGATGCAAACCTGGGAGGCAATCTGAAAACTTTGTAAAAACGGCACACAACCATGCGCGCAAGTTTGGCTATGGGCGACGACTTAAAAAACTCCGCACCCGAGGCCTCAAATTCAAAAACCGTCTCGACACAATTGATTCTATGGCCAATTCAGTGAGGGATGCAAACCTGGGAGGCAATCTGAAAACTTTGTAAAAACGGCACACAACCATGCGCGCAAGTTTGGCTATGGGCGACGACGTCAAAAACTCCGCACCCGGGGCCTCAAATTCAAAAACCGTCTCGACACAATTGATTCTATGGCCAATTCAGATGGAGATGCAAACCCGAGAGACAATCTGAAAACTTTGTAAAAACGGCGCACAAGCGTGCGCGCAATTTGGCTATGGGCGACGACGTCAAAAACTCCGCACCCGAGGCCTCAAATTCAAAAACTTTCTCGACACAATTGATTATATGGCCAATTCAGCTGGAAATGCAAACCCGAGAGGCAATCTGAAAACTTTGTAAAAACGGTGCACAAGCGTGCGCGCAATTTGGCTATGGGCGACGACGTCAAAAACTCCGCACCCGAGGCCTCAAATTCAAAAATTTTCTCGACAAAATTGATTCTATGGCCAATTCAGCTGGAGATGCAAACCCGAGAGGCAATCTGAAAACTTTGTAAAAACGGCGCACAAGTGTGCGCGCAATTTGGCTATGGGCAACGACGTCAAAAACTCCGCACCCGAGGCCTCTAATTCAAAAACGGTCCCAACACAATTGATTCTTATGGCCAATTCAATGAGGGATGCAAACCTGGGAGGCAATCTGAAAACTTTGTAAAAACGGCACACAACCATGCGCGCAAGTTTGGCTATGGGCGACGACTTCAAAAACTCCGCACCCGAGGCCTCAAATTCAAAAACCGTCTCGACACAATTGATTCTATGGCCAATTCAGATGGATATGCAAACCTGAGAGGCAATCTGAAAACTTTGTAAACACGACGCACAAGTGTGCATGCAATTTGGCTATAGGCGACGACGTCAACAACTCCGCACCCGAGGCCTCAAATTCAAAAAATTTCTCCACACAATTGATTCTATAGCCAATTCAACAGGAAGTGCAAACCCGAGAGGCAATCTGAAAACTTTGTCAACACGACACACAACCATGCGCGCAAGTTTGGCTATTGGCGACGACGTAAAAAACTCCGCACCCGAGGCCTCAAATTCAAAAACCGTCTCGACACAATTGATTCTATGGCCAATTCAGTGGGGGATGCAAACCTGGGAGGCAATCTGAAAACTTTGTAAAAACGGCACACAACCATTCGCGCAAGTTTGGCTATGGGCGACGACGTCAAAAACTCCGCACCCGAGGCCTCAAATTAAAAATCTGTCTCGACACAATTGATTCTATGGCCAATTCAGCTGGTAATGAAAACCCGAGAGGCAATCTGAAAACTTTGTAAAAACGGCTCACAAGTGTGCGCGCAATTTGGCTATGGGCGACGACGTCAAAAACTCCGCACCCGAGGCCTCAAATTCAAAAACCGTCTCGACACAATTGATTCTATGGCTAATTCACCTGGGAATGCAAACCCGAGAGGCAATCTGAAAACTTTGTAAAAACGGCGCACAAGTGTGCGCGCAATTTGGCTATGGGCGACAACGTCAAAAACTCCGCACCCGAGGCCTCAAATTCAAAAACCGTCTCGACACAATTGATTATATGGCCAATTCAGATGGAAATGCAAACCCGAGAGGCAATCTGAAAACTTTGTAAAAACGACGCACAAGTGTGCGCGCAATTTGGCTATGGGCGACGACGTCAAAAACTCCGCACCCGAGGCCTCAAATTCAAAAACTTTCTCGACACAATTGATTATATGGCCAATTCAGCTGGAGATGCAAACCCGAGAGGCAATCTGAAAACTTTGTAAAAACGGTGCACAAGCGTGCGCGCAATTTGGCTATGGGCGACGACGTCAAAAACTCCGCACCCGAGGCCTCAAATTCAAAAAATTTCTCGACAAAATTGATTCTATGGCCAATTCAGCTGGAGATGCAAACCCGAGAGGCAATCTGAAAACTTTGTAAAAACGGCGCACAAGTGTGCGCGCAATTTGGCTATGGGCGACGACGTCAAAAACACCGCACCCGAGGCCTCTAATTCAAAAACGGTCCCAACACAATTGATTCTTATGGCCAATTCAATGAGGGATGCAAACCTGGGAGGCAATCTGAAAACTTTGTAAAAACGGCACACACCATGCGCGCAAGTTTGGCTATGGGCGACGACTTCAAAAACTCCGCACCCGGGGCCTCAAATTCAAAAACCGTCTCGACACAATTGATTCTATGGCCAATTCAGATGGATATGCAAACCCGAGAGGCAATCTGAAAACTTTGTAAAAACGGCGCACAAGTGTGCATGCAATTTGGCTATAGGCGACGACGTCAACAACTCCGCACCCGAGGCCTCAAATTCAAAAAATTTCTCCACACAATTGATTCTATAGCCAATTCAACAGGAAGTGCAAACCCGAGAGGCAATCTGAAAACTTTGTCAACACGACACACAACCATGCGCGCAAGTTTGGCTATTGGCGACGACGTAAAAAACTCCGCACCCGAGGCCTCAAATTCAAAAACCGTCTCGACACAATTGATTCTATGGCCAATTCAGTGGGGGATGCAAACCTGGGAGGCAATCTGAAAACTTTGTAAAAACGGCACACAACCATTCGCGCAAGTTTGGCTATGGGCGACGACGTCAAAAACTCCGCACCCGAGGCCTCAAATTAAAAATCCGTCTCGACACAATTGATTCTATGGCCAATTCAGCTGGTAATGAAAACCCGAGAGGCAATCTGAAAACTTTGTAAAAACGGCTCACAAGTGTGCGCGCAATTTGGCTATGGGCGACGACGTCAAAAACTCCGCACCCGAGGCCTCAAATTCAAAAACCGTCTCGACACAATTGATTCTATGGCCAATTCACCTGGGAATGCAAACCCGAGAGGCAATCTGAAAACTTTGTAAAAACGGCGCACAAGTGTGCACGCAATTTGGCTATGGGTGACGACGTCAAAAACTCCGCACCCGAGGCCTCAAATTCAAAAACCGTCTCGACACAATTGATTATATGGCCAATTCAGATGGAAATGCAAACCCGAGAGGCAATCTGAAAACTTTGTAAAAACGACGCACAAGTGTGCGCGCAATTTGGCTATGGGCGACGACGTCAAAAACTCCGCACCCGAGGCCTCAAATTCAAAAACCGTCTCGACACAATTGATTCTATGGCCAATTTAGTGAGGGATGCAAACCTGGGAGGCAATCTGAAAACTTTGTAAAAACGGCACACAACCATGTGCGCATGTTTGGCTATGGACGACGACGTCAAAAAATCCGCACCCGAGGCCTCAAATTCAAAAACGGTCTCAACACAATTGATTCTATGGCCAATTCAGTGAGGGATGCAAACCTGGGAGGCAATCTGAAAACTTTGTAAAAACGGCACACAACCATGCGCGCAAGTTTGGCTATGGGCGACGACGTCAAAAATCTCCGCACCCGAGGCCTCAAATTCAAAAACCGTCTCGACACAATTGATTCTATGGCCAATTCAGCTGGTAATAAAAACCCGAGAGGCAATCTGAAAACTTTGTAAAAACGGCGCACAAGTGTGCGCGCAATTTGGCTATGGGCGACGACGTCAAAAACTCCGCACCCGAGGCCTCAAATTTAAAAACCGTCTCGACACAATTGATTCTATGGCTAATTCAGCTAGGGATGCAAACCCGAGAGGCAATCTGAAAACTTTGTAAAAACGGCGCACAAGTGTGCGCGCAATTTGGCTATGGGCGACGACGTCAAAAACTCCGCACCCGAGGCCTCAAATTCAAAAAATTTCTCGACGGAATTGATTTTATAGCCAATTCAACAGGAAGTGCAAACCCGAGAGGCAATCTGAAAACTTTGTCAAAACGACGCACAAGTGTGCGCGCAATTTGGCTATGGGCGACAACGTCAAAAACTCCGCACCCGAGGCCTCAAATTCAAAAACCGTCTCGGCACAATTGATTCTATGGCCAATTCAGTGAGGGATGCAAACCTGGGAGGCAATCTGAAAACTTTGTAAAAACGGCACACAACCATGCGCGCAAGTTTGGCTATGGGCGACGACTTAAAAAACTCCGCACCCGAGGCCTCAAATTCAAAAACCGTCTCGACACAATTGATTCTATGGCCAATTCAGTGAGGGATGCAAACCTGGGAGGCAATCTAAAAACTTTGTAAAAACGGCACACAACCATGCGCGCAAGTTTGGCTATGGGCGACGACGTTAAAAATCTCCGCACCCGAGGCCTCAAATTCAAAAACCGTCTCGACACAATTGATTCTATGGCCAATTCAGCTGGTAATAAAAACCCGAGAGGCAATCTGAAAACTTTGTAAAAACGGCGCACAAGTGTGCGCGCAATTTGGCTATGGGCGTCGACGTAAAAAACTCCGCACCCGAGGCCTCAAATTTAAAAACCGTCTCGACACAATTGATTCTATGGCTAATTCAGCTGGGAATGCAAACCCGAGAGGCAATCTGAAAACTTTGTAAAAACGGCGCACAAGTGTGCGCGCAATTTGGCTATGGGCGACGACGTCAAAAACTCCGCACCCGAGGCCTCAAATTCAAAAAATTTCTCGACGGAATTGATTCTATAGCCAATTCAACAGGAAGTGCAAACCCGAGAGGCAATCTGAAAACTTTGTCAAAACGACGCACAAGTGTGCGCGCAATTTGGCTATGGGCGACAACGTCAAAAACTCCGCACCCGAGGCCTCAAATTCAAAAACCGTCTCGGCACAATTGATTCTATGGCCAATTCAGTGAGGGATGCAAACCTGGGAGGCAATCTAAAAACTTTGTAAAAACGGCACACAACCATGCGCGCAAGTTTGGCTATGGGCGACGACGTCAAAAATCTCCACACCCGAGGCCTCAAATTCAAAAACCGTCTCGACACAATTGATTCTATGGCCAATTCAGCTGGTAATAAAAACCCGAGAGGTAATCTGAAAACTTTGTAAAAACGGCGCACAAGTGTGCGCGCAATTTGGCTATGGGCGACGACGTCAAAAACTCCGCACCCGAGGCCTCAAATTTAAAAACCGTCTCGACACAATTGATTCTATGGCTAATTCAGCTGGGAATGCAAACCCGAGAGGCAATCTGAAAACTTTGTAAAAACGGCGCACAAGTGTGCGCGCAATTTGGCTATGGGCGACGACGTCAAAAACTCCGCACCCGAGGCCTCAAATTCAAAAAATTTCTCGACGGAATTGATTCTATAGCCAATTCAACAGGAAGTGCAAACCCGAGAGGCAATCTGAAAACTTTGTCAAAACGACGCACAAGTGTGCGCGCAATTTGGCTATGGGCGACAACGTCAAAAACTCCGCACCCGAGGCCTCAAATTCAAAAACTGTCTCGGCACAATTGATTCTATGGCCAATTCAGTGAGGGATGCAAACCTGGGAGGCAATCTGAAAACTTTGTAAAAACGGCACACAACCATGCGCGCAAGTTTGGCTATGGGCGACGACTTAAAAAACTCCGCACCCGAGGCCTCAAATTCAAAAACCGTCTCGACACAATTGATTCTATGGCCAATTCAGTGAGGGATGCAAACCTGGGAGGCAATCTAAAAACTTTGTAAAAACGGCACACAAGTGTGCGCGCAATTTGGCTATGTGCGACGACGTCAAAAACTCCGCACCCGAGGCCTCAAATTCAAAAACGGTCCCAACACAATTGATTCTATGGCCAATTCAGTGAGGGATGCGAACCTGGGTGGCAATCTAAAAACTTTGTAAAAACGGCACACAACCATGCGCGCAAGTTTGGCTATGGGCGACGACGTCAAAAACTCCGCACCCGAGGCCTCAAATTCAAAAACCGTCTCGACACAATTGATTATATGGCCAATTCAGATGGAAATGCAAACCCGAGAGGCAATCTGAAAACTTTGTAAAAACGGCGCACAAGCGTGCGCGCAATTTGGCTATGGGCGACGACGTCAAAAACTCCGCACCCGAGGCCTCAAATTCAAAAAATTTCTCGACACAATTGATTCTATGGCCAATTCAGCTGGAAATGCAAACCCAAGAGGCAATCTGAAAATTTTGTAAAAACGCCGCACAAGTGTGCGCGCAATTTGGCTATGGGCGACGACGTCAAAAACTCCGCACCCGAGGCCTCAAACTCAAAAACCGTCTCGACACAATTGATTCTATGGCCAATTTAGTGAGGGATGCAAACCTGGGAGGCAATCTGAAAACTTTGTAAAAACAGCACACAACCATGCGCGCAAGTTTGGCTATGGGCAACGACGTCAAAAAATCCGCACCCGAGGCCTCAAATTCAAAAACGGTCTCAACACAATTGATTCTATGGCCAATTCAGTGAGGGATGCAAACCTGGGAGGCAATCTGAAAACTTCGTAAAAACGGCACACAACCATGCGCGCAAGTTTGGCTATGGGCGACGACGTCAAAAACTCTGCACCCGAGGCCTCAAATTCAAAAACCGTCTCGACACAATTGATTCTATGGCCAATTCAGTGAGGGATGCAAACCTGGGAGGCAATCTGAAAACTTTGTAAAAACGGCACACAACCATGCGCGCAAGTTTGGCTTTGGGCGACGACGTTAAAAACTCCGCACCTGAGGCCTCAAATTCAAAAATTTTCTCGACAAAATTGATTCTATGGCCAATTCAGCTGGAGATGCAAACCCGAGAGGCAATCTGAAAACTTTGTAAAAACGGCGCACAAGTGTGCGCGCAATTTTGCTATGGGCGACGACGTCAAAAACTCCGCACCCGAGGCCTCAAATTCAAAAAATTTCTCGACATAATTGATTCTATGGCCAATTCAGCTGGAAATGCAAACCCAAGAGGGAATCTGAAAACTTTGTAAAAACGGCGCACAAGTGTGCGCGCAATTTGGCTATGGGCGACGACGTCAAAAACTCCGCACCCGAGGCCTCAAATTCAAAAACCGTCTCGGCACAATTGATTCTATGGCCAATTCAGTGAGGGATGCAAACCTGGGAGGCAATCTGAAAACTTTGTAAAAACGGCACACAACCATGCGCGCAAGTTTGGCTATGGGCGACGACTTAAAAAACTCCGCACCCGAGGCCTCAAATTCAAAAACCGTCTCGACACAATTGATTCTATGGCCAATTCAGTGAGGGATGCAAACCTGGGAGGCAAACTGAAAACTTTGTAAAAACGGCACACAACCATGCGCGCAAGTTTGGCTATGGGCGACGACGTCAAAAACTCCGCACCCGGGGCCTCAAATTCAAAAACCGTCTCGACACAATTGATTCTATGGCCAATTCAGATGGAAATGCAAACCCGAGAGACAATCTGAAAACTTTGTAAAAACGGCGCACAAGCGTGCGCGCAATTTGGCTATGGGCGACGACGTCAAAAACTCCGCACCCGAGGCCTCAAATTCAAAAACTTTCTCGACACAATTGATTATATGGCCAATTCAGCTGGAAATGCAAACCCGAGAGGTAATCTGAAAACTTTGTAAAAACGGCGCACAAGTGTGCGCGCAATTTGGCTATGGGCGACGACGTCAAAAACTCCGCACCCGAGGCCTCAAATTCAAAAACGGTCCCAACACAATTGATTCTTATGGCCAATTCAATGAGGGATGCAAACCTGGGAGGCAATCTGAAAACTTTGTAAAAACGGCACACAACCATGCGCGCAAGTTTGGCTATGGGCGACGACGTCAAAAAATCCGCACCCGAGGCCTCAAATTCAAAAACGGTCTCAACACAATTGATTCTATGGCCAATTCAGTGAGGGATGCAAACCTGGGAGGCAATCTGAAAACTTTGTAAAAACGGCACACAACCATGCGCGCAAGTTTGGCTATGGGCGACGACTTAAAAAACTCCGCACCCGAGGCCTCAAATTCAAAAACCGTCTCGACACAATTGATTCTATGGCCAATTCAGTGAGGGATGCAAACCTGGGAGGCAATCTAAAAACTTTGTAAAAACGGCACACAACCATGCGCGCAAGTTTGGCTATGGGCGACGACGTCAAAAACTCCGCACCCGAGGCCTCAAATTCAAAAACCGTCTCGACACAATTGATTCTATGGCCAATTCAGATGGAGATGCAAACCCGAGAGGCAATCTGAAAACTTTGTAAAAACGGCGCACAAGCGTGCGCGCAATTTGGCTATGGGCGACGACGTCAAAAACTCCGCACCCGAGGCCTCAAATTCAAAAAATTTCTCGACACAATTGATTCTATGGCCAATTCAGCTGGAAATGCAAACCCAAGAGGCAATCTGAAAACTTTGTAAAAACGGCGCACAAGTGTGCGCGCAATTTGGCTATGGGCGACGACGTCAAAAACTCCGCACCCGAGGCCTCAAATTCAAAAACCGTCTCGACACAATTGATTCTATGGCCAATTTAGTGAGGGATGCAAAGCTGGGAGGCAATCTGAAAACTTTGTAAAAACAGCACACAACCATGTGCGCAAGTTTGGCTATGGGCGACGACGTAAAAAAATCCGCACCCGAGGCCTCAAATTCAAAAACGGTCTCAACACAATTGATTCTATGGCCAATTCAGTGAGGGATGCAAACCTGGGAGGCAATCTGAAAACTTTGTAAAAACGACACACAACCATGCGCGCAAGTTTGGCTATGGGCGACGACGTCAAAAATCTCCGCACCCGAGGCCTCAAATTCAAAAACCGTCTCGACACAATTGATTCTATGGCCAATTCAGTGAGGGATGCAAACCTGGGAGGCAATCTGAAAACTTTGTAAAAACGGCACACAACCATGCGCGCAAGTTTGGCTATGGGCGACGACGTCAAAAACTCTGCACCCGAGGCCTCAAATTCAAAAACCGTCTCGACACAATTGATTCTATGGCCAATTCAGATGGAGATGCAAACCCGAGAGGCAATCTGAAAACTTTGTAAAAACGGCGCACAAGCGTGCGCGCAATTTGGCTATGGGCGACGACGTCAAAAACTCCGCACCCGAGGCCTCAAATTCAAAAAATTTCTCGACACAATTGATTCTATGGCCAATTCAGCTGGAGATGCAAACCCAAGAGGCAATCTGAAAACTTTGTAAAAACGGCGCACAAGTGTGCGCGCAATTTGGCTATGGGCGACGACGTCAAAAACTCCGCACCCGAGGCCTCAAATTCAAAAACCGTCTCGACACAATTGATTCTATGGCCAATTTAGTGGGGGATGCAAACCTGGGAGGCAAACTGAAAACTTTGTAAAAACAGCACACAACCATGCGCGCAAGTTTGGCTATGAGCGACGACGTCAAAAACTCCGCACCCGAGGCCTCAAATTCAAAAACCGTCTCGACACAATTGATTCTATGGCCAATTCAGCTGGAAATGCAAACCCGAGAGGCAATCTGAAAACTTTGTAAAAACGGCGCACAAGTGTGCGCGCAATTTTGCTATGGGCGACGACGTCAAAAACTCCGCACCCGAGGCCTCAAATTCAAAAAATTCCTCGACACAATTGATTCTATGGCCAATTCAGCTAGAAGTGTAAACCCGGGAGGCAATCTGAAAACTTTGTAAAAACGGCGCACAAGTGTGCGCGCAATTTTGCTATGGGCGACGACGTCAAAAACTCCGCACCCGAGGCCTCAAATTCAAAAAATTCCTCGACACAATTGATTCTATGGCCAATTCAGCTAGAAGTGTAAACCCGGGAGGCAATCTGAAAACTTTGTAAAAACGGCGCACAAGTGTGCGCGCAATTTTGCTATGGGCGACGACGTCAAAAACTCCGCACCCGAGGCCTCAAATTCAAAAAATTCCTCGACACAATTGATTCTATGGCCAATTCAGCTAGAAGTGTAAACCCGGGAGGCAATCTGAAAACTTTGTAAAAACGGCGCACAAGTGTGCGCGCAATTTGGCTATGGGCGACGACGTCAAAAACTCCGCACCCGAGGCCTCAAATTAAAAAATCGTCTCGACACAATTGATTCTATGGCCAATTCAGTGAGGGATGCAAACCTGGGAGGCAATCTGAAAACTTTGTAAAAACGGCACACAACCATGCGCGCAAGTTTGGCTATGGGCGACGACGTCAAAAACTCCGCACCCGAGGCCTCAAATTCAAAAACCGTCTCGACACAATTGATTCTATGGCCAATTCAGATGGAGATGCAAACCCGAGAGGCAATCTGAAAACTTTGTAAAAACGGCGCACAAGCGTGCGCGCAATTTCGCTATGGGCGACGACGTCAAAAACTCCGCACCCGAGGCCTCAAATTCAAAAAATTTCTCGACACAATTGATTCTATGGCCAATTCAGCTGGAAATGCAAACCCAAGAGGCAATCTGAAAACTTTGTAAAAACGGCGCACAAGTGTGCGCGCAATTTGGCTATGGGCGACGACGTCAAAAACTCCGCACCCGAGGCCTCAAATTCAAAAACCGTCTCGACACAATTGATTCTATGGCCAATTTAGTGAGGGATGCAAACCTGGGAGGCAATCTGAAAACTTTGTAAAAACAGCACACAACCATGCGCGCAAGTTTGCCTATGAGCGACGACGTCAAAAACTCCGCACCCGAGGCCTCAAATTCAAAAACCGTCTCGACACAATTGATTCTATGGCCAATTAAGCTGGAAATGCAAACCCGAGAGGCAATCTGAAAACTTTGTAAAAACGGCGCACAAGTGTGCGCGCAATTTTGCTATGGGCGACGACGTCAAAAACTCCGCACCCGAGGCCTCAAATTCAAAAAATTCCTCGACACAATTGATTCTATGGCCAATTCAGCTAGAAGTGTAAACCCGGGAGGCAATCTGAAAACTTTGTAAAAACGGCGCACAAGTGTGCGCGCAATTTGGCTATGGGCGACGACGTCAAAAACTCCGCACCCGAGGCCTCAAATTAAAAAACCGTCTCGACACAATTGATTCTATGGCCAATTCAGTGAGGGATGCAAACCTGGGAGGCAATCTGAAAACTTTGTAAAAACGACACACAACCATGCGCGCAAGTTTGGCTATGAGCGACGACGTCAAAAACTCCGCACCCGAGGCCTCAAATTCAAAAACCGTCTCGACACAATTGATTCTATGGCCAATTCAGCTGGAAATGCAAACCCGAGAGGCAATCTGAAAACTTTGTAAAAACGGCGCACAAGTGTGCGCGCAATTTTGCTATGGGCGACGACGTCAAAAACTCCGCACCCGAGGCCTCAAATTCAAAAACCGTCTCGACACAATTGATTCTATGGCCAATTCAGCTGGAAATGCAAACCCGAGAGGCAATCTGAAAACTTTATAAAAACGGCGCACAAGTGTGCGCGCAATTTTGCTATGGGCGACGACGTCAAAAACTCGGCACCCGAGGCCTCAAATTCAAAAAATTCCTCGACACAATTGATTCTATGGCCAATTCAGCTAGAAGTGTAAACCCGCGAGGCAATCTGAAAACTTTGTAAAAACGGCGCACAAGTGTGCGCGCAATTTTGCTATGGGCGACGACGTCAAAAACTCCGCACCCGAGGCCTCAAATTCAAAAAATTCCTCGACACAATTGATTCTATGGCCAATTCAGCTAGAAGTGTAAACCCGGGAGGCAATCTGAAAACTTTGTAAAAACGGCGCACAAGTGTGCACGCAATTTTGCTATGGGCGACGACGTCAAAAACTCCGCACCCGAGGCCTCAAATTCAAAAAATTCCTCGACACAATTGATTCTATGGCCAATTCCGCTAGAAGTGTAAACCCGGGAGGCAATCTGAAAACTTTGTAAAAACGGCGCACAAGTGTGCGCGCAATTTGGCTATGGGCGACGACGTCAAAAACTCCGCACCCGAGGCCTCAAATTAAAAAATCGTCTCGACACAATTGATTCTATGGCCAATTCAGTGAGGGATGCAAACCTGGGAGGCAATCTGAAAACTTTGTAAAAACGGCACACAACCATGCGCGCAAGTTTGGCTATGGGCGACGACGTCAAAAACTCCGCACCCGAGGCCTCAAATTCAAAAACCGTCTCGACACAATTGATTCTATGGCCAATTCAGATGGAGATGCAAACCCGAGAGGCAATCTGAAAACTTTGTAAAAACGGCGCACAAGCGTGCGCGCAATTTGGCTATGGGCGACGACGTCAAAAACTCCGCACCCGAGGCCTCAAATTCAAAAAATTTCTCGATACAATTGATTCTATGGCCAATTCAGCTGGAAATGCAAACCCAAGAGGCAATCTGAAAACTTTGTAAAAACGGCGCACAAGTGTGCGCGCAATTTGGCTATGGGCGACGACGTCAAAAACTCCGCACCCGAGGCCTCAAATTCAAAAACCGTCTCGACACAATTGATTCTATGGCCAATTTAGTGGGGGATGCAAACCTGGGAGGCAATCTGAAAACTTTGTAAAAACAGCACACAACCATGCGCGCAAGTTTGGCTATGAGCGACGACGTCAAAAACTCCGCACCCGAGGCCTCAAATTCAAAAACCGTCTCGACACAATTGATTCTATGGCCAATTCAGCTGGAAATGCAAACCCGAGAGGCAATCTGAAAACTTTATAAAAACGGCGCACAAGTGTGCGCGCAATTTTGCTATGGGCGACGACGTCAAAAACTCGGCACCCGAGGCCTCAAATTCAAAAAATTCCTCGACACAATTGATTCTATGGCCAATTCAGCTAGAAGTGTAAACCCGCGAGGCAATCTGAAAACTTTGTAAAAACGGCGCACAAGTGTGCGCGCAATTTTGCTATGGGCGACGACGTCAAAAACTCCGCACCCGAGGCCTCAAATTCAAAAAATTCCTCGACACAATTGATTCTATGGCCAATTCAGCTAGAAGTGTAAACCCGGGAGGCAATCTGAAAACTTTGTAAAAACGGCGCACAAGTGTGCACGCAATTTTGCTATGGGCGACGACGTCAAAAACTCCGCACCCGAGGCCTCAAATTCAAAAAATTCCTCGACACAATTGATTCTATGGCCAATTCCGCTAGAAGTGTAAACCCGGGAGGCAATCTGAAAACTTTGTAAAAACGGCGCACAAGTGTGCGCGCAATTTGGCTATGGGCGACGACGTCAAAAACTCCGCACCCGAGGCCTCAAATTAAAAAATCGTCTCGACACAATTGATTCTATGGCCAATTCAGTGAGGGATGCAAACCTGGGAGGCAATCTGAAAACTTTGTAAAAACGGCACACAACCATGCGCGCAAGTTTGGCTATGGGCGACGACGTCAAAAACTCCGCACCCGAGGCCTCAAATTCAAAAACCGTCTCGACACAATTGATTCTATGGCCAATTCAGATGGAGATGCAAACCCGAGAGGCAATCTGAAAACTTTGTAAAAACGGCGCACAAGCGTGCGCGCAATTTGGCTATGGGCGACGACGTCAAAAACTCCGCACCCGAGGCCTCAAATTCAAAAAATTTCTCGACACAATTGATTCTATGGCCAATTCAGCTGGAAATGCAAACCCAAGAGGCAATCTGAAAACTTTGTAAAAACGGCGCACAAGTGTGCGCGCAATTTGGCTATGGGCGACGACGTCAAAAACTCCGCACCCGAGGCCTCAAATTCAAAAACCGTCTCGACACAATTGATTCTATGGCCAATTTAGTGAGGGATGCAAACCTGGGAGGCAATCTGAAAACTTTGTAAAAACAGCACACAACCATGCGCGCAAGTTTGGCTATGAGCGACGACGTCAAAAACTCCGCACCCGAGGCCTCAAATTCAAAAACCGTCTCGACACAATTGATTCTATGGCCAATTCAGCTGGAAATGCAAACCCGAGAGGCAATCTGAAAACTTTGTAAAAACGGCGCACAAGTGTGCGCGCAATTTTGCTATGGGCGACGACGTCAAAAACTCCGCACCCGAGGCCTCAAATTCAAAAAATTCCTCGACACAATTGATTCTATGGCCAATTCAGCTAGAAGTGTAAACCCGGGAGGCAATCTGAAAACTTTGTAAAAACGGCGCACAAGTGTGCGCGCAATTTGGCTATGGGCGACGACGTCAAAAACTCCGCACCCGAGGCCTCAAATTAAAAAACCGTCTCGACACAATTGATTCTATGGCCAATTCAGTGAGGGATGCAAACCTGGGAGGCAATCTGAAAACTTTGTAAAAACGACACACAACCATGCGCGCAAGTTTGGCTATTGGTGACGACGTCAAAAACTCCGCACCCGAGGCCTCAAATTCAAAAACCGTCTCGACAAAATTGATTCTATGGCCAATTCAATGAGGGATGCAAACCTGGGAGGCAATCTGAAAACTTTGTAAAAACGGCACACAACCATTCGCGCAAGTTTGGCTATGGACGACGACGTCAAAAACTCCGCACCCGAGGCCTCAAATTAAAAATCCGTCTCGACACAATTGATTCTATGGCCAATTCAGCTGGTAATAAAAACCCGAGAGGCAATCTGAAAACTTTGTAAAAACGGCGCACAAGTGTGCGCGCAATTTGGCTATGGGCGACGACGTCAAAAACTCCGCACCCGAGGCCTCAAATTCAAAAACCGTCTCGACACAATTGATTCTATGGCTAATTCAGCTGGGATGGCAAACCCGAGAGGCAATCTGAAAACTTTGTAAAAACGGCGCACAAGTGTGCGCGCAATTTGGCTATGGGCGACGACGTCAAAAACTCCGCACCCGAGGCCTCAAATTTAAAAAATTTCTTGACAGAATTGATTCTATAGCCAATTCAACAGGAAGTGCAAACCCGAGAGGCAATCTGAAAACTTTGTCAAAACGACGCACAAGTGTGCGCGCAATTTGGCTATGGGCGACAACGTCAAAAACTCCGCACCCGAGCCCTCAAATTCAAAAACCGTCTCGGCACAATTGATTCTATGGCCAATTCAGTGAGGGATGCAAACCTGGAAGGCAATCTGAAAACTTTGTAAAAACGGCACACAACCATGCGCGCAAGTTTGGCTATGGGCGACGACTTAAAAAACTCCGCACCCGAGGCCTCAAATTCAAAAACCGTCTCGACACAATTGATTCTATGGCCAATTCAGTGAGGGATGCAAACCTGGGAGGCAATCTGAAAACTTTGTAAAAACGGCACACAACCATGCGCGCAAGTTTGGCTATGGGCGACGACGTCAAAAACTCCGCACCCGGGGCCTCAAATTCAAAAACCGTCTCGACACAATTGATTCTATGGCCAATTCAGATGGTAATGCAAACCCGAGAGACAATCTGAAAACTTTGTAAAAATGGCGCACAAGCGTGCGCGTAATTTGGCTATGGGCGACGACGTCAAAAACTCCGCACCCGAGGCCTCAAATTCAAAAACTTTCTCGACACAATTGATTATATGGCCAATTCAGCTGGAAATGCAAACCCGAGAGGCAATCTGAAAACTTTGTAAAAACGGTGCACAAGCTTGCGCGCAATTTGGCTATGGGCGACGACGTCAAAAACTCCGCACCCGAGGCCTCAAATTCAAAAATTTTCTCGACAAAAATTGATTCTATGGCCAATTCAGCTGGAGATGCAAACCCGAGAGGCAATCTGAAAACTTTGTAAAAACGGCGCACAAGTGTGCGCGCAATTTGGCTATGGGTGACGACGTCAAAAACTCCGCACCCGAGGCCTCAAATTAAAAAACCGTCTCGACACAATTGATTCTATGGCCAATTCAGTGAGGGATGCAAACCTGGGAGGCAATCTGAAAACTTTGTAAAAACGACACACAACCATGCGCGCAAGTTTGGTTATTGGTGACGACGTCAAAAACTCCGCACCCGAGGCCTCAAATTCAAAAACCGTCTCGACACAATTGATTATATGGCCAATTCAGATGGAAATGCAAACCCGAGAGGAAATCTGAAAACTTTGTAAAAACGACGCACAAGTGTGCGCGCAATTTGGCTATGGGCGACGACGTTAAAAACTCCGCACCCGAGGCCTCAAATTTAAAAACCGTCTCGACACAATTGATTCTATGGCCAATTCAGTGAGGGATGCAAACCTGGGAGGCAATCTGAAAACTTTGTAAAAACGGCACACAACCATGCGCGCAAGTTTGGCTATGGGCGACGACTTAAAAAACTACGCACCCGAGGCCTCAAATTCAAAAACCGTCTCGACACAATTGATTCTATGGCCAATTCAGTGAGGGATGAAAACCTGGGAGGCAATCTGAAAACTTTGTAAAAACGGCACACAACCATGCGCGCAAGTTTGGCTATGGGCGACGACGTCAAAAACTCCGCACCCGAGGCCTCAAATTCAAAAACCGTCTCGACACAATTGATTATATGGCCAATTCAGATGGAGATGCAAACCCGAGAGGCAATCTGAAAACTTTGTAAAAACGGCGCACAAGCGTGCGCGCAATTTGGCTATGGGCGACGACGTCAAAAACTCCGCACCCGAGGCCTCAAATTCAAAAATTTTCTCGACACAATTGATTCTATGGCCAATTCAGCTGGAAATGCAAACCCAAGAGGCAATCTGAAAATTTTGTAAAAACGCCGCACAAGTGTGCGCGCAATTTGGCTATGGGCGACGACGTCAAAAACTCCGCACCCGAGGCCTCAAACTCAAAAACCGTCTCGACACAATTGATTCTATGGCCAATTTAGTGAGGGATGCAAACCTGGGAGGCAATCTGAAAACTTTGTAAAAACAGCACACAACCATGCGCGCAAGTTTGGCTATGGGCGACGACGTCAAAAAATCCGCACCCGAGGCCTTAAATTCAAAAACGGTCTCAACACAATTGATTCTATGGCCAATTCAGTGAGGGATGCAAACCTGGGAGGCAATCTGAAAACTTTGTAAAAACGGCACACAACCATGCGCGCAAGTTTGGCTATGGGCGACGACGTCAAAAACTCCGCACCCGAGGCCTCAAATTCAAAAACCGTCTCGACAAAATTGATTCTATGGCCAATTCAGTGAGGGATGCAAACCTGGGAGGCAATCTGAAAATTTTGTAAAAACGGCACACAACCATGCGCGCAAGTTTGGCTTTGGGCGACGACGTTAAAAACTCCGCACCCGAGGCCTCAAATTCAAAAACTTTCTCGATACAATTGATTCTATGGCCAATTCAGATGGAATTGCAAACCCGAGAGGCAATCTGAAAACTTTGTAAAAACGGCGCACAAGTGTGCGCGCAATTTGGCTATGGGCGACGACGTCAAAAACTCCGCACCCGAGGCCTCAAATTCAAAAACCGTCTCGACACAATTGATTCTATGGCCAATTCAGCTGGGAATGCAAACCCGAGAGGCAATCTGAAAACTTTGTAAAAACGGCGCACAAGTGTGCGCGCAATTTGGCTATGGGCGACGACGTCAAAAACTCCGCACCCGAGGCCTCAAATTCAAAAAATTTCTCGACACAATTGATTCTATAGCCAATTCAACAGGAAGTGCAAACCCGAGAGGCAATCTGAAAACTTTGTCAAAACGACGCACAAGTGTGCGCGCAATTTGGCTATGGGCGACAACGTCAAAAACTCCGCACCCGAGGCCTCAAATTCAAAAACTGTCTCGGCACAATTGATTCTATGGCCAATTCAGTGAGGGATGCAAACCTGGGAGGCAATCTGAAAACTTCGTAAAAACGGCACACAACCATGCGCGCAAGTTTGGCTATGGGCGACGACTTAAAAAACTCCGCACCCGAGGCCTCAAATTCAAAAACCGTCTCGACACAATTGATTCTATGGCCAATTCAGTGAGGGATGCAAACCTGGGAGGCAATCTGAAAACTTTGTAAAAACGGCACACAACCATGCGCGCAAGTTTGGCTATGGGCGACGACGTCAAAAACTCCGCACCCGGGGCCTCAAATTCAAAAACCGTCTCGACACAATTGATTCTATGGCCAATTCAGATGGAAATGCAAACCCGAGAGACAATCTGAAAACTTTGTAAAAATGGCGCACAAGCGTGCGCGCAATTTGGCTATGGGCGACGACGTCAAAAACTCCGCACCCGAGGCCTCAAATTCAAAAACTTTCTCCACACAATTGATTCTATGGCCAATTCAGCTAGAAGTGCAAACCCGAGAGGCAATCTGAAAACTTTGTAAAAACGACGCACAAGTGTGCGCGCAATTTGGCTATGGGCGACGACGTCAAAAACTCCGCACCCGAGGCCTCAAATTCAAAAACCGTCTCGACACAATTGATTCTATGGCCAATTCAGTGAGGGATGCAAACCTGGGAGGCAATCTGAAAACTTTGTAAAAACGGCACACAACCATGCGCGCAAGTTTGGCTATGGGCGACGACTTAAAAAACTCCGCACCCGAGGCCTCAAATTCAAAAACCGTCTCGACACAATTGATTCTATGGCCAATTCAGTGAGGGATGCAAACCTGGGAGGCAATCTGAAAACTTTGTAAAAACGGAACACAACCATGCGCGCAAGTTTGGCTATGGGCGACGACGTCAAAAACTCCGCACCCGAGGCCTCAAATTCAAAAACCGTCTCGACACAATTGATTCTATGGCCAATTCAGATGGAAATGCAAACCCGAGAGGCAATCTGAAAACTTTGTAAAAACGGCACACAAGCGTGCGCGCAATTTGGCTATGGGCGACGACGTCAAAAACTCCGCACCCGAGGCCTCAAATTCAAAAATTTTCTCGACACAATTGATTCTATGGCCAATTCAGCTGGAAATGCAAACCCAAGGGGCAATCTGAAAACTTTGTAAAAACGGCGCACAAGTGTGCGCGCAATTTGGCTATGGGCGACGACGTCAAAAACTCCGCACCCGAGGCCTCAAATTCAAAAACCGTCTCGACACAATTGATTCTATGGCCAATTTAGTGAGGGATGCAAACCTGGGAGGCAATCTGAAAACTTTGTAAAAACAGCACACAACCATGTGCGCAAGTTTGGCTATGGACGACGACGTCAAAAAATCCGCACCCGAGGCCTCAAATTCAATAACGGTCTCAACACAATTGATTCTATGGCCAATTCAGTGAGGGATGCAAACCTGGGAGGCAATCTGAAAACTTTGTAAAAACGGCACACAACCATGCGCGCAAGTTTGGCTATGGGCGACGACGTCAAAAATCTCCGCACCCGAGGCCTCAAATTCAAAAACCGTCTCGACACAATTGATTCTATGGCCAATTCAGCTGGTAATAAAAACCCGAGAGGCAATCTGAAAACTTTGTAAAAACGGCGCACAAGTGTGCGCGCAATTTGGCTATGGGCGACGACGTCAAAAACTCCGCACCCGAGGCCTCAAATTCAAAAACCGTCTCGACACAATTGATTCTATGGCTAATTCAGCTGGGAATGCAAACCCGAGAGGCAATCTGAAAACTTTGTAAAAACGGCGCACAAGTTTGCGCGCAATTTGGCTATGGGCGACGACGTCAAAAACTCCGCACCCGAGGCCTCAAATTCAAAAAATTTCTCGACGGAATTGATTCTATAGCCAATTCAACAGGAAGTGCAAACCCGAGAGGCAATCTGAAAACTTTGTCAAAACGACGCACAAGTGTGCGCGCAATTTGGCTATGGGCGACAACGTCAAAAACTCCGCACCCGAGGCCTCAAATTCAAAAACCGTCTCGGCACAATTGATTCTATGGCCAATTCAGTGAGGGATGCAAACCTGGGAGGCAATCTGAAAACTTTGTAAAAACGGCACACAACCATGCGCGCAAGTTTGGCTATGGGCGACGACGTCAAAAACTCCGCACCCGGGGCCTCAAATTCAAAAACCGTCTCGACACAATTGATTCTATGGCCAATTCAGATGGAAATGCAAACCCGAGAGACAATCTGAAAACTTTGTAAAAATGGCGCACAAGCGTGCGCGCAATTTGGCTATGGGCGACGACGTCAAAAACTCCGCACCCGAGGCCTCAAATTCAAAAACTTTCTCCACACAATTGATTCTATGGCCAATTCAGCTAGAAGTGCAAACCCGAGAGGCAATCTGAAAACTTTGTAAAAACGACGCACAAGTGTGCGCGCAATTTGGCTATGGGCGACGACGTCAAAAACTCCGCACCCGAGGCCTCAAATTCAAAAACCGTCTCGACACAATTGATTCTATGGCCAATTCAGTGAGGGATGCAAACCTGGGAGGCAATCTGAAAACTTTGTAAAAACGGCACACAACCATGCGCGCAAGTTTGGCTATGGGCGACGACTTAAAAAACTCCGCACCCGAGGCCTCAAATTCAAAAACCGTCTCGACACAATTGATTCTATGGCCAATTCAGTGAGGGATGCAAACCTGGGAGGCAATCTGAAAACTTTGTAAAAACGGAACACAACCATGCGCGCAAGTTTGGCTATGGGCGACGACGTCAAAAACTCCGCACCCGAGGCCTCAAATTCAAAAACCGTCTCGACACAATTGATTCTATGGCCAATTCAGATGGAAATGCAAACCCGAGAGGCAATCTGAAAACTTTGTAAAAACGGCGCACAAGCGTGCGCGCAATTTGGCTATGGGCGACGACGTCAAAAACTCCGCACCCGAGGCCTCAAATTCAAAAATTTTCTCGACACAATTGATTCTATGGCCAATTCAGCTGGAAATGCAAACCCAAGGGGCAATCTGAAAACTTTGTAAAAACGGCGCACAAGTGTGCGCGCAATTTGGCTATGGGCGACGACGTCAAAAACTCCGCACCCGAGGCCTCAAATTCAAAAACCGTCTCGACACAATTGATTCTATGGCCAATTTAGTGAGGGATGCAAACCTGGGAGGCAATCTGAAAACTTTGTAAAAACAGCACACAACCATGTGCGCAAGTTTGGCTATGGACGACGACGTCAAAAAATCCGCACCCGAGGCCTCAAATTCAAAAACGGTCTCAACACAATTGATTCTATGGCCAATTCAGTGAGGGATGCAAACCTGGGAGGCAATCTGAAAACTTTGTAAAAACGGCACACAACCATGCGCGCAAGTTTGGCTATGGGCGACGACGTCAAAAATCTCCGCACCCGAGGCCTCAAATTCAAAAACCGTCTCGACACAATTGATTCTATGGCCAATTCAGCTGGTAATAAAAACCCGAGAGGCAATCTGAAAACTTTGTAAAAACGGCGCACAAGTGTGCGCGCAATTTGGCTATGGGCGACGACGTCAAAAACTCCGCACCCGAGGCCTCAAATTCAAAAACCGTCTCGACACAATTGATTCTATGGCCAATTCAGTGAGGGATGCAAACCTGGGAGGCAATCTGAAAACTTTGTAAAAACGGAACACAACCATGCGCGCAAGTTTGGCTATGGGCGACGACGTCAAAAACTCCGCACCCGAGGCCTCAAATTCAAAAACCGTCTCGACACAATTGATTCTATGGCCAATTCAGATGGAAATGCAAACCCGAGAGGCAATCTGAAAACTTTGTAAAAACGGCGCACAAGCGTGCGCGCAATTTGGCTATGGGCGACGACGTCAAAAACTCCGCACCCGAGGCCTCAAATTCAAAAATTTTCTCGACACAATTGATTCTATGGCCAATTCAGCTGGAAATGCAAACCCAAGGGGCAATCTGAAAACTTTGTAAAAACGGCGCACAAGTGTGCGCGCAATTTGGCTATGGGCGACGACGTCAAAAACTCCGCACCCGAGGCCTCAAATTCAAAAACCGTCTCGACACAATTGATTCTATGGCCAATTTAGTGAGGGATGCAAACCTGGGAGGCAATCTGAAAACTTTGTAAAAACAGCACACAACCATGTGCGCAAGTTTGGCTATGGACGACGACGTCAAAAAATCCGCACCCGAGGCCTCAAATTCAAAAACGGTCTCAACACAATTGATTCTATGGCCAATTCAGTGAGGGATGCAAACCTGGGAGGCAATCTGAAAACTTTGTAAAAACGGCACACAACCATGCGCGCAAGTTTGGCTATGGGCGACGACGTCAAAAATCTCCGCACCCGAGGCCTCAAATTCAAAAACCGTCTCGACACAATTGATTCTATGGCCAATTCAGCTGGTAATAAAAACCCGAGAGGCAATCTGAAAACTTTGTAAAAACGGCGCACAAGTGTGCGCGCAATTTGGCTATGGGCGACGACGTCAAAAACTCCGCACCCGAGGCCTCAAATTCAAAAACCGTCTCGACACAATTGATTCTATGGCTAATTCAGCTGGGAATGCAAACCCGAGAGGCAATCTGAAAACTTTGTAAAAACGGCGCACAAGTGTGCGCGCAATTTGGCTATGGGCGACGACGTCAAAAACTCCGCACCCGAGGCCTCAAATTCAAAAAAATTCTCGACGGAATTGATTCTATAGCCAATTCAACAGGAAGTGCAAACCCGAGAGGCAATCTGAAAACTTTGTCAAAACGACGCACAAGTGTGCGCGCAATTTGGCTATGGGCGACAACGTCAAAAACTCCGCACCCGAGGCCTCAAATTCAAAAACCGTCTCGGCACAATTGATTCTATGGCCAATTCAGTGAGGGATGCAAACCTGGGAGGCAATCTGAAAACTTTGTAAAAACGGCACACAACCATGCGCGCAAGTTTGGCTATGGGCGACGACTTAAAAAACTCCGCACCCGAGGCCTCAAATTCAAAAACCGTCTCGACACAATTGATTCTATGGCCAATTCAGTGAGGGATGCAAACCTGGGAGGCAATCTGAAAACTTTGTAAAAACGGCACACAACCATGCGCGCAAGTTTGGCTATGGGCGACGACGTCAAAAATCTCCGCACCCGAGGCCTCAAATTCAAAAACCGTCTCGACACAATTGATTCTATGGCCAATTCAGCTGGTAATAAAAACCCGAGAGGCAATCTGAAAACTTTGTAAAAACGGCGCACAAGTGTGCGCGCAATTTGGCTATGGGCGACGACGTCAAAAACTCCGCACCCGAGGCCTCAAATTCAAAAACCGTCTCGACACAATTGATTCTATGGCTAATTCAGCTACGAATGCAAACCCGAGAGGCAATCTGAAAACTTTGTAAAAACGGCGCACAAGTGTGCGCGCAATTTGGCTATGGGCGACGACGTCAAAAACTCCGCACCCGAGGCCTCAAATTCAAAAAATTTCTCGACGGAATTGATTCTATAGCCAATTCAACAGGAAGTGCAAACCCGAGAGGCAATCTGAAAACTTTGTCAAAACGACGCACAAGTGTGCGCGCAATTTGGCTATGGGCGACAACGTCAAAAACTCCGCACCCGAGGCCTCAAATTCAAAAACCGTCTCGGCACAATTGATTTTATGGCCAATTCAGTGAGGGATGCAAACCTGGGAGGCAATCTGAAAACTTTGTAAAAACGGCACACAACCATGCGCGCAAGTTTGGCTATGGGCGACGACTTAAAAAACTCCGCACCCGAGGCCTCAAATTCAAAAACCGTCTCGACACAATTGATTCTATCGCCAATTCAGTGAGGGATGCAAACCTGGGAGGCAATCTGAACACTTTGTAAAAACGGCACACAACCATGCGCGCAAGTTTGGCTATGGGCGACGACGTCAAAAACTCCGCACCCGAGGCCTCAAATTCAAAAACCGTCTCGACACAATTGATTCTATGGCCAATTCAGATGGTAATGCAAACCCGAGAGACAATCTGAAAACTTTGTAAAAACGGCGCACAAGCGTGCGCGCAATTTGGCTATGGGCGACGACGTCAAAAACTCCGCACCCGAGGCCTCAAATTCAAAAACTTTCTCGACACAATTGATTATATGGCCAATTCAGCTGGAAATGCAAACCCGAGAGGCAATCTGAAAACTTTGTAAAAACGGTGCACAAGCGTGCGCGCAATTTGGCTATGGGCGACGACGTCAAAAACTCCGCACCCGAGGCCTCAAATTCAAAAAATTTCTCGACAAAATTGATTCTATGGCCAATTCAGCTGGAGATGCAAACCCGAGAGGCAATCTGAAAACTTTGTAAAAACGGCGCACAAGTGTGCGCGCAATTTGGCTATGGGCGACGACGTCAAAAACTCCGCACCCGAGGCCTCAAATTCAAAAAATTTCTCGACGGAATTGATTCTATAGCCAATTCAACAGGAAGTGCAAACCCGAGAGGCAATCTGAAAACTTTGTCAAAACGACGCACAAGTGTGCGCGCAATTTGGCTATGGGCGACAACGTCAAAAACTCCGCACCCGAGGCCTCAAATTCAAAAACCGTCTCGGCACAATTGATTCTATGGCCAATTCAGTGAGGGATGCAAACCTGGGAGGCAATCTGAAAACTTTGTAAAAACGGCACACAACCATGCGCGCAAGTTTGGCTATGGGCGACGACGTCAAAAAATCCGCACCCGAGGCCTCAAATTCAAAAACGGTCTCAACACAATTGATTCTATGGCCAATTCAGTGAGGGATGCAAACCTGGGAGACAATCTGAAAACTTTGTAAAAACGGCACACAACCATGCGCGCAAGTTTGGCTATGGGCGACGACTTAAAAAACTCCGCACCCGAGGCCTCAAATTCAAAAACCGTCTCGACACAATTGATTATATGGCCAATTCAGTGAGGGATGCAAACCTGGGAGGCAATCTGAAAACTTTTTAAAAACGGCACACAACCATGCGCGCAAGTTTGGCTATGGGCGACGACGTCAAAAACTCCGCACCCGAGGCCTCAAATTCAAAAACCGTCTCGACACAATTGATTCTATGGCCAATTCAGATGGAAATGCAAACCCGAGAGGCAATCTGAAAACTTTGTAAAAACGGCGCACAAGCGTGCGCGCAATTTGGCTATGGGCGACGACGTCAAAAACTCCGCACCCGAGGCCTCAAATTCAAAATTTTCTCGACCCAATTGATTTTATGGCCAATTCAGCTGGAAATGCAAACCCAAGAGGCAATCTGAAAACTTTGTAAAAACGGAGCACAAGTGTGCGCGCAATTTGGCTATGGGCGACGACGTCAAAAACTCCGCACCCGAGGCCTCAAATTCAAAAACCGTCTCGACACAATTGATTCTATGGCCAATTTAGTGAGGGATGCAAACCTGGGAGGCAATCTGAAAACTTTGTAAAAACAGCACACAACCATGTGCCCAAGTTTGGCTATGGGCGACGACGTCAAAAAATCCGCACCTGAGGCCTCAAATTCAAAAACGGTCTCAACACAATTGATTCTATGGCCAATTCAGTGAGGGATGCAAACCTGGGAGGCAATCTGAAAACTTTGTAAAAACGGCACACAACCATGCGCGCAAGTTTGGCTATGGGCGACGACGTCAAAAATCTCCGCACCCGAGGCCTCAAATTCAAAAACCGTCTCGACACAATTGATTCTATGGCCAATTCAGTGAGGGATGCAAACCTGGGAGGCAATCTAAAAACTTTGTAAAAACGGCACACAACCATGCGTGCAAATTTGGCTTTGGGCGACGACGTCAAAAACTCCGCACCCGAGGCCTCAAATTCAAAAACTTTCTCGACACAATTGATTCTATGGCCAATTCAGATGGAATTGCGAACCCGAGAGGCAATCTGAAAACTTTGTAAAAACGGCGCACAAGCGTGCGCGCAATTTGGCTATGGGCGACGACGTCAAAAACTCCGCACCCGAGGCCTCAAATTCAAAAATTTTTTCGACACAATTGATTCTATGGCCAATTCAGCTGGAAATGCAAACCCAAGAGGCAATCTGAAAACTTTGTAAAAACGGCGCACAAGTGTGCGCGCAATTTGGCTATGGGCGACGACGTCAAAAACTCCGCACCCGAGGCCTCAAATTCAAAAACCGTCTCGACACAATTGATTCTATGGCCAATTTAGTGTGGGATGCAAACCTGGGAGGCAATCTGAAAACTTTGTAAAAACAGCACACAACCATGTGCGCAAGTTTGGCTATGGGCGACGACGTCAAAAAATCCGCACCCGAGGCCTCAAATTCAAAAACGGTCTCAACACAATTGATTCTATGGCCAATTCAGTGAGGGATGCAAACCTGGGAGGCAATCTGAAAACTTTGTAAAAACGGCACACAACCATGCGCGCAAGTTTGGCTATGGGCGACGACGTAAAAAATCTCCGCACCCGAGGCCTCAAATTCAAAAACCGTCTCGACACAATTGATTCTATGGCCAATTCAGTGAGGGATGCAAACCTGGGAGGCAATCTGAAAACTTTGTAAAAACGGCACACAACCATGCGCGCAAGTTTGGCTTTGGGCGACGACGTCAAAAACTCCGCACCCGAGGCCTCAAATTCAAAAACCGTCTCGACACAATTGATTCTATGGCCAATTCAGATGGAGATGCAAACCCGAGAGGCAATCTGAAAACTTTGTAAAAACGACGCACAAGTGTGCGCGCAATTTGGCTATGGGCGACGACGTCAAAAACTCCGCACCCGAGGCCTAAAATTCAAAAACCGTCTCGACACAATTGATTCTATGGCCAATTCAGCTGGGAATGCAAACCCGAGAGGCAATCTGAAAACTTTGTAAAAACAGCGCACAAGTGTGCGCGCAATTTGGCTATGGGCGACGACGTCAAAAACTCCGCACCCGAAGCCTCAAATTCAAAAAATTTCTCGACACAATTGATTCTATAGCCAATTCAACAGGAAGTGCAAACCCGAGAGGCAATCTGAAAACTTTGTCAAAACGACGCACAAGTGTGCGCGCAATTTGGCTATGGGCGACGACGTCAAAAACTCCGCACCCGAGGCCTAAAATTCAAAAACCGTCTCGACACAATTGATTCTATGGCCAATTCAGCTGGGAATGCAAACCCGAGAGGCAATCTGAAAACTTTGTAAAAACAGCGCACAAGTGTGCGCGCAATTTGGCTATGGGCGACGACGTCAAAAACTCCGCACCCGAAGCCTCAAATTCAAAAAATTTCTCGACACAATTGATTCTATAGCCAATTCAACAGGAAGTGCAAACCCGAGAGGCAATCTGAAAACTTTGTCAAAACGACGCACAAGTGTGCGCGCAATTTGGCTATGGGCGACAACGTCAAAAACTCCGCACCCGAGGCCTCAAATTCAAAAACCGTCTCGGCACAATTGATTCTATGGCCAATTCAGTGAGGGATGCAAACCTGGGATACAATCTGAAAACTTTGTAAAAACGGCACACAACCATGCGCGCAAGTTTGGCTATGGGCGACGACTTAAAAAACTCCGCACCCGAGGCCTCAAATTCAAAAACCGTCTCGACACAATTGATTCTATGGCCAATTCAGTGAGGGATGCAAACCTGGGAGGCAATCTGAAAACTTTGTAAAAACGGCACACAACCATGCGCGCAAGTTTGGCTATGGGCGACGACGTCAAAAACTCCGCACCCGGGGCCTCAAATTCAAAAACCGTCTCGACACAATTGATTCTATGGCCAATTCAGATGGAAATGCAAACCCGAGAGACAATCTGAAAACTTTGTAAAAACGGCGCACAAGCGTGCGCGCAATTTGGCTATGGGCGACGACGTCAAAAAGTCCGCACCCGAGGCCTCAAATTCAAAAACTTTCTCGACACAATTGATTATATGGCCAATTCAGCTGGAAATGCAAACCCGAGAGGAAATCTGAAAACTTTGTAAAAACGGTGCACAAGCGTGCGCGCAATTTGGCTATGGGCGATGACGTCAAAAACTCCGCACCCGAGGCCTCAAATTCAAAAATTTTCTCGACAAAATTGATTCTATGGCCAATTCAGCTGGAGATGCAAACCCGAGAGGCAATCTGAAAACTTTGTAAAAACGGCGCACAAGTGTGCGCGCAATTTGGCTATGGGCGACGACGTCAAAAACTCCGCACCCGAGGCTTCTAATTCAAAAACGGTCCCAACACAATTGATTCTTATGGCCAATTCAATGAGGGATGCAAACCTGGGAGGCAATCTGAAAACTTTGTAAAAACGGCACACAACCATGCGCGCAAGTTTGGCTATGGGCGACGACTTCAAAAACTCCGCACCCGAGGCCTCAAATTCAAAAACCGTCTCGACACAATTGATTCTATGGCCAATTCAGATGGAAATGCAAACCCGAGAGGCAATCTGAAAACTTTGTAAAAACGGCGCACAAGTGTGCATGCAATTTGGCTATAGGCGACGACGTCAACAAATCCGCACCCGAGGCCTCAAATTCAAAAAAATTCTCCACACAATTGATTCTATGGCCAATTCAGCTAGAAGTGCAAACCCGAGAGGCAATCTGAAAACTTTGTAAAAAGGACGCACAAGTGTGCGCGCAATTTGGCTATGGGCGACGACGTCAAAAACTCCGCACCCGAGGCCTCAAATTCAAAAACCGTCTCGACACAATTGATTCTATGGCCAATTCAGTGAGGGATGCAAACCTGGGAGGCAATCTGAAAACTTTGTAAAAACGGCACACAACCATGCGCGCAAGTTTGGCTATGGGCGACGACTTAAAAAACTCCGCACCCGAGGCCTCAAATTCAAAAACCGTCTCGACACAATTGATTCTATGGCCAATTCAGTGAGGGATGCAAACGTGGGAGGCAATCTGAAAACTTTGTAAAAACGGCACACAACCATGCGCGCAAGTTTGGCTATGGGCGACGACGTCAAAAACTCCGCACCCGAGGCCTCAAATTCAAAAACCGTCTCGACACAATTGATTCTATGGCCAATTCAGATGGAAATGCAAACCCGAGAGGCAATCTGAAAACTTTGTAAAAATGGCGCACAAGCGTGCGCGCAATTTGGCTATGGGCGACGACGTCAAAAACTCCGCACCCGAGGCCTCAAATTCAAAAATTTTCTCGACACAATTGATTCTATGGCCAATTCAGCTGGAAATGCAAACCCAAGGGACAATCTGAAAACTTTGTAAAACGGCGCACAAGTGTGCGCGCAATTTGGCTATGGGCGACGACGTCAAAAACTCCGCACCCGAGGCCTCAAATTCAAAAACCGTCTCGACACAATTGATTCTTTGGCCAATTTAGTGAGGGATGCAAACCTGGGAGGCAATCTGAAAACTTTGTAAAAACAACACACAACCATGTGCGCAAGTTTGGCTATGGGCGACGACGTCAAAAAATCCGCACCCGAGGCCTCAAATTCAAAAACCGTCTCGACACAATTGATTCTATGGCCAATTCAGCTGGTAATAAAAATCCGAGAGGCAATCTGAAAACTTTGTAAAAACGGCGCACAAGTGTGCGCGCAATTTGGCTATGGGCGACGACGTCAAAAACTCCACACCCGAGGCCTCAAATTCAAAAACCGTCTCGACACAATTGATTCTATGGCTAATTCAGCTGGGAATGCAAACCCGAGAGGCAATCTGAAAACTTTGTAAAAACGGCGCACAAGTGTGCGCGCAATTTGGCTATGGGCGACGACGTCAAAAACTCCGCACCCGAGGCCTCAAATTCAAAAACCGTCTCGACACAATTGATTCTATGGCCAATTCAACAGGAAGTGCAAACCCGAGAGGCAATCTGAAAACTTTGTCAAAACGACGCACAAGTGTGCGCGCAATTTGGCTATGGGCGACAACGTCAAAAACTCCGCACCCGAGGCCTCAAATTCAAAAACCGTCTCGGCACAATTGATTCTATGGCCAATTCAGTGAGGGATGCAAACCTGGGAGACAATCTGAAAACTTTGTAAAAACGGCACACAACCATGCGCGCAAGTTTGGCTATGGGCGACGACTTAAAAAACTCCGCACCCGAGGCCTCAAATTCAAAAACCGTCTCGACACAATTGATTCTATGGCCAATTCAGTGAGGGATGCAAACCTGGGAGGCAATCTGAAAACTTTGTAAAAACGGCACACAACCATGCGCGCAAGTTTGGCTATGGGCGACGACGTCAAAAACTCCGCACCCGGGGCCTCAAATTCAAAAACCGTCTCGACACAATTGATTCTATGGCCAATTCAGATGGAAATGCAAACCCGAGAGACAATCTGAAAACTTTGTAAAAACGGCGCACAAGCGTGCGCGCAATTTGGCTATGGGCGACGACGTCAAAAAGTCCGCACCCGAGGCCTCAAATTCAAAAACTTTCTCGACACAATTGATTATATGGCCAATTCAGCTGGAAATGCAAACCCGAGAGGAAATCTGAAAACTTTGTAAAAACGGTGCACAAGCGTGCGCGCAATTTGGCTATGGGCGATGACGTCAAAAACTCCGCACCCGAGGCCTCAAATTCAAAAATTTTCTCGACAAAATTGATTCTATGGCCAATTCAGCTGGAGATGCAAACCCGAGAGGCAATCTGAAAACTTTGTAAAAACGGCGCACAAGTGTGCGCGCAATTTGGCTATGGGCGACGACGTCAAAAACTCCGCACCCGAGGCCTCTAATTCAAAAACGGTCCCAACACAATTGATTCTTATGGCCAATTCAATGAGGGATGCAAACCTGGGAGGCAATCTGAAAACTTTGTAAAAACGGCACACAACCATGCGCGCAAGTTTGGCTATGGGCGACGACTTCAAAAACTCCGCACCCGAGGCCTCAAATTCAAAAACCGTCTCGACACAATTGATTCTATGGCCAATTCAGATGGAAATGCAAACCCGAGAGGCAATCTGAAAACTTTGTAAAAACGGCGCACAAGTGTGCATGCAATTTGGCTATAGGCGACGACGTCAACAAATCCGCACCCGAGGCCTCAAATTCAAAAAAATTCTCCACACAATTGATTCTATGGCCAATTCAGCTAGAAGTGCAAACCCGAGAGGCAATCTGAAAACTTTGTAAAAAGGACGCACAAGTGTGCGCGCAATTTGGCTATGGGCGACGACGTCAAAAACTCCGCACCCGAGGCCTCAAATTCAAAAACCGTCTCGACACAATTGATTCTATGGCCAATTCAGTGAGGGATGCAAACCTGGGAGGCAATCTGAAAACTTTGTAAAAACGGCACACAACCATGCGCGCAAGTTTGGCTATGGGCGACGACTTAAAAAACTCCGCACCCGAGGCCTCAAATTCAAAAACCGTCTCGACACAATTGATTCTATGGCCAATTCAGTGAGGGATGCAAACGTGGGAGGCAATCTGAAAACTTTGTAAAAACGGCACACAACCATGCGCGCAAGTTTGGCTATGGGCGACGACGTCAAAAACTCCGCACCCGAGGCCTCAAATTCAAAAACCGTCTCGACACAATTGATTCTATGGCCAATTCAGATGGAAATGCAAACCCGAGGGGCAATCTGAAAACTTTGTAAAAATGGCGCACAAGCGTGCGCGCAATTTGGCTATGGGCGACGACGTCAAAAACTCCGCACCCGAGGCCTCAAATTCAAAAACCGTCTCGACACAATTGATTCTATGGCCAATTCAGATGGAAATGCAAACCCGAGAGGCAATCTGAAAACTTTGTAAAAACGGCGCACAAGCGTGCGCGCAATTTGGCTATGGGCGACGACGTCAAAAACTCCGCACCCGAGGCCTCAAATTCAAAAATTTTCTCGACACAATTGATTCTATGGCCAATTCATCTGGAAATGCAAACCCAAGGGGCAATCTGAAAACTTTGTAAAAACGGCGCACAAGTGTGCGCGCAATTTGGCTATGGGCGACGACGTCAAAAACTCCGCACCCGAGGCCTCAAATTCAAAAACCGTCTCGACACAATTGATTCTATGGCCAATTTAGTGAGGGATGCAAACCTGGGAGGCAATCTGAAAACTTTGTAAAAACAACACACAACCATGTGCGCAAGTTTGGCTATGGGCGACGACGTCAAAAAATCCGCACCCGAGGCCTCAAATTCAAAAATGGTCTCAACACAATTGATTCTATGGCCAATTCAGTGAGGGATGCAAACCTGGGAGGCAATTTGAAAACTTTGTAAAAACGGCACACAACCATGCGCGCAAGTTTGGCTATGGGCGACGACGTCAAAAATCTCCGCACCCGAGGCCTCAAATTCAAAAACCGTCTCGACACAATTGATTCTATGGCCAATTCAGCTGGTAATAAAAATCCGAGAGGCAATCTGAAAACTTTGTAAAAACGGCGCACAAGTGTGCATGCAATTTGGCTATAGGCGACGACGTCAACAAATCCGCACCCGAGGCCTCAAATTCAAAAAATTTCTCCACACAATTGATTCTATGGCCAATTCAGCTAGAAGTGCAAACCCGAGAGGCAATCTGAAAACTTTGTAAAAAGGACGCACATGTGTGCGCGCAATTTGGCTATGGGCGACGATGTCAAAAACTCCGCACCCGAGGCCTCAAATTCAAAAACCGTCTCGACACAATTGATTCTATGGCCAATTCAGTGAGGGATGCAAACCTGGGAGGCAATCTGAAAACTTTGTAAAAACGGCACACAAGTGTGCGCGCAATTTGGCTATGGGCGACGACGTCAAAAACTCCGCACCCGAGGCCTCAAATTCAAAAAATTTCTCGACGGAATTGATTCTATAGCCAATTCAACAGGAAGTGCAAACCCGAGAGGCAATCTGAAAACTTTGTGAAAACGACGCACAAGTGTGCGCGCAATTTGGCTATGGGCGACAACGTCAAAAACTCCGCACCCGAGGCCTCAAATTCAAAAACCGTCTCGGCACAATTGATTCTATGGCCAATTCAGTGAGGGATGCAAACCTGGGAGACAATCTGAAAACTTTGTAAAAACGGCACACAACCATGCGCGCAAGTTTGGCTATGGGCGACGACTTAAAAAACTCCGCACCCGAGGCCTCAAATTCAAAAACCGTCTCGACACAATTGATTCTATGGCCAATTCAGTGGGGGATGCAAACCTGGGAGGCAATCTGAAAACTTTGTAAAAACGGCACACAACCATGCGCGCAAGTTTGGCTATGGGCGACGACGTCAAAAACTCCGCACCCGAGGCCTCAAATTCAAAAACCGTCTCGACACAATTGATTTTATGGCCAATTCAGTGAGGGATGCAAACTTGGGAGGCAATCTGAAAACTTTGTAAAAACGGCACACAACCATGCGCGCAAGTTTGGCTATGGGCGACGACGTCAAAAATCTCCGCACCCGAGGCCTCAAATTCAAAAACCGTCTCGACACAATTGATTCTATGGCCAATTCAGTGAGGGATGCAAACCTGGGAGGCAATCTGAAAACTTTGTAAAAACGGCACACAACCATGCGTGCAAATTTGGCTTTGGGCGACGACGTCAAAAACTCCGCACCCGAGGCCTCAAATTCAAAAACTTTCTCGACACAATTGATTCTATGGCCAATTCAGATGGAAATGCAAACCCGAGAGGCAATCTGAAAACTTTGTAAAAACGGCGCACAAGCCTGCGCGCAATTTGGCTATGGGCGACGACGTCAAAAACTCCGCACCCGAGGCCTCAAATTCAAAATTTTCTCGACCCAATTGATTCTATGGCCAATTCAGCTGGAAATGCAAACCCAAGAGGCAATCTGAAAACTTTGTAAAAACGGCGCACAAGTGTGCGCGCAATTTGGCTATGGGCGACGACGTCAAAAACTCCGCACCCGAGGCCTCAAATTCAAAAACCGTCTCGACACAATTGATTCTATGGCCAATTTAGTGAGGGATGCAAACCTGGGAGGCAATCTGAAAACTTTGTAAAAACAGCACACAACCATGTGCGCAAGTTTGGCTATGGGCGACGACGTCAAAAAATCCGCACCCGAGGCCTCAAATTCAAAAACGGTCTCAACACAATTGATTCTATGGCCAATTCAGTGAGGGATGCAAGCCTGGGAGGCAATCTGAAAACTTTGTAAAAACGGCACACAACCATGCGCGCAAGTTTGGCTATGGGCGACGACGTCAAAAATCTCCGCACCCGAGGCCTCAAATTCAAAAACCGTCTCGACACAATTGATTCTATGGCCAATTCAGTGAGGGATGCAAACCTGGGAGGCAATCTGAAAACTTTGTAAAAACGGCACACAACCATGCGTGCAAATTTGGCTTTGGGCGACGACGTCAAAAACTCCGCACCCGAGGCCTCAAATTCAAAAACTTTCTCGACACAATTGATTCTATGGCCAATTCAGATGGAATTGCGAACCCGAGAGGCAATCTGAAAACTTTGTAAAAACGGCGCACAAGCGTGCGCGCAATTTGGCTATGGGCGACGACGTCAAAAACTCCGCACCCGAGGCCTCAAATTCAAAAATTTTCTCGACACAATTGATTCTATGGCCAATTCAGCTGGAAATGCAAACCCAAGAGGCAATCTGAAAACTTTGTAAAAACGGCGCACAAGTGTGCGCGCAATTTGGCTATGGGCGACGACGTCAAAAACTCCGCACCCGAGGCCTCAAATTCAAAAACTGTCTCGACACAATTGATTCTATGGCCAATTTAGTGAGGGATGCAAACCTGGGAGGCAATCTGAAAACTTTGTAAAAACAGCACACAACCATGTGCGCAAGTTTGGCTATGGGCGACGACGTCAAAAAATCCGCACCCGAGGCCTCAAATTCAAAAACGGTCTCAACACAATTGATTCTATGGCCAATTCAGTGAGGGATGCAAACCTGGGAGGCAATCTGAAAACTTTGTAAAAACGGCACACAACCATGCGCGCAAGTTTGGCTATGGGCGACGACGTCAAAAATCTCCGCACCCGAGGCCTCAAATTCAAAAACCGTCTCGACACAATTGATTCTATGGCCAATTCAGTGAGGGATGCAAACCTGGAAGGCAATCTGAAAACTTTGTAAAAACGGCACACAACCATGCGCGCAAGTTTGACTTTGGGCGACGACGTCAAAAACTCCGCACCCGAGGCCTCAAATTCAAAAACCGTCTCGACACAATTGATTCTATGGCCAATTCAGATGGAGATGCAAACCCGAGAGGCAATCTGAAAACTTTGTAAAAACGGCGCACAAGTGTGCGCGCAATTTGGCTATGGGCGACGACGTCAAAAACTCCGCACCCGAAGCCTCAAATTCAAAAAATTTCTCGACACAATTGATTCTATAGCCAATTCAACAGGAAGTGCAAACCCGAGAGGCAATCTGAAAACTTTGTCAAAACGACGCACAAGTGTGCGCGCAATTTGGTTATGGGCGACAACGTCAAAAACTCCGCACCCGAGGCCTCAAATTCAAAAACCGTCTCGGCACAATTGATTCTATGGCCAATTCAGTGAGGGATGCAAACCTGGGAGACAATCTGAAAACTTTGTAAAAACGGCACACAACCATGCGCGCAAGTTTGGCTATGGGCGACGACTTAAAAAACTCCGCACCCGAGGCCTCAAATTCAAAAACCGTCTCGACACAATTGATTCTATGGCCAATTCAGTGAGGGATGCAAACCTTGGAGACAATCTGAAAACTTTGTAAAAACGGCACACAACCATGCGCGCAAGTTTGGCTATGGGCGACGACGTCAAAAACTCCGCACCCGGGGCCTCAAATTCAAAAACCGTCTCGACACAATTGATTCTATGGCCAATTCAGATGGAAATGCAAACCCGAGAGACAATCTGAAAACTTTGTAAAAACGGCGCACAAGCGTGCGCGCAATTTGGCTATGGGCGACGACGTCAAAAACTCCGCACCCGAGGCCTCAAATTCAAAAACTTTCTCGACACAATTGATTATATGGCCAATTCAGCTGGAAATGCAAACCCGAGAGGCAATCTGAAAACTTTGTAAAAACGGCGCACAAGTGTGCATGCAATTTGGCTATAGGCGACGACGTCAACAAATCCGCACCCGAGGCCTCAAATTCAAAAAATTTCTCCACACAATTGATTCTATGGCCAATTCAGCTAGATGTGCAAACCCGAGAGGCAATCTGAAAACTTTGTAAAAAGGACGCACAAGTGTGCGCGCAATTTGGCTATGGGCGACGACGTCAAAAACTCCGCACCCGAGGCCTCAAATTCAAAAACCGTCTCGACACAATTGATTCTATGGCCAATTCAGTGAGGGATGCAAACCTGGGCGGCAATCTGAAAACTTTGTAAAAACGGCACACAACCATGCGCGCAAGTTTGGCTATGGGCGACGACTTAAAAAACTCCGCACCCGAGGCCTCAAATTCAAAAACCGTCTCGACACAATTGATTCTATGGCCAATTCAGTGAGGGATGCAAACCTGGGAGGCAATCTGAAAACTTTGTAAAAACGGCACACAACCATGCGCGCAAGTTTGGCTATGGGCGACGATGTCAAAAACTCCGCACCCGAGGCCTCAAATTCAAAAACCGTCTCGACACAATTGATTCTATGGCCAATTCAGATGGTAATGCAAACCCGAGAGGCAATCTGAAAACTTTGTAAAAACGGCGCACAAGTGTGCATGCAATTTGGCTATAGGCGACGACGTCAACAAATCCGCACCCGAGGCCTCAAATTCAAAAAATTTCTCCACACAATTGATTCTATGGCCAATTCAGCTAGATGTGCAAACCCGAGAGGCAATCTGAAAACTTTGTAAAAAGGACGCACAAGTGTGCGCGTAATTTGGCTATGGGCGACGACGTCAAAAACTCCGCACCCGAGGCCTCAAATTCAAAAACCGTCTCGACACAATTGATTCTATGGCCAATTCAGTGAGGGATGCAAACCTGGGAGGCAATCTGAAAACTTTGTAAAAACGGCACACAACCATGCGCGCAAGTTTGGCTATGGGCGACGACTTAAAAAACTCCGCACCCGAGGCCTCAAATTCAAAAACCGTCTCGACAAAATTGATTCTATGGCCAATTCAGTGAGGGATGCAAACCTGGGAGGCAATCTGAAAACTTTGTAAAAACGGCACACAACCATGCGCGCAAGTTTGGCTATGGGCGACGACGTCAAAAACTCCGCACCCGAGGCCTCAAATTCAAAAACCGTCTCGACACAATTGATTCTATGGCCAATTCAGATGGAAATGCAAACCCGAGAGACAATCTGAAAACTTTGTAAAAACGGCGCACAAGCGTGCGCGCAATTTGGCTATGGGCGACGACGTCAAAAACTCCGCACCCGAGGCCTCAAATTCAAAAACTTTCTCGACACAATTGATTATATGGCCAATTCAGCTGGAAATGCAAACCCGAGAGGCAATCTGAAAACTTTGTAAAAACGGTGCACAAGCGTGCGCGCAATTTGGCTATGGGCGACGACGTCAAAAACTCCGCACCCGAGGCCTCAAATTCAAAAATTTTCTCGACAAAATTGATTCAATGGCCAATTCAGCTGGAGATGCAAACCCGAGAGGCAATCTGAAAACTTTGTAAAAACGGCGCACAAGTGTGCGCGCAATTTGGCTATGGGCGACGACGTAAAAAACTCCGCACCCGAGACCTCAAATTCAAAAAAATTCTCGACGGAATTGATTCTATAGCCAATTCAACAGGAAGTGCAAACCCGAGAGGCAATCTGAAAACTTTGTGAAAACGACGCACAAGTGTGCGCGCAATTTGGCTATGGGCGACAACGTCAAAAACTCCGCACCCGAGGCCTCAAATTCAAAAACCGTCTCGGCACAATTGATTCTATGGCCAATTCAGTGAGGGATGCAAACCTGGGAGACAATCTGAAAACTTTGTAAAAACGGCACACAACCATGCGCGCAAGTTTGGCTATGGGCGACGACTTAAAAAACTCCGCACCCGAGGCCTCAAATTCAAAAACCGTCTCGACACAATTGATTCTATGGCCAATTCAGTGGGGGATGCAAACCTGGGAGGCAATCTGAAAACTTTGTAAAAACGGCACACAACCATGCGCGCAAGTTTGGCTATGGGCGACGACGTCAAAAACTCCGCACCCGAGGCCTCAAATTCAAAAACCGTCTCGACACAATTGATTCTATGGCCAATTCAGTGAGGGATGCAAACTTGGGAGGCAATCTGAAAACTTTGTAAAAACGGCACACAACCATGCGCGCAAGTTTGGCTATGGGCGACGACGTCAAAAATCTCCGCACCCGAGGCCTCAAATTCAAAAACCGTCTCGACACAATTGATTCTATGGCCAATTCAGTGAGGGATGCAAACCTGGGAGGCAATCTGAAAACTTTGTAAAAACGGCACACAACCATGCGTGCAAATTTGGCTTTGGGCGACGACGTCAAAAACTCCGCACCCGAGGCCTCAAATTCAAAAACTTTCTCGACACAATTGATTCTATGGCCAATTCAGATGGAAATGCAAACCCGAGAGGCAATCTGAAAACTTTGTAAAAACGGCGCACAAGCGTGCGCGCAATTTGGCTATGGGCGACGACGTCAAAAACTCCGCACCCGAGGCCTCAAATTCAAAATTTTCTCGACCCAATTGATTCTATGGCCAATTCAGCTGGAAATGCAAACCCAAGAGGCAATCTGAAAACTTTGTAAAAACGGCGCACAAGTGTGCGCGCAATTTGGTTATGGGCGACGACGTCAAAAACTCCGCACCCGAGGCCTCAAATTCAAAAACCGTCTCGACACAATTGATTCTATGGCCAATTTAGTGAGGGATGCAAACCTGGGAGGCAATCTGAAAACTTTGTAAAAACAGCACACAACCATGTGCGCAAGTTTGGCTATGGGCGACGACGTCAAAAAATCCGCACCCGAGGCCTCAAATTCAAAAACGGTCTCAACACAATTGATTCTATGGCCAATTCAGTGAGGGATGCAAGCCTGGGAGGCAATCTGAAAACTTTGTAAAAACGGCACACAACCATGCGCGCAAGTTTGGCTATGGGCGACGACGTCAAAAATCTCCGCACCCGAGGCCTCAAATTCAAAAACCGTCTCGACACAATTGATTCTATGGCCAATTCAGTGAGGGATGCAAACCTGGGAGGCAATCTGAAAACTTTGTAAAAACGGCACACAACCATGCGTGCAAATTTGGCTTTGGGCGACGACGTCAAAAACTCCGCACCCGAGGCCTCAAATTCAAAAACTTTCTCGACACAATTGATTCTATGGCCAATTCAGATGGAATTGCGAACCCGAGAGGCAATCTGAAAACTTTGTAAAAACGGCGCACAAGCGTGCGCGCAATTTGGCTATGGGCGACGACGTCAAAAACTCCGCACCCGAGGCCTCAAATTCAAAAATTTTCTCGACACAATTGATTCTATGGCCAATTCAGCTGGAAATGCAAACCCAAGAGGCAATCTGAAAACTTTGTAAAAACGGCGCACAAGTGTGCGCGCAATTTGGCTATGGGCGACGACGTCAAAAACTCCGCACCCGAGGCCTCATATTCAAAAACCGTCTCGACACAATTGATTCTATGGCCAATTTAGTGAGGGATGCAAACCTGGGAGGCAATCTGAAAACTTTGTAAAAACAGCACACAACCATGTGCGCAAGTTTGGCTATGGGCGACGACGTCAAAAAATCCGCACCCGAGGCCTCAAATTCAAAAACGGTCTCAACACAATTGATTCTATGGCCAATTCAGTGAGGGATGCAAACCTGGGAGGCAATCTGAAAACTTTGTAAAAACAGCACACAACCATGTGCGCAAGTTTGGCTATGGGCGACGACGTCAAAAAATCCGCACCCGAGGCCTCAAATTCAAAAACGGTCTCAACACAATTGATTCTATGGCCAATTCAGTGAGGGATGCAAACCTGGGAGGCAATCTGAAAACTTTGTAAAAACGGCACACAACCATGCGCGCAAGTTTGGCTATGGGCGACGACGTCAAAAATCTCCGCACCCGAGGCCTCAAATTCAAAAACCGTCTCGACACAATTGATTCTATGGCCAATTTAGTGAGGGATGCAAACCTGGGAGGCAATCTGAAAACTTTGTAAAAACAGCACACAACCATGTGCGCAAGTTTGGCTATGGGCGACGACGTCAAAAAATCCGCACCCGAGGCCTCAAATTCAAAAACGGTCTCAACACAATTGATTCTATGGCCAATTCAGTGAGGGATGCAAGCCTGGGAGGCAATCTGAAAACTTTGTAAAAACGGCACACAACCATGCGCGCAAGTTTGGCTATGGGCGACGACGTCAAAAATCTCCGCACCCGAGGCCTCAAATTCAAAAACCGTCTCGACACAATTGATTCTATGGCCAATTCAGTGAGGGATGCAAACCTGGGAGGCAATCTGAAAACTTTGTAAAAACGGCACACAACCATGCGTGCAAATTTGGCTTTGGGCGACGACGTCAAAAACTCCGCACCCGAGGCCTCAAATTCAAAAACTTTCTCGACACAATTGATTCTATGGCCAATTCAGATGGAATTGCGAACCCGAGAGGCAATCTGAAAACTTTGTAAAAACGGCGCACAAGCGTGCGCGCAATTTGGCTATGGGCGACGACGTCAAAAACTCCGCACCCGAGGCCTCAAATTCAAAAATTTTCTCGACACAATTGATTCTATGGCCAATTCAGCTGGAAATGCAAACCCAAGAGGCAATCTGAAAACTTTGTAAAAACGGCGCACAAGTGTGCGCGCAATTTGGCTATGGGCGACGACGTCAAAAACTCCGCACCCGAGGCCTCATATTCAAAAACCGTCTCGACACAATTGATTCTATGGCCAATTTAGTGGGGGATGCAAACCTGGGAGGCAATCTGAAAACTTTGTAAAAACAGCACACAACCATGTGCGCAAGTTTGGCTATGGGCGACGACGTCAAAAAATCCGCACCCGAGGCCTCAAATTCAAAAACGGTCTCAACACAATTGATTCTATGGCCAATTCAGTGAGGGATGCAAACCTGGGAGGCAATCTGAAAACTTTGTAAAAACGGCACACAACCATGCGCGCAAGTTTGGCTATGGGCGACGACGTCAAAAATCTCCGCACCCGAGGCCTCAAATTCAAAAACCGTCTCGACACAATTGATTCTATGGCCAATTCGGTGAGGGATGCAAACCTGGAAGGCAATCTGAAAACTTTGTAAAAACGGCACACAACCATGCGCGCAAGTTTGGCTTTGGGCGACGACGTCAAAAACTCCGCACCCGAGGCCTCAAATTCAAAAACCGTCTCGACACAATTGATTCTATGGCCAATTCAGATGGAGATGCAAACCCGAGAGACAATCTGAAAACTTTGTAAAAACGGCGCACAAGTGTGCGCGCAATTTGGCTATGGGCGACGACGTCAAAAACTCCGCACCCGAAGCCTCAAATTCAAAAAATTTCTTGACACAATTGATTCTATAGCCAATTCAACAGGAAGTGCAAACCCGAGAGGCAATCTGAAAACTTTGTCAAAACGACGCACAAGTGTGCGCGCAATTTGGTTATGGGCGACAACGTCAAAAACTCCGCACCCGAGGCCTCAAATTCAAAAACCGTCTCGGCACAATTGATTCTATGGCCAATTCAGTGAGGGATGCAAACCTGGGAGACAATCTGAAAACTTTGTAAAAACGGCACACAACCATGCGCGCAAGTTTGGCTATGGGCGACGACTTAAAAAACACCGCACCCGAGGCCTCAAATTCAAAAACCGTCTCGACACAATTGATTCTATGGCCAATTCAGTGAGGGATGCAAACCTTGGAGGCAATCTGAAAACTTTGTAAAAACGGCACACAACCATGCGCGCAAGTTTGGCTATGGGCGACGACGTCAAAAACTCCGCACCCGGGGCCTCAAATTCAAAAACCGTCTCGACACAATTGATTCTATGGCCAATTCAGATGGAAATGCAAACCCGAGAGACAATCTGAAAACTTTGTAAAAACGGCGCACAAGCGTGCGCGCAATTTGGCTATGGGCGACGACGTCAAAAACTCCGCACCCGAGGCCTCAAATTCAAAAACATTCTCGACACAATTGATTATATGGCCAATTCAGCTGGAAATGCAAACCCGAGAGGCAATCTAAAAACTTTGTAAAAACGGTGCACAAGCGTGCGCGCAATTTGGCTATGGGCGACGACGTCAAAAACTCCGCACCCGAGGCCTCAAATTCAAAAATTTTCTCGACAAAATTGATTCTATGGCCAATTCAGCTGGAGATGCAAACCCGAGAGGCAATCTGAAAACTTTGTAAAAACGGCGCACAAGTGTGCGCGCAATTTGGCTATGGGCGACGACGTCAAAAACTCCGCACCCGAGGCCTCAAATTCAAAAACCGTCTCGACACAATTGATTCTATGGCCAATTCAGTGAGGGATGCAAACCTGGGAGGCAATCTGAAAACTTTGTAAAAACGGCACACAACCATGCGCGCAAGTTTGGCTATGGGCGACGACGTCAAAAATCTCCGCACCCGAGGCCTCAAATTCAAAAACCGTCTCGACACAATTGATTCTATGGCCAATTCAGCTGGTAATAAAAATCCGAGAGGCAATCTGAAAACTTTGTAAAAACGGCGCACAAGTGTGCGCGCAATTTGGCTATGGGCGACGACGTCAAAAACTCCGCACCCGAGGCCTCAAATTCAAAAAAATTCTCGACGGAATTGATTCTATAGCCAATTCAACAGGAAGTGCAAACCCGAGAGGCAATCTGAAAACTTTGTCAAAACGACGCACAAGTGTGCGCGCAATTTGGCTATGGGCGACAACGTCAAAAACTCCGCACCCGAGGCCTCAAATTCAAAAACCGTCTCGGCACAATTGATTCTATGGCCAATTCAGTGAGGGATGCAAACCTGGGAGGCAATCTGAAAACTTTGTAAAAATGGCACACAACCATGCGCGCAAGTTTGGCTATGGGCGACGACTTAAAAAACTCCGCACCCGAGGCCTCAAATTCAAAAACCGTCTCGACACAATTGATTCTATGGCCAATTCAGTGAGGGATGCAAACCTGGGAGGCAATCTGAAAACTTTGTAAAAACGGCACACAACCATGCGCGCAAGTTTGGCTATGGGCGACGACGTCAAAAACTCCGCACCCGAGGCCTCAAATTCAAAAACCGTCTCGACACAATTGATTATATGGCCAATTCAGATGGAGATGCAAACCCGAGAGACAATCTGAAAACTTTGTAAAAACGGCGCACAAGCGTGCGCGCAATTTGGCTATGGGCGACGACGTCAAAAACTCCGCACCCGAGGCCTCAAATTCAAAAACCGTCTCGACACAATTGATTCTATGGCCAATTCAGATGGAAATGCAAACCCGAGAGACAATCTGAAAACTTTGAAAAAACGGCGCACAAGCGTGCGCGCAATTTGGCTATGGGCGACGACGTCAAAAACTCCGCACCCGAGGCCTCAAATTCAAAAATTTTCTCGACAAAATTGATTCTATGGCCAATTCAGCTGGAGATGCAAACCCGAGAGGCAATCTGAAAACTTTGTAAAAACGGCGCACAAGTGTGCGCGCAATTTGGCTATGGGCGACGACGTCAAAAACTCCGCACCCGAGGCCTCTAATTCAAAAACGGTCCCAACACAATTGATTCTTATGGCCAATTCAATGAGGGATGCAAACCTGGGAGGCAATCTGAAAACTTTGTCAAAACGACGCACAAGTGTGCGCGCAATTTGGCTATGGGCGACAACGTCAAAAACTCCGCACCCGAGGCCTCAAATTCAAAAACCGTCTCGGCACAATTGATTCTATGGCCAATTCAGTGAGGGATGCAAACCTGGGAGGCAATCTGAAAACTTTGTAAAAACGGCACACAACCATGCGCGCAAGTTTGGCTATGGGCGACGACTTCAAAACTCCGCACCCGAGGCCTCAAATTCAAAAACCGTCTCGACACAATTGATTCTATGGCCAATTCAGATGGAAATGCAAACCCGAGAGGCAATCTGAAATCTTTGTAAAAACGGCGCACAAATGTGCATGCAATTTGGCTATAGGCGACGACGTCAACAAATCCGCACCCGAGGCCTCAAATTCAAAAAATTTCTCCACACAATTGAATCTATGGCCAATTCAGCTAGAAGTGCAAACCCGAGAGGCAATCTGAAAACTTTGTAAAAAGAACGCACAAGTGTGCGCGCAATTTGGCTATGGGCGACGACGTCAAAAACTCCGCACCCGAGGCCTCAAATTCAAAAACCGTCTCGACACAATTGATTCTATGGCCAATTCAGTGAGGGATGCAAACCTGGGAGGCAATCTGAAAACTTTGTAAAAACGGCACACAACCATGCGCGCAAGTTTGGCTATGGGCGACGACTTAAAAAACTCCGCACCCGAGGCCTCAAATTCAAAAACCGTCTCGACACAATTGATTCTATGGCCAATTCAGTGAGGGATGCAAACCTGGGAGGCAATCTGAAAACTTTGTAAAAACGGCACACAACCATGCGCGCAAGTTTGGCTATGGGCGACGACGTCAAAAACTCCGCACCCGAGGCCTCAAATTCAAAAACCGTCTCGACACAATTGATTCTATGGCCAATTCAGATGGAAATGCAAACCCGAGAGGCAATCTGAAAACTTTGTAAAAACGGCGCACAAGCGTGCGCGCAATTTGGCTATGGGCGACGACGTCAAAAACTCCGCACCCGAGGCCTCAAATTCAAAAAATTTCTCGACACAATTGATTCTATGGCCAATTCAGCTGGAAATGCACACCCAAGGGACAATCTGAAAACTTTGTAAAAACGGCGCACAAGTGTGCGCGCAATTTGGCTATGGGCGACGACGTCAAAAACTCCGCACCCGAGGCCTCAAATTCAAAAACCGTCTCGACACAATTGATTCTATGGCCAATTTAGTGAGGGATGCAAACCTGGGAGGCAATCTGAAAACTTTGTAAAAACAACACACAACCATGTGCGCAAGTTTGGCTATGGGCGACGACGTCAAAAAATCCGCACCCGAGGCCTCAAATTCAAAAACGGTCTCAACACAATTGATTCTATGGCCAATTCAGTGAGGGATGCAAACCTGGGAGGCAATCTGAAAACTTTGTAAAAACGGCACACAACCATGCGCGCAAGTTTGGCTATGGGCGACGACGTCAAAAATCTCCGCACCCGAGGCCTCAAATTCAAAAACCGTCTCGACACAATTGATTCTATGGCCAATTCAGCTGGTAATAAAAATCCGAGAGGCAATCTGAAAACTTTGTAAAAACGGCGCACAAGTGTGCGCGCAATTTGGCTATGGGCGACGACGTCAAAAACTCCGCACCCGAGGCCTCAAATTCAAAAAAATTCTCGACGGAATTGATTCTATAGCCAATTCAACAGGAAGTGCAAACCCGAGAGGCAATCTGAAAACTTTGTCAAAACGACGCACAAGTGTGCGCGCAATTTGGCTATGGGCGACAACGTCAAAAACTCCGCACCCGAGGCCTCAAATTCAAAAACCGTCTCGGCACAATTGATTCTATGGCCAATTCAGTGAGGGATGCAAACCTGGGAGGCAATCTGAAAACTTTGTAAAAATGGCACACAACCATGCGCGCAAGTTTGGCTATGGGCGACGACTTAAAAAACTCCGCACCCGAGGCCTCAAATTCAAAAACCGTCTGGACACAATTGATTCTATGGCCAATTCAGTGAGGGATGCAAACCTGGGAGGCAATCTGAAAACTTTGTAAAAACGGCACACAACCATGCGCGCAAGTTTGGCTATGGGCGACGACGTCAAAAACTCCGCACCCGAGGCCTCAAATTCAAAAACCGTCTCGACACAATTGATTCTATGGCCAATTCAGATGGAAATGCAAACCCGAGAGACAATCTGAAAACTTTGAAAAAACGGCGCACAAGCGTGCGCGCAATTTGGCTATGGGCGACGACGTCAAAAACTCCGCACCCGAGGCCTCAAATTCAAAAATTTTCTCGACAAAATTGATTCTATGGCCAATTCAGCTGGAGATGCAAACCCGAGAGGCAATCTGAAAACTTTGTAAAAACGGCGCACAAGTGTGCGCGCAATTTGGCTATGGGCGACGACGTCAAAAACTCCGCACCCGAGGCCTCTAATTCAAAAACGGTCCCAACACAATTGATTCTTATGGCCAATTCAATGAGGGATGCAAACCTGGGAGGCAATCTGAAAACTTTGTCAAAACGACGCACAAGTGTGCGCGCAATTTGGCTATGGGCGACAACGTCAAAAACTCCGCACCCGAGGCCTCAAATTCAAAAACCGTCTCGGCACAATTGATTCTATGGCCAATTCAGTGAGGGATGCAAACCTGGGAGGCAATCTGAAAACTTTGTAAAAACGGCACACAACCATGCGCGCAAGTTTGGCTATGGGCGACGACTTCAAAACTCCGCACCCGAGGCCTCAAATTCAAAAACCGTCTCGACACAATTGATTCTATGGCCAATTCAGATGGAAATGCAAACCCGAGAGGCAATCTGAAATCTTTGTAAAAACGGCGCACAAATGTGCATGCAATTTGGCTATAGGCGACGACGTCAACAAATCCGCACCCGAGGCCTCAAATTCAAAAAATTTCTCCACACAATTGAATCTATGGCCAATTCAGCTAGAAGTGCAAACCCGAGAGGCAATCTGAAAACTTTGTAAAAAGGACGCACAAGTGTGCGCGCAATTTGGCTATGGGCGACGACGTCAAAAACTCCGCACCCGAGGCCTCAAATTCAAAAACCGTCTCGACACAATTGATTCTATGGCCAATTCAGTGAGGGATGCAAACCTGGGAGGCAATCTGAAAACTTTGTAAAAACGGCACACAACCATGCGCGCAAGTTTGGCTATGGGCGACGACTTAAAAAACTCCGCACCCGAGGCCTCAAATTCAAAAACCGTCTCGACACAATTGATTCTATGGCCAATTCAGTGAGGGATGCAAACCTGGGAGGCAATCTGAAAACTTTGTAAAAACGGCACACAACCATGCGCGCAAGTTTGGCTATGGGCGACGACGTCAAAAACTCCGCACCCGAGGCCTCAAATTCAAAAACCGTCTCGACACAATTGATTCTATGGCCAATTCAGATGGAGATGCAAACCCGAGAGACAATCTGAAAACTTTGTAAAAACGGCGCACAAGCGTGCGCGCAATTTGGCTATGGGCGACGACGTCAAAAACTCCGCACCCGAGGCCTCAAATTCAAAAACCGTCTCGACACAATTGATTCTATGGCCAATTCAGATGGAAATGCAAACCCGAGAGACAATCTGAAAACTTTGAAAAAACGGCGCACAAGCGTGCGCGCAATTTGGCTATGGGCGACGACGTCAAAAACTCCGCACCCGAGGCCTCAAATTCAAAAATTTTCTCGACAAAATTGATTCTATGGCCAATTCAGCTGGAGATGCAAACCCGAGAGGCAATCTGAAAACTTTGTAAAAACGGCGCACAAGTGTGCGCGCAATTTGGCTATGGGCGACGACGTCAAAAACTCCGCACCCGAGGCCTCTAATTCAAAAACGGTCCCAACACAATTGATTCTTATGGCCAATTCAATGAGGGATGCAAACCTGGGAGGCAATCTGAAAACTTTGTCAAAACGACGCACAAGTGTGCGCGCAATTTGGCTATGGGCGACAACGTCAAAAACTCCGCACCCGAGGCCTCAAATTCAAAAACCGTCTCGGCACAATTGATTCTATGGCCAATTCAGTGAGGGATGCAAACCTGGGAGGCAATCTGAAAACTTTGTAAAAACGGCACACAACCATGCGCGCAAGTTTGGCTATGGGCGACGACTTCAAAACTCCGCACCCGAGGCCTCAAATTCAAAAACCGTCTCGACACAATTGATTCTATGGCCAATTCAGATGGAAATGCAAACCCGAGAGGCAATCTGAAATCTTTGTAAAAACGGCGCACAAATGTGCATGCAATTTGGCTATAGGCGACGACGTCAACAAATCCGCACCCGAGGCCTCAAATTCAAAAAATTTCTCCACACAATTGAATCTATGGCCAATTCAGCTAGAAGTGCAAACCCGAGAGGCAATCTGAAAACTTTGTAAAAAGGACGCACAAGTGTGCGCGCAATTTGGCTATGGGCGACGACGTCAAAAACTCCGCACCCGAGGCCTCAAATTCAAAAACCCTCTCGACACAATTGATTCTATGGCCAATTCAGTGAGGGATGCAAACCTGGGAGGCAATCTGAAAACTTTGTAAAAACGGCACACAACCATGCGCGCAAGTTTGGCTATGGGCGACGACTTAAAAAACTCCGCACCCGAGGCCTCAAATTCAAAAACCGTCTCGACACAATTGATTCTATGGCCAATTCAGTGAGGGATGCAAACCTGGGAGGCAATCTGAAAACTTTGTAAAAACGGCACACAACCATGCGCGCAAGTTTGGCTATGGGCGACGACGTCAAAAACTCCGCACCCGAGGCCTCAAATTCAAAAACCGTCTCGACACAATTGATTCTATGGCCAATTCAGATGGAAATGCAAACCCGAGAGGCAATCTGAAAACTTTGTAAAAAGGACGCACAAGTGTGCGCGCAATTTGGCTATGGGCGACGACGTCAAAAACTCCGCACCCGAGGCCTCAAATTCAAAAACCGTCTCGACACAATTGATTCTATGGCCAATTCATATGGATATGCAAACCCGAGAGGCAATCTGAAAAATTTGTAAAAACGGCGCACAAGTGTGCATGCAATTTGGCTATAGGCGACGACGTCAACAACTCCGCACCCGAGGCCTCAAATTCAAAAATTTTCTCGACACAATTGATTCTATGGCCAATTCAGCTAGAAGTGCAACCCCGAGAGGCAATCTGAAAACTTTGTAAAAACGACGCACAAGTGTGCGCGCAATTTGGCTATGGGCGACGACGTCAAAAACTCCGCACCCGAGGCCTCAAATTCAAAATCCGTCTCGACACAATTGATTCTATGGCCAATTCAGTGAGGGATGCAAACCTGGGAGGCAATCTGAAAACTTTGTAAAAACAGCACACAACCATGTGCGCAAGTTTGGCTATGGGCGACGACGTCAAAAAATCCGCACCCGAGGCCTCAAATTCAAAAACGGTCTCAACACAATTGATTCTATGGCCAATTCAGTGAGGGATGCAAACCTGGGAGGCAATCTGAATACTTTGTAAAAACGGCACACAACCATGCGCGCAGGTTTGGCTATGGGCGACGACGTCAAAAACTCCGCACCCGAGGCCTCAAATTCAAAAACTTTCTCGACACAATTGATTCTATGACCAATTCAGATGGAATTGCAAACCCGAGAGGCAATCTGAAAACTTTGTAAAAACGGCGCACAAGCGTGCGCGCAATTTGGCTATGGGCGACGACGTCAAAAACTCCGCACCCGAGGCCTCAAATTCAAAAATTTCCTCGACACAATTGATTCTATGGTCAATTCAGCTGGAAATGCAAACCCAAGAGGCAATCTGAAAACTTTGTAAAAACGGCGCACAAGTGTGCGCGCAATTTGGCTATGGGCGACGACGTCAAAAACTCCGCACCCCAGGCCTCAAATTCAAAAACCGTCTCGACACAATTGATTCTATGGCCAATTTAGTGAGGGATGCAAACCTGGGAGGCAATCTGAAAACTTTGTAAAAACAGCACACAACCATGCGCGCAAGTTTGGCTATGAGCGACGACGTCAAAAACTCCGCACCCGAGGCCTCAAATTCAAAAACCGTCTCGACACAATTGATTCTATGGCCAATTCAGCTGGAAATGCAAACCCGAGAAGCAATCTGAAAACTTTGTAAAAACGGCGCACAAGTGTGCGCGCAATTTGGCTATGGGCGACGACGTCTAAAACACCGCACCCGAGGCCTCAAATTCAAAAATTTTCTCGACACAATTGATTCTATGGCCAATTCAACTGGAAGTGCAAACCCGAGAGGCAATCTGAAAACTTTGTAAAAACGGCGCACAAGTGTGCGCGCAATTTGGCTATGGGTGACGACGTCAAAAACTCCGCACCCGAGGCCTCAAATTGAAAAATTTCTCGACACAATTGATTCTATGGCCAATTTAGCTAGAAGTGCAAACCCGAGAGGCAATCTGAAAACTTTGTAAAAACGGCGCACAAGTGTGCGCGCAATTTGGCTATGGGCGACGACGTCAAAAACTCCGCACCCGAGGCCTCAAATTCAAAAACCGTCTCGACACAAATGATTCTATGGCCAATTCAGTGAGGGTTGCAAACCTGGGAGGCAATCTGAAAACTTTGTAAAAACGGCACACAACCATGCGCGTAAGTTTGGCTATGGGCGACGACGTCAAAAACTCCGCACCCGAGGCCTCAAATTCAAAAACCGTCTCGACACAATTGATTTTATGGCCAATTCAGTGACGGATGCAAACTTGGGTGGCAATTTTAAAACTTTGTAAAAACGGCACACAACCATGCGCGCAAGTTTGGCTTTGGGCGACGACGTCAAAAACTCCGCACCCGAGGCCTCAAATTCAAAAACTTTCTCGACACAATTGATTTTATGGCCAATTCAGCTGGAAATGCAAACCCGAGAGGCAATCTGAAAACTTTGTAAAAACGGTGCACAAGCGTGCGCGCAATTTGGCTATGGGCGACGACGTCAAAAACTCCGCACCCGAGGCCTCAAATTCAAAAATTTTCTCGACAAAATTGATTCTATGGCCAATTCAGCTGGAGATGCAAACCCGACAGGCAATCTGAAAACTTTGTAAAAACGGCGCACAAGTGTGCGCGCAATTTGGCTATGGGCGATGACGTCAAAAACTCCGCACCCGAGGCCTCAAATTCAAAAAATTTCTCAACACAATTGATTCTATGGCCAATTCAGCTAGAAGTGCAAACCCGTGAGGCAATCTGAAAACTTTGTAAAAACGACGCACAAGTGTGCGCGCAATTTGGCTATGGGCGACGACGTCAAAAACTCCGCACCCGAGGCCTCAAATTCAAAAACAGTCTCGACACAATTGATTCTATGGCCAATTCAGTGAGGGATGCAAACCTGGGAGGCAATCTGAAAACTTTGTAAAAACGACACACAACCATGCGCGCAAGTTTGGCTATGGGCGACGACGTCAAAAACTCCGCACCCGAGGCCTCAAATTCAAAAACTGTCTCGACACAATTGATTCTATGGCCAATTCAGTGAGGGATGCAAACCTGGGAGGCAATCTGAAAACTTTGTAAAAACGGCACAAAACCATTCGCGCAAGTTTGGCTATGGGCGACGACGTCAAAAACTCCGCACCCGAGGCCTCAAATTAAAAATCCGTCTCGACACAATTGATTCTATGGCCAATTCAGCTGGTGATGAAAACCCGAGAGGCAATCTGAAAACTTTGTAAAAACGGCGCACGAGTGTGCATGCAATTCGGCTATGGGCGACGACGTCAAAAACTCCACACCCGAGGACTCAAATTCAAAAAAATTCTCGACACAATTGATTCTATGGCCAATTCAGCTAGAAGTGCAAACCCGAGAGGCAATCTGAAAACTTTGTAAAAACGGCGCACGAGTGTGCATGCAATTTGGCTATGGGCGACGACGTCAAAAACTCCGCACCCGAGGCCTCAAATTCAAAAACCGTGTCGACATAATTGATTCTATGGCCAATTTAGTGTGGGATGTAAACCTGGGAGGCAATCTGAAAACTTTGTAAAAACAGCACACAACCATGCGCGCAAGTTTGGCTATGGGCGACGACGTCAAAAACTCCGCACCCGAGGCCTCAAATTCAAAAACGGTCCCAACACAATTGATTCTATGGCCAATTCAGTGAGGGATGCAAACCTGGGAGGCAATCTGAAAACATTGTAAAAACGGCACACAACCATGCGCGCAAGTTTGGCTATGGGCGACGACTTCAAAAACTCCGCACCCGAGGCCTCAAATTCAAAAACCGTCTCGACACAATTGATTCTATGGCAAATTCAGATGGGAATGCAAACCCGAGAGGCAATCTGAAAACTTTGTAAAAACGGCGCACGAGTGTGCATGCAATTCGGCTATGGGCGACGACGTCAAAAACTCCACACCCGAGGACTCAAATTCAAAAAAATTCTCGACACAATTGATTCTATGGCCAATTCAGCTAGAAGTGCAAACCCGAGAGGCAATCTGAAAACTTTGTAAAAATGGCGCACAAGTGTGCGCGCAATTTGACTATGGGCGATGACGTCAAAAACTCCGCACCCGAGGCCTCAAATTCAAAAACCGTCTCGACACAATTGATTCTATGGCCAGTTCAGCTAGAAGTGCAAACCCGAGAGGCAATCTGAATACTTTGTAAAAACGGCGCACAAGTGTGCGCGCAATTTGGCTATGGACGACGACGTCAAAAACTCCGCACCCGAGGCCTCAAATTCAAAAACCGTCTCGACACAATTGATTCTATGGCCAATTCAGCTGGAAATGCAAACCCGAGAGGCAATCTGAAAACTTTGTAAAAACGGCACACAAGTGTGCTCGCAATTTAGCTATGGGCGACGACGTCAAAAACTCCGCACCCGAGGCCTCAAATTCAAAAATTTTCTCGACACAATTGATTCTATGGCCAATTCAACAGGAAGTGCAAACCCGAGAGGCAATCTGAAAACTTTGTCAAAACGACGCACAAATGTGCGCGCAATTTGGCTATGGGCGACGACGTCAAAAACTCCGCACCCGAGGCCTCAAATTCAAAAACCGTCTCGACACAATTGATTCTATGGCCAATTCAGATGGAAATGCAAACCCGAGAGGCAATCTGAAAACTTTGTAAAAACGGCGCACAAGCGTGCGCGCAATTTGGCTATGGGCGACGACGTCAAAAACTCCGCACCCGAGGCCTCAAATTCAAAAATTTTCTCGACACAATTGATTCTATGGCCAATTCAGCTGGAAATGCAAACCCAAGAGGCAATCTGAAAACGTTGTAAAAACGGCGCACAAGTGTGCGCGCAATTTGCCTATGGGCGACGACGTCAAAAACTCCGCACCCGAGGCCTCAAATTCAAAAACCGTCTCGACACAATTGATTCTATGGCCAATTTAGTGAGGGATGCAAACCTGGGAGGCAATCTGAAAACTTTGTAAAAACAGCACACAACCATGCGCGCAAGTTTGGCTATGGGCGACGACGTCAAAAACTCCGCACCCGAGGCCTCAAATTCAAAAACGGTCTCAACACAATTGATTCTATGGTCAATTCAGTAGGGGATGCAAACCTGGGAGGCAATCTGAAAACTTTGTAAAAACGGCGCACAAGTGTGCGCGCAATTTGGCTATGGGCGACGACGTCAAAAACTCCGCACCCGAGGCCTCAAATTCAAAAACCGTGTCGACACAATTGATTCTATGGCCAATTTAGTGAGGGATGCAAACCTGGGAGGCAATCTGAAAACTTTGTAAAAACGACACACAACCATGCGCGCAAGTTTGGCTATGGGCGACGACGTCAAAAACTCCGCACCCGAGGCCTCAAATTCAAAAACGGTCCCAACACAATTGATTTTATGGCCAATTCAGTGAGGGATGCAAACCTGGGAGGCAATCTGAAAACATTGTAAAAACGGCACACAACCATGCGCGCAAGTTTGGCTATGGGCGACGACTTCAAAAACTCCGCACCCGAGGCCTCAAATTCAGAAACCGTCTCGACACAATTGATTCTATGGCAAATTCAGATGGGAATGCAAACCCGAGAGGCAATCTGAAAACTTTGTAAAAACGGCGCACAAGTGTGCATGCAATTTGGCTATGGGCGACGACGTCAAAAACTCCACACCCGAGGACTCAAATTCAAAAAAATTCTCGACACAATTGATTCTATGGCCAATTCAGCTAGAAGTGCAAACCCGAGAGGCAATCTGAAAACTTTGTAAAAATGGCGCACAAGTGTGCGCGCAATTTGGCTATGGGCGATGACGTCAAAAACTCCGCACCCGAGGCCTCAAATTCAAAAACCGTCTCCACACAATTGATTCTATGGCCAATTCAGTGAGGGATGCAAACCTGGGAGGCAATCTGAAAACTTTGTAAAAACGACACACAACCATGCGCGCAAGTTTGGCTATGGGCGACGACGTCAAAAACTCCGCACCCGAGGCCTCAAATTCAAAAACCGTCTCGACACAATTGATTCTATGGCCAATTCAGATGGAAATGCAAACCCGAGAGGCAATCTGAAAACTTTGTAAAAACGGCGCACAAGCGTGCGCGCAATTTGGCTATGGGCGACGACGTCAAAAACTCCGCACCCGAGGCCTCAAATTCAAAAATTTTCTAGACACAATTGATTCTATGGCCAATTCAGCTGGAAATGCAAACCCAAGAGGCAATCTGAAAACGTTGTAAAAATGGCGCACAAGTGTGCGCGCAATTTGCCTATGGGCGACGACGTCAAAAACTCCGCACCCGAGGCCTCAAATTCAAAAACCGTCTCGACACAATTGATTCTATGGCCAGTTCAGCTAGAAGTGCAAACCCGAGAGGCAATCTGAATACTTTGTAAAAACGGCGCACAAGTGTGCGCGCAATTTGGCTATGGGCGACGACGTCAAAAACTCCGCACCCGAGGCCTCAAATTCAAAAACCGTCTCGACACAATTGATTCTATGGCCAATTCAGCTGGAAATGCAAACCCGAGAGGCAATCTGAAAACTTTGTAAAAACGGCACACAAGTGTGCTCGCAATTTAGCTATGGGCGACGACGTCAAAAACTCCGCACCCGAGGCCTCAAATTCAAAAATTTTCTCGACACAATTGATTCTATGGCCAATTCAACAGGAAGTGCAAACCCGAGAGGCAATCTGAAAACTTTGTCAAAACGACGCACAAGTGTGCGCGCAATTTGGCTATGGGCGACGACGTCAAAAACTCCGCACCCGAGGCCTCAAATTCAAAAACCGTCTCGACACAATTGATTCTATGGCCAATTCAGTGAGGGATGCAAACCTGGGAGACAATCTGAAAACTTTGTAAAAACGGCACACAACCATGCGCGCAAGTTTGGCTATGGGCGACGACGTCAAAAACTCCGCACCCGAGGCCTCAAATTAAAAAACTTTCTCGACACAATTGATTCTATGGCCAATTCAGCTGGAAATGCAAACCCGAGAGGCAATATGAAAACTTTGTAAAAACGGCGCACAAGTGTGCGCGCAATTTGGCTATGGGCGACGACGTCAAAAACTCCGCACCCAGGGCCTCAAATTCAAAAAATTTCTCGACACAATTGATTCTATGGCCAATTCAGCTGGAAATGCAAACCCAAGAGGCAATCCGAAAACTTTGTAAAAACGGAGCACAAGTGTGCGCGCAATTTGGCTATGGGCGACGACGTTAAAAACTCCGCACCCGAGGCCTCAAATTCAAAAACCGTCTCAACACAATTGATTCTATGGCCAATTTAGTGTGGGATGCAAACCTGGGAGGCAATCTGAAAACTTTGTAAAAACGGCACACAACCATGCGCGCAAGTTTGGCTGTGGGCGACGACGTCAAAAACTCCGCACTCGAGGCCTCAAATTCAAAAACGGTCTCGACACAATTGATACTATGGCCAATTCAGTGAGGGATGCAAACCTGGGAGGCAATCTGAAAACTTTGTAAAAACGGCACACAACCATGCGCGCAAGTTTGACAATGGGCGACGACGTCAAAAACTCCGCACCCGAGGCCTCAAATTCAAAAACCGTCTCGACACAATTGATTCTATGGCCAATTCAGCTGGAGATGCAAACCCGACAGGCAATCTGAAAACTTTGTAAAAACGGCGCACAAGTGTGCGCGCAATTTGGCTATGGGCGACGACGTCAAAAACTCCGCACCCGAGGCCTCAAATTCAAAAAATTTCTCAACACAATTGATTCTATGGCCAATTCAGCTAGAAGTGCAAACCCGGGAGGCAATCTGAAAACTTTGTAAAAACGACGCACAAGTGTGCGCGCAATTTGGCTATGGGCGACGACGTCAAAAACTCCGCACCCGAGGCCTCAAATTCAAAAACAGTCTCGACACAATTGATTCTATGGCCAATTCAGTGAGGGATGCAAACCTGGGAGGCAATCTGAAAACTTTGTAAAAACGACACACAACCATGCGCGCAGGTTTGGCTATGGGCGACGACGTCAAAAACTCCGCACCCGAGGCCTCAAATTCAAAAACCGTCTCGACACAATTGATTCTATGGCCAATTCAGATGGGAATGCAAACCCGAGAGGCAATCTGAAAATTTTGTAAAAACGGCGCACAAGCGTGCGCGCAATTTGGCTATGGGCGACGACGTCAAAAACTCCGCACCCGAGGCCTCAAATTCAAAAAATTTCTCGACACAATTGATTCTATGGCCAATTCAGCTGGAAATGCAAACCCAAGAGGCAATCTGAAAACTTTGTAAAAACGTCGCACAAGTGTGCGCGCAATTTGGCTATGGGCGACGATGTCAAAAACTCCGCACCCGAGGCCTCAAATTAAAAAACCGTCACGACACAATTGATTCTATGGCCAATTTAGTGAGGGATGCAAACCTGGGAGGCAATCTGAAAACTTTGTAAAAACAGCACACAACCATGTGCGCAAGTTTGGCTATGGGCGACGACGTAAAAAAATCCGCACCCGAGGCCTCAAATTCAAAAACGGTCTCAACACAATTGATTCTATGGCCAATTCAGTGAGGGATGCAAACCTGGGAGGCAATCTGAAAACTTTGTAAAAACGGCACACAACCATGCGCGCAAGTTTGGCTATGGGCGACGACGTCAAAAATCTCCGCACCCGAGGCCTCAAATTCAAAAACCGTCTCGACACAATTGATTCTATGGCCAATTCAGTGAGGGATGCAAACCTGGGAGGCAATCTGAAAACTTTGTTAAAACGGCACACAACCATGCGCGCAAGTTTGGCTTTGGGTGACAACGTCAAAAACTCCGCACCCGAGGCCTCAAATTCAAAAACTTTCTCGACACAATTGATTCTATGGCCAATTCAGATGGAATTGCAAACCCGAGAGGCAATCTGAAAACTTTGTAAAAACGGCGCACAAGCGTGCGCGCAATTTGGCTATGGGCGACGACGTCAAAAACTCCGCACCCGAGGCCTCAAATTCAAAAATTTCCTCGACACAATTGATTCTATGGCCAATTCAGCTGGAAATGCAAACCCAAGAGGCAATCTGAAAACTTTGTAAAAACGGCGCACAAGTGTGCGCGCAATTTGGCTATGGGCGACGACGTCAAAAACTCCGCACCCCAGGCCTCAAATTCAAAAACCGTCTCGACACAATTGATTCTATGGCCAATTTAGTGAGGGATGCAAACCTGGGAGGCAATCTGAAAACTTTGTAAAAACAGCACACAACCATGCGCGCAAGTTTGGCTATGAGCGACGACGTCAAAAACTCCGCACCCGAGGCCTCAAATTCAAAAACCGTCTCGACACAATTGATTCTATGGCCAATTCAGCTGGAAATGCAAACCCGAGAGGCAATCTGAAAACTTTGTAAAAACGGCGCACAAGTGTGCGCGCAATTTGGCTATGGGCGACGACGTCTAAAACACCGCACCCGAGGCCTCAAATTCAAAAATTTTCTCGACACAATTGATTCTATGGCCAATTCAACTGGAAGTGCAAACCCGAGAGGCAATCTGAAAACTTTGTAAAAACGGCGCACAAGTGTGCGCGCAATTTGGCTATGGGTGACGACGTCAAAAACTCCGCACCCGAGGCCTCAAATTGAAAAATTTCTCGACACAATTGATTCTATGGCCAATTTAGCTAGAAGTGCAAACCCGAGAGGCAATCTGAAAACTTTGTAAAAACGGCGCACAAGTGTGCGCGCAATTTGGTTATGGGCGACGACGTCAAAAACTCCGCACCCGAGGCCTCAAATTCAAAAACCGTCTCGACACAAATGATTCTATGGCCAATTCAGTGAGGGTTGCAAACCTGGGAGGCAATCTGAAAACTTTGTAAAAACGGCACACAACCATGCGCGCAAGTTTGGCTATGGGCGACGACGTCAAAAACTCCGCACCCGAGGCCTCAAATTCAAAAACCGTCTCGACACAATTGATTTTATGGCCAATTCAGTGAGGGATGCAAACTTGGGAGGCAATTTTAAAACTTTGTAAAAACGGCACACAACCATGCGCGCAAGTTTGGCTTTGGGCGACGACGTCAAAAACTCCGCACCCGAGGCCTCAAATTCAAAAACTTTCTCGACACAATTGATTTTATTGCCAATTCAGCTGGAAATGCAAACCCGAGAGGCAATCTGAAAACTTTGTAAAAACGGTGCACAAGCGTGCGCGCAATTTGGCTATGGGCGACGACGTCAAAAACTCCGCACCCGAGGCCTCAAATTCAAAAAATTTCTCGACAAAATTGATTCTATGGCCAATTCAGCTGGAGATGCAAACCCGACAGGCAATCTGAAAACTTTGTAAAAACGGCGCACAAGTGTGCGCGCAATTTGGCTATGGGCGACGACGTCAAAAACTCCGCACCCGAGGCCTCAAATTCAAAAAATTTCTCAACACATTTGATTCTATGGCCAATTCAGCTAGAAGTGCAAACCCGGGAGGCAATCTGAAAACTTTGTAAAAACGACGCACAAGTGTGCGCGCAATTTGGCTATGGGCGACGACGTCAAAAACTCCGCACCCGAGGCCTCAAATTCAAAAACAGTCTCGACACAATTGATTCTATGGCCAATTCAGTGAGGGATGCAAACCTGGGAGGCAATCTGAAAACTTTGTAAAAACGACACACAACCATGCGCGCAAGTTTGGCTATGGGCGACGACGTCAAAAACTCCGCACCCGAGGCCTCAAATTCAAAAACTGTCTCGACACAATTGATTCTATGGCCAATTCAGTGTGGGATGCAAACCTGGGAGGCAATCTGAAAACTTTGTAAAAATGGCACACAACCATTCGCGCAAGTTTGGCTATGGGCGACGACGTCAAAAACTCCGCACCCGAGGCCTCAAATTAAAAATCCGTCTCGACACAATTGATTCTATGGCCAATTCAGCTGGTGATGAAAACCCGAGAGGCAATCTGAAAACTTTGTAAAAACGGCGCACAAGTGTGCGCGCAATTTGGCTATGGGCGACGACGTCTAAAACACCGCACCCGAGGCCTCAAATTCAAAAATTTTCTCGACACAATTGATTATATGGCCAATTCAACTGGAAGTGCAAACCCGAGAGGCAATCTGAAAACTTTGTAAAAACGGCGCACAAGTGTGCGCGCAATTTGGCTATGGGTGACGACGTCAAAAACTCCGCACCCGAGGCCTCAAATTGAAAAATTTCTCGACACAATTGATTCTATGGCCAATTTAGCTAGAAGTGCAAACCCGAGAGGCAATCTGAAAACTTTGTAAAAACGGCGCACAAGTGTGCGCGCAATTTGGTTATGGGCGACGACGTCAAAAACTCCGCACCCGAGGCCTCAAATTCAAAAACCGTCTCGACACAAATGATTCTATGGCCAATTCAGTGAGGGTTGCAAACCTGGGAGGCAATCTGAAAACTTTGTAAAAACGGCACACAACCATGCGCGCAAGTTTGGCTATGGGCGACGACGTCAAAAACTCCGCACCCGAGGCCTCAAATTCTAAAACCGTCTCGACACAATTGATTTTATGGCCAATTCAGTGAGGGATGCAAACTTGGGAGGCAATTTTAAAACTTTGTAAAAACGGCACACAACCATGCGCGCAAGTTTGGCTTTGGGCGACGACGTCAAAAACTCCGCACCCGAGGCCTCAAATTCAAAAACTTTCTCGACACAATTGATTTTATGGCCAATTCAGCTGGAAATGCAAACCCGAGAGGCAATCTGAAAACTTTGTAAAAACGGTGCACAAGCGTGCGCGCAATTTGGCTATGGGCGACGACGTCAAAAACTCCGCACCCGAGGCCTCAAATTCAAAAAATTTCTCGACAAATTTGATTCTATGGCCAATTCAGCTGGAGATGCAAACCCGACAGGCAATCTGAAAACTTTGTAAAAACGGCGCACAAGTGTGCGCGCAATTTGGCTATGGGCGACGACGTCAAAAACTCCGCACCCGAGGCCTCAAATTCAAAAAAATTCTCAACACAATTGATTCTATGGCCAATTCAGCTAGAAGTGCAAACCCGGGAGGCAATCTGAAAACTTTGTAATAACGACGCACAAGTGTGCGCGCAATTTGGCTATGGGCGACGACGTCAAAAACTCCGCACCCGAGGCCTCAAATTCAAAAACAGTCTCGACACAATTGATTCTATGGCCAATTCAGTGAGGGATGCAAACCTGGGAGGCAATCTGAAAACTTTGTAAAAACGACACACAACCATGCGCGCAAGTTTGGCTATGGGCGACGACGTAAAAAACTCCGCACCCGAGGCCTCAAATTCAAAAACTGTCTCGACACAATTGATTCTATGGCCAATTCAGTGTGGGATGCAAACCTGGGAGGCAATTTGAAAACTTTGTAAAAACGGCACACAACCATTCGCGCAAGTTTGGCTATGGGCGACGACGTCAAAAACTCCGCACCCGAGGCCTCAAATTAAAAATCCGTCTCGACACAATTGATTCTATGGCCAATTCAGCTGGTGATGAAAACCCGAGAGGCAATCTGAAAACTTTGTAAAAACGGCGCACAAGTGTGCGCGCAATTTGGCTATGGGCGACGACGTCAAAAACTCCGCACCCGAGGCCTCAAATTCAAAAACCGTCTCGACACAATTGATTCTATGGCCAATTCAGCTGGGAATGCAAACCCGAGAGGCAATCTGAAAACTTTGTCAAAACGACGCACAAGTGTGCGGGCAATTTGGCTATGGGCGACGACGTCAAAAACTCCGCACCCGAGGCCTCAAATTCAAAAACCGTCTCGACACAATTGATTCTATGGCCAATTCAGTGGGGGATGCAAACCTGGGAGGCAATCTGAAAACTTTGTAAAAACGGCACACAACCATGCGCGCAAGTTTGGCTATGGGCGACGACGTCAAAAACTCCGCACCCGAGGCCTCAAATTCAAAAACCGTCTCGACACAATTGATTCTATGGCCAATTCAGTGAGGGATGCAAACTTGGGAGGCAATCTGAAAACTTTGTAAAAACGGCACACAACCATGCGCGCAAGTTTGGCTATGGGCGACGACGTCAAAAACTCCGCACCCGAGGCCTCAAATTGAAAAACCGTCTCGACACAATTGATTCTATGGCCAATTCAGATGGAAATGCAAACCCGAGAGACAATCTGAAAACTTTGTAAAAACGGCACACAAGCGTGCGCGCAATTTGGCTATGGGCGACGACGTCAAAAACTCCGCACCCGAGGCCTCAAATTCAAAAATTTTCTCGACACAATTGATTCTATGGCCAATTCAGCTGGACATGCAAACCCAAGAGGCAATCTGAAAACTTTGTAAAAACGGCGCACAAGTGTGCGCGCAATTTGGCTATGGGCGACGACGTCAAAAACTCCGCACCCGAGGCCTCAAATTCAAAAACCGTGTCGACATAATTGATTCTATGGCCAATTTAGTGTGGGATGCAAACCTGGGAGGCAATCTGAAAACTTTGTAAAAACAGCACACAACCATGCGCGCAAGTTTGGCTATGGGCGACGACATCAAAAACTCCGCACCCGAGGCCTCAAATTCAAAAACGGTCCAACACAATTGATTCTATGGCCAATTCAGTGAGGGATGCAAACCTGGGAGGCAATCTGAAAACATTGTAAAAACGGCACACAACCATGCGCGCAAGTTTGGCTATGGGCGACGACTTCAAAAACTCCGCACCCGAGGCCTCAAATTCAAAAACCGTCTCGACACAATTGATTCTATGGCAAATTCAGATGGGAATGCAAACCCGAGAGGCAATCTGAAAACTTTGTAAAAACGGCGCACAAGTGTGCATGCAATTTGGCTATGGGCGACGACGTCAAAAACTCCACACCCGAGGACTCAAATTCAAAAAAATTCTCGACACAATTGATTCTATGGCCAATTCAGCTAGAAGTGCAAACCCGAGAGGCAATCTGAATACTTTGTAAAAACGGCGCACAAGTGTGCGCGCAATTTGGCTATGGGCGACGACGTCAAAAACTCCGCACCCGAGGCCTCAAATTCAAAAACCGTCTCGACACAATTGATTCTATGGCCAATTCAGCTGGAAATGCAAACCCGAGAGGCAATCTGAAAACTTTGTAAAAATGGCACACAAGTGTGCTCGCAATTTAGCTATGGGCGACGACGTCAAAAACTCCGCACCCGAGGCCTCAAATTCAAAAATTTTCTCGACACAATTGATTCTATGGCCAATTCAACAGGAAGTGCAAACCCGAGAGGCAATCTGAAAACTTTGTCAAAACGACGCACAAGTGTGCGCGCAATTTGGCTATGGGCGACGACGTCAAAAACTCCGCACCCGAGGCCTCAAATTCAAAAACCGTCTCGACACAATTGATTCTATGGCCAATTCAGTGAGGGGTGCAAACCTGGGAGGCAATCTGAAAACTTTGTAAAAACGGCACACAACCATGCGCGCAAGTTTGGCTATGGGCGACGACTTAAAAAACTCCGCACCCGAGGCCTCAAATTCAAAAACCGTCTCGACACAATTGATTCTATTGCCAATTCAGTGAGGGATGCAAACCTGGGAGGCAATCTGAAAACTTTGTAAAAACGGCACACAACCATGCGCGCAAGTTTGGCTATGGGCGACGACGTCAAAAACTCCGCACCCGAGGCCTCAAATTCAAAAACCGTCTCGACACAATTGATTCTATGGCCAATTCAGATGGACATGCAAACCCGAGAGGCAATCTGAAAACTTTGTAAAAACGGCGCACAAGCGTGCGCGCAATTTGGCTATGGGCGACGACGTCAAAAACTCCGCACCCGAGGCCTCAAATTCAAAAATTTTCTCGACACAATTGATTCTATGGCCAATTCAGCTGGAAATGCAAACCCAAGAGGCAATCTGAAAATGTTGTAAAAACGGCGCACAAGTGTGCGCGCAATTTGCCTATGGGCGACGACGTCAAAAACTCCGCACCCGAGGCCTCAAATTCAAAAACCGTCTCGACACAATTGATTCTATGGCCAATTTAGTGAGGGATGCAAACCTGGGAGGCAATCTGAAAACTTTGTAAAAATAGCACACAACCATGCGCGCAAGTTTGGCTATGGGCGACGACGTCAAAAACTCCGCACCCGAGGCCTCAAATTCAAAAACGGTCTCAACACAATTGATTCTATGGTCAATTCAGTGGGGGATGCAAACCTGGGAGGCAATCTGAAAACTTTGTAAAAACGGCGCACAAGTGTGCGCGCAATTTGGCTATGGGCGACGACGTCAAAAACTCCGCACCCGAGGCCTCAAATTCAAAAACCGTGTCGACACAATTGATTCTATGGCCAATTTAGTGAGGGATGCAAACCTGGGAGGCAATCTGAAAACTTTGTAAAAACAGCACACAACCATGCGCGCAAGTTTGGCTATGGGCGACGACGTCAAAAACTCCGCACCCGAGGCCTCAAATTCAAAAACGGTCCCAACATAATTGATTTTATGGCCAATTCAGTGAGGGATGCAAACCTGGGAGGCAATCTGAAAACATTGTAAAAACGGCACACAACCATGCGCGCAAGTTTGGCTATGGGCGACGACTTCAAAAACTCCGCACCCGAGGCCTCAAATTCAGAAACCGTCTCGACACAATTGATTCTATGGCAAATTCAGATGGGAATGCAAACCCGAGAGGCAATCTGAAAACTTTGTAAAAACGGCGCACAAGTGTGCATGCAATTTGGCTATGGGCGACGACGTCAAAAACTCCACACCCGAGGACTCAAATTCAAAAAAAATCTCGACACAATTGATTCTATGGCCAATTCAGCTAGAAGTGCAAACCCGAGAGGCAATCTGAAAACTTTGTAAAAATGGCGCACAAGTGTGCGCGCAATTTGGCTATGGGCGATGACGTCAAAAACTCCGCACCCGAGGCCTCAAATTCAAAAACCGTGTCGACACAATTGATTCTATGGCCAATTTAGTGAGGGATGCAAACCTGGGAGGCAATCTGAAAACTTTGTAAAAACGGCACACAACCATGCGCGCAAGTTTGGCTATGGGCGACGACGTCAAAAACTCCGCACCCGAGGCCTCAAATTCAAAAACCGTCTCGACACAATTGATTCTATGGCCAATTCAGATGGAAATGCAAACCCGAGAGGCAATCTGAAAACTTTGTAAAAACGGCGCACAAGCGTGCGCGCAATTTGGCTATGGGCGACGACGTCAAAAACTCCGCACCCGAGGCCTCAAATTCAAAAATTTTCTCAACACAATTGATTCTATGGCCAATTCAGCTGGAAATGCAAACCCAAGAGGCAATCTGAAAATGTTGTAAAAACGGCGCACAAGTGTGCGCGCAATTTGCCTATGGGCGACGACGTCAAAAACTCTGCACCCGAGGCCTCAAATTCAAAAACCGTCTCGACACAATTGATTCTATGGCCAGTTCAGCTAGAAGTGCAAACCCGAGAGGCAATCTGAATACTTTGTAAAAACGGCGCACAAGTGTGCGCGCAATTTGGCTATGGGCGACGACGTCAAAAACTCCGCACCCGAGGCCTCAAATTCAAAAACCGTCTCGACACAATTGATTCTATGGCCAATTCAGCTGGAAATGCAAACCCGAGAGGCAATCTGAAAACTTTGTAAAAATGGCACACAAGTGTGCTCGCAATTTAGCTATGGGCGACGACGTCAAAAACTCCGCACCCGAGGCCTCAAATTCAAAAATTTTCTCGACACAATTGATTCTATGGCCAATTCAACAGGAAGTGCAAACCCGAGAGGCAATCTGAAAACTTTGTCAAAACGACGCACAAGTGTGCGCGCAATTTGGCTATGGGCGACGACGTCAAAAACTCTGCACCCGAGGCCTCAAATTCAAAAACCGTCTCGACACAATTGATTCTATGGCCAATATAGTGAGGGATGCAAACCTGGGAGACAATCTGAAAACTTTGTAAAAACGGCACACAACCATGCGCGCAAGTTTGGCTAAGTGCGACGACGTCAAAAACTCCGCACCCGAGGCCTCAAATTAAAAAACTTTCTCGACACAATTGATTCTATGGCCAATTCAGCTGGAAATGCAAACCCGAGAGGCAATATGAAAACTTTGTAAAAACGGCGCACAAGTGTGCGCGCAATTTGGCTATGGGCGACGACGTCAAAAACTCCGCACCCAAGGCCTCAAATTCAAAAAATTTCTCGACACAATTGATTCTATGGCCAATTCAGCTGGAAATGCAAACCCAAGAGGCAATCCGAAAACTTTGTAAAAACGGAGCACAAGTGTGCGCGCAATTTGGCTATGGGCGACGACGTTAAAAACTCCGCACCCGAGGCCTCAAATTCAAAAACCGTCTCAACACAATTGATTCTATGGCCAATTTAGTGTGGGATGCAAACCTGGGAGGCAATCTGAAAACTTTGTAAAAACGGCACACAACCATGCGCGCAAGTTTGGCTGTGGGCGACGACGTCAAAAACTCCGCACTCGAGGCCTCAAATTCAAAAACGGTCTCGACACAATTGATTCTATGGCCAATTCAGTGAGGGATGCAAACCTGGGAGGCAATCTGAAAACTTTGTAAAAACGGCACACAACCATGCGCGCAAGTTTGACAATGGGCGACGACGTCAAAAACTCCGCACCCGAGGCCTCAAATTCAAAAACGTCTCGACACAATTGATTCTATGGCCAATTCAGCTGGAAATGCAAACCCGAGAGGCAATCTGAAAACTTTATAAAAACGGCGCACAAGTGTGCGCGCAATTTGGCTATGGGCGACGACGTAAAAAACACCGCACCCGAGGCCTCGAATTCAAAAATTTTCTCGACACAATTGATTCTATGGCCAATTCAACTGGAAGTGCAAACCCGAGAGGCAATCTGAAAACTTTGTAAAAACGGCGCACAAGTGTGCGCGCAATTTGGCTATGGGTGACGACGTCAAAAACTCCGCACCCGAGGCCTCAAATTCAAAAATTTCTCGACACGATTGATTCTATGGCCAATTTAGCTAGAAGTGCAAACCCGATAGGCAATCTGAAAACTTTGTAAAAACGGCGCACAAGTGTGCGCGCAATTTGGCTATGGGTGACGACGTCAAAAACTCCGCACCCGAGGCCTCAAATTCAAAAATCGTCTCGACACAATTGATTCTATGGCCAATTCAGTGAGGGTGGCAAACCTGGGAGGCAATCTGAAAACTTTGTAAAAATTGCACACAACCATGCGCGCAAGTTTGGCTATGGGCGACAACGTCAAAAACTCCGCACCCGAGGCCTCAAATTCAAAAACCGTCTCGACACAATTGATTCTATGGCTAATTCAGTGAGGGATGCAAACCTGGGAGGCAATTTTAAAACTTTGTAAAAACGGCACACAACCATGCGCGAAAGTTTGGCTTTGGGCGACGACGTCAAAAACTCCGCACCCGAGGCCTCAAATTTAAAAACTTTCTCGACACAATTGATTTTTTGGCCAATTCAGCTGGAAATGCAAACCCGAGAGGCAATCTGAAAACTTTGTAAAAACGGCGCACAAGCGTGCGCGCAATTTGGCTATGGGCGACGACGTCAAAAACTCCGCACCCGAGGCCTCAAATTCAAAAAATTTCTCGACAAAATTGATTCTATGGCTAATTCAGCTGGATATGCAAACCCGAGAGGCAATCTGAAAACTTTGTAAAAATGGCGCACAAGTGTGCGCGCAATTTGGCTATGGGCGAAGACATCAAAAACTCCGCACCCGAGGCCTCAAATTCAAAAAAAATCTCGACACAATTGATTCTATGGCCAATTCAGCTAGAAGTGTAAACCCGAGAGGCAATCTGAAAACATTGTAAAAACGGCGCACAAGTGTGCGCGCAATTTGGCTATGGGCGACGACGTCAAAAAATCCGCACCCGAGGCCTCAAATTTAAAATTTTTCTCGACACAATTGATTATATGGCCAATTCAGCTGGAAATGCAAACCCAAGAGGCAATCCGAAAACTTTGTAAAAACGGCGCACAAGTGTGCGCGCAATTTGCCTATGGGCGACGACGTCAAAAACTCCGCACCCGAGGCCTCAAATTCAAAAACCGTCTCGACACAATTGATTCTATGGCCAATTTAGTGAGGGATGCAAACCTAGGAGGCAATCTGAAAACTTTGTAAAAACAGCACACAACCATGCGCGCAAGTTTGGCTATGGGCGACGACGTCAAAAACTCCGCACCCGAGGCCTCAAATTCAAAAACGGTCTAAACACAATTGATTCTATGGTCAATTCAGTGGGGGATGCAAACCTGGGAGGCAATCTGAAAACTTTGTAAAAACGGCGCACAAGTGTGCGCGCAATTTGGCTATGGGCGACGACGTCAAAAACTCCGCACCCGAGGCCTCAAATTCAAAAACCGTGTCGACACAATTGATTCTAGGGCCAATTTAGTGAGGGATGCAAACCTGGGAGGCAATCTGAAAACTTTGTAAAAACAGCACACAACCATGCGCGCAAGTTTGGCTATGGGCGACGACGTCAAAAACTCCGCACCCGAGGCCTCAAATTCAAAAACGGTCCCAACACAATTGATTTTATGGCCAATTCAGTGAGGGATGCAAACCTGGGAGGCAATCTGAAAACATTGTAAAAACGGCACACAACCATGCGCGCAAGTTTGGCTATGGGCGACGACTTCAAAAACTCCGCACCCGAGGCCTCAAATTCAGAAACCGTCTCGACACAATTGATTCTATGGCAAATTCAGATGGGAATGCAAACCCGAGAGGCAATCTGAAAACTTTGTAAAAACGGCGCACAAGTGTGCATGCAATTTGGCTATGGGCGACGACGTCAAAAACTCCACACCCGAGGACTCAAATTCAAAAAAAATCTCGACACAATTGATTCTATGGCCAATTCAGCTAGAAGTGCAAACCCGAGAGGCAATCTGAAAACTTTGTAAAAATGGCGCACAAGTGTGCGCGCAATTTGGCTATGGGCGATGACGTCAAAAACTCCGCACCCGAGGCCTCAAATTCAAAAACCGTCTCCACACAATTGATTCTATGGCCAATTCAGTGAGGGATGCAAACCTGGGAGGCAATCTGAAAACTTTGTAAAAACGGCACACAACCATGCGCGCAAGTTTGGCTATGGGCGACGACGTCAAAAACTCCGCACCCGAGGCCTCAAATTCAAAAACCGTCTCGACACAATTGATTCTATGGCCAATTCAGATGGAAATGCAAACCCGAGAGGCAATCTGAAAACTTTGTAAAAACGGCGCACAAGCGTGCGCGCAATTTGGCTATGGGCGACGACGTCAAAAACTCCGCACCCGAGGCCTCAAATTCAAAAATTTTCTCAACACAATTGATTCTATGGCCAATTCAGCTGGAAATGCAAACCCAAGAGGCAATCTGAAAATGTTGTAAAAACGGCGCACAAGTGTGCGCGCAATTTGCCTATGGGCGACGACGTCAAAAACTCCGCACCCGAGGCCTCAAATTCAAAAACCGTCTCGACACAATTGATTCTATGGCCAGTTCAGCTAGAAGTGCAAACCCGAGAGGCAATCTGAATACTTTGTAAAAACGGCGCACAAGTGTGCGCGCAATTTGGCTATGGGCGACGACGTCAAAAACTCCGCACCCGAGGCCTCAAATTCAAAAACTGTCTCGACACAATTGATTCTATGGCCAATTCAGCTGGAAATGCAAACCCGAGAGGCAATCTGAAAACTTTGTAAAAACGGCACACAAGTGTGCTCGCAATTTAGCTATGGGCGACGACGTCAAAAACTCCGCACCCGAGGCCTCAAATTCAAAAATTTTCTCGACACAATTGATTCTATGGCCAATTCAACAGGAAGTGCAAACCCGAGAGGCAATCTGAAAACTTTGTCAAAACGACGCACAAGTGTGCGCGCAATTTGGCTATGGGCGACGACGTCAAAAACTCTGCACCCGAGGCCTCAAATTCAAAAACCGTCTCGACACAATTGATTCTATGGCCAATATAGTGAGGGATGCAAACCTGGGAGACAATCTGAAAACTTTGTAAAAACGGCACACAACCATGCGCGCAAGTTTGGCTAAGTGCGACGACGTCAAAAACTCCGCACCCGAGGCCTCAAATTAAAAAACTTTCTCGACACAATTGATTCTATGGCCAATTCAGCTGGAAATGCAAACCCGAGAGGCAATATGAAAACTTTGTAAAAACGGCGCACAAGTGTGCGCGCAATTTGGCTATGGGCGACGACGTCAAAAACTCCGCACCCAAGGCCTCAAATTCAAAAATTTTCTCGACACAATTGATTCTATGGCCAATTCAGCTGGAAATGCAAACCCAAGAGGCAATCCGAAAACTTTGTAAAAACGGAGCACAAGTGTGCGCGCAATTTGGCTATGGGCGACGACGTTAAAAACTTCGCACCCGAAGCCTCAAATTCAAAAACCGTCTCAACACAATTGATTCTATGGCCAATTTAGTGTGGGATGCAAACCTGGGAGGCAATCTGAAAACTTTGTAAAAACGGCACACAACCATGCGCGCAAGTTTGGCTGTGGGCGACGACGTCAAAAACTCCGCACTCGAGGCCTCAAATTCAAAAACGGTCTCGACACAATTGATTCTATGGCAAATTCAGTGAGGGATGCAAACCTGGGAGGCAATCTGAAAACTTTGTAAAAACGGCACACAACCATGCGCGCAAGTTTGACAATGGGCGACGACGTCAAAAACTCCGCACCCGAGGCCTCAAATTCAAAAACCGTCTCGACACAATTGATTCTATGGCCAATTCAGCTGGAAATGCAAACCCGAGAGGCAATCTGAAAACTTTATAAAAACGGCGCACAAGTGTGCGCGCAATTTGGCTATGGGCGACGACGTCAAAAACACCGCACCCGAGGCCTCGAATTCAAAAATTTTCTCGACACAATTGATTCTATGGCCAATTCAACTGGAAGTGCAAACCCGAGAGGCAATCTGAAAACTTTGTAAAAACGGCGCACAAGTGTGCGCGCAATTTGGCTATGGGTGACGACGTCAAAAACTCCGCACCCGAGGCCTCAAATTCAAAAATTTCTTGACACGATTGATTCTATGGCCAATTTAGCTAGAAGTGCAAACCCGATAGGCAATCTGAAAACTTTGTAAAAACGGCGCACAAGTGTGCGCGCAATTTGGCTATGGGTGACGACGTCAAAAACTCCGCACCCGAGGCCTCAAATTCAAAAATCGTCTCGACACAATTGATTCTATGGCCAATTCAGTGAGGGTGGCAAACCTGGGAGGCAATCTGAAAACTTTGTAAAAATTGCACACAACCATGCGCGCAAGTTTGGCTATGGGCGACAACGTCAAAAACTCCGCACCCGAGGCCTCAAATTCAAAAACCGTCTCGACACAATTGATTCTATGGCTAATTCAGTGAGGGATGCAAACCTGGGAGGCAATTTTAAAACTTTGTAAAAACGGCACACAACCATGCGCGAAAGTTTGGCTTTGGGCGACGACGTCAAAAACTCCGCACCCGAGGCCTCAAATTTAAAAACTTTCTCGACACAATTGATTTTTTGGCCAATTCAGCTGGAAATGCAAACCCGAGAGGCAATCTGAAAACTTTGTAAAAACGGCGCACAAGCGTGCGCGCAATTTGGCTATGGGCGACGACGTCAAAAACTCCGCACCCGAGGCCTCAAATTCAAAAAATTTCTCGACAAAATTGATTCTATGGCTAATTCAGCTGGATATGCAAACCCGAGAGGCAATCTGAAAACTTTGTAAAAATGGCGCACAAGTGTGCGCGCAATTTGGCTATGGGCGACGACATCAAAAACTCCGCACCCGAGGCCTCAAATTCAAAAAAAATCTCGACACAATTGATTCTATGGCCAATTCAGCTAGAAGTGTAAACCCGAGAGGCAATCTGAAAACATTGTAAAAACGGCGCACAAGTGTGCGCGCAATTTGGCTATGGGCGACGACGTCAAAAAATCCGCACCCGAGGCCTCAAATTTAAAATTTTTCTCGACACAATTGATTATATGGCCAATTCAGCTGGAAATGCAAACCCAAGAGGCAATCCGAAAACTTTGTAAAAACGGCGCACAAGTGTGCGCGCAATTTGGCTATGGGCGACGACGTTAAAAACTCCGCACCCGAGGCCTCAAATTCAAAAAAAATCTCGACACAATTGATTCTATGGCCAATTCAGCTGGAAATGCAAACCCAAGAGGCAATCCGAAAACTTTGTAAAAACGGAGCACAAGTGTGCGCGCAATTTGGCTATGGGCGACGACGTTAAAAACTCCGCACCCGAAGCCTCAAATTCAAAAACCGTCTCAACACAATTGATTCTATGGCCAATTTAGTGTGGGATGCAAACCTGGGAGGCAATCTGAAAACTTTGTAAAAACGGCACACAACCATGCGCGCAAGTTTGGCTGTGGGCGACGACGTCAAAAACTCCGCACTCGAGGCCTCAAATTCAAAAACGGTCTCGACACAATTGATTCTATGGCAAATTCAGTGAGGGATGCAAACCTGGGAGGCAATCTGAAAACTTTGTAAAAACGGCACACAACCATGCGCGCAAGTTTGACAATGGGCGACGACGTCAAAAACTCCGCACCCGAGGCCTCAAATTCAAAAACCGTCTCGACACAATTGATTCTATGGCCAATTCAGCTGGAAATGCAAACCCGAGAGGCAATCTGAAAACTTTATAAAAACGGCGCACAAGTGTGCGCGCAATTTGGCTATGGGCGACGACGTCAAAAACACCGCACCCGAGGCCTCGAATTCAAAAATTTTCTCGACACAATTGATTCTATGGCCAATTCAACTGGAAGTGCAAACCCGAGAGGCAATCTGAAAACTTTGTAAAAACGGCGCACAAGTGTGCGCGCAATTTGGCTATGGGTGACGACGTCAAAAACTCCGCACCCGAGGCCTCAAATTCAAAAATTTCTTGACACGATTGATTCTATGGCCAATTTAGCTAGAAGTGCAAACCCGATAGGCAATCTGAAAACTTTGTAAAAACGGCGCACAAGTGTGCGCGCAATTTGGCTATGGGTGACGACGTCAAAAACTCCGCACCCGAGGCCTCAAATTCAAAAATCGTCTCGACACAATTGATTCTATGGCCAATTCAGTGAGGGTGGCAAACCTGGGAGGCAATCTGAAAACTTTGTAAAAATTGCACACAACCATGCGCGCAAGTTTGGCTATGGGCGACAACGTCAAAAACTCCGCACCCGAGGCCTCAAATTCAAAAACCGTCTCGACACAATTGATTCTATGGCTAATTCAGTGAGGGATGCAAACCTGGGAGGCAATTTTAAAACTTTGTAAAAACGGCACACAACCATGCGCGAAAGTTTGGCTTTGGGCGACGACGTCAAAAACTCCGCACCCGAGGCCTCAAATTTAAAAACTTTCTCGACACAATTGATTTTTTGGCCAATTCAGCTGGAAATGCAAACCCGAGAGGCAATCTGAAAACTTTGTAAAAACGGCGCACAAGCGTGCGCGCAATTTGGCTATGGGCGACGACGTCAAAAACTCCGCACCCGAGGCCTCAAATTCAAAAAATTTCTCGACAAAATTGATTCTATGGCTAATTCAGCTGGATATGCAAACCCGAGAGGCAATCTGAAAACTTTGTAAAAATGGCGCACAAGTGTGCGCGCAATTTGGCTATGGGCGACGACATCAAAAACTCCGCACCCGAGGCCTCAAATTCAAAAAAAATCTCGACACAATTGATTCTATGGCCAATTCAGCTAGAAGTGTAAACCCGAGAGGCAATCTGAAAACATTGTAAAAACGGCGCACAAGTGTGCGCGCAATTTGGCTATGGGCGACGACGTCAAAAAATCCGCACCCGAGGCCTCAAATTTAAAATTTTTCTCGACACAATTGATTATATGGCCAATTCAGCTGGAAATGCAAACCCAAGAGGCAATCCGAAAACTTTGTAAAAACGGCGCACAAGTGTGCGCGCAATTTGGCTATGGGCGACGACGTTAAAAACTCCGCACCCGAGGCCTCAAATTCAAAAAAAATCTCGACACAATTGATTCTATGGCCAATTCAGCTGGAAATGCAAACCCAAGAGGCAATCCGAAAACTTTGTAAAAACGGAGCACAAGTGTGCGCGCAATTTGGCTATGGGCGACGACGTTAAAAACTCCGCACCCGAAGCCTCAAATTCAAAAACCGTCTCAACACAATTGATTCTATGGCCAATTTAGTGTGGGATGCAAACCTGGGAGGCAATCTGAAAACTTTGTAAAAACGGCACACAACCATGCGCGCAAGTTTGGCTGTGGGCGACGACGTCAAAAACTCCGCACTCGAGGCCTCAAATTCAAAAACGGTCTCGACACAATTGATTCTATGGCAAATTCAGTGAGGGATGCAAACCTGGGAGGCAATCTGAAAACTTTGTAAAAACGGCACACAACCATGCGCGCAAGTTTGACAATGGGCGACGACGTCAAAAACTCCGCACCCGAGGCCTCAAATTCAAAAACCGTCTCGACACAATTGATTCTATGGCCAATTCAGCTGGAAATGCAAACCCGAGAGGCAATCTGAAAACTTTATAAAAACGGCGCACAAGTGTGCGCGCAATTTGGCTATGGGCGACGACGTCAAAAACACCGCACCCGAGGCCTCGAATTCAAAAATTTTCTCGACACAATTGATTCTATGGCCAATTCAACTGGAAGTGCAAACCCGAGAGGCAATCTGAAAACTTTGTAAAAACGGCGCACAAGTGTGCGCGCAATTTGGCTATGGGTGACGACGTCAAAAACTCCGCACCCGAGGCCTCAAATTCAAAAATTTCTTGACACGATTGATTCTATGGCCAATTTAGCTAGAAGTGCAAACCCGATAGGCAATCTGAAAACTTTGTAAAAACGGCGCACAAGTGTGCGCGCAATTTGGCTATGGGTGACGACGTCAAAAACTCCGCACCCGAGGCCTCAAATTCAAAAATCGTCTCGACACAATTGATTCTATGGCCAATTCAGTGAGGGTGGCAAACCTGGGAGGCAATCTGAAAACTTTGTAAAAATTGCACACAACCATGCGCGCAAGTTTGGCTATGGGCGACAACGTCAAAAACTCCGCACCCGAGGCCTCAAATTCAAAAACCGTCTCGACACAATTGATTCTATGGCTAATTCAGTGAGGGATGCAAACCTGGGAGGCAATTTTAAAACTTTGTAAAAACGGCACACAACCATGCGCGAAAGTTTGGCTTTGGGCGACGACGTCAAAAACTCCGCACCCGAGGCCTCAAATTTAAAAACTTTCTCGACACAATTGATTTTTTGGCCAATTCAGCTGGAAATGCAAACCCGAGAGGCAATCTGAAAACTTTGTAAAAACGGCGCACAAGCGTGCGCGCAATTTGGCTATGGGCGACGACGTCAAAAACTCCGCACCCGAGGCCTCAAATTCAAAAAATTTCTCGACAAAATTGATTCTATGGCTAATTCAGCTGGATATGCAAACCCGAGAGGCAATCTGAAAACTTTGTAAAAATGGCGCACAAGTGTGCGCGCAATTTGGCTATGGGCGACGACATCAAAAACTCCGCACCCGAGGCCTCAAATTCAAAAAAAATCTCGACACAATTGATTCTATGGCCAATTCAGCTAGAAGTGTAAACCCGAGAGGCAATCTGAAAACATTGTAAAAACGGCGCACAAGTGTGCGCGCAATTTGGCTATGGGCGACGACGTCAAAAAATCCGCACCCGAGGCCTCAAATTTAAAATTTTTCTCGACACAATTGATTATATGGCCAATTCAGCTGGAAATGCAAACCCAAGAGGCAATCCGAAAACTTTGTAAAAACGGCGCACAAGTGTGCGCGCAATTTGGCTATGGGCGACGACGTTAAAAACTCCGCACCCGAGGCCTCAAATTCAAAAAAAATCTCGACACAATTGATTCTATGGCCAATTCAGCTAGAAGTGTAAACCCGAGAGGCAATCTGAAAACATTGTAAAAACGGCGCACAAGTGTGCGCGCAATTTGGCTATGGGCGACGACGTCAAAAACTCCGCACCCGAGGCCTTAATTTCAAAAAATTTCTCGACACAATTGATTCTATGGCCAATTCAGCTAGAAGTGTAAACCCGAGAGGCAATCTGAAAACTTTGTAAAAACGGCGCACAAGTGTGCTCGCAATTTGGCTATGGGCGACGACGTCAAAAACTCCGCACCCGAGGCCTCAAATTCAAAAACCGTCTCGACACAATTGATTCTATGGCCAATTCATTGAGGGATGCAAACCTGGGAGGCAATCTGAAAACTTTGTAAAAACGTCACACAACCATGCGCGCAAGTTTGGCTATGGGCGACGACGTCAAAAACTCCGCACCCGAGGCCTCAAATTCAAAAACCGTCTCGACACAATTGATTCTATGGCCAATTCAGTGAGGGATGCAAACCTGGGAGGCAATCTGAAAACTTTGTAAAAACAGCACACAACCATGCGCGCAAGTTTGGCTATGGGCGACGACGTCAAAAACTCCGCACCCGAGGCCTCAAATTCAAAAACCGTCTCGACACAATTGATTCTATGGCCAATTCAGCTGGGAATGAAAACCCGAGAGGCAATCTGAAAACTTTGTAAAAACGGCGCACAAGTGTGCGCGCAATTTGGCTATGGGCGACGACGTTAAAAACTCCGCACCCGAGGCCTCAAATTCAAAAACCGTCTCGACATAATTGATTCTATGGCCAATTTAGTGTGGGATGCAAACCTGGGAGGCAATCTGAAAACTTTGTAAAAACGGCACACAACCATGCGCGCAAGTTTGGCTATGGGCGACGACGTCAAAAACTCCGCACCCGAGGCCTCAAATTCAAAAACTTTCTCGACACAATTGATTCTATGGCCAATTCAGCTAGAAGTGTAAACCCGAGAGGCAATCTGAAAACTTTGTAAAAATGGCGCACAAGTGTGCGCGCAATTTGGCTATGGGCGACGACGTCAAAAACTCCGCACCCGAGGCCTCAAATTCAAAAACCGTCTCGACACAATTGATTCTATGGCCAATTCAGTGAGGGATGCAAACCTGGGAGGCAATCTGAAAACTTTGTAAAAACGGCACACAACCATGCGCGCAAGTTTGGCTGTGGGCGACGACGTCAAAAACTCCGCACTCGAGGCCTCAAATTCAAAAACGGTCTCGACACAATTGATTCTATGGCCAATTCAGTGAGGGATGCAAACCTGGGAGGCAATCTGAAAACTTTGTAAAAACGGCACACAACCATGCGCGCAAGTTTGACAATGGGCGACGACATCAAAAACTCCGCACCCGAGGCCTCAAATTAAAAAACCGTCTCGACACAATTGATTCTATGGCCAATTCAGCTGGAAATGCAAACCCGAGAGGCAATCTGAAAACTTTGTAAAAACGGCGCACAAGTGTGCGCGCAATTTGGCTATGGGCGACGACGTCAAAAACACCGCACCCGAGGCCTCGAATTCAAAAATTTTCTCGACACAATTGATTCTATGGCCAATTCAACTGGAAGTGCAAACCCGAGAGGCAATCTGAAAACTTTGTAAAAACGGCGCACAAGTGTGCGCGCAATTTGGCTATGGGTGACGACGTCAAAAACTCCGCACCCGAGGCCTCAAATTCAAAAATTTCTCGACACGATTGATTCTATGGCCAATTTAGCTAGAAGTGCAAACCCGATAGGCAATCTGAAAACTTTGTAAAAACGGCGCACAAGTGTGCGCGCAATTTGGCTATGGGCGACGACGTCAAAAACTCCGCACCCGAGGCCTCAAATTCAAAAATCGTCTCGACACAATTTATTCTATGGCCAATTCAGTGAGGGTGGCAAACCTGGGAGGCAATCTGAAAACTTTGTAAAAATTGCACACAACCATGCGCGCAAGTTTGGCTATGGGCGACGACGTCAAAAACTCCGCACCCGAGGCCTCAAATTCAAAAACTTTCTCGACACAATTGATTCTATGGCCAATTCAGCTAGAAGTGTAAACCCGAGAGGCAATCTGAAAACTTTGTAAAAATGGCGCACAAGTGTGCGCGCAATTTGGCTATGGGCGACGACGTCAAAAACTCCGCACCCGAGGCCTCAAATTCAAAAACCGTCTCGACACAATTGATTCTATGGCCAATTCAGTGAGGGATGCAAACCTGGGAGGCAATCTGAAAACTTTGTAAAAACGGCACACAACCATGCGCGCAAGTTTGGCTGTGGGCGACGACGTCAAAAACTCCGCACTCGAGGCCTCAAATTCAAAAACGGTCTCGACACAATTGATTCTATGGCCAATTCAGTGAGGGATGCAAACCTGGGAGGCAATCTGAAAACTTTGTAAAAACGGCACACAACCATGCGCGCAAGTTTGACAATGGGCGACGACGTCAAAAACTCCGCACCCGAGGCCTCAAATTAAAAAACCGTCTCGACACAATTGATTCTATGGCCAATTCAGCTGGAAATGCAAACCCGAGAGGCAATCTGAAAACTTTGTAAAAACGGCGCACAAGTGTGCGCGCAATTTGGCTATGGGCGACGACGTCAAAAACACCGCACCCGAGGCCTCGAATTCAAAAATTTTCTCGACACAATTGATTCTATGGCCAATTCAACTGGAAGTGCAAACCCGAGAGGCAATCTGAAAACTTTGTAAAAACGGCGCACAAGTGTGCGCGCAATTTGGCTATGGGTGACGACGTCAAAAACTCCGCACCCGAGGCCTCAAATTCAAAAATTTCTCGACACGATTGATTCTATGGCCAATTTAGCTAGAAGTGCAAACCCGATAGGCAATCTGAAAACTTTGTAAAAACGGCGCACAAGTGTGCGCGCAATTTGGCTATGGGCGACGACGTCAAAAACTCCGCACCCGAGGCCTCAAATTCAAAAACGGTCTCGACACAATTGATTCTATGGCCAATTCAGTGAGGGATGCAAACCTGGGAGGCAATCTGAAAACTTTGTAAAAACGGCACACAACCATGCGCGCAAGTTTGGCTGTGGGCGACGACGTCAAAAACTCCGCACTCGAGGCCTCAAATTCAAAAACGGTCTCGACACAATTGATTCTATGGCCAATTCAGTGAGGGATGCAAACCTGGGAGGCAATCTGAAAACTTTGTAAAAACGGCACACAACCATGCGCGCAAGTTTGACAATGGGCGACGACGTCAAAAACTCCGCACCCGAGGCCTCAAATTAAAAAACCGTCTCGACACAATTGATTCTATGGCCAATTCAGCTGGAAATGCAAACCCGAGAGGCAATCTGAAAACTTTGTAAAAACGGCGCACAAGCGTGCGCGCAATTTGGCTATGGGCGACGACGTCAAAAACTCCGCACCCGAGGCCTCAAATTCAAAAAATTTCTCGACAAAATTGATTCTATGGCTAATTCAGCTGGATATGCAAACCCGAGAGGCAATCTGAAAACTTTGTAAAAATGGCGCACAAGTGTGCGCGCAATTTGGCTATGGGCGACGACATCAAAAACTCCGCACCCGAGGCCTCAAATTCAAAAAAATTCTCCACACAATTGATTCTATGGCCAATTCAGCTAGAAGTGTAAAACCGAGAGGCAATCTGAAAACATTGTAAAAACGGCGCACAAGTGTGCGCGCAATTTGGCTATGGGCGACGACGTCAAAAACTCCGCACCCGAGGCCTCAAATTTAAAAATTTTCTCGACACAATTGATTATATGGCCAATTCAGCTGGAAATGCAAACCCAAGAGGCAATCCGAAAACTTTGTAAAAACGGCGCACAAGTGTGCGCGCAATTTGGCTATGGGCGACGACGTTAAAAACTCCGCACCCGAGGCCTCAAATTCAAAAACCGTCTCGACATAATTGATTATATGGCCAATTTAGTGTGGGATGCAAACCTGGGAGGCAATCTGAAAACTTTGTAAAAACGGCACACAACCATGCGCGCAAGTTTGGCTATGGGCGACGACGTCAAAAACTCCGCACCCGAGGCCTCAAATTCAAAAACTTTCTCGACACAATTGATTCTATGGCCAATTCAGCTAGAAGTGTAAACCCGAGAGGCAATCTGAAAACTTTGTAAAAATGGCGCACAAGTGTGCGCGCAATTTGGCTATGGGCGACGACGTCAAAAACTCCGCACCCGAGGCCTCAAATTCAAAAACCGTCTCGACACAATTGATTCTATGGCCAATTCAGTGAGGGATGCAAACCTGGGAGGCAATCTGAAAACTTTGTAAAAACGGCACACAACCATGCGCGCAAGTTTGGCTATGGGCGACGACGTCAAAAACTCCGCACCCGGGGCCTCAAATTACAAAACCGTCTCGACACAATTGATTCTATGGCCAATTCAGTGAGGGATGCAAACCTGGGAGGCAATTTTAAAACTTTGTAAAAACGGCACACAACCATGCGCGCAAGTTTGGCTTTGGGCGACGACGTCAAAAACTCCGCACCCGAGGCCTCAAATTTAAAAACTTTCTCGACACAATTGATTTTATGGCCAATTCAACTGGAAATGCAAACCCGAGAGGCAATCTGAAAACTTTGTAAAAACGGCGCACAAGCGTGCGCGCAATTTGGCTATGGGCGACGACGTCAAAAACTCCGCACCCGAGGCCTCAAATTCAAAAATTTTCTCGACAAAATTGATTCTATGGCTAATTCAGCTGGATATGCAAACCCGAGAGGCAATCTGAAAACTTTGTAAAAACGGCGCACAAGTGTGCGCGCAATTTGGCTATGGGCGACGACGTCAAAAACTCCGCACCCGAGGCCTCAAATTCAAAAAATTTCTCGACACAATTGATTCTATGGCCAATTCAGCTAGAAGTGTAAACCCGAGAGGCAATCTGAAAACTTTGTAAAAACGGCGCACAAGTGTGCTCGCAATTTGGCTATGGGCGACGACGTCAAAAACTCCGCACCCGAGGCCTCAAATTCAAAAACCGTCTCGACACAATTGATTCTATGGCCAATTCAGTGAGGGATGCAAACCTGGGAGGCAATCTGAAAACTTTGTAAAAACGTCACACAACCATGCGCGCAAGTTTGGCTATGGGCGACGACGTCAAAAACTCCGCACCCGAGGCCTCAAATTCAAAAACCGTCTCGACACAATTGATTCTATGGCCAATTCAGTGAGGGATGCAAACCTGGGAGGCAATCTGAAAACTTTGTAAAAACAGCACACAACCATGCGCGCAAGTTTGGCTATGGGCGACGACGTCAAAAACTCCGTACCCGAGGCCTCAAATTCAAAAACCGTCTCGACACAATTGATTCTATGGCCAATTCAGCTGGGAATGAAAACCCGAGAGGCAATCTGAAAACTTTGTAAAAACGGCGCACAAGTGTGCGCGCAATTTGGCTATGGGCGACGACGTTAAAAACTCCGCACCCGAGGCCTCAAATTCAAAAACCGTCTCGACATAATTGATTCTATGGCCAATTTAGTGTGGGATGCAAACCTGGGAGGCAATCTGAAAACTTTGTAAAAACGGCACACAACCATGCGCGCAAGTTTGGCTATGGGTGACGACGTCAAAAACTCCGCACCCGAGGCCTCAAATTCAAAAACTTTCTCGACACAATTGATTCTATGGCCAATTCAGCTAGAAGTGTAAACCCGAGAGGCAATCTGAAAACTTTGTAAAAATGGCGCACAAGTGTGCGCGCAATTTGGCTATGGGCGACGACGTCAAAAACTCCGCTCCCGAGGCCTCAAATTCAAAAACCGTCTCGACACAATTGATTCTATGGCCAATTCAGTGAGGGATGCAAACCTGGGAGGCAATCTGAAAACTTTGTAAAAACGGCACACAACCATGCGCGCAAGTTTGGCTATGGGTGACGACGTCAAAAACTCCGCACCCGAGGCCTCAAATTCAAAAACTTTCTCGACACAATTGATTCTATGGCCAATTCAGCTAGAAGTGTAAACCCGAGAGGCAATCTGAAAACTTTGTAAAAATGGCGCACAAGTGTGCGCGCAATTTGGCTATGGGCGACGACGTCAAAAACTCCGCTCCCGAGGCCTCAAATTCAAAAACCGTCTCGACACAATTGATTCTATGGCCAATTCAGTGAGGGATGCAAACCTGGGAGGCAATTTTAAAACTTTGTAAAAACGGCACACAACCATGCGCGCAAGTTTGGCTTTGGGCGACGACGTCAAAAACTCCGCACCCGAGGCCTCAAATTTAAAAACTTTCTCGACACAATTGATTTTATGGCCAATTCAACTGGAAATGCAAACCCGAGAGGCAATCTGAAAACTTTGTAAAAACGGCGCACAAGCGTGCGCGCAATTTGGCTATGGGCGACGACGTCAAAAACTCCGCACCCGAGGCCTCAAATTCAAAAATTTTCTCGACACAATTGATTTTATGGCCAATTCAGTGAGGGATGCAAACCTGGGAGGCAATCTGAAAACTTTGTGAAAACGGCACACAACCATGCGCGCAAGTTTGGCTATGGGCGACGACGTCAAAAACTCCGCACCCGAGGCCTCAAATTCAAAAACCGTCTCGACACTATTGATTCTATGGCCAATTCAGTGAGGGATGCAAACCTGGGAGGCAATTTTAAAACTTTGTAAAAACGGCACACAACCATGCGCGCAAGTTTGGCTTTGGGCGACGACGTCAAAAACTCCGCACCCGAGGCCTCAAATTTAAAAACTTTCTCGACACAATTGATTTTATGGCCAATTCAGCTGGAAATGCAAACCCGAGAGGCAATCTGAAAACTTTGTAAAAACGGCGCACAAGCGTGCGCGCAATTTGGCTATTGGCGACGACGTCAAAAACTCCGCACCCGAGGCCTCAAATTCAAAAATTTTCTCGACAAAATTGATTCTATGGCTAATTCAGCTGGATATGCAAACCCGAGAGGCAATCTGAAAACTTTGTAAAAAAGGCGCACAAGTGTGCGCGCAATTTGGCTATGGGCGACGACGTCAAAAACTCCGCACCCGAGGCCTCAAATTCAAAAAATTTCTCGACACAATTGATTCTATGGCCAATTCAGCTAGAAGTGTAAACCCGAGAGGCAATCTGAAAACTTTGTAAAAACGGCGCACAAGTGTGCGCGCAATTTGGCTATGGGCGACGACGTCAAAAACTCTGCACCCGAGGCCTCAAATTCAAAAACCGTCTCGACACAATTGATTATATGGCCAATTCAGTGTGGGATGCAAACCTGGGAGGCAATCTGAAAACTTTGTAAAAACGTCACACAACCATGCGCGCAAGTTTGGCTATGGGCGACGACGTCAAAAACTCCGCACCCGAGGCCTCAAATTCAAAAACCGTCTCGACACAATTGATTCTATGGCCAATTCAGTGAGGGATGCAAACCTGGGAGGCAATCTAAAAACTTTGTAAAAACGGCACACAACCATGCGCGCAAGTTTGGCTATGGGCGACGACGTCAAAAACTCCGCACCCGAGGCCTCAAATTCAAAAACCGTCTCGACACAATTGATTCTATGGCCAATTCAGCTGGGAATGAAAACCCGAGAGGCAATCTGAAAACTTTGTAAAAACGGCGCACAAGTGTGCGCGCAATTTGGCTATGGGCGACGACGTCAAAAACTCCGCACCCGAGGCCTCAAATTCAAAAACCGTCTCGACACAATTGATTCTATTGCCAATTCAGTGAGGGATGCAAACCTGGGAGGCAATCTGAAAACTTTGTAAAAACGGCACACAACCATGCGCGCAAGTTTGGCTATGGGCGACGACGTCAAAAACTCCGCACCCGAGGCCTCAAATTCAAAAACCGTCTCGACACAATTGATTCTATGGCCAATTCAGTGAGGGATGCAAACCTGGGAGGCAATCTGAAAACTTTGTAAAAACGGCACACAACCATGCGCGCAAGTTTGGCTATGGGCGACGACTTCAAAAACTCCGCACCCGAGGCCTCAAATTCAAAAACCGTCTCGACACAATTGATTCTATGGCCAATTCAGCTGGTAATGAAAACCCGAGAGGCAATCTGAAAACTATGTAAAAACGGCGCACAAGTGTGCGCGCAATTTGGCTATAGGCGACGACGTTAAAAACTCCGCACCCGAGGCCACAAATTCAAAAACCGTCTCGACACAATTGATTCTATGGCCAATTCAGCTGGAAATGCAAACCCGAGAGGCAATCTGAAAATTTTGTAAAAACGGCGCACAAGTGTGCGCGCAATTTGGCTATGGGCGACGACGTAAAAAACTCCACACCCGAGGCCTCAAATTAAAAAACCGTCTCGACACAATTGATTCTATGGCCAATTCAGTGAGGGATGCAAACCTGGGAGGCAATTTTAAAACTTTGTAAAAACGGCACACAACCATGCGCGAAAGTTTGGCTTTGGGCGACGACATCAAAAACTCCGCACCCGAGGCCTCAAATTTAAAAACTTTCTCGACATAATTGATTTTATGGCCAATTCAGCTGGAAATGCAAACCCGAGAGGCAATCTGAAAACTTTGTAAAAACGGCGCACAAGCGTGCGCGCAAGTTTGGCTATGGGCGACGACGTCAAAAACTCCGCACCCGAGGCCTCAAATTCAAAAAAATTCTCGACACAATTGATTCTATGGCCAATTCAGCTAGAAGTGCAAACCCGAGAGGCAATCTGAAAACTTTGTACAAACGACGCACAAGTGTGCGCGCAATTTGGCTATGGGCGACGACGTCAAAAACTCCGCACCCGAGGCCTCAAATTCAAAAACCGTCTCGACACAATTGATTCTATGGCCAATTCAGTGAGGGATGCAAACCTGGGAGGTAATCTGAAAAGTTTGTAAAAACGGCACACAACCATGCGCGCAAGTTTGGCTATGGGCGACGACTTAAAAAACTCCGCACCCGAGGCCTCAAATTCAAAAACCGTCTCGACACAATTGATTCTATGGCCAATTCAGTAGGGGATGCAAACCTGGGAGGCAATCTGAAAACTTTGTAAAAACGGCACACAACCATGCGCGCAAGTTTGGCTATGGACGACGACGTCAAAAACTCCGCACCCGAGGCCTCAAATTCAAAAACCGTCTCGACACAATTGATTCTATGGCCAATTCAGATGGGAATGCAAACCCGAGAGACAATCTGATAACTTTGTAAAAACGGCGCACAAGCGTGCGCGCAATTTGGCTATGGGTGACGACGTCAAAAACTCCGCACCCGAGGCCTCAAATTCAAAAATTTCTCGACACAATTGATTCTATGGCCAATTTAGCTAGAAGTGCAAACCCGAGAGGCAATCTGAAAACTTTGTAAAAACGGCGCACAAGTGTGCGCGCAATTTGGCTATGGGCGACGACGTCAAAAACTCCGCACCCGAGGCCTCAAATTCAAAAACCGTCTCGACACAATTGATTCTATGGCCAATTCAGTGAGGGATGCAAACCTGGGAGGTAATCTGAAAACTTTGTAAAAATGGCACACAACCATGCGCGCAAGTTTGGCTATGGGCGACGACTTAAAAAACTCCGCACCCGAGGCCTCAAATTCAAAAACTGTCTCGACACAATTGATTCTATGGCCAATTCAGTGGGGGATGCAAACCTGGGATGTAATCTGAAAACTTTATAAAAATGGCACACAACCATGCGCGCAAGTTTGGCTATGGGCGACGACGTCAAAAACTCCGCACCCGAGGCCTCAAATTCAAAAACTGTCTCGACACAATTAATTCTATGGCCAATTCAGATGGAAATACAAACCCGAGAGGCAATCTGAAAACTTTGTAAAAACGGCGCACAAGCGTGCGCGCAATTTGGCTATGGGCGACGACGTCAAAAACTCCGCACCTGAGGCCTCAAATTCAAAAATTTTCTCGGCACAATTGATTCTATGGCCAATTCAGCTGGAAATGCAAACCCAAGAGGCAATCTGAAAACTTTGTAAAAACGGCGCACAAGTGTGCGCGCAATTTGGCTATGGGCGACGACGTCAAAAACTCCGCACCCGAGGCCTCAAATTCAAAAACCGTCTCGACACAATTGATTCTATGGCCAATTTAGTGAGGGATGCAAACCTGGGAGGCAATCTGAAAACTTTGTAAAAACAGCACACAACCATGCGCGCAAGTTTGGCTATGGGCGACGACGTCAAAAACTCCGCACCCGAGGCCTCAAATTCAAAAACCGTCTCAACACAATTGATTCTATGGCCAATTCAGTGAGGGATGCAAACCTGGGAGGCAATCTGAAAACTTTGTAAAAACGGCACACAACCATGCGCGCAAGTTTGGCTATGGGCAATGACGTCAAAAACTCCGCACCCGAGGCCTCAAATATAAAAACCGTCTCGACACAATTGATTCTATGGCCAATTCAGATGGAAATGCAAACCCGAGAGGCAATCTGAAAACTTTGTAAAAACGGCGCACAAGCGTGCGCGCAATTTGGCTATGGGCGACGACGTCAAAAACTCCACACCCGAGGCCTCAAATTCAAAAAATTTCTCGACACAATTGATTCTATGGCCAATTCAGCTGGAAATGCAAATCCAAGAGGCAATCTGAAAACTTTGTAAAAACGGCGCACAAGTGTGCGCGCAATTTGGCTATGGGCGACGACGTCAAAAACTCCGCACCCGAGGCCTCAAATTCAAAAATTTCTCGACACAATTGATTCTATGGCCAATTTAGCTAGAAGTGCAAACCCGGGAGGCAATCTGAAAACTTTGTAAAAACGGCGCACAAGTGTGCGCGCAATTTGGCTATGGGCGACGACGTCAAAAACTCCGCACCCGAGGCCTCAAATTCAAAAACCGTCTCGACACAATTGATTCTATGGCCAATTCAGTGGGGGATGCAAACCTGGGAGGCAATCTGAAAACTTTGTAAAAACGGTACACAACCATGCGCGCAAGTTTGGCTATGGGCGACGACGTCAAAAACTCCGCACCCGAGGCCTCAAATTCAAAAAAATTCTCGACACAATTGATTCTATGGCCAATTCAGCTAGAAGTGCAAACCCGAGAGGCAATCTGAAAACTTTGTACAAACGACGCACAAGTGTGCGCGCAATTTGGCTATGGGCGACGACGTCAAAAACTCCGCACCCGAGGCCTCAAATTCAAAAACCGTCTCGACACAATTGATTCTATGGCCAATTCAGTGAGGGATGCAAACCTGGGAGGTAATCTGAAAAGTTTGTAAAAACGGCACACAACCATGCGCGCAAGTTTGGCTATGGGCGACGACTTAAAAAACTCCGCACCCGAGGCCTCAAATTCAAAAACCGTCTCGACACAATTGATTCTATGGCCAATTCAGTGGGGGATGCAAACCTGGGAGGCAATCTGAAAACTTTGTAAAAACGGCACACAACCATGCGCGCAAGTTTGGCTATGGGCGACGACGTCAAAAACTCCGCACCCGAGGCCTCAAATTCAAAAACCATCTCGACACAATTGATTCTATGGCCAATTCAGATGGGAATGCAAACCCGAGAGACGATCTGATAACTTTGTAAAAACGGCGCACAAGCGTGCGCGCAATTTGGCTATGGGTGACGACGTCAAAAACTCCGCACCCGAGGCCTCAAATTCAAAAATTTCTCGACACAATTGATTCTATGGCCAATTTAGCTAGAAGTGCAAACCCGAGAGGCAATCTGAAAACTTTGTAAAAACGGCGCACAAGTGTGCGCGCAATTTGGCTATGGGCGACGACGTCAAAAACTCCGCACCCGAGGCCTCAAATTCAAAAACCGTCTCGACAAAAATGATTATATGGCCAATTCAGTGAGGGATGCAAACCTGGGAGGCAATCTGAAAACTTTGTAAAAACGGCACACAACCATGCGCGCAAGTTTGGCTATGGGCGACGACATCAAAAACTCCGCACCCGAGGCCTCAAATTCAAAAACCGTCTCGACACAATTGATTCTATGGCCAATTCAGTGAGGGATGCAAACCTGGGAGGCAATTTTAAAACTTTGTAAAAACGGCACACAACCATGCGCGCAAGTTTGGCTTTGGGCGACGACGTCAAAAACTCCGCACCCGAGGCTTCAAATTCAAAAACTTTCTCGACATAATTGATTTTATGGCCAATTCAGTTGGAAATGCAAACCCGAAAGGCAATCTGAAAACTTTGTAAAAACGGTGCACAAGCGTGCGCGCAATTTGGCTATGGGCGACGACGTCAAAAACTCCGCACCCGAGGCCTCAAATTCAAAAAATTTCTCGACAAAATTGATTCTATGGCCAATTCAGCTGGAGATGCAAACCCGAGAGGCAATCTGAAAACTTTGTAAAAACGGCGCACAAGTGTGCGCGCAATTTGGCTATGGGCGACGACGTCAAAAACTCCGCACCCGAGGCCTCAAATTCAAAAATTTCTCGACACAATTGATTCTATGGCCAATTTAGCTAGAAGTGCAAACCCGGGAGGAAATCTGAAAACTTTATAAAAACGGCGCACAAGTGTGCGCGCAATTTGGCTATGGGCGACGACGTCAAAAACTCCGCACCCGAGGCCTCAAATTCAAAAACCGTCTCGACACAATTGATTCTATGGCCAATTCAGTGGGGGATGCAAACCTGGGAGGCAATCTGAAAACTTTGTAAAAACGGCACACAACCATGCGCGCAAGTTTGGCTATGGGCGACGACGTCAAAAACTCCGCACCCGAGGCCTCAAATTCAAAAAAAATCTCGACACAATTGATTCTATGGCCAATTCAGCTAGAAGTGCAAAGCCGAGAGGCAATCTGAAAACTTTGTACAAACGACGCACAAGTGTGCGCGCAATTTGGCTATGGGCGACGACGTCAAAAACTCCGCACCCGAGGCCTCAAATTCAAAAACCGTCTCGACACAATTGATTCTATGGCCAATTCAGTGAGGGATGCAAACCTGGGAGGTAATCTGAAAACTTTGTACAAACGGCACACAACCATGCGCGCAAGTTTGGCTATGGGCGACGACTTAAAAAACTCCGCACCCGAGGCCTCAAATTCAAAAACTGTCTCGACACAATTGATTCTATGGCCAATTCAGTGGGGGATGCAAACCTGGGATGTAATCTGAAAACTTTATAAAAACGGCACACAACCATGCGCGCAAGTTTGGCTATGGGCGACGACGTCAAAAACTCCGCACCCGAGGCCTCAAATTCAAAAACTGTCTCGACACAATTAATTCTATGGCCAATTCAGATGGAAATACAAACCCGAGAGGCAATCTGAAAACTTTGTAAAAACGGCGCACAAGCGTGCGCGCAATTTGGCTATGGGCGACGACGTCAAAAACTCCGCACCCGAGGCCTCAAATTCAAAAATTTTCTCGGCACAATTGATTCTATGGCCAATTCAGCTGGAAATGCAAACCCAAGAGGCAATCTGAAAACTTTGTAAAAACGGCGCACAAGTGTGCGCGCAATTTGGCTATGGGCGACGACGTCAAAAACTCCGCACCCGAGGCCTCAAATTCAAAAATTTTCTCGGCACAATTGATTCTATGGCCAATTCAGCTGGAAATGCAAACCCAAGAGGCAATCTGAAAACTTTGTAAAAACGGCGCACAAGTGTGCGCGCAATTTGGCTATGGGCGACGACGTCAAAAACTCCGCACCCGAGGCCTCAAATTCAAAAACCGTCTCGACACAATTGATTCTATGGCCAATTCAGTGAGGGATGCAAACCTGGGAGGTAATCTGAAAACTTTGTAAAAACGGCACACAACCATGCGCGCAAGTTTGGCTATGGGCGACGACTTAAAAAACTCCGCACCCGAGGCCTCAAATTCAAAAACTGTCTCGACACAATTGATTCTATGGCCAATTCAGTGGGGGATGCAAACCTGGGATGTAATCTGAAAACTTTATAAAAACGGCACACAACCATGCGCGCAAGTTTGGCTATGGGCGACGACGTCAAAAACTCCGCACCCGAGGCCTCAAATTCAAAAACTGTCTCGACACAATTAATTCTATGGCCAATTCAGATGGAAATACAAACCCGAGAGGCAATCTGAAAACTTTGTAAAAACGGCGCACAAGCGTGCGCGCAATTTGGCTATGGGCGACGACGTCAAAAACTCCGCACCCGAGGCCTCAAATTCAAAAATTTTCTCGGCACAATTGATTCTATGGCCAATTCAGCTGGAAATGCAAACCCAAGAGGCAATCTGAAAACTTTGTAAAAACGGCGCACAAGTGTGCGCGCAATTTGGCTATGGGCGACGACGTCAAAAACTCCGCACACGAGGCCTCAAATTCAAAAACCGTCTCGACACAATTGATTCTATGGCCAATTTAGTGAGGGATGCAAACCTGGGAGGCAATCTGAAAACTTTGTAAAAACAGCACACAACCATGCGCGCAAGTTTGGCTATGGGCGACGACGTCAAAAACTCCGCACCCGAGGCCTCAAATTCAAAAACCGTCTCAACACAATTGATTCTATGGCCAATTCAGTGAGGGATGCAAACCTGGGAGGCAATCTGAAAACTTTGTAAAAACGGCACACAACCATGCGCGCAAGTTTGGCTATGGGCAATGACGTCAAAAACTCCGCACCCGAGGCCTCAAATATAAAAACCGTCTCGACACAATTGATTCTATGGCCAATTCAGATGGAAATGCAAACCCGAGAGGCAATCTGAAAACTTTGTAAAAACGGCGCACAAGCGTGCGCGCAATTTGGCTATGGGGGACGACGTCAAAAACTCCACACCCGAGGCCTCAAATTCAAAAAATTTCTCGACACAATTGATTCTATGGCCAATTCAGCTGGAAATGCAAATCCAAGAGGCAATCTGAAAACTTTGTAAAAACGGCGCACAAGTGTGCGCGCAATTTGGCTATGGGCGACGACGTCAAAAACTCCGCACCCGAGGCCTCAAATTTAAAAACCGTCTCGACACAATTGATTCTATGGCCAATTTAGTGAGGGGTGCAAACCTGGGAGGCAATCTGAAAACTTTGTAAAAACAGCACACAACCATGCGCGCAAGTTTGGCTATGGGCGACGACGTCAAAAAATCCGCACCCGAGGCCTCAAATTCAAAAACCGTCTCGACACAATTGATTCTATGGCCAATTCAGTGAGGGATGCAAACCTGGGAGGCAATTTTAAAACTTTGTAAAAACGGCACACAACCATGCGCGCAAGTTTGGCTTTGGGCGACGACGTAAAAAACTCCGCACCCGAGGCCTCAAATTCAAAAACTTTCTCGACACAATTGATTTTATGGCCAATTCAGCTGGAAATGCAAACCCGAAAGGCAATCTAAAAACTTTGTCAAAACGGTGCACAAGCGTGCGCGCAATTTGGCTATAGGCGACGACGTCAAAAACTCCGCACCCGAGGCCTCAAATTCAAAAATTTTCTCGACAAAATTGATTCTATGGCCAATTCAGCTGGAGATGCAAACCCGAGAGGCAATCTGAAAACTTTGTAAAAACGGCGCACAAGTGTGCGCGCAATTTGGCTATGGGCTACGACGTCAAAAACTCCGCACCCGAGGCCTCAAATTCAAAAATTTCTCGACACAATTGATTCTATGGCCAATTTAGCTAGAAGTGCAAACCCGGGAGGCAATCTGAAAACTTTGTAAAAATGGCGCACAAGTGTGCGCGCAATTTGGCAATGGGCGACGACGTCAAAAACTCCGCACCCGAGGCCTCAAATTCAAAAACCGTCTCGACACAATTGATTCTATGGCCAATTCAGTGGGGGATGCAAACCTGGGAGGCAATCTGAAAACTTTGTAAAAACGGCACACAACCATGCGCGCAAGTTTGGCTATGGGCGACGACGTCAAAAACTCCGCACCCGAGGCCTCAAATTCAAAAAAATTCTCGACACAATTGATTCTATGGCCAATTCAGCTAGAAGTGCAAACCCGAGAGGCAATCTGAAAACTTTGTAAAAACGACGCACAAGTGTGCGCGCAATTTGGCTATGGGCGAGGACGTCAAAAACTCCGCACCCGAGGCCTCAAATTCAAAAACCGTCTCGACACAATTGATTCTATGGCCAATTCAGTGAGGGATGCAAACCTGGGAGGTAATCTTAAAACTTTGTAAAAACGGCACACAACCATGCGCGCAAGTTTGGCTATGGGCGACGACTTAAAAAACTCCACACCCGAGGCCTCAAATTCAAAAACTGTCTCGACACAATTGATTCTATGGCCAATTCAGTGGGGGATGCAAACCTGGGAGGTAATCTGAAAACTTTGTAAAAACGGCACACAACCATGCGCGCAAGTTTGGCTATGGGCGACGACGTCAAAAACTCCGCACCCGAGGCCTCAAATTCAAAAACTGTCTCGACACAATTAATTCTATGGCCAATTCAGATGGAAATGCAAACCCGAGAGGCAATCTGAAAACTTTGTAAAAACGGCGCACAAGCGTGCGCGCAATTTGGCTATGGGCGACGACGTCAAAAACTCCGCACCCGAGGCCTCAAATTCAAAAACCGTCTCGACACAATTGATTCTATGGCCAATTCAGTGGGGGATGCAAACCTGGGAGGCAATCTGAAAACTTTGTAAAAACGGCACACAACCATGCGCGCAAGTTTGGCTATGGGCGACGACGTCAAAAACTCCGCACCCGAGGCCTCAAATTCAAAAAAAATTTCGACACAATTGATTCTATGGCCAATTCAGCTAGAAGTGCAAACCCGAGAGGCAATCTGAAAACTTTGTAAAAACGACGCACAAGTGTGCGCGCAATTTGGCTATGGGCGACGACGTCAAAAACTCCGCACCCGAGGCCTCAAATTCAAAAACCGTCTCGACACAATTGATTCTATGGCCAATTCAGTGAGGGATGCAAACCTGGGAGGTAATCTTAAAACTTTGTAAAAACGGCACACAACCATGCGCGCAAGTTTGGCTATGGGCGACGACTTAAAAAACTCCGCACCCTTGGCCTCAAATTCAAAAACTGTCTCGACACAATTGATTCTATGGCCAATTCAGTGGGGGATGCAAACCTGGGAGGTAATCTGAAAACTTTGTAAAAACGGCACACAACCATGCGCGCAAGTTTGGCTATGGGCGACGACGTCAAAAACTCCGCACCCGAGGCCTCAAATTCAAAAACTGTCTCGACACAATTAATTCTATGGCCAATTCAGATGGAAATGCAAACCCGAGAGGCAATCTGAAAACTTTGTAAAAACGGCGCACAAGCGTGCGCGCAATTTGGCTATGGGCGACGACGTCAAAAACTCCGCACCCGAGGCCTCAAATTCAAAAAATTTCTCGACACAATTGATTCTATGGCCAATTCAGCTGGAAATGCAAACCCAAGAGGCAATCTGAAAACTTTGTAAAAACGGCGCATAAGTGTGCGCGCAATTTGGCTATGGGCGACGACGTCAAAAACTCCGCACCCGAGGCCCCAAATTCAAAAACCGTCTCGACAGAATTGATTCTATGGCCAATTTAGTGAGGGATGCAAACCTGGGAGGCAATCTGAAAACTTTGTAAAAACAGCACACAACCATGCGCGCAAGTTTGGCTATGGGCGACGACGTCAAAAACTCCGCACCCGAGGCCTCAAATATAAAAACCGTCTCGACACAATTGATTCTATGGCCAATTCAGATGGAAATGCAAACCCGAGAGGCAATCTGAAAACTTTGTAAAAACGGCGCACAAGCGTGCGCGCAATTTGGCTATGGGCGACGACGTCAAAAACTCCACACCCGAGGCCTCAAATTCAAAAAAATTCTCGACACAATTGATTCTATGGCCAATTCAGCTGGAAATGCAAATCCAAGAGGCAATCTGAAAACTTTGTAAAAACGGCGCACAAGTGTGCGCGCAATTTGGCTATGGGCGACGACGTCAAAAACTCCGCACCCGAGGCCTCAAATTTAAAAACCGTCTCGACACAATTGATTCTATGGCCAATTTAGTGAGGGGTGCAAACCTGGGAGGCAATCTGAAAACTTTGTAAAAGCAGCACACAACCATGCGCGCAAGTTTGGCTATGGGCGACGACGTCAAAAAATCCGCACCCGAGGCCTCAAATTCAAAAACCGTCTCGACACAATTGATTCTATGGCCAATTCAGTGAGGGATGCAAACCTGGGAGGCAATTTTAAAACTTTGTAAAAACGGCACACAACCATGCGCGCAAGTTTGGCTTTGGGCGACGACGTAAAAAACTCCGCACCCGAGGCCTCAAATTCAAAAACTTTCTCGACACAATTGATTTTATGGCCAATTCAGCTGGAGATGCAAACCCGAAAGGCAATCTAAAAACTTTGTCAAAACGGTGCACAAGCGTGCGCGCAATTTGGCTATAGGCGACGACGTCAAAAACTCCGCACCCAAGGCCTCAAATTCAAAAATTTTCTCGACAAAATTGATTCTATGGCCAATTCAGCTGGAGATGCAAACCCGAGAGGCAATCTGAAAACTTTGTAAAAACGGCGCACAAGTGTGCGCGCAATTTGGCTATGGGCTACGACGTCAAAAACTCCGCACCCGAGGCCTCAAATTCAAAAATTTCTCGACACAATTGATTCTATGGCCAATTTAGCTAGAAGTGCAAACCCGGGAGGCAATCTGAAAACTTTGTAAAAACGGCGCACAAGTGTGCGCGCAATTTGGCAATGGGCGACGACGTCAAAAACTCCGCACCCGAGGCCTCAAATTCAAAAACCGTCTCGACACAATTGATTCTATGGCCAATTCAGTGGGGGATGCAAACCTGGGAGGCAATCTGAAAACTTTGTAAAAACGGCACACAACCATGCGCGCAAGTTTGGCTATGGGCGACGACGTCAAAAACTCCGCACCCGAGGCCTCAAATTCAAAAAAATTCTCGACACAATTGATTCTATGGCCAATTCAGCTAGAAGTGCAAACCCGAGAGGCAATCTGAAAACTTTGTAAAAACGACGCACAAGTGTGCGCGCAATTTGGCTATGGGCGACGACGTCAAAAACTCCGCACCCGAGGCCTCAAATTCAAAAACCGTATCGACACAATTGATTCTATGGCCAATTCAGTGAGGGATGCAAACCTGGGAGGTAATCTTAAAACTTTGTAAAAACGGCACACAACCATGCGCGCAAGTTTGGCTATGGGCGACGACTTAAAAAACTCCGCACCCGAGGCCTCAAATTCAAAAACTGTCTCGACACAATTGATTCTATGGCCAATTCAGTGGGGGATGCAAACCTGGGAGGTAATCTGAAAACTTTGTAAAAACGGCACACAACCATGCGCGCAAGTTTGGCTATGGGCGACGACGTTAAAAACTCCGCACCCGAGGCCTCAAATTCAAAAACTGTCTCGACACAATTAATTCTATGGCCAATTCAGATGGAAATGCAAACCCGAGAGGCAATCTGAAAACTTTGTAAAAACGGCGCACAAGCGTGCGCGCAATTTGGCTATGGGCGACGACGTCAAAAACTCCGCACCCGAGGCCTCAAATTCAAAAAATTTCTCGACACAATTGATTCTATGGCCAATTCAGCTGGAAATGCAAACCCAAGAGGCAATCTGAAAACTTTGTAAAAACGGCGCACAAGTGTGCGCGCAATTTGGCTATGGGCGACGACGTCAAAAACTCCGCACCCGAGGCCCCAAATTCAAAAACCGTCTCGACAGAATTGATTCTATGGCCAATTTAGTGAGGGATGCAAACCTGGGAGGCAATCTGAAAACTTTGTAAAAACAGCACACAACCATGCGCGCAAGTTTGGCTATGGGCGACGACGTCAAAAACTCCGCACCCGAGGCCTCAAATATAAAAACCGTCTCGACACAATTGATTCTATGGCCAATTCAGATGGAAATGCAAACCCGAGAGGCAATCTGAAAACTTTGTAAAAACGGCGCACAAGCGTGCGCGCAATTTGGCTATGGGCGACGACGTCAAAAACTCCACACCCTAGGCCTCAAATTCAAAAAATTTCTCGACACAATTGATTCTATGGCCAATTCAGCTGGAAATGCAAATCCAAGAGGCAATCTGAAAACTTTGTAAAAACGGCGCACAAGTGTGCGCGCAATTTGGCTATGGGCGACGACGTCAAAAACTCCGCACCCGAGGCCTCAAATTTAAAAACCGTCTCGACACAATTGATTCTATGGCCAATTTAGTGAGGGGTGCAAACCTGGGAGGCAATCTGAAAACTTTGTAAAAACAGCACACAACCATGCGCGCAAGTTTGGCTATGGGCGACGACGTCAAAAAATCCACACCCGAGGCCTCAAATTCAAAAACCGTCTCGACACAATTGATTCTATGGCCAATTCAGTGAGGGATGCAAACCTGGGAGGCAATTTTAAAACTTTGTAAAAACGGCACACAACCATGCGCGCAAGTTTGGCTTTGGGCGACGACGTAAAAAACTCCGCACCCGAGGCCTCAAATTCAAAAACTTTCTCGACACAATTGATTTTATGGCCAATTCAGCTGGAAATGCAAACCCGAAAGGCAATCTAAAAACTTTGTCAAAACGGTGCACAAGCGTGCGCGCAATTTGGCTATAGGCGACGACGTCAAAAACTCCGCACCCGAGGCCTCAAATTCAAAAATTTTCTCGACAAAATTGATTCTATGGCCAATTCAGCTGGAGATGCAAACCCGAGAGGCAATCTGAAAACTTTGTAAAAACGGCGCACAAGTGTGCGCGCAATTTGGCTATGGGCTACGACGTCAAAAACTCCGCACCCGAGGCCTCAAATTCAAAAATTTCTCGACACAATTGATTCTATGGCCAATTTAGCTAGAAGTGCAAACCCGGGAGGCAATCTGAAAACTTTGTAAAAACGGCGCACAAGTGTGCGCGCAATTTGGCAATGGGCGACGACGTCAAAAACTCCGCACCCGAGGCCTCAAATTCAAAAACCGTCTCGACACAATTGATTCTATGGCCAATTCAGTGGGGGATGCAAACCTGGGAGGCAATCTGAAAACTTTGTAAAAACGGCACACAACCATGCGCGCAAGTTTGGCTATGGGCGACGACGTCAAAAACTCCGCACCCGAGGCCTCAAATTCAAAAAAATTCTCGACACAATTGATTCTATGGCCAATTCAGCTAGAAGTGCAAACCCGAGAGGCAATCTGAAAACTTTGTAAAAACGACGCACAAGTGTGCGCGCAATTTGGTTATGGGCGACGACGTCAAAAACTCCGCACCCGAGGCCTCAAATTCAAAAACCGTCTCGACACAATTGATTCTATGGCCAATTCAGTGAGGGATGCAAACCTGGGAGGTAATCTTAAAACTTTGTAAAAACGGCACACAACCATGCGCGCAAGTTTGGCTATGGGCGACGACTTAAAAAACTCCGCACCCGAGGCCTCAAATTCAAAAACTGTCTCGACACAATTGATTCTATGGCCAATTCAGTGGGGGATGCAAACCTGGGAGGTAATCTGAAAACTTTGTAAAAACGGCACACAACCATGCGCGCAAGTTTGGCTATGGGCGACGACGTCAAAAACTCCGCACCCGAGGCCTCAAATTCAAAAACTGTCTCGACACAATTAATTCTATGGCCAATTCAGATGGACATGCAAACCCGAGAGGCAATCTGAAAACTTTGTAAAAACGGCGCACAAGCGTGCGCGCAATTTGGCTATGGGCGACGACGTCAAAAACTCCGCACCCGAGGCCTCAAATTCAAAAACCGTCTCGACACAATTGATTCTATGGCCAATTCAGTGGGGGATGCAAACCTGGGAGGCAATCTGAAAACTTTGTAAAAACGGCACACAACCATGCGCGCAAGTTTGGCTATGGGCGACGACGTCAAAAACTCCGCACCCGAGGCCTCAAATTCAAAAAAATTCTCGACACAATTGATTCTATGGCCAATTCAGCTAGAAGTGCAAACCCGAGAGGCAATCTGAAAACTTTGTAAAAACGACGCACAAGTGTGCGCGCAATTTGGCTATGGGCGACGACGTCAAAAACTCCGCACCCGAGGCCTCAAATTCAAAAACCGTCTCGACACAATTGATTCTATGGCCAATTCAGTGAGGGATGCAAACCTGGGAGGTAATCTTAAAACTTTGTAAAAACGGCACACAACCATGCGCGCAAGTTTGGCTATGGGCGACGACTTAAAAAACTCCGCACCCGAGGCCTCAAATTCAAAAACTGTCTCGACACAATTGATTCTATGGCCAATTCAGTGGGGGATGCAAACCTGGGAGGTAATCTGAAAACTTTGTAAAAACGGCACACAACCATGCGCGCAAGTTTGGCTATGGGCGACGACGTCAAAAACTCCGCACCCGAGGCCTCAAATTCAAAAACTGTCTCGACACAATTAATTCTATGGCCAATTCAGATGGAAATGCAAACCCGAGAGGCAATCTGAAAACTTTGTAAAAACGGCGCACAAGCGTGCGCGCAATTTGGCTATGGGCGACGACGTCAAAAACTCCGCACCCGAGGCCTCAAATTCAAAAACCGTCTCGACACAATTGATTCTATGGCCAATTCAGTGGGGGATGCAAACCTGGGAGGCAATCTGAAAACTTTGTAAAAACGGCACACAACCATGCGCGCAAGTTTGGCTATGGGCGACGACGTCAAAAACTTCGCACCCGAGGCCTCAAATTCAAAAAAATTCTCGACACAATTGATTCTATGGCCAATTCAGCTAGAAGTGCAAACCCGAGAGGCAATCTGAAAACTTTGTAAAAACGACGCACAAGTGTGCGCGCAATTTGGCTATGGGCGACGACGTCAAAAACTCCGCACCCGAGGCTCAAATTCAAAAACCGTCTCAACACAATTGATTCTATGGCCAATTCAGTGAGGGATGCAAACCTGGGAGGTAATCTTAAAACTTTGTAAAAACGGCACACAACCATGCGCGCAAGTTTGGCTATGGGCGACGACTTAAAAAACTCCGCACCCTTGGCCTCAAATTCAAAAACTGTCTCGACACAATTGATTCTATGGCCAATTCAGTGGGGGATGCAAACCTGGGAGGTAATCTGAAAACTTTGTAAAAACGGCACACAACCATGCGCGCAAGTTTGGCTATGGGCGACGACGTCAAAAACTCCGCACCCGAGGCCTCAAATTCAAAAAATTTCTCGACACAATTGATTCTATGGCCAATTCAGCTGGAAATGCAAACCCAAGAGGCAATCTGAAAACTTTGTAAAAACGGCGCACAAGTGTGCGCGCAATTTGGCTATGGGCGACGACGTCAAAAACTCCGCACCCGAGGCCCCAAATTCAAAAACCGTCTCGACACAATTGATTCTATGGCCAATTTAGTGCGGGATGCAAACCTGGGAGGCAATCTGAAAACTTTGTAAAAACAGCACACAACCATGCGCGCAAGTTTGGCTATGGGCGACGACGTCAAAAACTCCGCACCCGAGGCCTCAAATATAAAAACCGTCTCGACACAATTGATTCTATGGCCAATTCAGATGGAGATGCAAACCCGAGAGGCAATCTGAAAACTTTGTAAAAACGGCGCACAAGCGTGCGCGCAATTTGGCTATGGGCGACGACGTCAAAAACTCCGCACCCGAGGCCTCAAATTCAAAAAATTTCTCGACACAATTGATTCTATGGCCAATTCAGCTGGAAATGCAAACCCAAGAGGCAATCTGAAAACTTTGTAAAAACGGCGCACAAGTGTGCGCGCAATTTGGCTATGGGCGACGACGTCAAAAACTCCGCACCCGAGGCCCCAAATTCAAAAACCGTCTCGACACAATTGATTCTATGGCCAATTTAGTGAGGGATGCAAACCTGGGAGGCAATCTGAAAACTTTGTAAAAACAGCACACAACCATGCGCGCAAGTTTGGCTATGGGCGACGACGTCATAAACTCCGCACCCGAGGCCTCAAATATAAAAACCGTCTCGACACAATTGATTCTATGGCCAATTCAGATGGAAGTGCAAACCCGAGAGGCAATCTGAAAACTTTGTAAAAACGGCGCACAAGCGTGCGCGCAATTTGGCTATGGGCGACGACGTCAAAAACTCCACACCCGAGGCCTCAAATTCAAAAAATTTCTCGACACAATTGATTCTATGGCCAATTCAGCTGGAAATGCAAATCCAAGAGGCAATCTGAAAACTTTGTAAAAACGGCGCACAAGTGTGCGCGCAATTTGGCTATGGGCGACGACGTCAAAAACTCCGCACCCGAGGCCTCAAATTTAAAAACCGTCTCGACACAATTGATTCTATGGCCAATTTAGTGAGGGGTGCAAACCTGGGAGGCAATCTGAAAACTTTGTAAAAACAGCACACAACCATGCGCGCAAGTTTGGCTATGGGCGACGACGTCAAAAACTTCGCACCCGAGGCCTCAAATTCAAAAAAATTCTCGACACAATTGATTCTATGGCCAATTCAGCTAGAAGTGCAAACCCGAGAGGCAATCTGAAAACTTTGTAAAAACGACGCACAAGTGTGCGCGCAATTTGGCTATGGGCGACGACGTCAAAAACTCCGCACCCGAGGCTCAAATTCAAAAACCGTCTCAACACAATTGATTCTATGGCCAATTCAGTGAGGGATGCAAACCTGGGAGGTAATCTTAAAACTTTGTAAAAACGGCACACAACCATGCGCGCAAGTTTGGCTATGGGCGACGACTTAAAAAACTCCGCACCCTTGGCCTCAAATTCAAAAACTGTCTCGACACAATTGATTCTATGGCCAATTCAGTGGGGGATGCAAACCTGGGAGGTAATCTGAAAACTTTGTAAAAACGGCACACAACCATGCGCGCAAGTTTGGCTCTGGGCGACGACTTAAAAAACTCCGCACCCTTGGCCTCAAATTCAAAAACTGTCTCGACACAATTGATTCTATGGCCAATTCAGCTGGAAATGCAAACCCAAGAGGCAATCTGAAAACTTTGTAAAAACGGCGCACAAGTGTGCGCGCAATTTGGCTATGGGCGACGACGTCAAAAACTCCGCACCCGAGGCCCCAAATTCAAAAACCGTCTCGACACAATTGATTCTATGGCCAATTCAGTGAGGGATGCAAACCTGGGAGGCAATCTGAAAACTTTGTAAAAACGGCACACAACCATGCGCGCAAGTTTGGCTATGGGCGACGACGTCAAAAACTTCGCACCCGAGGCCTCAAATTCAAAAAAATTCTCGACACAATTGATTCTATGGCCAATTCAGCTAGAAGTGCAAACCCGAGAGGCAATCTGAAAACTTTGTAAAAACGACGCACAAGTGTGCGCGCAATTTGGCTATGGGCGACGACGTCAAAAACTCCGCACCCGAGGCTCAAATTCAAAAACCGTCTCAACACAATTGATTCTATGGCCAATTCAGTGAGGGATGCAAACCTGGGAGGTAATCTTAAAACTTTGTAAAAACGGCACACAACCATGCGCGCAAGTTTGGCTATGGGCGACGACTTAAAAAACTCCGCACCCTTGGCCTCAAATTCAAAAACTGTCTCGACACAATTGATTCTATGGCCAATTCAGTGGGGGATGCAAACCTGGGAGGTAATCTGAAAACTTTGTAAAAACGGCACACAACCATGCGCGCAAGTTTGGCTATGGGCGACGACGTCAAAAACTCCGCACCCGAGGCCTCAAATTCAAAAAATTTCTCGACACAATTGATTCTATGGCCAATTCAGCTGGAAATGCAAACCCAAGAGGCAATCTGAAAACTTTGTAAAAACGGCGCACAAGTGTGCGCGCAATTTGGCTATGGGCGACGACGTCAAAAACTCCGCACCCGAGGCCCCAAATTCAAAAACCGTCTCGACACAATTGATTCTATGGCCAATTTAGTGAGGGATGCAAACCTGGGAGGCAATCTGAAAACTTTGTAAAAACAGCACACAACCATGCGCGCAAGTTTGGCTATGGGCGACGACGTCAAAAACTCCGCACCCGAGGCCTCAAATTCAAAAAATTTCTCGACACAATTGATTCTATGGCCAATTCAGCTGGAAATGCAAACCCAAGAGGCAATCTGAAAACTTTGTAAAAACGGCGCACAAGTGTGCGCGCAATTTGGCTATGGGCGACGACGTCAAAAACTCCGCACCCGAGGCCCCAAATTCAAAAACCGTCTCGACACAATTGATTCTATGGCCAATTTAGTGAGGGATGCAAACCTGGGAGGCAATCTGAAAACTTTGTAAAAACAGCACACAACCATGCGCGCAAGTTTGGCTATGGGCGACGACGTCATAAACTCCGCACCCGAGGCCTCAAATATAAAAACCGTCTCGACACAATTGATTCTATGGCCAATTCAGATGGAAGTGCAAACCCGAGAGGCAATCTGAAAACTTTGTAAAAACGGCGCACAAGCGTGCGCGCAATTTGGCTATGGGCGACGACGTCAAAAACTCCACACCCGAGGCCTCAAATTCAAAAAATTTCTCGACACAATTGATTCTATGGCCAATTCAGCTGGAAATGCAAATCCAAGAGGCAATCTGAAAACTTTGTAAAAACGGCGCACAAGTGTGCGCGCAATTTGGCTATGGGCGACGACGTCAAAAACTCCGCACCCGAGGCCTCAAATTTAAAAACCGTCTCGACACAATTGATTCTATGGCCAATTTAGTGAGGGGTGCAAACCTGGGAGGCAATCTGAAAACTTTGTAAAAACAGCACACAACCATGCGCGCAAGTTTGGCTATGGGCGACGACGTCAAAAACTTCGCACCCGAGGCCTCAAATTCAAAAAAATTCTCGACACAATTGATTCTATGGCCAATTCAGCTAGAAGTGCAAACCCGAGAGGCAATCTGAAAACTTTGTAAAAACGACGCACAAGTGTGCGCGCAATTTGGCTATGGGCGACGACGTCAAAAACTCCGCACCCGAGGCTCAAATTCAAAAACCGTCTCAACACAATTGATTCTATGGCCAATTCAGTGAGGGATGCAAACCTGGGAGGTAATCTTAAAACTTTGTAAAAACGGCACACAACCATGCGCGCAAGTTTGGCTATGGGCGACGACTTAAAAAACTCCGCACCCTTGGCCTCAAATTCAAAAACTGTCTCGACACAATTGATTCTATGGCCAATTCAGTGGGGGATGCAAACCTGGGAGGTAATCTGAAAACTTTGTAAAAACGGCACACAACCATGCGCGCAAGTTTGGCTATGGGCGACGACGTCAAAAACTCCGCACCCGAGGCCTCAAATTCAAAAAATTTCTCGACACAATTGATTCTATGGCCAATTCAGCTGGAAATGCAAACCCAAGAGGCAATCTGAAAACTTTGTAAAAACGGCGCACAAGTGTGCGCGCAATTTGGCTATGGGCGACGACGTCAAAAACTCCGCACCCGAGGCCCCAAATTCAAAAACCGTCTCGACACAATTGATTCTATGGCCAATTTAGTGAGGGATGCAAACCTGGGAGGCAATCTGAAAACTTTGTAAAAACAGCACACAACCATGCGCGCAAGTTTGGCTATGGGCGACGACGTCAAAAACTCCGCACCCGAGGCCTCAAATATAAAAACCGTCTCGACACAATTGATTCTATGGCCAATTCAGATGGAGATGCAAACCCGAGAGGCAATCTGAAAACTTTGTAAAAACGGCGCACAAGCGTGCGCGCAATTTGGCTATGGGCGACGACGTCAAAAACTCCGCACCCGAGGCCTCAAATTCAAAAAATTTCTCGACACAATTGATTCTATGGCCAATTCAGCTGGAAATGCAAACCCAAGAGGCAATCTGAAAACTTTGTAAAAACGGCGCACAAGTGTGCGCGCAATTTGGCTATGGGCGACGACGTCAAAAACTCCGCCCCCGAGGCCCCAAATTCAAAAACCGTCTCGACACAATTGATTCTATGGCCAATTTAGTGAGGGATGCAAACCTGGGAGGCAATCTGAAAACTTTGTAAAAACAGCACACAACCATGCGCGCAAGTTTGGCTATGGGCGACGACGTCATAAACTCCGCACCCGAGGCCTCAAATATAAAAACCGTCTCGACACAATTGATTCTATGGCCAATTCAGATGGAAGTGCAAACCCGAGAGGCAATCTGAAAACTTTGTAAAAACGGCGCACAAGCGTGCGCGCAATTTGGCTATGGGCGACGACGTCAAAAACTCCACACCCGAGGCCTCAAATTCAAAAAATTTCTCGACACAATTGATTCTATGGCCAATTCAGCTGGAAATGCAAATCCAAGAGGCAATCTGAAAACTTTGTAAAAACGGCGCACAAGTGTGCGCGCAATTTGGCTATGGGCGACGACGTCAAAAACTCCGCACCCGAGGCCTCAAATTTAAAAACCGTCTCGACACAATTGATTCTATGGCCAATTTAGTGAGGGGTGCAAACCTGGGAGGCAATCTGAAAACTTTGTAAAAACAGCACACAACCATGCGCGCAAGTTTGGCTATGGGCGACGACGTCAAAAAATCCGCACCCGAGGCCTCAAATTCAAAAACCGTCTCGACACAATTGATTCTATGGCCAATTCAGTGAGGGATGCAAACCTGGGAGGCAATTTTAAAACTTTGTAAAAACGGCACACAACCATGCGCGCAAGTTTGGCTTTGGGCGACGACGTAAAAAACTCCGCACCCGAGGCCTCAAATTCAAAAACTTTCTCGACACAATTGATTTTATGGCCAATTCAGCTGGAAATGCAAACCCGAAAGGCAATCTAAAAACTTTGTCAAAACGGTGCACAAGCGTGCGCGCAATTTGGCTATAGGCGACGACGTCAAAAACTCCGCACCCGAGGCCTCAAATTCAAAAATTTTCTCGACAAAATTGATTCTATGGCCAATTCAACTGGAGATGCAAACCCGAGAGGCAATCTGAAAACTTTGTAAAAACGGCGCACAAGTGTGCGCGCAATTTGGCTATGGGCTACAATGTCAAAAACTCCGCACCCGAGGCCTCAAATTCAAAAATTTCTCGACACAATTGATTCTATGGCCAATTTAGCTAGAAGTGCAAACCCGGGAGGCAATCTGAAAACTTTGTAAAAACGGCGCACAAGTGTGCGCGCAATTTGGCAATGGGCGACGACGTCAAAAACTCCGCACCCGAGGCCTCAAATTCAAAAACCGTCTCGACACAATTGATTCTATGGCCAATTCAGTGGGGGATGCAAACCTGGGAGGCAATCTGAAAACTTTGTAAAAACGGCACACAACCATGCGCGCAAGTTTGGCTATGGGCGACGACGTCAAAAACTCCGCACCCGAGGCCTCAAATTCAAAAAAATTCTCGACACAATTGATTCTATGGCCAATTCAGCTAGAAGTGCAAACCCGAGAGGCAATCTGAAAACTTTGTAAAAACGACGCACAAGTGTGCGCGCAATTTGGCTATGGGCGACGACGTCAAAAACTCCGCACCCGAGGCCTCAAATTCAAAAACCGTCTCGACACAATTGATTCTATGGCCAATTCAGTGAGGGATGCAAACCTGGGAGGTAATCTTAAAACTTTGTAAAAAAGGCACACAACCATGCGCGCAAGTTTGGCTATGGGCGACGACTTAAAAAACTCCGCACCCGAGGCCTCAAATTCAAAAACTGTCTCGACACAATTGATTCTATGGCCAATTCAGTGGGGGATGCAAACCTGGGAGGTAATCTGAAAACTTTGTAAAAACGGCACACAACCATGCGCGCAAGTTTGGCTATGGGCGACGACGTCAAAAACTCCGCACCCGAGGCCTCAAATTCAAAAAAATTCTCGACACAATTGATTCTATGGCCAATTCAGCTAGAAGTGCAAACCCGAGAGGCAATCTGAAAACTTTGTAAAAACGACGCACAAGTGTGCGCGAAATTTGGCTATGGGCGACGACGTCAAAAACTCCGCACCCGAGGCCTCAAATTCAAAAACCGTCTCGACACAATTGATTCTATGGCCAATTCAGTGAGGGATGCAAACCTGGGAGGTAATCTTAAAACTTTGTAAAAACGGCACACAACCATGCGCGCAAGTTTGGCTATGGGCGACGACTTAAAAAACTCCGCACCCGAGGCCTCAAATTCAAAAACTGTCTCGACACAATTGATTCTATGGCCAATTCAGTGGGGAATGCAAACCTGGGAGGTAATCTGAAAACTTTGTAAAAACGGCACACAACCATGCGCGCAAGTTTGGCTATGGGCGACGACGTCAAAAACTCCGCACCCGAGGCCTCAAATTCAAAAACTGTCTCGATACAATTAATTCTATGGCCAATTCAGATGGAAATGCAAACCCGAGAGGCAATCTGAAAACTTTGTAAAAACGGCGCACAAGCGTGCGCGCAATTTGGCTATGGGCGACGACGTCAAAAACTCCGCACCCGAGGCCTCAAATTCAAAAACCGTCTCGACACAATTGATTCTATGGCCAATTCAGTGGGGGATGCAAACCTGGGAGGCAATCTGAAAACTTTGTAAAAACGGCACACAACCATGCGCGCAAGTTTGGCTATGGGCGACGACGTCAAAAACTCCGCACCCGAGGCCTCAAATTCAAAAAAATTCTCGACACAATTGATTCTATGGCCAATTCAGCTAGAAGTGCAAACCCGAGAGGCAATCTGAAAACTTTGTAAAAACGACGCACAAGTGTGCGCGCAATTTGGCTATGGGCGACGACGTCAAAAACTCCGCACCTGAGGCCTCAAATTCAAAAACCGTCTCGACACAATTGATTCTATGGCCAATTCAGTGAGGGATGCAAACCTGGGAGGTAATCTTAAAACTTTGTAAAAACGGCACACAACCATGCGCGCAAGTTTGGCTATGGGCGACGACTTAAAAAACTCCGCACCCGAGGCCTCAAATTCAAAAACTGTCTCGACACAATTGATTCTATGGCCAATTCAGTGGGGGATGCAAACCTGGGAGGTAATCTGAAAACTTTGTAAAAACGGCACACAACCATGCGCGCAAGTTTGGCTATGGGCGACGACGTCAAAAACTCCGCACCCGAGGCCTCAAATTCAAAAACTGTCTCGACACAATTAATTCTATGGCCAATTCAGATGGAAATGCAAACCCGAGAGGCAATCTGAAAACTTTGTAAAAACGGCGCACAAGCGTGCGCGCAATTTGGCTATGGGCGACGACGTCAAAAACTCCGCACCCGAGGCCTCAAATTCAAAAACCGTCTCGACACAATTGATTCTATAGCCAATTCAGTGGGGGATGCAAACCTGGGAGGCAATCTGAAAACTTTGTAAAAACGGCACACAACCATGCGCGCAAGTTTGGCTATGGGCGACGACGTCAAAAACTCCGCACCCGAGGCCTCAAATTCAAAAAAATTCTCGACACAATTGATTCTATGGCCAATTCAGCTAGAAGTGCAAACCCGAGAGGCAATCTGAAAACTTTGTAAAAACGACGCACAAGTGTGCGCGCAATTTGGCTATGGGCGACGACGTCAAAAACTCCGCACCCGAGGCCTCAAATTCAAAAACCGTCTCGACACAATTGATTCTATGGCCAATTCAGTGAGGGATGCAAACCTGGGAGGTAATCTTAAAACTTTGTAAAAACGGCACACAACCATGCGCGCAAGTTTGGCTATGGGCGACGACTTAAAAAACTCCGCACCCTTGGCCTCAAATTCAAAAACTGTCTCGACACAATTGATTCTATGGCCAATTCAGTGGGGGATGCAAACCTGGGAGGTAATCTGAAAACTTTGTAAAAACGGCACACAACCATGCGCGCAAGTTTGGCTATGGGCGACGACGTCAAAAACTCCGCACCCGAGGCCTCAAATTCAAAAATTTTCTCGACACAATTGATTCTATGGCCAATTCAGCTGGAAATGCAAACCCAAGAGGCAATCTGAAAACTTTGTAAAAACGGCGCACAAGTGTGCGCGCAATTTGGCTATGGGCGACGACGTCAAAAACTCCGCACCCGAGGCCCCAAATTCAAAAACCGTCTCGACACAATTGATTCTATGGCCAATTTAGTGAGGGATGCAAACCTGGGAGGCAATCTGAAAACTTTGTAAAAACAGCACACAACCATGCGCGCAAGTTTGGCTATGGGCGATGACGTCAAAAACTCCGCACCCGAGGCCTCAAATATAAAAACCGTCTCGACACAATTGATTCTATGGCCAATTCAGATGGAAATGCAAACCCGAGAGGCAATCTGAAAACTTTGTAAAAACGGCGCACAAGCGTGCGCGCAATTTGCCTATGGGCGACGACGTCAAAAACTCCGCACCCGAGGCCTCAAATTCAAAAAATTTCTCGACACAATTGATTCTATGGCCAATTCAGCTGGAAATGCAAACCCAAGAGGCAATCTGAAAACTTTGTAAAAACGGCGCACAAGTGTGCGCGCAATTTGGCTATGGGCGACGACGTCAAAAACTCCGCACCCGAGGCCTCAAATTTAAAAACCGTCTCGACACAATTGATTCTATGGCCAATTCAGATGGACATGCAAACCCGAGAGGCAATCTGAAAACTTTGTAAAAACGGCGCACAAGCGTGCGCGCAATTTGGCTATGGGCGACGACGTCAAAAACTCCCCAACCAAGGCCTCAAATTCAAAAAATTTCTCGACACAATTGATTCTATGGCCAATTCAGCTGGAAATGCAAACCCAAGAGGCAATCTGAAAACTTTGTAAAAACGGCGCACAAGTGTGCGCGCAATTTGGCTATGGGCGACGACGTCAAAAACTCCGCACCCGAGGCCTCAAATTCAAAAACCGTCTCGACACAATTGATTCTATGGCCAATTCAGTGAGGGATGCAAACCTGGGAGGTAATCTTAAAACTTTGTAAAAATGGCACACAACCATGCGCGCAAGTTTGGCTATGGGCGACGACTTAAAAAACTCCGCACCCGAGGCCTCAAATTCAAAAACCGTCTCGACACAATTGATTCTATGGCCAATTCAGTGGGGGATGCAAACCTGGGAGGCAATCTGAAAACTTTGTAAAAACGGCACACAACCATGCGCGCAAGTTTGGCTATGGGCGACGACGTCAAAAACTCCGCACCCGAGGCCTCAAATTCAAAAACTGTCTCGACACAATTAATTCTATGGCCAATTCAGATAGGAATGCAAACCCGAGAGGCAATCTGAAAACTTTGTAAAAACGGCGCACAAGCGTGCTAGCAATTTGGCTATGGGCGACGACGTCAAAAACTCCGCACCCGAGGCCTCAAATTCAAAAACCGTCTCGACACAATTGATTCTATGGCCAATTCAGTGGGGGATGCAAACCTGGGAGGCAATCTGAAAACTTTGTAAAAATGGCACACAACCATGCGCGCAAGTTTGGCTATGGGCGACGACGTCAAAAACTCCGCACCCGAGGCCTCAAATTCAAAAAAATTCTCGACACAATTGATTCTATGGCCAATTCAGCTAGAAGTGCAAACCCGAGAGGCAATCTGAAAACTTTGTAAAAACGACGCACAAGTGTGCGCGCAAGTTTGGCTATGGGCGATAACGTCAAAAACTCCGCACCCGAGGCCTCAAATATAAAAACCGTCTCGATACAATTGATTCTATGGCCAATTCAGATGGAAATGCAAACCCGAGAGGGAATCTGAAAACTTTGTAAAAACGGCGCACAAGCGTGCGCACAATTTGGCTATGGGCGACGACGTCAAAAACTCCGCACCCGAGGCCTCAAATTCAAAAATTTTCTCGACACAATTGATTCTATGGCCAATTCAGCTGGAAATGCAAACCCAAGAGGCAATCTGAAAACTTTGTAAAAACGGCGCACAAGTGTGCACGCAATTTGGCTATGGGCGACGACGTCAAAAACTCCGCACCCGAGGCCTCAAATTTAAAAACCGTCTCGACACAATTGATTCTATGGCCAATTTAGTGAGGGATGCAAACCTGGGAGGCAATCTGAAAACTTTGTAAAAACAGCACACAACCATGCGCGCAAGTTTGGCTATGGGCGACGACGTCAAAAAATCCGCACCCGAGCCTCAAATTCAAAAACGGTCTCAACACAATTGATTCTATGGCCAATTCAGTGAGGGATGCAAACCTGGGAGGCAATCTGAAAACTTTGTAAAAACGGCACACAACCATGCGCGCAAGTTTGGCTATGGGCGACGACGTCAAAAACTCCGCACCCGAGGCCTCAAATTCAAAAACCGTCTAGACACAATTGATTCTATGGCCAATTCAGTGAGGGATGCAAACCTGGGAGGCAATCTGAAAACTTTGTAAAAACGGCACACAACCATGCGCGCAAGTTTGGCTTTGGGCGACGACGTCAAAAACTCCGCACCCGAGGCCTCAAATTCAAAAACTTTCTCGACACAATTGATTCTATGGCCAATTTAGATGGAATTGCAAACCCGAGAGGCAATCTGAAAACTTTGTAAAAACGGCGCACAAGCGTGCGCGCAAGTTTGGCTATGGGCGACGACGTCAAAAACTCCGCACCCGAGGCCTCAAATTCAAAAACCGTCTCGACACAATTGATTATATGGCCAATTCAGTGAGGGATGCAAACCTGGGAGGTAATCTTAAAACTTTGTAAAAAGGGCACACAACCATGCGCGCAAGTTTGGCTATGGGCGACGACTTAAAAAACTCCGCACCCGAGGCCTCAAATTCATAAACGGTCTCAACACAATTGATTCTATGGCCAATTCAGTGAGGGATGCAAACCTGGGAGGCAATCTGAAAACTTTGTAAAAACGGCACACAACCATGCGCGCAAGTTTGGCTATGGGCGACGACGTCAAAAACTCCGCACCCGAGGCCTCAAATTCAAAAAAATTCTCGACACAATTGATTCTATGGCCAATTCAGCTAGAAGTGCAAACTCGAGAGGCAATCTGAAAACTTTGTAAAAACGACGCACAAGTGTGCGCGCAATTTGGCTATGGGCGACGACGTCAAAAACTCCGCACCCGAGGCCTCAAATTCAAAAACCGTCTCGACACAATTGATTCTATGGCCAATTCAGTGAGGGATGCAAACCTGGGAGGTAATCTTAAAACTTTGTAAAAACGGCACACAACCATGCGCGCAAGTTTGGCTATGGGCGACGACTTAAAAAACTCCGCACCCGAGGCCTCAAATTCAAAAACTGTCTCGACACAATTGATTCTATGGCCAATTCAGTGGGGGATGTAGCCAAATTGCGCGCACACTTGTGCGCCGTTTTTACAAAGTTTTCAGATTGCCTCTTGGGTTTGCATTTCCAGCTGAATTGGCCATAGAATCAATTGTGTCGAGAAAATTTTCGAATTTAAGGCCTCGGGTGCGGAGTTTTTGACGTCGTCGCCCATAGCCAAATTGCGCGCACGCTTGTGCGCCGTTTTTACAAAGTTTTCAGATTCCCTCTCAGGTTTGCATTTCCATCTGAATTGGCCATAGAATCAATTGTGTCGAGACGGTTTTTATATTTGAGGCCTCGGGTGCGGAGTTTTTGACGTCATCGCCCATAGCCAAACTTGCGCGCATGGTTGTGTGCCGTTTTTACAAAGTTTTCAGATTACCTCCCAGGTTTGCATCCCCCACTGAATTGGCCATAGAATCAATTGTGTCGAGACAGTTTTTGAATTTGAGGCCTCGGGTGCGGAGTTTTTTAAGTCGTCGCCCATAGCCAAACTTGCGCGCATGGTTGTGTGCCGTTTTTACAAAGTTTTAAGATTACCTCCCAGGTTTGCATCCCTCACTGAATTGGCCATAGAATCAATTGTGTCGAGACGGTTTTTGAATTTGAGGCCTCGGGTGCGGAGTTTTTGACGTCGTCGCCCATAGCCAAATTGCGCGCACACTTGTGCGTCGTTTTTACAAAGTTTTCATATTGCCTCTCGAGTTTGCACTTCTAGCTGAATTGGCCATAGAATCAATTGTGTCGAGAATTTTTTTGAATTTGAGGCCTCGGGTGCGGAGTTTTTGACGTCGTCGCCCATAGCCAAACTTGCGCGCATGGTTGTGTGCCGTTTTTATAAAGTTTTCAGATTGCCTCCCAGGTTTGCATCCCCCACTGAATTGGCCATAGAATCAATTGTGTCGAGACGGTTTTTGAATTTGAGGCCTCGGGTGCGGAGTTTTTTAAGTCGTCGCCCATAGCCAAACTTGCGCGCATGGTTGTGTGCCGTTTTTACAAAGTTTTAAGATTACCTCCCAGGTTTGCATCCCTCACTGAATTGGCCATATAATCAATTATGTCGAGACGGTTTTTGAATTTGAGGCCTCGGGTGCGGAGTTTTTGACGTCGTCGCCCATAGCCAAATTGCGCGCACACTTGTGCGCCGTTTTTACAAAGTTTTCAGATTGCCTCTTGGGTTTGCATTTCCAGCTGAATTGGCCATAGAATCAATTGTGTCGAGAAATTTTTTGAATTTGAGGCCTCGGGTGCGGAGTTTTTGACGTCGTCGCCCATAGCCAAATTGCGCGCACGCTTGTGCGCCGTTTTTACAAAGTTTTCAGATTGTCTCTCGGGTTTGCATTTCCATCTGAATTGGCCATAGAATCAATTGTGTCGAGACGGTTTTTATATTTGAGGCCTCGGGTGCGGAGTTTTTGACGTCAACGCCCATAGCCAAACTTGCGCGCATGGTTGTGTGCTGTTTTTACAAAGTTTTCAGATTGCCTCCCAGGTTTGCATCCCTCACTAAATTGGCCATAGAATCAATTGTGTCGAGACGGTTTTTGAATTTGAGGCCTCGGGTGCGGAGTTTTTGACGTCGTCGCCCATAGCCAAATTGCGCGCACGCTTGTGCGCCGTTTTTACAAAGTTTTCAGATTCCCTCTCGGGTTTGCATTTCCATCTGAATTTGCCATAGAATCAATTGTGTCGAGACGGTTTTTATATTTGAGGCCTCGGGTGCGGAGTTTTTGACGTCATCGCCCATAGCCAAACTTGCGCGCATGGTTGTGTGCCGTTTTTACAAAGTTTTCAGATTGCCTCCCAGGTTTGCATCCCTCACTGAATTGGGCATAGAATCAAGTGTGTTGAGACGGTTTTTGAATTTGAGGCCTCGGGTGCGGAGTTTTTGACGTCGTCGCCCATAGCCAAACTTGCGCGCATGGTTGTGTGCTGTTTTTACAAAGTTTTCAGATTGCCTCCCAGGTTTGCATCCCTCACTAAATTGGCCATAGAATCAATTGTGTCGAGACGGTTTTTAAATTTGAGGCCTCGGGTGCGGAGTTTTTGACGTCGTCGCCCATAGCCAAATTGCGCGCACACTTGTGCGCCGTTTTTACAAAGTTTTCAGATTGCCTCTCGGGTTTGCACTTCCAGTTGAATTGGCCATAGAATCAATTGTGTCGAGAAAATTTTTGAATTTGAGGCCTCGGGTGCGGTGTTTTTGACGTCGTCGCCCATAGCCAAATTGCGCGCACACTTGTGCGCCGTTTTTACAAAGTTTTCAGATTGCCTCTCGGGTTTTCATTTCCAGCTGAATTGGCCATAGAATCAATTGTGTCGAGAGGGTTTTTGAATTTGAGGCCTCGGGTGCGGAGTTTTTGACGTCGTCGCCCATAGCCAAATTGCGCGCACACTTGTGCGCCGTTTTTACAAAGTTTTCAGATTGCCTCTTGGGTTTGCACTTCTAGCTAAATTGGCCATAGAATCAATTGTGTCGAGAAATTTTTGAATTTGAGGCCTCGGGTGCGGAGTTTTTGACGTCGTCACCCATAGCCAAATTGCGCGCACACTTGTGCGCCGTTTTTACAAAGTTTTCAGATTGCCTCTCGGGTTTGCACTTCCAGTTGAATTGGCCATAGAATAAATTGTGTCGAGAAAATTTTTGAATTTGAGGCCTCGGGTGCGGTGTTTTTGACGTCGTCGCCCATAGCCAAATTGCGCGCACACTTGTGCGCCGTTTTTACAAAGTTTTCAGATTGCCTCTCGGGTTTTCATTCCCAGCTGAATTGGCCATAAAATCAATTGTGTCGAGACGGTTTTTGAATTTGAGGCCTCGGGTGCGGAGTTTTTGACATCGTCGCCCATAGCCAAATTGCGCGCACACTTGTGCGCCGTTTTTACAAAGTTTTCAGATTGCCTCTGGGGTTTGCAATTCCATCTGAATTGGCCATAGAATCAATTGTGTCGAGAAAGTTTTTGAATTTGAGGCCTCGGGTGCGGAGTTTTTGACGTCGTCGCCCAAAGCCAAACTTGCGCGCATGGTTGTGTGCCGTTTTTACAAAGTTTTCAGATTGCCTCCCAGGTTTGCATCCCTCACTGAATTGGCCATAGAATCAATTGTGTCGAGACGGTTTTTGAATTTGAGGCCTCGGGTGCAGAGTTTTTGACGTCGTCGCCCATAGCCAAACTTGCGCGCATGGTTGTGTGCCGTTTTTACAAAGTTTTCAGATTGCCTCCCAGGTTTGCATCCCTCACTGAATTGGCCATAGAATCAATTGTGTTGAGACCGTTTTTGAATTTGAGGCCTCGGGTGCGGATTTTTTGACGTCGTCGCCCATAGCCAAACTTGCGCGCATGGTTGTGTGTTGTTTTTACAAAGTTTTCAGATTGCCTCCCAGGTTTGCATCCCTCACTAAATTGGCCATAGAATCAATTGTGTCGAGACGGTTTTTAAATTTGAGGCCTCGGGTGCGGAGTTTTTGACGTCGTCGCCCATAGCCAAATTGCGCGCACACTTGTGCGCCGTTTTTACAAAGTTTTCAGATTGTCTCTCGGGTTTGCATTTCCATCTGAATTGGCCATAGAATCAATTGTGTCGAGACGGTTTTTATATTTGAGGCCTCGGGTGCGGAGTTTTTGACGTCAACGCCCATAGCCAAACTTGCGCGCATGGTTGTGTGCTGTTTTTACAAAGTTTTCAGATTGCCTCCCAGGTTTGCATCCCTCACTAAATTGGCCATAGAATCAATTGTGTCGAGACGGTTTTTGAATTTGAGGCCTCGGGTGCGGAGTTTTTGACGTCGTCGCCCATAGCCAAATTGCGCGCACGCTTGTGCGCCGTTTTTACAAAGTTTTCAGATTCCCTCTCGGGTTTGCATTTCCATCTGAATTTGCCATAGAATCAATTGTGTCGAGACGGTTTTTATATTTGAGGCCTCGGGTGCGGAGTTTTTGACGTCATCGCCCATAGCCAAACTTGCGCGCATGGTTGTGTGCCGTTTTTACAAAGGTTTCAGATTGCCTCCCAGGTTTGCATCCCTCACTGAATTGGGCATAGAATCAAGTGTGTTGAGACGGTTTTTGAATTTGAGGCCTCGGGTGCGGAGTTTTTGACGTCGTCGCCCATAGCCAAACTTGCGCGCATGGTTGTGTGCTGTTTTTACAAAGTTTTCAGATTGCCTCCCAGGTTTGCATCCCTCACTAAATTGGCCATAGAATCAATTGTGTCGAGACGGTTTTTAAATTTGAGGCCTCGGGTGCGGAGTTTTTGACGTCGTCGCCCATAGCCAAATTGCGCGCACACTTGTGCGCCGTTTTTACAAAGTTTTCAGATTGCCTCTCGGGTTTGCACTTCCAGTTGAATTGGCCATAGAATCAATTGTGTCGAGAGGGTTTTTGAATTTGAGGCCTCGGGTGCGGAGTTTTTGACGTCGTCGCCCATAGCCAAATTGCGCGCACACTTGTGCGCCGTTTTTACAAAGTTTTCAGATTGCCTCTTGGGTTTGCACTTCTAGCTAAATTGGCCATAGAATCAATTGTGTCGAGAAATTTTTGAATTTGAGGCCTCGGGTGCGGAGTTTTTGACGTCGTCACCCATAGCCAAATTGCGCGCACACTTGTGCGCCGTTTTTACAAAGTTTTCAGATTGCCTCTCGGGTTTGCACTTCCAGTTGAATTGGCCATAGAATAAATTGTGTCGAGAAAATTTTTGAATTTGAGGCCTCGGGTGCGGTGTTTTTGACGTCGTCGCCCATAGCCAAATTGCGCGCACACTTGTGCGCCGTTTTTACAAAGTTTTCAGATTGCCTCTCGGGTTTTCATTCCCAGCTGAATTGGCCATAAAATCAATTGTGTCGAGACGGTTTTTGAATTTGAGGCCTCGGGTGCGGAGTTTTTGACATCGTCGCCCATAGCCAAATTGCGCGCACACTTGTGCGCCGTTTTTACAAAGTTTTCAGATTGCCTCTGGGGTTTGCAATTCCATCTGAATTGGCCATAGAATCAATTGTGTCGAGAAAGTTTTTGAATTTGAGGCCTCGGGTGCGGAGTTTTTGACGTCGTCGCCCAAAGCCAAACTTGCGCGCATGGTTGTGTGCCGTTTTTACAAAGTTTTCAGATTGCCTCCCAGGTTTGCATCCCTCACTGAATTGGCCATAGAATCAATTGTGTCGAGACGGTTTTTGAATTTGAGGCCTCGGGTGCAGAGTTTTTGACGTCGTCGCCCATAGCCAAACTTGCGCGCATGGTTGTGTGCCGTTTTTACAAAGTTTTCAGATTGCCTCCCAGGTTTGCATCCCTCACTGAATTGGCCATAGAATCAATTGTGTTGAGACCGTTTTTGAATTTGAGGCCTCGGGTGCGGATTTTTTGACGTCGTCGCCCATAGCCAAACTTGCGCGCATGGTTGTGTGTTGTTTTTACAAAGTTTTCAGATTGCCTCCCAGGTTTGCATCCCTCACTAAATTGGCCATAGAATCAATTGTGTCGAGACGGTTTTTAAATTTGAGGCCTCGGGTGCGGAGTTTTTGACGTCGTCGCCCATAGCCAAATTGCGCGCACACTTGTGCGCCGTTTTTACAAAGTTTTCAGATTGCCTCTTGGGTTTGCATTTCCAGCTGAATTGGCCATAGAATCAATTGTGTCGAGAAAATTTTGAATTTGAGGCCTCGGGTGCGGAGTTTTTGACGTCGTCGCCCATAGCCAAATTGCGCGCACGCTTGTGCGCCGTTTTTACAAAGTTTTTAGATTCCCTCTCGGGTTTGCATCTCCATCTGAATTGGCCATATAATCAATTGTGTCGAGACGGTTTTTATATTTGAGGCCTCGGGTGCGGAGTTTTTGACGTCATCGCCCATAGCCAAACTTGCGCGCATGGTTGTGTGCCGTTTTTACAAAGTTTTCAGATTGCCTCCCAGGTTTGCATCCCTCACTGAATTGGCCATAGAATCAATTGTGTTGAGACGGTTTTTGAATTTGAGGCCTCGGGTGCGGAGTTTTTGACGTCGTCGCCCATAGCCAAACTTGCGCGCATGGTTGTGTGCTGTTTTTACAAAGTTTTCAGATTGCCTCCCAGGTTTGCATCCCTCACTAAATTGGCCATAGAATCAATTGTGTCGAGATGGTTTTTGAATTTGAGGCCTCGGGTGCGGAGTTTTTGACGTCGTCGCCCATAGTCAAATTGCGCGCACACTTGTGCGCCGTTTTTACAAAGTTTTCAGATTGCCTTTGGGTTTGCATTTCCAGCTGAATTGGCCATAGAATCAATTGTGTCGAGAAATTTTTTGAATTTGAGGCCTCGGGTGCGGAGTTTTTGACGTCGTCGCCCATAGCCAAATTGCGCGCACGCTTGTGCGCCGTTTTTACAAAGTTTTCAGATTGCCTCTTGGGTTTGCACTTCTAGCTAAATTGGCCATAGAATCAATTGTGTCGAGAAATTTTTGAATTTGAGGCCTCGGGTGCGGAGTTTTTGACGTCGTCACCCATAGCCAAATTGCGCGCACACTTGTGCGCCGTTTTTACAAAGTTTTCAGATTGCCTCTCGGGTTTGCACTTCCAGTTGAATTGGCCATAGAATAAATTGTGTCGAGAAAATTTTTGAATTTGAGGCCTCGGGTGCGGTGTTTTTGACGTCGTCGCCCATAGCCAAATTGCGCGCACACTTGTGCGCCGTTTTTACAAAGTTTTCAGATTGCCTCTCGGGTTTTCATTCCCAGCTGAATTGGCCATAAAATCAATTGTGTCGAGACGGTTTTTGAATTTGAGGCCTCGGGTGCGGAGTTTTTGACATCGTCGCCCATAGCCAAATTGCGCGCACACTTGTGCGCCGTTTTTACAAAGTTTTCAGATTGCCTCTTGGGTTTTCATTTCCAGCTGAATTGGCCATAAAATCAATTGTGTCGAGGAAATTTTTAAATTTGAGGCCTCGGGTGCGGAGTTTTTGACGTCGTCGCCCATAGCCAAATTGCGCGCACGCTTGTGCGCCGTTTTTACAAAGTTTTCAGATTGCCTCTGGGGTTTGCAATTCCATCTGAATTGGCCATAGAATCAATTGTGTCGAGAAAGTTTTTGAATTTGAGGCCTCGGGTGCGGAGTTTTTGACGTCGTCGCCCAAAGCCAAACTTGCGCGCATGGTTGTGTGCCGTTTTTACAAAGTTTTCAGATTGCCTCCCAGGTTTGCATCCCTCACTGAATTGGCCATAGAATCAATTGTGTCGAGACGGTTTTTGAATTTGAGGCCTCGGGTGCGGAGTTTTTGACGTCGTCGCCCATAGCCAAACTTGCGCGCATGGTTGTGTGTCGTTTTTACAAAGTTTTCAGATTGCCTCCCAGGTTTGCATCCCTCACTGAATTGGCCATAGAATCAATTGTGTTGAGACCGTTTTTGAATTTGAGGCCTCGGGTGCGGATTTTTTGACGTCGTCGCCCATAGCCAAACTTGCGCGCATGGTTGTGTGTTGTTTTTACAAAGTTTTCAGATTGCCTCCCAGGTTTGCATCCCTCACTAAATTGGCCATAGAATCAATTGTGTCGAGACGGTTTTTAAATTTGAGGCATCGGGTGCGGAGTTTTTGACGTCGTCGCCCATAGCCAAATTGCGCGCACACTTGTGCGCCGTTTTTACAAAGTTTTCAGATTGCCTCTTGGGTTTGCATTTCCAGCTGAATTGGCCATAGAATCAATTGTGTCGAGAAAATTTTGAATTTGAGGCCTCGGGTGCGGAGTTTTTGACGTCGTCGCCCATAGCCAAATTGCGCGCACGCTTGTGCGCCGTTTTTACAAAGTTTTTAGATTCCCTCTCGGGTTTGCATCTCCATCTGAATTGGCCATATAATCAATTGTGTCGAGACGGTTTTTATATTTGAGGCCTCGGGTGCGGAGTTTTTGACGTCGTCGCCCATAGCCAAATTGCGCGCACGCTTGTGCGCCGTTTTTACAAAGTTTTCAGATTCCCTCTCAGGTTTGCATTTCCATCTGAATTGGCCATAGAATCAATTGTGTCGAGACGGTTTTTATATTTGAGGCCTCGGGTGCGGAGTTTTTGACGTCATCGCCCATAGCCAAACTTGCGCGCATGGTTGTGTGCCGTTTTTACAAAGTTTTCAAATTACCTCCCAGGTTTGCATCCCCCACTGAATTGGCCATAGAATCAATTGTGTCGAGACAGTTTTTGAATTTGAGGCCTCGGGTGCGGAGTTTTTTAAGTCGTCGCCCATAGCCAAACTTGCGCGCATGGTTGTGTGCCGTTTTTACAAAGTTTTAAGATTACCTCCCAGGTTTGCATCCCTCACTGAATTGGCCATAGAATCAATTGTGTCGAGACGGTTTTTGAATTTGAGGCCTCGGGTGCGGAGTTTTTGACGTCGTCGCCCATAGCCAAATTGCGCGCACACTTGTGCGTCGTTTTTACAAAGTTTTCATATTGCCTCTCGAGTTTGCACTTCTAGCTGAATTGGCCATAGAATCAATTGTGTCGAGAATTTTTTTGAATTTGAGGCCTCGGGTCCGGAGTTTTTGACGTCGTCGCCCATAGCCAAACTTGCGCGCATGGTTGTGTGCCGTTTTTATAAAGTTTTCAGATTGCCTCCCAGGTTTGCATCCCCCACTGAATTGGCCATAGAATCAATTGTGTCGAGACGGTTTTTGAATTTGAGGCCTCGGGTGCGGAGTTTTTTAAGTCGTCGCCCATAGCCAAACTTGCGCGCATGGTTGTGTGCCGTTTTTACAAAGTTTTAAGATTACCTCCCAGGTTTGCATCCCTCACTGAATTGGCCATATAATCAATTATGTGGAGACGGTTTTTGAATTTGAGGCCTCGGGTGCGGAGTTTTTGACGTCGTCGCCCATAGCCAAATTGCGCGCACACTTGTGCGCCGTTTTTACAAAGTTTTCAGATTACCTCTTGGGTTTGCATTTCCAGCTGAATTGGCCATAGAATCAATTGTGTCGAGAAATTTTTTGAATTTGAGGCCTCGGGTGCGGAGTTTTTGACGTCGTTGCCCATAGCCAAATTGCGCGCACGCTTGTGCGCCGTTTTTACAAAGTTTTCAGATTGTCTCTCGGGTTTGCATTTCCATCTGAATTGGCCATAGAATCAATTGTGTCGAGACGGTTTTTATATTTGAGGCCTCGGGTGCGGAGTTTTTGACGTCAACGCCCATAGCCAAACTTGCGCGCATGGTTGTGTGTCGTTTTTACAAAGTTTTCAGATTGCCTCCCAGGTTTGCATCCCTCACTGAATTGGCCATAGAATCAATTGTGTTGAGACGGTTTTTGAATTTGAGGCCTCGGGTGCGGAGTTTTTGACGTCGTCGCCCATAGCCAAACTTGCGCGCATGGTTGTGTGCTGTTTTTACAAAGTTTTCAGATTGCCTCCCAGGTTTGCATCCCTCACTAAATTGGCCATAGAATCAATTGTGTCGAGACGGTTTTTGAATTTGAGGCCTCGGGTGCGGAGTTTTTGACGTCGTCGCCCATAGCCAAATTGCGCGCACGCTTGTGCGCCGTTTTTACAAAGTTTTCAGATTCCCTCTCGGGTTTGCATTTCCATCTGAATTTGCCATAGAATCAATTGTGTCGAGACGGTTTTTATATTTGAGGCCTCGGGTGCGGAGTTTTTGACGTCATCGCCCATAGCCAAACTTGCGCGCATGGTTGTGTGCCGTTTTTACAAAGTTTTCAGATTGCCTCCCAGGTTTGCATCCCTCACTGAATTGGGCATAGAATCAAGTGTGTTGAGACGGTTTTTGAATTTGAGGCCTCGGGTGCGGAGTTTTTGACGTCGTCGCCCATAGCCAAACTTGCGCGCATGGTTGTGTGCTGTTTTTACAAAGTTTTCAGATTGCCTCCCAGGTTTGCATCCCTCACTAAATTGGCCATAGAATCAATTGTGTCGAGACGGTTTTTAAATTTGAGGCCTCGGGTGCGGAGTTTTTGACGTCGTCGCCCATAGCCAAATTGCGCGCACACTTGTGCGCCGTTTTTACAAAGTTTTCAGATTGCCTCTCGGGTTTGCACTTCCAGTTGAATTGGCCATAGAATCAATTGTGTCGAGAAAATTTTTGAATTTGAGGCCTCGGGTGCGGTGTTTTTGACGTCGTCGCCCATAGCCAAATTGCGCGCACACTTGTGCGCCGTTTTTACAAAGTTTTCAGATTGCCTCTCGGGTTTTCATTTCCAGCTGAATTGGCCATAGAATCAATTGTGTCGAGAGGGTTTTTGAATTTGAGGCCTCGGGTGCGGAGTTTTTGACGTCGTCGCCCATAGCCAAATTGCGCGCACACTTGTGCGCCGTTTTTACAAAGTTTTCAGATTGCCTCTTGGGTTTGCACTTCTAGCTAAATTGGCCATAGAATCAATTGTGTCGAGAAATTTTTGAATTTGAGGCCTCGGGTGCGGAGTTTTTGACGTCGTCACCCATAGCCAAATTGCGCGCACACTTGTGCGCCGTTTTTACAAAGTTTTCAGATTGCCTCTCGGGTTTGCACTTCCAGTTGAATTGGCCATAGAATAAATTGTGTCGAGAAAATTTTTGAATTTGAGGCCTCGGGTGCGGTGTTTTTGACGTCGTCGCCCATAGCCAAATTGCGCGCACACTTGTGCGCCGTTTTTACAAAGTTTTCAGATTGCCTCTCGGGTTTTCATTCCCAGCTGAATTGGCCATAAAATCAATTGTGTCGAGACGGTTTTTGAATTTGAGGCCTCGGGTGCGGAGTTTTTGACATCGTCGCCCATAGCCAAATTGCGCGCACACTTGTGCGCCGTTTTTACAAAGTTTTCAGATTGCCTCTGGGGTTTGCAATTCCATCTGAATTGGCCATAGAATCAATTGTGTCGAGAAAGTTTTTGAATTTGAGGCCTCGGGTGCGGAGTTTTTGACGTCGTCGCCCAAAGCCAAACTTGCGCGCATGGTTGTGTGCCGTTTTTACAAAGTTTTCAGATTGCCTCCCAGGTTTGCATCCCTCACTGAATTGGCCATAGAATCAATTGTGTCGAGACGGTTTTTGAATTTGAGGCCTCGGGTGCAGAGTTTTTGACGTCGTCGCCCATAGCCAAACTTGCGCGCATGGTTGTGTGCCGTTTTTACAAAGTTTTCAGATTGCCTCCCAGGTTTGCATCCCTCACTGAATTGGCCATAGAATCAATTGTGTTGAGACCGTTTTTGAATTTGAGGCCTCGGGTGCGGATTTTTTGACGTCGTCGCCCATAGCCAAACTTGCGCGCATGGTTGTGTGTTGTTTTTACAAAGTTTTCAGATTGCCTCCCAGGTTTGCATCCCTCACTAAATTGGCCATAGAATCAATTGTGTCGAGACGGTTTTTAAATTTGAGGCCTCGGGTGCGGAGTTTTTGACGTCGTCGCCCATAGCCAAATTGCGCGCACACTTGTGCGCCGTTTTTACAAAGTTTTCAGATTGCCTCTTGGGTTTGCATTTCCAGCTGAATTGGCCATAGAATCAATTGTGTCGAGAAAATTTTGAATTTGAGGCCTCGGGTGCGGAGTTTTTGACGTCGTCGCCCATAGCCAAATTGCGCGCACGCTTGTGCGCCGTTTTTACAAAGTTTTTAGATTCCCTCTCGGGTTTGCATCTCCATCTGAATTGGCCATATAATCAATTGTGTCGAGACGGTTTTTATATTTGAGGCCTCGGGTGCGGAGTTTTTGACGTCATCGCCCATAGCCAAACTTGCGCGCATGGTTGTGTGCCGTTTTTACAAAGTTTTCAGATTGCCTCCCAGGTTTGCATCCCTCACTGAATTGGCCATAGAATCAATTGTGTTGAGACGGTTTTTGAATTTGAGGCCTCGGGTGCGGAGTTTTTGACGTCGTCGCCCATAGCCAAACTTGCGCGCATGGTTGTGTGCTGTTTTTACAAAGTTTTCAGATTGCCTCCCAGGTTTGCATCCCTCACTAAATTGGCCATAGAATCAATTGTGTCGAGACGGTTTTTGAATTTGAGGCCTCGGGTGCGGAGTTTTTGACGTCGTCGCCCATAGTCAAATTGCGCGCACACTTGTGCGCCGTTTTTACAAAGTTTTCAGATTGCCTTTGGGTTTGCATTTCCAGCTGAATTGGCCATAGAATCAATTGTGTCGAGAAATTTTTTGAATTTGAGGCCTCGGGTGCGGAGTTTTTGACGTCGTCGCCCAAAGCCAAACTTGCGCGCATGGTTGTGTGCCGTTTTTACAAAGTTTTCAGATTGCCTCCCAGGTTTGCATCCCTCACTGAATTGGCCATAGAATCAATTGTGTCGAGACGGTTTTTGAATTTGAGGCCTCGGGTGCAGAGTTTTTGACGTCGTCGCCCATAGCCAAACTTGCGCGCATGGTTGTGTGCCGTTTTTACAAAGTTTTCAGATTGCCTCCCAGGTTTGCATCCCTCACTGAATTGGCCATAGAATCAATTGTGTTGAGACCGTTTTTGAATTTGAGGCCTCGGGTGCGGATTTTTTGACGTCGTCGCCCATAGCCAAACTTGCGCGCATGGTTGTGTGTTGTTTTTACAAAGTTTTCAGATTGCCTCCCAGGTTTGCATCCCTCACTAAATTGGCCATAGAATCAATTGTGTCGAGACGGTTTTTAAATTTGAGGCCTCGGGTGCGGAGTTTTTGACGTCGTCGCCCATAGCCAAATTGCGCGCACACTTGTGCGCCGTTTTTACAAAGTTTTCAGATTGCCTCTTGGGTTTGCATTTCCAGCTGAATTGGCCATAGAATCAATTGTGTCGAGAAAATTTTGAATTTGAGGCCTCGGGTGCGGAGTTTTTGACGTCGTCGCCCATAGCCAAATTGCGCGCACGCTTGTGCGCCGTTTTTACAAAGTTTTTAGATTCCCTCTCGGGTTTGCATCTCCATCTGAATTGGCCATATAATCAATTGTGTCGAGACGGTTTTTATATTTGAGGCCTCGGGTGCGGAGTTTTTGACGTCATCGCCCATAGCCAAACTTGCGCGCATGGTTGTGTGCCGTTTTTACAAAGTTTTCAGATTGCCTCCCAGGTTTGCATCCCTCACTGAATTGGCCATAGAATCAATTGTGTTGAGACGGTTTTTGAATTTGAGGCCTCGGGTGCGGAGTTTTTGACGTCGTCGCCCATAGCCAAACTTGCGCGCATGGTTGTGTGCTGTTTTTACAAAGTTTTCAGATTGCCTCCCAGGTTTGCATCCCTCACTAAATTGGCCATAGAATCAATTGTGTCGAGACGGTTTTTGAATTTGAGGCCTCGGGTGCGGAGTTTTTGACGTCGTCGCCCATAGTCAAATTGCGCGCACACTTGTGCGCCGTTTTTACAAAGTTTTCAGATTGCCTTTGGGTTTGCATTTCCAGCTGAATTGGCCATAGAATCAATTGTGTCGAGAAATTTTTTGAATTTGAGGCCTCGGGTGCGGAGTTTTTGACGTCGTCGCCCATAGCCAAATTGCGCGCACGCTTGTGCGCCGTTTTTACAAAGTTTTCAGATTGCCTCTTGGGTTTGCACTTCTAGCTAAATTGGCCATAGAATCAATTGTGTCGAGAAATTTTTGAATTTGAGGCCTCGGGTGCGGAGTTTTTGACGTCGTCACCCATAGCCAAATTGCGCGCACACTTGTGCGCCGTTTTTACAAAGTTTTCAGATTGCCTCTCGGGTTTGCACTTCCAGTTGAATTGGCCATAGAATAAATTGTGTCGAGAAAATTTTTGAATTTGAGGCCTCGGGTGCGGTGTTTTTGACGTCGTCGCCCATAGCCAAATTGCGCGCACACTTGTGCGCCGTTTTTACAAAGTTTTCAGATTGCCTCTCGGGTTTTCATTCCCAGCTGAATTGGCCATAAAATCAATTGTGTCGAGACGGTTTTTGAATTTGAGGCCTCGGGTGCGGAGTTTTTGACATCGTCGCCCATAGCCAAATTGCGCGCACACTTGTGCGCCGTTTTTACAAAGTTTTCAGATTGCCTCTTGGGTTTTCATTTCCAGCTGAATTGGCCATAAAATCAATTGTGTCGAGGAAATTTTTAAATTTGAGGCCTCGGGTGCGGAGTTTTTGACGTCGTCGCCCATAGCCAAATTGCGCGCACGCTTGTGCGCCGTTTTTACAAAGTTTTCAGATTGCCTCTGGGGTTTGCAATTCCATCTGAATTGGCCATAGAATCAATTGTGTCGAGAAAGTTTTTGAATTTGAGGCCTCGGGTGCGGAGTTTTTGACGTCGTCGCCCAAAGCCAAACTTGCGCGCACACTTGTGCGCCGTTTTTACAAAGTTTTCAGATTGCCTCTCGGGTTTGCACTTCCAGTTGAATTGGCCATAGAATAAATTGTGTCGAGAAAATTTTTGAATTTGAGGCCTCGGGTGCGGTGTTTTTGACGTCGTCGCCCATAGCCAAATTGCGCGCACACTTGTGCGCCGTTTTTACAAAGTTTTCAGATTGCCTCTCGGGTTTTCATTCCCAGCTGAATTGGCCATAAAATCAATTGTGTCGAGACGGTTTTTGAATTTGAGGCCTCGGGTGCGGAGTTTTTGACATCGTCGCCCATAGCCAAATTGCGCGCACACTTGTGCGCCGTTTTTACAAAGTTTTCAGATTGCCTCTGGGGTTTGCAATTCCATCTGAATTGGCCATAGAATCAATTGTGTCGAGAAAGTTTTTGAATTTGAGGCCTCGGGTGCGGAGTTTTTGACGTCGTCGCCCAAAGCCAAACTTGCGCGCATGGTTGTGTGCCGTTTTTACAAAGTTTTCAGATTGCCTCCCAGGTTTGCATCCCTCACTGAATTGGCCATAGAATCAATTGTGTCGAGACGGTTTTTGAATTTGAGGCCTCGGGTGCAGAGTTTTTGACGTCGTCGCCCATAGCCAAACTTGCGCGCATGGTTGTGTGTTGTTTTTACAAAGTTTTCAGATTGCCTCCCAGGTTTGCATCCCTCACTAAATTGGCCATAGAATCAATTGTGTCGAGACGGTTTTTAAATTTGAGGCCTCGGGTGCGGAGTTTTTGACGTCGTCGCCCATAGCCAAATTGCGCGCACACTTGTGCGCCGTTTTTACAAAGTTTTCAGATTGCCTCTTGGGTTTGCATTTCCAGCTGAATTGGCCATAGAATCAATTGTGTCGAGAAAATTTTGAATTTGAGGCCTCGGGTGCGGAGTTTTTGACGTCGTCGCCCATAGCCAAATTGCGCGCACGCTTGTGCGCCGTTTTTACAAAGTTTTTAGATTCCCTCTCGGGTTTGCATCTCCATCTGAATTGGCCATATAATCAATTGTGTCGAGACGGTTTTTATATTTGAGGCCTCGGGTGCGGAGTTTTTGACGTCATCGCCCATAGCCAAACTTGCGCGCATGGTTGTGTGCCGTTTTTACAAAGTTTTCAGATTGCCTCCCAGGTTTGCATCCCTCACTGAATTGGCCATAGAATCAATTGTGTTGAGACGGTTTTTGAATTTGAGGCCTCGGGTGCGGAGTTTTTGACGTCGTCGCCCATAGCCAAACTTGCGCGCATGGTTGTGTGCTGTTTTTACAAAGTTTTCAGATTGCCTCCCAGGTTTGCATCCCTCACTAAATTGGCCATAGAATCAATTGTGTCGAGACGGTTTTTGAATTTGAGGCCTCGGGTGCGGAGTTTTTGACGTCGTCGCCCATAGTCAAATTGCGCGCACACTTGTGCGCCGTTTTTACAAAGTTTTCAGATTGCCTTTGGGTTTGCATTTCCAGCTGAATTGGCCATAGAATCAATTGTGTCGAGAAATTTTTTGAATTTGAGGCCTCGGGTGCGGAGTTTTTGACGTCGTCGCCCATAGCCAAATTGCGCGCACGCTTGTGCGCCGTTTTTACAAAGTTTTCAGATTGCCTCTTGGGTTTGCACTTCTAGCTAAATTGGCCATAGAATCAATTGTGTCGAGAAATTTTTGAATTTGAGGCCTCGGGTGCGGAGTTTTTGACGTCGTCACCCATAGCCAAATTGCGCGCACACTTGTGCGCCGTTTTTACAAAGTTTTCAGATTGCCTCTCGGGTTTGCACTTCCAGTTGAATTGGCCATAGAATAAATTGTGTCGAGAAAATTTTTGAATTTGAGGCCTCGGGTGCGGTGTTTTTGACGTCGTCGCCCATAGCCAAATTGCGCGCACACTTGTGCGCCGTTTTTACAAAGTTTTCAGATTGCCTCTCGGGTTTTCATTCCCAGCTGAATTGGCCATAAAATCAATTGTGTCGAGACGGTTTTTGAATTTGAGGCCTCGGGTGCGGAGTTTTTGACATCGTCGCCCATAGCCAAATTGCGCGCACACTTGTGCGCCGTTTTTACAAAGTTTTCAGATTGCCTCTTGGGTTTTCATTTCCAGCTGAATTGGCCATAAAATCAATTGTGTCGAGGAAATTTTTAAATTTGAGGCCTCGGGTGCGGAGTTTTTGACGTCGTCGCCCATAGCCAAATTGCGCGCACGCTTGTGCGCCGTTTTTACAAAGTTTTCAGATTGCCTCTGGGGTTTGCAATTCCATCTGAATTGGCCATAGAATCAATTGTGTCGAGAAAGTTTTTGAATTTGAGGCCTCGGGTGCGGAGTTTTTGACGTCGTCGCCCAAAGCCAAACTTGCGCGCATGGTTGTGTGCCGTTTTTACAAAGTTTTCAGATTGCCTCCCAGGTTTGCATCCCTCACTGAATTGGCCATAGAATCAATTGTGTCGAGACGGTTTTTGAATTTGAGGCCTCGGGTGCGGAGTTTTTGACGTCGTCGCCCATAGCCAAACTTGCGCGCATGGTTGTGTGCCGTTTTTACAAAGTTTTCAGATTGCCTCCCAGGTTTGCATCCCTCACTGAATTGGCCATAGAATCAATTGTGTTGAGACCGTTTTTGAATTTGAGGCCTCGGGTGCGGATTTTTTGACGTCGTCGCCCATAGCCAAACTTGCGCGCATGGTTGTGTGTTGTTTTTACAAAGTTTTTAGATTGCCTCCCAGGTTTGCATCCCTCACTAAATTTGCCATAGAATCAATTGTGTCGAGACGGTTTTTAAATTTGAGGCCTCGGGTGCGGAGTTTTTGACGTCGTCGCCCATAGCCAAATTGCGCGCACACTTGTGCGCCGTTTTTACAAAGTTTTCAGATTGCCTCTTGGGTTTGCATTTCCAGCTGAATTGGCCATAGAATCAATTGTGTCGAGAAAATTTTGAATTTGAGGCCTCGGGTGCGGAGTTTTTGACGTCGTCGCCCATAGCCAAATTGCGCGCACGCTTGTGCGCCGTTTTTACAAAGTTTTTAGATTCCCTCTCGGGTTTGCATCTCCATCTGAATTGGCCATATAATCAATTGTGTCGAGACGGTTTTTATATTTGAGGCCTCGGGTGCGGAGTTTTTGACGTCATCGCCCATAGCCAAACTTGCGCGCATGGTTGTGTGCCGTTTTTACAAAGTTTTCAGATTGCCTCCCAGGTTTGCATCCCTCACTGAATTGGCCATAGAATCAGTTGTGTTGAGACGGTTTTTGAATTTGAGGCCTCGGGTGCGGAGTTTTTGACGTCGTCGCCCATAGCCAAACTTGCGCGCATGGTTGTGTGCTGTTTTTACAAAGTTTTCAGATTGCCTCCCAGGTTTGCATCCCTCACTAAATTGGCCATAGAATCAATTGTGTCGAGACGGTTTTTGAATTTGAGGCCTCGGGTGCGGAGTTTTTGACGTCGTCGCCCATAGTCAAATTGCGCGCACACTTGTGCGCCGTTTTTACAAAGTTTTCAGATTGCCTTTGGGTTTGCATTTCCAGCTGAATTGGCCATAGAATCAATTGTGTCGAGAAATTTTTTGAATTTGAGGCCTCGGGTGTGGAGTTTTTGACGTCGTCGCCCATAGCCAAATTGCGCGCACGCTTGTGCGCCGTTTTTACAAAGTTTTCAGATTGCCTCTCGGGTTTGCATTTCCATCTGAATTGGCCATAGAATTAATTGTGTAGAGACAGTTTTTGAATTTGAGGCCTCGGGTGCGGAGTTTTTGACGTCGTCGCCCATAGCCAAAAACTCCGCACCCGAGGTTTCAAATTTAAAAACCGTATCGACACAATTGATTCTATGGCCAATTTAGTGAGGGATGCAAACCTGGGAGGCAATCTGAAAACTTTGTAAAAACAGCACACAACCATGCGCGCAAGTTTGGCTATGGGCGACGACGTCAAAAAATCCGCACCCGAGGCCTCAAATTCAAAAACGGTCTCAACACAATTGATTCTATGGCCAATTCAGTGAGGGATGCAAACCTGGGAGGCAATCTGAAAACTTTGTAAAAACGGCACACAACCATGCGCGCAAGTTTGGCTATGGGCGACGACGTCAAAAACTCCGCACCCGAGGCCTCAAATTCAAAAACCGTCTCGACACAATTGATTCTATGGCCAATTCAGTGAGGGATGCAAACCTGGGAGGCAATCTGAAAACTTTGTAAAAACGGCACACAACCATGCGCGCAAGTTTGGCTTTGGGCGACAACGTCAAAAACTCCGCACCCGAGGCCTCAAATTCAAAAACTTTCTCGACACAATTGATTCTATGGCCAATTCAGATGGAATTGCAAACCCCAGAGGCAATCTGAAAACTTTGTAAAAACGGCGCACAAGCGTGCACGCAATTTGGCTATGGGCGACGACGTCAAAAACTCCGCACCCGAGGCCTCAAATTTAAAAATTTCCTCGACACAATTGATTTTATGGCCAATTCAGCTGGAAATGCAAACCCAAGAGGCATTCTGAAAACTTTGTAAAAACGGCGCACAAGTGTGCGCGCAATTTGGCTATGGGCGACGATGTCAAAAACTCCGCACCCGAGGCCTCAAATTCAAAAACCGTCTCGACACAATTGATTCTATGGCCAATTCAACTGGGGATGAAAACCCGAGAGGCAATCTGAAAACTTTGTAAAAACGGCGCACAAGTGTGCGCGCAATTTGGCTATGGGCGACAACGTCAAAAACACCGCACCCGAGGCCTCAAATTCAAAAATTTTCTCGACACAATTGATTCTATGGCCAATTCAACTGGAAGTGCAAACCCGAGAGGCAATCTGAAAACTTTGTAAAAACGGCGCATAAGTGTGCGCGCAATTTGGCTATGGGTGACGACGTAAAAAACTCCGCACCCGAGGCCTCAAATTCAAAAATTTCTCGACACAATTGATTCTATGGCCAATTTAGCTAGAAGTGCAAACCCAAGAGGCAATCTGAAAACTTTGTAAAAACGGCGCACAAGTGTGCGCGCAATTTGGCTATGGGCGACGACGTCAAAAACTCCGCACCCGAGGCCTCAAATTCAAAAACCGTCTCGACACAATTGATTCTATGGCCAATTCAGCTGGAAATGAAAACCCGAGAGACAATCTGAAAACTTTGTAAAAACGGCGCACAAGTGTGCGCGCAATTAGGCTATGGGCGACGACGTCAAAAACACCGCACCCGAGGCCTCAAATTCAAAAATTTTCTCAACACAATTGATTCTATGGCCAATTCAACTAGAAGTGCAAACCCAAGAGGCAATCTGAAAACTTTGTAAAAACGGCGCACAAGTGTGCGCGCAATTTGGCTATGGGTGACGACGTCAAAAACTCCGCACCCGAGGCCTCAAATTCAAAAATTTCTCGACACAATTGATTCTATGGCCAATTTAGCTAGAAGTGCAAACCCAAGAGGCAATCTGAAAAATTTGTAAAAACGGCGCACAAGTGTGCGCGCAATTTGGCTATGGGCGACGACGTAAAAAACTCCGCACCCGAGGCCTCAAATTCAAAAACCGTCTCGACACAATTGATTCTATGGCCAATTCAGTGAGAGATGCAAACCTGGGAGGCAATCTGAAAACTTTGTAAAAACGGCACAAAACCATGCGCGCAAGTTTGGCTATGGGCGACGACGTCAAAAACTCCGCACCCGAGGCCTCAAATTCAAAAACCGTCTCGACACAATTGATTCTATGGCCAATTCAGCTAGAAGTGCAAACCCGAGAGGCAATCTGAAAACTTTGTAAAAACGGCGCACAAGTGTGCGCGCAATTTGGCTATGGGCGACGACGTCAAAAACTCCGCACCCGAGGCCTCAAATTCAAAAATATTCTCGACACAATTGATTCTATGGCCAATTTAACTGGAAGTGCAAACCCGAGAGGCAATCTGAAAACTTTGTAAAAATGGCGCACAAGTGTGCGCGCAATTTGGCTATGGGCGACGACGTCAAAAACTCTGCACCCGAGGCCTCAAATTCAAAAATTTTCTCGACACAATTGATTCTATGGCCAATTCAGCTGGAAATGCAAACCCAAGAGGCAATCTGAAAACTTTGTAAAAACGGCGCACAAGTGTGCGCACAATTTGGCTATGGGCGACGACGTCAAAAACTCCGCACCCGAGGCCTCAAATTCAAAAACCGTCTCGACACAATTGATTCTATGGCCAATTTAGTGAGGGATGCAAACCTGGGAGGCAATCTGAAAACTTTGTAAAAACAGCACACAACCATGCGCGCAAGTTTGGCTATGGGCGACGACGTCAAAAACTCCGCACCCGAGGCCTCAAATTCAAAAACCGTCTCAACACAATTGATTCTATGGCCAATTCAGTGAGGGATGCAAACCTGGGAGGCAATCTGAAAACTTTGTAAAAACGGCACACAACCATGCGCGCAAGTTTGGCTATGGGCGATGACGTCAAAAACTCGGCACCCGAGGCCTCAAATATAAAAACCGTCTCGACACAATTGATTCTATGGCCAATTCAGATGGAAATGCAAACCCGAGAGGCAATCTGAAAACTTTGTAAAAACGGCGCACAAGCGTGCGCGCAATTTGGCTATGGGCGACGACGTCAAAAACTCCACACCCGAGGCCTCAAATTCAAAAAATTTCTCGACACAATTAATTCTATGGCCAATTCAGCTGGAAATGCAAACCCAAGAGGCAATCTGAAAACTTTGTAAAAACGGCGCACAAGTGTGCGCGCAATTTGGCTATGGGCGACGACGTCAAAAACTCCGCACCCGAGGCCTCAAATTTAAAAACCGTCTCGACACAATTGATTCTATGGCCAATTTAGTGAGGGATGCAAACCTGGGAGGCAATCTGAAAACTTTGTAAAAACAGCACACAACCATGCGCGCAAGTTTGGCTATGGGCGACGACGTCAAAAAATCCGCACCCGAGGCCTCAAATTCAAAAACCGTCTCGACACAATTGATTCTATGGCCAATTCAGTGAGGGATGCAAACCTGGGAGGCAATTTTAAAACTTTGTAAAAACGGCACACAACCATGCGCGCAAGTTTGGCTTTGGGCGACGACGTCAAAAACTCCGCACCCGAGGCCTCAAATTCAAAAACTTTCTCGACACAATTGATTTTATGGCCAATTCAGCTGGAAATGCAAACCCGAAAGGCAATCTGAAAACTTTGTAAAAACGGTGCACAAGCGTGCACGCAATTTGGCTATGGGCGACGACGTCAAAAACACCGCACCCGAGGCCTCAAATTCAAAAATTTTCTCGACACAATTGATTCTATGGCCAATTCAACTGGAAGTGCAAACCCGAGAGGCAATCTGAAAACTTTGTAAAAACGGCGCACAAGTGTGCGCGCAATTTGGCTATGGGTGACGACGTCAAAAACTCCGCACCCGAGGCCTCAAATTCAAAAATTTCTCGACACAATTGATTCTATGGCCAATTTAGCTAGAAGTGCAAACCTAAGAGGCAATCTGAAAACTTTGTAAAAATGGCCCACAAGTGTGCGCGCAATTTGGCTATGGGCGACGACGTCAAAAACTCCGCACCCGAGGCCTCAAATTCAAAAACCGTCTCGACACAATTGATTCTATGGCCAATTCAGCTGGAAATGAAAACACGAGAGGCAATCTGAAAACTTTGTAAAAACGGCGCACAAGTGTGCGCGCAATTTGGCTATGGGCGACGACGTCAAAAACACCGCACCCGAGGCCTCAAATTCAAAAATTTTCTCGACACAATTGATTCTATGGCCAATTCAACTGGAAGTGCAAACCCGAGAGGCAATCTGAAAACTTTGTAAAAACGGCGCACAAGTGTGCGCGCAATTTGGCTATGGGTGACGACGTCAAAAACTCCGCACCCGAGGCCTCAAATTCAAAAATTTCTCGACACAATTGATTCTATGGCCAATTTAGCTAGAAGTGCAAACCTAAGAGGCAATCTGAAAACTTTGTAAAAATGGCCCACAAGTGTGCGCGCAATTTGGCTATGGGCGACGACGTCAAAAACTCCGCACCCGAGGCCTCAAATTCAAAAACCGTCTCGACACAATTGATTCTATGGCCAATTCAGCTGGAAATGAAAACACGAGAGGCAATCTGAAAACTTTGTAAAAACGGCGCACAAGTGTGCGCGCAATTTGGCTATGGGCGACGACGTCAAAAACACCGCACCCGAGGCCTCAAATTCAAAAATTTTCTCGACACAATTGATTCTATGGCCAATTCAACTGGAAGTGCAAACCCGAGAGGCAATCTGAAAACTTTGTAAAAACGGCGCACAAGTGTGCGCGCAATTTGGCTATGGGTGACGACGTCAAAAACTCCGCACCCGAGGCCTCAAATTCAAAAATTTCTCGACACAATTGATTCTATGGCCAATTTAGCTAGAAGTGCAAACCCAAGAGGCAATCTGAAAAATTTGTAAAAACGGCGCACAAGTGTGCGCGCAATTTGGCTATGGGCGACGACGTAAAAAACTCCGCACCCGAGGCCTCAAATTCAAAAACCGTCTCGACACAATTGATTCTATGGCCAATTCAGTGAGGGATGCAAACCTGGGAGGCAATCTGAAAACTTTGTAAAAACAGCACACAACCATGCGCGCAAGTTTGGCTATGGGCGACGACGTCAAAAAATCCGCACCCGAGGCCTCAAATTCAAAAACCGTCTCGACACAATTGATTCTATGGCCAATTCAGTGAGGGATGCAAACCTGGGAGGCAATTTTAAAACTTTGTAAAAACGGCACACAACCATGCGCGCAAGTTTGGCTTTGGGCGACGACGTCAAAAACTCCGCACCCGAGGCCTCAAATTCAAAAACTTTCTCGACACAATTGATTTTATGGCCAATTCAGCTGGAAATGCAAACCCGAAAGGCAATCTGAAAACTTTGTAAAAACGGTGCACAAGCGTGCACGCAATTTGGCTATGGGCGACGACGTCAAAAACACCGCACCCGAGGCCTCAAATTCAAAAATTTTCTCGACACAATTGATTCTATGGCCAATTCAACTGGAAGTGCAAACCCGAGAGGCAATCTGAAAACTTTGTAAAAACGGCGCACAAGTGTGCGCGCAATTTGGCTATGGGTGACGACGTCAAAAACTCCGCACCCGAGGCCTCAAATTCAAAAATTTCTCGACACAATTGATTCTATGGCCAATTTAGCTAGAAGTGCAAACCTAAGAGGCAATCTGAAAACTTTGTAAAAATGGCCCACAAGTGTGCGCGCAATTTGGCTATGGGCGACGACGTCAAAAACTCCGCACCCGAGGCCTCAAATTCAAAAACCGTCTCGACACAATTGATTCTATGGCCAATTCAGCTGGAAATGAAAACACGAGAGGCAATCTGAAAACTTTGTAAAAACGGCGCACAAGTGTGCGCGCAATTTGGCTATGGGCGACGACGTCAAAAACACCGCACCCGAGGCCTCAAATTCAAAAAATTTCTCGACACAATTGATTCTATGGCCAATTCAACTGGAAGTGCAAACCCGAGAGGCAATCTGAAAACTTTGTAAAAACGGCGCACAAGTGTGCGCGCAATTTGGCTATGGGTGACGACGTCAAAAACTCCGCACCCGAGGCCTCAAATTCAAAAATTTCTCGACACAATTGATTCTATGGCCAATTTAGCTAGAAGTGCAAACCTAAGAGGCAATCTGAAAACTTTGTAAAAATGGCCCACAAGTGTGCGCGCAATTTGGCTATGGGCGACGACGTCAAAAACTCCGCACCCGAGGCCTCAAATTCAAAAACCGTCTCGACACAATTGATTCTATGGCCAATTCAGCTGGAAATGAAAACACGAGAGGCAATCTGAAAACTTTGTAAAAACGGCGCACAAGTGTGCGCGCAATTTGGCTATGGGCGACGACGTCAAAAACACCGCACCCGAGGCCTCAAATTCAAAAATTTTCTCGACACAATTGATTCTATGGCCAATTCAACTGGAAGTGCAAACCCGAGAGGCAATCTGAAAACTTTGTAAAAACGGCGCACAAGTGTGCGCGCAATTTGGCTATGGGTGACGACGTCAAAAACTCCGCACCCGAGGCCTCAAATTCAAAAATTTCTCGACACAATTGATTCTATGGCCAATTTAGCTAGAAGTGCAAACCCAAGAGGCAATCTGAAAAATTTGTAAAAACGGCGCACAAGTGTGCGCGCAATTTGGCTATGGGCGACGACGTCAAAAACTCCGCACCCGAGGCCTCAAATTCAAAAACCGTCTCGACACAATTGATTCTATGGCCAATTCAGTGAGGGATGCAAACCTGGGAGGCAATCTGAAAACTTTGTAAAAACGACACAAAACCATGCGCGCAAGTTTGGCTATGGGCGACGACGTCAAAAACTCCGCACCCGAGGCCTCAAATTCAAAAACCGTCTCGACACAATTGATTCTATGGCCAATTCAGCTAGAAGTGCAAACCCGAGAGGCAATCTGAAAACTTTGTAAAAACGGCGCACAAGTGTGCGCGCAATTTGGCTGTGGGCGACGACGTCAAAAACTCCGCACCCGAGGCCTCAAATTCAAAAAAATTCTCAACACAATTGATTCTATGGCCAATTCAACTGGAAGTGCAAACCCGAGAGGCAATCTGAAAACTTTGTAAAAATGGCGCACAAGTGTGCGCGCAATTTGGCTATGGGCGACGACGTCAAAAACTCTGCACCCGAGGCCTCAAATTCAAAAATTTTCTCGACACAATTGATTCTATGGCCAATTCAGCTGGAAATGCAAACCCAAGAGGCAATCTGAAAACTTTGTAAAAACGGCGCACAAGTGTGCGCACAATTTGGCTATGGGCGACGACGTCAAAAACTCCGCACCCGAGGCCTCAAATTCAAAAATTTCTCGACACAATTGATTCTATGGCCAATTTAGCTAGAAGTGCAAACCTAAGAGGCAATCTGAAAAATTTGTAAAAACGGCGCACAAGTGTGCGCGCAATTTGGCTTTGGGCGACGACGTCAAAAACTCCGCACCCGAGGCCTCAAATTCAAAAACCGTCTCGACACAATTGATTCTATGGCCAATTCAGCTGGAAATGAAAACACGAGAGGCAATCTGAAAACTTTGTAAAAACGGCGCACAAGTGTGCGCGCAATTTGGCTATGGGCGACGACGTCAAAAACACCGCACCCGAGGCCTCAAATTCAAAAATTTTCTCGACACAATTGATTCTATGGCCAATTCAACTGGAAGTGCAAACCCGAGAGGCAATCTGAAAACTTTGTAAAAACGGCGCACAAGTGTGCGCGCAATTTGGCTATGGGCGACGACGTCAAAAACACCGCACCCGAGGCCTCAAATTCAAAAATTTTCTCGACACAATTGATTCTATGGCCAATTCAACTGGAAGTGCAAACCCGAGAGGCAATCTGAAAACTTTGTAAAAACGGCGCACAAGTGTGCGCGCAATTTGGCTATGGGTGACGACGTCAAAAACTCCGCACCCGAGGCCTCAAATTCAAAAATTTCTCGACACAATTGATTCTATGGCCAATTTAGCTAGAAGTGCAAACCTAAGAGGCAATCTGAAAACTTTGTAAAAATGGCCCACAAGTGTGCGCGCAATTTGGCTATGGGCGACGACGTCAAAAACTCCGCACCCGAGGCCTCAAATTCAAAAACCGTCTCGACACAATTGATTCTATGGCCAATTCAGTGAGGGATGCAAACCTGGGAGGCAATCTGAAAACTTTGTAAAAACGGCACAAAACCATGCGCGCAAGTTTGGCTATGGGCGACGACGTCAAAAACTCCGCACCCGAGGCCTCAAATTCAAAAACCGTCTCGACACAATTGATTCTATGGCCAATTCAGCTAGAAGTGCAAACCCGAGAGGCAATCTGAAAACTTTGTAAAAACGGCGCACAAGTGTGCGCGCAATTTGGCTGTGGGCGACGACGTCAAAAACTCCGCACCCGAGGCCTCAAATTCAAAAAAATTCTCAACACAATTGATTCTATGGCCAATTCAACTGGAAGTGCAAACCCGAGAGGCAATCTGAAAACTTTGTAAAAATGGCGCACAAGTGTGCGCGCAATTTGGCTATGGGCGACGACGTCAAAAACTCTGCATCCGAGGCCTCAAATTCAAAAATTTTCTCGACACAATTGATTCTATGGCCAATTCAGCTGGAAATGCAAACCCAAGAGGCAATCTGAAAACTTTGTAAAAACGGCGCACAAGTGTGCGCACAATTTGGCTATGGGCGACGACGTCAAAAACTCCGCACCCGAGGCCTCAAATTCAAAAATTTCTCGACACAATTGATTCTATGGCCAATTTAGCTAGAAGTGCAAACCTAAGAGGCAATCTGAAAAATTTGTAAAAACGGCGCACAAGTGTGCGCGCAATTTGGCTATGGGCGACGACGTCAAAAACTCCGCACCCGAGGCCTCAAATTCAAAAACCGTCTCGACACAATTGATTCTATGGCCAATTCAGCTGGAAATGAAAACACGAGAGGCAATCTGAAAACTTTGTAAAAACGGCGCACAAGTGTGCGCGCAATTTGGCTATGGGCGACGACGTCAAAAACACCGCACCCGAGGCCTCAAATTCAAAAATTTTCTCGACACAATTGATTCTATGGCCAATTCAACTGGAAGTGCAAACCCGAGAGGCAATCTGAAAACTTTGTAAAAACGGCGCACAAGTGTGCGCGCAATTTGGCTATGGGTGACGACGTCAAAAACTCCGCACCCGAGGCCTCAAATTCAAAATTTTCTCGACACAATTGATTCTATGGCCAATTCAGCTGGAAATGCAAACCCAAGAGGCAATCTGAAAACTTTGTAAAAACGGCGCACAAGTGTGCGCACAATTTGGCTATGGGCGACGACGTCAAAAACTCCGCACCCGAGGCCTCAAATTCAAAAATTTCTCGACACAATTGATTCTATGGCCAATTTAGCTAGAAGTGCAAACCTAAGAGGCAATCTGAAAAATTTGTAAAAACGGCGCACAAGTGTGCGCGCAATTTGGCTTTGGGCGACGACGTCAAAAACTCCGCACCCGAGGCCTCAAATTCAAAAACCGTCTCGACACAATTGATTCTATGGCCAATTCAGCTGGAAATGAAAACACGAGAGGCAATCTGAAAACTTTGTAAAAACGGCGCACAAGTGTGCGCGCAATTTGGCTATGGGCGACGACGTCAAAAACACCGCACCCGAGGCCTCAAATTCAAAAATTTTCTCGACACAATTGATTCTATGGCCAATTCAACTGGAAGTGCAAACCCGAGAGGCAATCTGAAAACTTTGTAAAAACGGCGCACAAGTGTGCGCGCAATTTGGCTATGGGTGACGACGTCAAAAACTCCGCACCCGAGGCCTCAAATTCAAAAATTTCTCGACACAATTGATTCTATGGCCAATTTAGCTAGAAGTGCAAACCTAAGAGGCAATCTGAAAACTTTGTAAAAATGGCCCACAAGTGTGCGCGCAATTTGGCTATGGGCGACGACGTCAAAAACTCCGCACCCGAGGCCTCAAATTCAAAAACCGTCTCGACACAATTGATTCTATGGCCAATTCAGCTGGAAATGAAAACACGAGAGGCAATCTGAAAACTTTGTAAAAACGGCGCACAAGTGTGCGCGCAATTTGGCTATGGGCGACGACGTCAAAAACACCGCACCCGAGGCCTCAAATTCAAAAATTTTCTCGACACAATTGATTCTATGGCCAATTCAACTGGAAGTGCAAACCCGAGAGGCAATCTGAAAACTTTGTAAAAACGGCGCACAAGTGTGCGCGCAATTTGGCTATGGGTGACGACGTCAAAAACTCCGCACCCGAGGCCTCAAATTCAAAAAATTTCTCGACACAATTGATTCTATGGCCAATTTAGCTAGAAGTGCAAACCTAAGAGGCAATCTGAAAACTTTGTAAAAATGGCCCACAAGTGTGCGCGCAATTTGGCTATGGGCGACGACGTCAAAAACTCCGCACCCGAGGCCTCAAATTCAAAAACCGTCTCGACACAATTGATTCTATGGCCAATTCAGCTGGAAATGAAAACACGAGAGGCAATCTGAAAACTTTGTAAAAACGGCGCACAAGTGTGCGCGCAATTTGGCTATGGGCGACGACGTCAAAAACACCGCACCCGAGGCCTCAAATTCAAAAATTTTCTCGACACAATTGATTCTATGGCCAATTCAACTGGAAGTGCAAACCCGAGAGGCAATCTGAAAACTTTGTAAAAACGGCGCACAAGTGTGCGCGCAATTTGGCTATGGGTGACGACGTCAAAAACTCCGCACCCGAGGCCTCAAATTCAAAAATTTCTCGACACAATTGATTCTATGGCCAATTTAGCTAGAAGTGCAAACCCAAGAGGCAATCTGAAAAATTTGTAAAAACGGCGCACAAGTGTGCGCGCAATTTGGCTATGGGCGACGACGTCAAAAACTCCGCACCCGAGGCCTCAAATTCAAAAACCGTCTCGACACAATTGATTCTATGGCCAATTCAGTGAGGGATGCAAACCTGGGAGGCAATCTGAAAACTTTGTAAAAACGGCACAAAACCATGCGCGCAAGTTTGGCTATGGGCGACGACGTCAAAAACTCCGCACCCGAGGCCTCAAATTCAAAAACCGTCTCGACACAATTGATTCTATGGCCAATTCAGCTAGAAGTGCAAACCCGAGAGGCAATCTGAAAACTTTGTAAAAACGGCGCACAAGTGTGCGCGCAATTTGGCTGTGGGCGACGACGTCAAAAACTCCGCACCCGAGGCCTCAAATTCAAAAAAATTCTCAACACAATTGATTCTATGGCCAATTCAACTGGAAGTGCAAACCCGAGAGGCAATCTGAAAACTTTGTAAAAATGGCGCACAAGTGTGCGCGCAATTTGGCTATGGGCGACGACGTCAAAAACTCTGCATCCGAGGCCTCAAATTCAAAAATTTTCTCGACACAATTGATTCTATGGCCAATTCAGCTGGAAATGCAAACCCAAGAGGCAATCTGAAAACTTTGTAAAAACGGCGCACAAGTGTGCGCACAATTTGGCTATGGGCGACGACGTCAAAAACTCCGCACCCGAGGCCTCAAATTCAAAAATTTCTCGACACAATTGATTCTATGGCCAATTTAGCTAGAAGTGCAAACCTAAGAGGCAATCTGAAAAATTTGTAAAAACGGCGCACAAGTGTGCGCGCAATTTGGCTATGGGCGACGACGTCAAAAACTCCGCACCCGAGGCCTCAAATTCAAAAACCGTCTCGACACAATTGATTCTATGGCCAATTCAGCTGGAAATGAAAACACGAGAGGCAATCTGAAAACTTTGTAAAAACGGCGCACAAGTGTGCGCGCAATTTGGCTATGGGCGACGACGTCAAAAACACCGCACCCGAGGCCTCAAATTCAAAAATTTTCTCGACACAATTGATTCTATGGCCAATTCAACTGGAAGTGCAAACCCGAGAGGCAATCTGAAAACTTTGTAAAAACGGCGCACAAGTGTGCGCGCAATTTGGCTATGGGTGACGACGTCAAAAACTCCGCACCCGAGGCCTCAAATTCAAAATTTTCTCGACACAATTGATTCTATGGCCAATTCAGCTGGAAATGCAAACCCAAGAGGCAATCTGAAAACTTTGTAAAAACGGCGCACAAGTGTGCGCACAATTTGGCTATGGGCGACGACGTCAAAAACTCCGCACCCGAGGCCTCAAATTCAAAAATTTCTCGACACAATTGATTCTATGGCCAATTTAGCTAGAAGTGCAAACCTAAGAGGCAATCTGAAAAATTTGTAAAAACGGCGCACAAGTGTGCGCGCAATTTGGCTATGGGCGACGACGTCAAAAACACCGCACCCGAGGCCTCAAATTCAAAAATTTTCTCGACACAATTGATTCTATGGCCAATTCAACTGGAAGTGCAAACCCGAGAGGCAATCTGAAAACTTTGTAAAAACGGCGCACAAGTGTGCGCGCAATTTGGCTATGGGTGACGACGTCAAAAACTCCGCACCCGAGGCCTCAAATTCAAAAATTTCTCGACACAATTGATTCTATGGCCAATTTAGCTAGAAGTGCAAACCTAAGAGGCAATCTGAAAACTTTGTAAAAATGGCCCACAAGTGTGCGCGCAATTTGGCTATGGGCGACGACGTCAAAAACTCCGCACCCGAGGCCTCAAATTCAAAAACCGTCTCGACACAATTGATTCTATGGCCAATTCAGCTGGAAATGAAAACACGAGAGGCAATCTGAAAACTTTGTAAAAACGGCGCACAAGTGTGCGCGCAATTTGGCTATGGGCGACGACGTCAAAAACACCGCACCCGAGGCCTCAAATTCAAAAATTTTCTCGACACAATTGATTCTATGGCCAATTCAACTGGAAGTGCAAACCCGAGAGGCAATCTGAAAACTTTGTAAAAACGGCGCACAAGTGTGCGCGCAATTTGGCTATGGGTGACGACGTCAAAAACTCCGCACCCGAGGCCTCAAATTCAAAAAATTTCTCGACACAATTGATTCTATGGCCAATTTAGCTAGAAGTGCAAACCTAAGAGGCAATCTGAAAACTTTGTAAAAATGGCCCACAAGTGTGCGCGCAATTTGGCTATGGGCGACGACGTCAAAAACTCCGCACCCGAGGCCTCAAATTCAAAAACCGTCTCGACACAATTGATTCTATGGCCAATTCAGCTGGAAATGAAAACACGAGAGGCAATCTGAAAACTTTGTAAAAACGGCGCACAAGTGTGCGCGCAATTTGGCTATGGGCGACGACGTCAAAAACACCGCACCCGAGGCCTCAAATTCAAAAATTTTCTCGACACAATTGATTCTATGGCCAATTCAACTGGAAGTGCAAACCCGAGAGGCAATCTGAAAACTTTGTAAAAACGGCGCACAAGTGTGCGCGCAATTTGGCTATGGGTGACGACGTCAAAAACTCCGCACCCGAGGCCTCAAATTCAAAAATTTCTCGACACAATTGATTCTATGGCCAATTTAGCTAGAAGTGCAAACCCAAGAGGCAATCTGAAAAATTTGTAAAAACGGCGCACAAGTGTGCGCGCAATTTGGCTATGGGCGACGACGTCAAAAACTCCGCACCCGAGGCCTCAAATTCAAAAACCGTCTCGACACAATTGATTCTATGGCCAATTCAGTGAGGGATGCAAACCTGGGAGGCAATCTGAAAACTTTGTAAAAACGGCACAAAACCATGCGCGCAAGTTTGGCTATGGGCGACGACGTCAAAAACTCCGCACCCGAGGCCTCAAATTCAAAAACCGTCTCGACACAATTGATTCTATGGCCAATTCAGCTAGAAGTGCAAACCCGAGAGGCAATCTGAAAACTTTGTAAAAACGGCGCACAAGTGTGCGCGCAATTTGGCTGTGGGCGACGACGTCAAAAACTCCGCACCCGAGGCCTCAAATTCAAAAAAATTCTCAACACAATTGATTCTATGGCCAATTCAACTGGAAGTGCAAACCCGAGAGGCAATCTGAAAACTTTGTAAAAATGGCGCACAAGTGTGCGCGCAATTTGGCTATGGGCGACGACGTCAAAAACTCTGCATCCGAGGCCTCAAATTCAAAAATTTTCTCGACACAATTGATTCTATGGCCAATTCAGCTGGAAATGCAAACCCAAGAGGCAATCTGAAAACTTTGTAAAAACGGCGCACAAGTGTGCGCACAATTTGGCTATGGGCGACGACGTCAAAAACTCCGCACCCGAGGCCTCAAATTCAAAAATTTCTCGACACAATTGATTCTATGGCCAATTTAGCTAGAAGTGCAAACCTAAGAGGCAATCTGAAAAATTTGTAAAAACGGCGCACAAGTGTGCGCGCAATTTGGCTATGGGCGACGACGTCAAAAACTCCGCACCCGAGGCCTCAAATTCAAAAACCGTCTCGACACAATTGATTCTATGGCCAATTCAGCTGGAAATGAAAACACGAGAGGCAATCTGAAAACTTTGTAAAAACGGCGCACAAGTGTGCGCGCAATTTGGCTATGGGCGACGACGTCAAAAACACCGCACCCGAGGCCTCAAATTCAAAAATTTTCTCGACACAATTGATTCTATGGCCAATTCAACTGGAAGTGCAAACCCGAGAGGCAATCTGAAAACTTTGTAAAAACGGCGCACAAGTGTGCGCGCAATTTGGCTATGGGTGACGACGTCAAAAACTCCGCACCCGAGGCCTCAAATTCAAAATTTTCTCGACACAATTGATTCTATGGCCAATTCAGCTGGAAATGCAAACCCAAGAGGCAATCTGAAAACTTTGTAAAAACGGCGCACAAGTGTGCGCACAATTTGGCTATGGGCGACGACGTCAAAAACTCCGCACCCGAGGCCTCAAATTCAAAAATTTCTCGACACAATTGATTCTATGGCCAATTTAGCTAGAAGTGCAAACCTAAGAGGCAATCTGAAAAATTTGTAAAAACGGCGCACAAGTGTGCGCGCAATTTGGCTATGGGCGACGACGTCAAAAACACCGCACCCGAGGCCTCAAATTCAAAAATTTTCTCGACACAATTGATTCTATGGCCAATTCAACTGGAAGTGCAAACCCGAGAGGCAATCTGAAAACTTTGTAAAAACGGCGCACAAGTGTGCGCGCAATTTGGCTATGGGTGACGACGTCAAAAACTCCGCACCCGAGGCCTCAAATTCAAAAATTTCTCGACACAATTGATTCTATGGCCAATTTAGCTAGAAGTGCAAACCTAAGAGGCAATCTGAAAACTTTGTAAAAATGGCGCACAAGTGTGCGCGCAATTTGGCTATGGGCGACGACGTCAAAAACTCCGCACCCGAGGCCTCAAATTCAAAAACCGTCTCGACACAATTGATTCTATGGCCAATTCAGCTGGAAATGAAAACACGAGAGGCAATCTGAAAACTTTGTAAAAATGGCCCACAAGTGTGCGCGCAATTTGGCTATGGGCGACGACGTCAAAAACACCGCACCCGAGGCCTCAAATTCAAAAATTTTCTCGACACAATTGATTCTATGGCCAATTCAACTGGAAGTGCAAACACGAGAGGCAATCTGAAAACTTTGTAAAAACGGCGCACAAGTGTGCGCGCAATTTGGCTATGGGTGACGACGTCAAAAACACCGCACCCGAGGCCTCAAATTCAAAAATTTCTCGACACAATTGATTCTATGGCCAATTTAGCTAGAAGTGCAAACCCAAGAGGCAATCTGAAAAATTTGTAAAAACGGCGCACAAGTGTGCGCGCAATTTGGCTATGGGCGACGACGTCAAAAACTCCGCACCCGAGGCCTCAAATTCAAAAACCGTCTCGACACAATTGATTCTATGGCCAATTCAGTGAGGGATGCAAACCTGGGAGGCAATCTGAAAACTTTGTAAAAACGGCACAAAACCATGCGCGCAAGTTTGGCTATGGGCGACGACGTCAAAAACTCCGCACCCGAGGCCTCAAATTCAAAAACCGTCTCGACACAATTGATTCTATGGCCAATTCAGCTAGAAGTGCAAACCCGAGAGGCAATCTGAAAACTTTGTAAAAACGGCGCACAAGTGTGCGCGCAATTTGGCTGTGGGCGACGACGTCAAAAACTCCGCACCCGAGGCCTCAAATTCAAAAAAATTCTCAACACAATTGATTCTATGGCCAATTCAACTGGAAGTGCAAACCCGAGAGGCAATCTGAAAACTTTGTAAAAATGGCGCACAAGTGTGCGCGCAATTTGGCTATGGGCGACGACGTCAAAAACTCTGCACCCGAGGCCTCAAATTCAAAAATTTTCTCGACACAATTGATTCTATGGCCAATTCAGCTGGAAATGCAAACCCAAGAGGCAATCTGAAAACTTTGTAAAAACGGCGCACAAGTGTGCGCACAATTTGGCTATGGGCGACGACGTCAAAAACTCCGCACCCGAGGCCTCAAATTCAAAAATTTCTCGACACAATTGATTCTATGGCCAATTTAGCTAGAAGTGCAAACCTAAGAGGCAATCTGAAAAATTTGTAAAAACGGCGCACAAGTGTGCGCGCAATTTGGCTATGGGCGACGACGTCAAAAACTCCGCACCCGAGGCCTCAAATTCAAAAACCGTCTCGACACAATTGATTCTATGGCCAATTCAGCTGGAAATGAAAACACGAGAGGCAATCTGAAAACTTTGTAAAAACGGCGCACAAGTGTGCGCGCAATTTGGCTATGGGCGACGACGTCAAAAACACCGCACCCGAGGCCTCAAATTCAAAAATTTTCTCGACACAATTGATTCTATGGCCAATTCAACTGGAAGTGCAAACCCGAGAGGCAATCTGAAAACTTTGTAAAAACGGCGCACAAGTGTGCGCGCAATTTGGCTATGGGTGACGACGTCAAAAACTCCGCACCCGAGGCCTCAAATTCAAAAATTTCTCGACACAATTGATTCTATGGCCAATTTAGCTAGAAGTGCAAACCTAAGAGGCAATCTGAAAACTTTGTAAAAATGGCCCACAAGTGTGCGCGCAATTTGGCTATGGGCGACGACGTCAAAAACTCCGCACCCGAGGCCTCAAATTCAAAAACCGTCTCGACACAATTGATTCTATGGCCAATTCAGCTGGAAATGAAAACACGAGAGGCAATCTGAAAACTTTGTAAAAACGGCGCACAAGTGTGCGCGCAATTTGGCTATGGGCGACGACGTCAAAAACACCGCACCCGAGGCCTCAAATTCAAAAATTTTCTCGACACAATTGATTCTATGGCCAATTCAACTGGAAGTGCAAACCCGAGAGGCAATCTGAAAACTTTGTAAAAACGGCGCACAAGTGTGCGCGCAATTTGGCTATGGGTGACGACGTCAAAAACTCCGCACCCGAGGCCTCAAATTCAAAAATTTCTCGACACAATTGATTCTATGGCCAATTTAGCTAGAAGTGCAAACCTAAGAGGCAATCTGAAAACTTTGTAAAAATGGCCCACAAGTGTGCGCGCAATTTGGCTATGGGCGACGACGTCAAAAACTCCGCACCCGAGGCCTCAAATTCAAAAACCGTCTCGACACAATTGATTCTATGGCCAATTCAGCTGGAAATGAAAACACGAGAGGCAATCTGAAAACTTTGTAAAAACGGCGCACAAGTGTGCGCGCAATTTGGCTATGGGCGACGACGTCAAAAACACCGCACCCGAGGCCTCAAATTCAAAAATTTTCTCGACACAATTGATTCTATGGCCAATTCAACTGGAAGTGCAAACCCGAGAGGCAATCTGAAAACTTTGTAAAAACGGCGCACAAGTGTGCGCGCAATTTGGCTATGGGTGACGACGTCAAAAACTCCGCACCCGAGGCCTCAAATTCAAAAATTTCTCGACACAATTGATTCTATGGCCAATTTAGCTAGAAGTGCAAACCCAAGAGGCAATCTGAAAAATTTGTAAAAACGGCGCACAAGTGTGCGCGCAATTTGGCTATGGGCGACGACGTCAAAAACTCCGCACCCGAGGCCTCAAATTCAAAAACCGTCTCGACACAATTGATTCTATGGCCAATTCAGTGAGGGATGCAAACCTGGGAGGCAATCTGAAAACTTTGTAAAAACGGCACAAAACCATGCGCGCAAGTTTGGCTATGGGCGACGACGTCAAAAACTCCGCACCCGAGGCCTCAAATTCAAAAACCGTCTCGACACAATTGATTCTATGGCCAATTCAGCTAGAAGTGCAAACCCGAGAGGCAATCTGAAAACTTTGTAAAAACGGCGCACAAGTGTGCGCGCAATTTGGCTGTGGGCGACGACGTCAAAACCTCCGCACCCGAGGCCTCAAATTCAAAAAAATTCTCAACACAATTGATTCTATGGCCAATTCAACTGGAAGTGCAAACCCGAGAGGCAATCTGAAAACTTTGTAAAAATGGCGCACAAGTGTGCGCGCAATTTGGCTATGGGCGACGACGTCAAAAACTCTGCACCCGAGGCCTCAAATTCAAAAATTTTCTCGACACAATTGATTCTATGGCCAATTCAGCTGGAAATGCAAACCCAAGAGGCAATCTGAAAACTTTGTAAAAACGGCGCACAAGTGTGCGCACAATTTGGCTATGGGCGACGACGTCAAAAACTCCGCACCCGAGGCCTCAAATTCAAAAACCGTCTCGACACAATTGATTCTATGGCCAATTTAGTGAGGGATGCAAACCTGGGAGGCAATCTGAAAACTTTGTAAAAACATCACACAACCATGCGCGCAAGTTTGGCTATGGGCGACGACGTCAAAAACTCCGCACCCGAGGCCTCAAATTCAAAAACCGTCTCAACACAATTGATTCTATGGCCAATTCAGTGAGGGATGCAAACCTGGGAGGCAATCTGAAAACTTTGTAAAAACGGCACACAACCATGCGCGCAAGTTTGGCTATGGGCGATGACGTCAAAAACTCGGCACCCGAGGCCTCAAATATAAAAACCGTCTCGACACAATTGATTCTATGGCCAATTCAGATGGAAATGCAAACCCGAGAGGCAATCTGAAAACTTTGTAAAAACGGCCCACAAGCGTGCGCGCAATTTGGCTATGGGCGACGACGTCAAAAACTCCACACCCGAGGCCTCAAATTCAAAAAATTTCTAGACACAATTGATTCTATGGCCAATTCAGCTGGGAATGCAAACCCAAGAGGCAATCTGAAAACTTTGTAAAAACGGCGCACAAGTGTGCGCGCAATTTGGCTATGGGCGACGACGTCAAAAACTCCGCACCCGAGGCCTCAAATTTAAAAACCGTCTCGACACAATTGATTCTATGGCCAATTTAGTGAGGGATGCAAACCTGGGAGGCAATCTGAAAACTTTGTAAAAACAGCACACAACCATGCGCGCAAGTTTGGCTATGGGCGACGACGTCAAAAAATCCGCACCCGAGGCCTCAAATTCAAAAACCGTCTCGACACAATTGATTCTATGGCCAATTCAGTGAGGGATGCAAACCTGGGAGGCAATTTTAAAACTTTGTAAAAACGGCACACAACCATGCGCGCAAGTTTGGCTTTGGGCGACGACGTCAAAAACTCCGCACCCGAGGCCTCAAATTCAAAAACTTTCTCGACACAATTGATTTTATGGCCAATTCCGCTGGAAATGCAAACCCGAAAGGCAATCTGAAAACTTTGTAAAAACGGTGCACAAGCGTGCGCGCAATTTGGCTATGGGCGACGACGTCAAAAACTCCGCACCCGAGGCCTCAAATTCAAAAATTTTCTCGACAAAATTGATTCTATGGCCAATTCAGCTGGAGATGCAAACCCGAGAGGCAATCTGAAAACTTTGTAAAAACGGCGCACAAGTGTGCGCGCAATTTGGCTATGGGCGACGACGTCAAAAACTCCGCACCCGAGGCCTCAAATTCAAAAATTTCTCGACACAATTGATTCTATGGCCAATTTAGCTAGAAGTGCAAACCCGGGAGGCAATCTGAAAACTTTGTAAAAACGGCGCACAAGTGTGCGCGCAATTTGGCTATGGGCGACGACGTCAAAAACTCCACACCCGAGGCCTCAAATTCAAAAACCGTCTCGACACAATTGATTCTATGGCCAATTCAGTGGGGGATGCAAACCTGGGAGGCAATCTGAAAACTTTGTAAAAACGGCACACAACCATGCGCGCAAGTTTGGCTATGGGCGACGACTTAAAAAACTCCGCACCCGAGGCCTCAAATTCAAAAACTGTCTCGACACAATTGATTCTATGGCCAATTCAGTGGGGGATGCAAACCTGGGAGGTAATCTGAAAACTTTGTAAAAACGGCACACAACCATGCGCGCAAGTTTGGCTATGGGCGACGACGTCAAAAACTCCGCACCCGAGGCCTCAAATTCAAAAACCGTCTCGACACAATTGATTCTATGGCCAATTCAGTGAGGGATGCAAACCTGGGAGGCAATCTGAAAACTTTGTAAAAACGGCACAAAACCATGCGCGCAAGTTTGGCTATGGGCGACGACGTCAAAAACTCCGCACCCGAGGCCTCAAATTCAAAAACCGTCTCGACACAATTGATTCTATGGCCAATTCAGCTAGAAGTGCAAACCCGAGAGGCAATCTGAAAACTTTGTAAAAACGGCGCACAAGTGTGCGCGCAATTTGGCTGTGGGCGACGACGTCAAAACCTCCGCACCCGAGGCCTCAAATTCAAAAAAATTCTCAACACAATTGATTCTATGGCCAATTCAACTGGAAGTGCAAACCCGAGAGGCAATCTGAAAACTTTGTAAAAATGGCGCACAAGTGTGCGCGCAATTTGGCTATGGGCGACGACGTCAAAAACTCTGCACCCGAGGCCTCAAATTCAAAAATTTTCTCGACACAATTGATTCTATGGCCAATTCAGCTGGAAATGCAAACCCAAGAGGCAATCTGAAAACTTTGTAAAAACGGCGCACAAGTGTGCGCACAATTTGGCTATGGGCGACGACGTCAAAAACTCCGCACCCGAGGCCTCAAATTCAAAAACCGTCTCGACACAATTGATTCTATGGCCAATTTAGTGAGGGATGCAAACCTGGGAGGCAATCTGAAAACTTTGTAAAAACATCACACAACCATGCGCGCAAGTTTGGCTATGGGCGACGACGTCAAAAACTCCGCACCCGAGGCCTCAAATTCAAAAACCGTCTCAACACAATTGATTCTATGGCCAATTCAGTGAGGGATGCAAACCTGGGAGGCAATCTGAAAACTTTGTAAAAACGGCACACAACCATGCGCGCAAGTTTGGCTATGGGCGATGACGTCAAAAACTCGGCACCCGAGGCCTCAAATATAAAAACCGTCTCGACACAATTGATTCTATGGCCAATTCAGATGGAAATGCAAACCCGAGAGGCAATCTGAAAACTTTGTAAAAACGGCCCACAAGCGTGCGCGCAATTTGGCTATGGGCGACGACGTCAAAAACTCCACACCCGAGGCCTCAAATTCAAAAAATTTCTAGACACAATTGATTCTATGGCCAATTCAGCTGGGAATGCAAACCCAAGAGGCAATCTGAAAACTTTGTAAAAACGGCGCACAAGTGTGCGCGCAATTTGGCTATGGGCGACGACGTCAAAAACTCCGCACCCGAGGCCTCAAATTTAAAAACCGTCTCGACACAATTGATTCTATGGCCAATTTAGTGAGGGATGCAAACCTGGGAGGCAATCTGAAAACTTTGTAAAAACAGCACACAACCATGCGCGCAAGTTTGGCTATGGGCGACGACGTCAAAAAATCCGCACCCGAGGCCTCAAATTCAAAAACCGTCTCGACACAATTGATTCTATGGCCAATTCAGTGAGGGATGCAAACCTGGGAGGCAATTTTAAAACTTTGTAAAAACGGCACACAACCATGCGCGCAAGTTTGGCTTTGGGCGACGACGTCAAAAACTCCGCACCCGAGGCCTCAAATTCAAAAACTTTCTCGACACAATTGATTTTATGGCCAATTCCGCTGGAAATGCAAACCCGAAAGGCAATCTGAAAACTTTGTAAAAACGGTGCACAAGCGTGCGCGCAATTTGGCTATGGGCGACGACGTCAAAAACTCCGCACCCGAGGCCTCAAATTCAAAAATTTTCTCGACAAAATTGATTCTATGGCCAATTCAGCTGGAGATGCAAACCCGAGAGGCAATCTGAAAACTTTGTAAAAACGGCGCACAAGTGTGCGCGCAATTTGGCTATGGGCGACGACGTCAAAAACTCCGCACCCGAGGCCTCAAATTCAAAAATTTCTCGACACAATTGATTCTATGGCCAATTTAGCTAGAAGTGCAAACCCGGGAGGCAATCTGAAAACTTTGTAAAAACGGCGCACAAGTGTGCGCGCAATTTGGCTATGGGCGACGACGTCAAAAACTCCACACCCGAGGCCTCAAATTCAAAAACCGTCTCGACACAATTGATTCTATGGCCAATTCAGTGGGGGATGCAAACCTGGGAGGCAATCTGAAAACTTTGTAAAAACGGCACACAACCATGCGCGCAAGTTTGGCTATGGGCGACGACTTAAAAAACTCCGCACCCGAGGCCTCAAATTCAAAAACTGTCTCGACACAATTGATTCTATGGCCAATTCAGTGGGGGATGCAAACCTGGGAGGTAATCTGAAAACTTTGTAAAAACGGCACACAACCATGCGCGCAAGTTTGGCTATGGGCGACGACGTCAAAAACTCCGCACCCGAGGCCTCAAATTCAAAAACTGTTTCGACACAATTAATTCTATGGCCAATTCAGATGGAAATGCAAACCCGAGAGGCAATCTGAAAACTTTGTAAAAACGGCGCACAAGCGTGCGCGCAATTTGGCTATGGGCGACGACGTCAAAAACTCCGCACCCGAGGCCTCAAATTCAAAAATTTTCTCGACACAATTGATTCTATGGCCAATTCAGCTGGAAATGCAAACCCAAGAGGCAATCTGAAAACTTTGTAAAAACGGCGCACAAGTGTGCGCGCAATTTGGCTATGGGCGACGACGTCAAAAACTCCGCACCCGAGGCCTCAAATTCAAAAACCGTCTCGACACAATTGATTCTATGGCCAATTTAGTGAGGGATGCAAACCTGGGAGGCAATCTGAAAACTTTGTAAAAACAGCACACAACCATGCGCGCAAGTTTGGCTATGGGCGACGACGTCAAAAACTCCGCACCCGAGGCCTCAAATTCAAAAACCGTCTCGACACAATTGATTCTATGGCCAATTCAGTGGGGGATGCAAACCTGGGAGGCAATCTGAAAACTTTGTAAAAACGGCACACAACCATATGCGCAAGTTTGGCTATGGGCGACGACGTCAAAAACTCCGCACCCGAGGCCTCAAATTCAAAAAAATTCTCGACACAATTGATTCTATGGCCAATTCAGCTAGAAGTGCAAACTCGAGAGGCAATCTGAAAACTTTGTAAAAACGACGCACAAGTGTGCGCGCAATTTGGCTATGGGCGACGACGTCAAAAACTCCGCACCCGAGGCCTCAAATTCAAAAACCGTCTCGACACAATTGATTCTATGGCCAATTCAGTGAGGGATGCAAACCTGGGAGGTAATCTTAAAACTTTGTAAAAACGGCACACAACCATGCGCGCAAGTTTGGCTATGGGCGACGACTTAAAAAACTCCGCACCCGAGGCCTCAAATTCAAAAACTGTCTCGACACAATTGATTCTATGGCCAATTCAGTGGGGGATGCAAACCTGGGAGGTAATCTGAAAACTTTGTAAAAACGGCACACAACCATGCGCGCAAGTTTGGCTATGGGCGACGACGTCAAAAACTCCGCACCCGAGGCCTCAAATTCAAAAACTGTCTCGACACAATTAATTCTATTGCCAATTCAGATGGAAATGCAAAACCGAGAGGCAATCTGAAAACTTTGTAAAAACGGCGCACAAGCGTGCGCGCAATTTGGCTATGGGCGACGACGTCAAAAACTCCGCACCCGAGGCCTCAAATTCAAAATATTTCTTGACACAATTGATTCTATGGCCAATTCAGCTGGAAATGCAAACCCAAGAGGCAATCTGAAAACTTTGTAAAAACGGCGCACAAGTGTGCGCGCAATTTGGCTATGGGCGACGACGTCAAAAACTCCGCACCCGAGGCCTGAAATTCAAAAACCGTCTCGACACAATTGATTCTATGGCCAATTTAGTGAGGGATGCAAACCTGGGAGGCAATCTGAAAACTTTGTAAAAACAGCACACAACCATGCGCGCAAGTTTGGCTATGGGCGACGACGTCAAAAACTCCGCACCCGAGGCCTCAAATTCAAAAACCGTCTCAACACAATTGATTCTATGGCCAATTCAGTGAGGGATGCAAACCTGGGAGGCAATCTGAAAACTTTGTAAAAACGGCACACAACCATGCACGCAAGTTTGGCTATGGGCGTTGACGTCAAAAACTCCGCACCCGAGGCCTCAAATATAAAAACCGTCTCGACACAATTGATTCTATGGCCATTTCAGAAGGAAATGCAAACCCGAGAGGCAATCTGAAAACTTTGTAAAAACGGCGCACAAGCGTGCGCGCAATTTGGCTATGGGCGACGACGTCAAAAACTCCGCACCCGAGGCCTCAAATTCAAAAAATTTCTCGACACAATTGATTCTATGGCCAATTCAGCTGGAAATGCAATCCCAAGAGGCAATCTGAAAACTTTGTAAAAACGGCGCACAAGTGTGCGCGCAATTTGGCTATGGGCGACGACGTCAAAAACTCCGCACCCGAGGCCTCAAATTTAAAAACCGTCTCGACACAATTGATTCTATGGCCAATTTAGTGAGGGATGCAAACCTGGGAGGCAATCTGAAAACTTTGTAAAAACAGCACACAACCATGCGCGCAAGTTTGGCTATGGGCGACGACGTAAAAAAATCCGCACCCGAGGCCTCAAATTCAAAAACGGTCTCAACACAATTGATTCTATGACCAATTCAGTGAGGGATGCAAACCTGGGAGGCAATCTGAAAACTTTGTAAAAACGGCACACAACCATGCGCGCAAGTTTGGCTATGGGCGACGACGTCAAAAACTCCGCACCCGAGGCCTCAAATTCAAAAACCGTCTCGACACAATTGATTCTATGGCCAATTCAGTGAGGGATGCAAACCTGGGAGGCAATCTGAAAACTTTGTAAAAACGGCACACAACCATGCGCGCAAGTTTGGCTTTGGGCGACGACGTCAAAAACTCCGCACCCGAGGCCTCAAATTCAAAAACTTTCTCGACACAATTGATTCTATGGCCAATTCAGATGGAATTGCAAACCCGAGAGGCAATCTGAAAACTTTGTAAAAACGGCGCACAAGCGTGCGCGCAATTTGGCTATGGGCGACGACGTCAAAAACTCCGCACCCGAGGCCTCAAATTAAAAAACTGTCTCGACACAATTAATTCTATGGCCAATTCAGATGGAGATGCAAACCCGAGAGGCAATCTGAAAACTTTGTAAAAACGGCGCACAAGCGTGCGCGCAATTTGGCTATGGGCGACGACGTCAAAAACTCCGCACCCGAGGCCTCAAATTCAAAAATTTTCTCGACACAATTGATTCTATGTCCAATTCAGCTGGAAATGCAAACCCAAGAGGCAATCTGAAAACTTTGTAAAAACGGCGCACAAGTGTGCGCGCAATTTGGCTATGGGCGACGACGTCAAAAACTCCGCACCCGAGGCCTCAAATTCAAGAACCGTCTCGACACAATTGATTCTATGGCCAATTTAGTGAGGGATGCAAACCTGGGAGGCAATCTGAAAACTTTGTAAAAACAGCACACAACCATGCGCGCAAGTTTGGCTATGGGCGACGACGTCAAAAACTCCGCACCTGAGGCCTCAAATTCAAAAACCGTCTCAACACAATTGATTCTATGGCCAATTCAGTGAGGGATGCAAACCTGGGAGGCAATCTGAAAACTTTGTAAAAACGGCACACAACCATGCGCGCAAGTTTGGCTATGGGCGATGACGTCAAAAACTCCGCACCCGAGGCCTCAAATATAAAAACCCTCTCGACACAATTGATTCTATGGCCAATTCAGATGGAAATGCAAACCCGAGAGGGATTCTGAAAACTTTGTAAAAACGGCGCACAAGCGTGCGCGCAATTTGGCTATGGGCGACGACGTCAAAAACTCCGCACCCGAGGCCTCAAATTCAAAAATTTTCTCGACACAATTGATTCTATGGCCAATTCAGCTGGAAATGCAAACCCAAGAGGCAATCTGAAAACTTTGTAAAAACGGCGCACAAGTGTGCGCGCAATTTGGCTATGGGCGACGACGTCAAAAACTCCGCACCCGAGGCCTCAAATTTAAAAACCATCTCGACACAATTGATTCTATGGCCAATTTAGTGAGGGATGCAAACCTGGGAGGCAATCTGAAAACTTTGTAAAAACAGCACACAACCATGCGCACAAGTTTGGCTATGGGCGACGACGTCAAAAAATCCGCACCCGAGGCCTCAAATTCAAAAACGGTCTCAACACAATTGATTCTATGGCCAATTCAGTGAGGGATGCAAACCTGGGAGGCAATCTGAAAACTTTGTAAAAACGGCACACAACCATGCGCGCAAGTTTGGCTATGGGCGACGACGTCAAAAACTCCGCACCCGAGGCGTCAAATTCAAAAACCGTCTCGACACAATTGATTCTATGGCCAATTCAGTGAGGGATGCAAACCTGGGAGGCAATCTGAAAACTTTGTAAAAACGGCACACAACCATGCGCGCAAGTTTGGCTTTGGGCGACGACGTCAAAAACTCCGCACCCGAGGCCTCAAATTCAAAAACTTTCTCGACACAATTGATTCTATGGCCAATTCAGATGGAATTGCAAACCCGAGAGGCAATCTGAAAACTTTGTAAAAACGGCGCACAAGCGTGCGCGCAATTTGGCTATGGGCGACGACGTCAAAAACTCCGCACCCGAGGCCTCAAATTCAAAAACTGTCTCGACACAATTAATTCTATGGCCAATTCAGATGGAAATGCAAACCCGGGAGGCAATCTGAAAACTTTGTAAAAACGGCGCACAAGCGTGCGCGCAATTTGGCTATGGGCGACGACGTCAAAAACTACGCACCCGAGGCCTCAAATTCAAAAATTTTCTCGACACAATTGATTCTATGGCCAATTCAGCTGGAAATGCAAACCCAAGAGGCAATCTGAAAACTTTGTAAAAACGGCGCACAAGTGTGCGCGCAATTTGGCTATGGGCGACGACGTCAAAAACTCCGCACCCGAGGCCTCAAATTCAAAAACCGTCTCGACACAATTGATTCTATGGCCAATTCAGTGAGGGATGCAAACCTGGGAGGCAATCTGAAAACTTTGTAAAAACGGCACACAACCATGCGCGCAAGTTTGGCTTTGGGCGACGACGTCAAAAACTCCACACCCGAGGCCTCAAATTCAAAAACCGTCTCGACACAATTGATTCTATGGCCAATTTAGTGAGGGATGCAAACCTGGGAGGCAATCTGAAAACTTTGTAAAAACAGCACACAACCATGCGCGCAAGTTTGGCTATGGGCGACGACGTCAAAAACTCCGCACCCGAGGCCTCAAATTCAAAAACCGTCTCAACACAATTGATTCTATGGCCAATTCAGTGAGGGATGCAAACCTGGGAGGCAATCTGAAAACTTTGTAAAAACGGCACACAACCATGCGCGCAAGTTTGGCTATGGGCGTTGACGTCAAAAACTCCGCACCCGAGGCCTCAAATATAAAAACCGTCTCGACACAATTGATTCTATGGCCAATTCAGATGGAAATGCAAACCCGAGAGGGATTCTGAAAACTTTGTAAAAACGGCGCACAAGCGTGCGCGCAATTTGGCTATGGGCGACGACGTCAAAAACTCCGCACCCGAGGCCTCAAATTCAAAAATTTTCTCGACACAATTGATTCTATGGCCAATTCAGCTGGAAATGCAAACCCAAGAGGCAATCTGAAAACTTTGTAAAAACGGCGCACAAGTGTGCGCGCAATTTGGCTATGGGCGACGACGTCAAAAACTCCGCACCCGAGGCCTCAAATTTAAAAACCATCTCGACACAATTGATTCTATGGCCAATTTAGTGAGGGATGCAAACCTGGGAGGCAATCTGAAAACTTTGTAAAAACAGCACACAACCATGCGCACAAGTTTGGCTATGGGCGACGACGTCAAAAAATCCGCACCCGAGGCCTCAAATTCAAAAACGGTCTCAACACAATTGATTCTATGGCCAATTCAGTGAGGGATGCAAACCTGGGAGGCAATCTGAAAACTTTGTAAAAACGGCACACAACCATGCGCGCAAGTTTGGCTATGGGCGACGACGTCAAAAACTCCGCACCCGAGGCGTCAAATTCAAAAACCGTCTCGACACAATTGATTCTATGGCCAATTCAGTGAGGGATGCAAACCTGGGAGGCAATCTGAAAACTTTGTAAAAACGGCACACAACCATGCGCGCAAGTTTGGCTTTGGGCGACGACGTCAAAAACTCCGCACCCGAGGCCTCAAATTCAAAAACTTTCTCGACACAATTGATTCTATGGCCAATTCAGATGGAATTGAAAACCCGAGAGGCAATCTGAAAACTTTGTAAAAACGGCGCACAAGCGTGCGCGCAATTTGGCTATGGGCGACGACGTCAAGAACTCCGCACCCGAGGCCTCAAATTCAAAAACTGTCTCGACACAATTAATTCTATGGCCAATTCAGATGGAAATGCAAACCCGGGAGGCAATCTGAAAACTTTGTAAAAACGGCGCACAAGCGTGCGCGCAATTTGGCTATGGGCGACGACGTCAAAAACTACGCACCCGAGGCCTCAAATTCAAAAATTTTCTCGACACAATTGATTCTATGGCCAATTCAGCTGGAAATGCAAACCCAAGAGGCAATCTGAAAACTTTGTAAAAACGGCGCACAAGTGTGCGCGCAATTTGGCTATGGGCGACGACGTCAAAAACTCCGCACCCGAGGCCTCAAATTCAAAAACCGTCTCGACACAATTGATTCTATGGCCAATTCAGTGAGGGATGCAAACCTGGGAGGCAATCTGAAAACTTTGTAAAAACGGCACACAACCATGCGCGCAAGTTTGGCTTTGGGCGACGACGTCAAAAACTCCACACCCGAGGCCTCAAATTCAAAAACCGTCTCGACACAATTGATTCTATGGCCAATTTAGTGAGGGATGCAAACCTGGGAGGCAATCTGAAAACTTTGTAAAAACAGCACACAACCATGCGCGCAAGTTTGGCTATGGGCGACGACGTCAAAAACTCCGCACCCGAGGCCTCAAATTCAAAAACCGTCTCAACACAATTGATTCTATGGCCAATTCAGTGAGGGATGCAAACCTGGGAGGCAATCTGAAAACTTTGTAAAAACGGCACACAACCATGCGCGCAAGTTTGGCTATGGGCGTTGACGTCAAAAACTCCGCACCCGAGGCCTCAAATATAAAAACCGTCTCGACACAATTGATTCTATGGCCATTTCAGATGGAAATGCAAACCCGAGAGGCAATCTGAAAACTTTGTAAAAACGGCGCACAAGCGTGCGCGCAATTTGGCTATGGGCGACGACGTCAAAAACTCCGCACCCGTGGTCTCAAATTCAAAAAATTTCTCGACACAATTGATTCTATGGCTAATTCAGCTGGAAATGCAATCCCAAGAGGCAATCTGAAAACTTTGTAAAAATGGCGCACAAGTGTGCGCGCAATTTGGCTATGGGCGACGACGTCAAAAACTCCGCACCCGAGGCCTCAAATTTAAAAACCGTCTCGACACAATTGATTCTATGGCCAATTTAGTGAGGGATGCAAACCTGGGAGGCAATCTGAAAACTTTGTAAAAACAGCACACAACCATGCGCGCAAGTTTGGCTATGGGCGACGACGTAAAAAAATCCGCACCCGAGGCCTCAAATTCAAAAACGGTCTCAACACAATTGATTCTATGGCCAATTCAGTGAGGGATGCAAACCTGGGAGGCAATCTGAAAACTTTGTAAAAACGGCACACAACCATGCGCGCAAGTTTGGCTATGGGCGACGACGTCAAAAACTCCGCACCCGAGGCCTCAAATTCAAAAACCGTCTCGACACAATTGATTCTATGGCCAATTCAGTGAGGGATGCAAACCTGGGAGGAAATCTGAAAACTTTGTAAAAACGGCACACAACCATGCGCGCAAGTTTGGCTTTGGGCGACGACGTCAAAAACTCCGCACCCGAGGCCTCAAATTCAAAAACTTTCTCGACACAATTGATTCTATGGCCAATTCTGATGGAATTGCAAACCCGAGAGGCAATCTGAAAACTTTGTAAAAACGGCGCACAAGCGTGCGCGCAATTTGGCTATGGGCGACGACGTCAAAAACTCCGCACCCGAGGCCTCAAATTAAAAAACTGTCTCGACACAATTAATTCTATGGCCAATTCAGATGGAAATGCAAACCCGAGAGGCAATCTGAAAACTTTGTAAAAACGGCGCACAAGCGTGCGCGCAATTTGGCTATGTGCGACGACGTAAAAAACTCCGCACCCGAGGCCTCAAATTCAAAAAATTTCTCGACACAATTGATTCTATGTCCAATTCAGCTGGAAATGCAAACCCAAGAGGCAATCTGAAAACTTTGTAAAAACGGCGCACAAGTGTGCGCGCAATTTGGCTATGGGCGACGACGTCAAAAACTCCGCACCCGAGGCCTCAAATTCAAGAACCGTCTCGACACAATTGATTCTATGGCCAATTTAGTGAGGGATGCAAACCTGGGAGGCAATCTGAAAACTTTGTAAAAATAGCACACAACCATGCGCGCAAGTTTGGCTATGGGCGACGACGTAAAAAACTCCGCACCCGAGGCCTGAAATTCAAAAACCGTCTCAACACAATTGATTCTATGGCCAATTCAGTGAGGGATGCAAACCTGGGAGGCAATCTGAAAACTTTGTAAAAACGGCACACAACCATGCGCGCAAGTTTGGCTATGGGCGATGACGTCAAAAACTCCGCACCCGAGGCCTCAAATATAAAAACCGTCTCGACACAATTGATTCTATGGCCAATTCAGATGGAAATGCAAACCCGAGAGGGAATCTGAAAACTTTGTAAAAACGGCGCACAAGCGTGCGCGCAATTTGGCTATGGGCGACGACGTCAAAAACTCCGCACCCGAGGCCTCATATTCAAAAATTTTCTCGACACAATTGATTCTATGGCCAATTCAGCTGGAAATGCAAACCCAAGAGGCAATCTGAAAACTTTGTAAAAACGGCGCACAAGTGTGCGCGCAATTTGGCTATGGGCGACGACGTCAAAAACTCCGCACCCGAGGCCTCAAATTTAAAAACCATCTCGACACAATTGATTCTATGGCCAATTTAGTGAGGGATGCAAACCTGGGAGGCAATCTGAAAACTTTGTAAAAACAGCACACAACCATGCGCACAAGTTTGGCTATGGGCGACGACGTCAAAAAATCCGCACCCGAGGCCTCAAATTCAAAAACGGTCTCAACACAATTGATTCTATGGCCAATTCAGTGAGGGATGCAAACCTGGGAGGCAATCTGAAAACTTTGTAAAAACGGCACACAACCATGCGCGCAAGTTTGGCTATGGGCGACGACGTCAAAAACTCCGCACCCGAGGCGTCAAATTCAAAAACCGTCTCGACACAATTGATTCTATGGCCAATTCAGTGAGGGATGCAAACCTGGGAGGCAATCTGAAAACTTTGTAAAAACGGCACACAACCATGCGCGCAAGTTTGGCTTTGGGCGACGACGTCAAAAACTCCGCACCCGAGGCCTCAAATTCAAAAACTTTCTCGACACAATTGATTCTATGGCCAATTCAGATGGAATTGCAAACCCGAGAGGCAATCTGAAAACTTTGTAAAAACGGCGCACAAGCGTGCGCGCAATTTGGCTATGGGCGACGACGTCAAAAACTCCGCACCCGAGGCCTCAAATTCAAAAACTGTCTCGACACAATTAATTCTATGGCCAATTCAGATGGAAATGCAAACCCGGGAGGCAATCTGAAAACTTTGTAAAAACGGCGCACAAGCGTGCGCGCAATTTGGCTATGGGCGACGACGTCAAAAACTACGCACCCGAGGCCTCAAATTCAAAAATTTTCTCGACACAATTGATTCTATGGCCAATTCAGCTGGAAATGCAAACCCAAGAGGCAATCTGAAAACTTTGTAAAAACGGCGCACAAGTGTGCGCGCAATTTGGCTATGGGCGACGACGTCAAAAACTCCGCACCCGAGGCCTCAAATTCAAAAACCGTCTCGACACAATTGATTCTATGGCCAATTCAGTGAGGGATGCAAACCTGGGAGGCAATCTGAAAACTTTGTAAAAACGGCACACAACCATGCGCGCAAGTTTGGCTTTGGGCGACGACGTCAAAAACTCCACACCCGAGGCCTCAAATTCAAAAACCGTCTCGACACAATTGATTCTATGGCCAATTTAGTGAGGGATGCAAACCTGGGAGGCAATCTGAAAACTTTGTAAAAACAGCACACAACCATGCGCGCAAGTTTGGCTATGGGCGACGACGTCAAAAACTCCGCACCCGAGGCCTCAAATTCAAAAACCGTCTCAACACAATTGATTCTATGGCCAATTCAGTGAGGGATGCAAACCTGGGAGGCAATCTGAAAACTTTGTAAAAACGGCACACAACCATGCGCGCAAGTTTGGCTATGGGCGTTGACGTCAAAAACTCCGCACCCGAGGCCTCAAATATAAAAACCGTCTCGACACAATTGATTCTATGGCCAATTCAGATGGAAATGCAAACCCGAGAGGGATTCTGAAAACTTTGTAAAAACGGCGCACAAGCGTGCGCGCAATTTGGCTATGGGCGACGACGTCAAAAACTCCGCACCCGAGGCCTCAAATTCAAAAATTTTCTCGACACAATTGATTCTATGGCCAATTCAGCTGGAAATGCAAACCCAAGAGGCAATCTGAAAACTTTGTAAAAACGGCGCACAAGTGTGCGCGCAATTTGGCTATGGGCGACGACGTCAAAAACTCCGCACCCGAGGCCTCAAATTTAAAAACCATCTCGACACAATTGATTCTATGGCCAATTTAGTGAGGGATGCAAACCTGGGAGGCAATCTGAAAACTTTGTAAAAACAGCACACAACCATGCGCACAAGTTTGGCTATGGGCGACGACGTCAAAAAATCCGCACCCGAGGCCTCAAATTCAAAAACGGTCTCAACACAATTGATTCTATGGCCAATTCAGTGAGGGATGCAAACCTGGGAGGCAATCTGAAAACTTTGTAAAAACGGCACACAACCATGCGCGCAAGTTTGGCTATGGGCGACGACGTCAAAAACTCCGCACCCGAGGCGTCAAATTCAAAAACCGTCTCGACACAATTGATTCTATGGCCAATTCAGTGAGGGATGCAAACCTGGGAGGCAATCTGAAAACTTTGTAAAAACGGCACACAACCATGCGCGCAAGTTTGGCTTTGGGCGACGACGTCAAAAACTCCGCACCCGAGGCCTCAAATTCAAAAACTTTCTCGACACAATTGATTCTATGGCCAATTCAGATGGAATTGAAAACCCGAGAGGCAATCTGAAAACTTTGTAAAAACGGCGCACAAGCGTGCGCGCAATTTGGCTATGGGCGACGACGTCAAGAACTCCGCACCCGAGGCCTCAAATTCAAAAACTGTCTCGACACAATTAATTCTATGGCCAATTCAGATGGAAATGCAAACCCGGGAGGCAATCTGAAAACTTTGTAAAAACGGCGCACAAGCGTGCGCGCAATTTGGCTATGGGCGACGACGTCAAAAACTACGCACCCGAGGCCTCAAATTCAAAAATTTTCTCGACACAATTGATTCTATGGCCAATTCAGCTGGAAATGCAAACCCAAGAGGCAATCTGAAAACTTTGTAAAAACGGCGCACAAGTGTGCGCGCAATTTGGCTATGGGCGACGACGTCAAAAACTCCGCACCCGAGGCCTCAAATTCAAAAACCGTCTCGACACAATTGATTCTATGGCCAATTCAGTGAGGGATGCAAACCTGGGAGGCAATCTGAAAACTTTGTAAAAACGGCACACAACCATGCGCGCAAGTTTGGCTTTGGGCGACGACGTCAAAAACTCCACACCCGAGGCCTCAAATTCAAAAACCGTCTCGACACAATTGATTCTATGGCCAATTTAGTGAGGGATGCAAACCTGGGAGGCAATCTGAAAACTTTGTAAAAACAGCACACAACCATGCGCGCAAGTTTGGCTATGGGCGACGACGTCAAAAACTCCGCACCCGAGGCCTCAAATTCAAAAACCGTCTCAACACAATTGATTCTATGGCCAATTCAGTGAGGGATGCAAACCTGGGAGGCAATCTGAAAACTTTGTAAAAACGGCACACAACCATGCGCGCAAGTTTGGCTATGGGCGTTGACGTCAAAAACTCCGCACCCGAGGCCTCAAATATAAAAACCGTCTCGACACAATTGATTCTATGGCCATTTCAGATGGAAATGCAAACCCGAGAGGCAATCTGAAAACTTTGTAAAAACGGCGCACAAGCGTGCGCGCAATTTGGCTATGGGCGACGACGTCAAAAACTCCGCACCCGTGGTCTCAAATTCAAAAAATTTCTCGACACAATTGATTCTATGGCTAATTCAGCTGGAAATGCAATCCCAAGAGGCAATCTGAAAACTTTGTAAAAATGGCGCACAAGTGTGCGCGCAATTTGGCTATGGGCGACGACGTCAAAAACTCCGCACCCGAGGCCTCAAATTTAAAAACCGTCTCGACACAATTGATTCTATGGCCAATTTAGTGAGGGATGCAAACCTGGGAGGCAATCTGAAAACTTTGTAAAAACAGCACACAACCATGCGCGCAAGTTTGGCTATGGGCGACGACGTAAAAAAATCCGCACCCGAGGCCTCAAATTCAAAAACGGTCTCAACACAATTGATTCTATGGCCAATTCAGTGAGGGATGCAAACCTGGGAGGCAATCTGAAAACTTTGTAAAAACGGCACACAACCATGCGCGCAAGTTTGGCTATGGGCGACGACGTCAAAAACTCCGCACCCGAGGCCTCAAATTCAAAAACCGTCTCGACACAATTGATTCTATGGCCAATTCAGTGAGGGATGCAAACCTGGGAGGAAATCTGAAAACTTTGTAAAAACGGCACACAACCATGCGCGCAAGTTTGGCTTTGGGCGACGACGTCAAAAACTCCGCACCCGAGGCCTCAAATTCAAAAACTTTCTCGACACAATTGATTCTATGGCCAATTCTGATGGAATTGCAAACCCGAGAGGCAATCTGAAAACTTTGTAAAAACGGCGCACAAGCGTGCGCGCAATTTGGCTATGGGCGACGACGTCAAAAACTCCGCACCCGAGGCCTCAAATTAAAAAACTGTCTCGACACAATTAATTCTATGGCCAATTCAGATGGAAATGCAAACCCGAGAGGCAATCTGAAAACTTTGTAAAAACGGCGCACAAGCGTGCGCGCAATTTGGCTATGTGCGACGACGTAAAAAACTCCGCACCCGAGGCCTCAAATTCAAAAAATTTCTCGACACAATTGATTCTATGTCCAATTCAGCTGGAAATGCAAACCCAAGAGGCAATCTGAAAACTTTGTAAAAACGGCGCACAAGTGTGCGCGCAATTTGGCTATGGGCGACGACGTCAAAAACTCCGCACCCGAGGCCTCAAATTCAAGAACCGTCTCGACACAATTGATTCTATGGCCAATTTAGTGAGGGATGCAAACCTGGGAGGCAATCTGAAAACTTTGTAAAAATAGCACACAACCATGCGCGCAAGTTTGGCTATGGGCGACGACGTAAAAAACTCCGCACCCGAGGCCTGAAATTCAAAAACCGTCTCAACACAATTGATTCTATGGCCAATTCAGTGAGGGATGCAAACCTGGGAGGCAATCTGAAAACTTTGTAAAAACGGCACACAACCATGCGCGCAAGTTTGGCTATGGGCGATGACGTCAAAAACTCCGCACCCGAGGCCTCAAATATAAAAACCGTCTCGACACAATTGATTCTATGGCCAATTCAGATGGAAATGCAAACCCGAGAGGGAATCTGAAAACTTTGTAAAAACGGCGCACAAGCGTGCGCGCAATTTGGCTATGGGCGACGACGTCAAAAACTCCGCACCCGAGGCCTCATATTCAAAAATTTTCTCGACACAATTGATTCTATGGCCAATTCAGCTGGAAATGCAAACCCAAGAGGCAATCTGAAAACTTTGTAAAAACGGCGCACAAGTGTGCGCGCAATTTGGCTATGGGCGACGACGTCAAAAACTCCGCACCCGAGGCCTCAAATTTAAAAACCATCTCGACACAATTGATTCTATGGCCAATTTAGTGAGGGATGCAAACCTGGGAGGCAATCTGAAAACTTTGTAAAAACAGCACACAACCATGCGCGCAAGTTTGGCTATGGGCGACGACGTCAAAACATCCGCACCCGAGGCCTCAAATTCAAAAACGGTCTCAACACAATTGATTCTATGGCCAATTCAGTGAGGGATGCAAACCTGGGAGGCAATCTGAAAACTTTGTAAAAACGGCACACAACCATGCGCGCAAGTTTGGCTATGGGCGACGACGTCAAAAACTCCGCACCCGAGGCCTCAAATTCAAAAACCGTCTCGACACAATTGATTCTATGGCCAATTCAGTGAGGGATGCAAACCTGGGAGGCAATCTGAAAACTTTGTAAAAACGGCACACAACCATGCGCGCAAGTTTGGCTTTGGGCGACGACGTCAAAAACTCCGCACCCGAGGCCTCAAATTCAAAAACTTTCTCGACACAATTGATTCTATGGCCAATTCAGATGGAATTGCAAACCCGAGAGGCAATCTGAAAACTTTGTAAAAACGGCGCACAAGCGTGCGCGTAATTTGGCTATGGGCGACGACGTCAAAAACTCCGCACCCGAGGCCTCAAATTCAAAAACTGTCTCGACACAATTAATTCTATGGCCAATTCAGATGGAAATGCAAACCCGAGAGGCAATCTGAAAACTTTGTAAAAACGGCGCACAAGCGTGCGCGCAATTTGGCTATGGGCGACGACGTCAAAAACTCCGCACCCGAGGCCTCAAATTCAAAAATTTTCTCGACACAATTGATTCTATGTCCAATTCAGCTGGAAATGCAAACTCAAGAGGCAATCTGAAAACTTTGTAAAAACGGCGCACAAGTGTGCGCGCAATTTGGCTATGGGCGACGACGTCAAAAACTCCGCACCCGAGGCCTCAAATTCAAAAACCGTCTCGACACAATTGATTCTATGGCCAATTCAGTGAGGGATGCAAACCTGGGAGGCAATCTGAAAACTTTGTAAAAACGGCACACAACCATGCGCGCAAGTTTGGCTTTGGGCGACGACGTCAAAAACTCCACACCCGAGGCCTCAAATTCAAAAACTGTCTCGACACAATTGATTCTATGGCCAATTCAGTGGGGGATGCAAACCTGGGAGGTAATCTGAAAACTTTGTAAAAACGGCACACAACCATGCGCGCAAGTTTGGCTATGGGCGACGACGTCAAAAACTCCGCACCCGAGGCCTCAAATTCAAAAACTGTCTCGACACAATTAATTATATTGCCAATTCAGATGGAAATGCAAAACCGAGAGGCAATCTGAAAACTTCGTAAAAACGGCGCACAAGCGTGCGCGCAATTTGGCTATGGGCGACGACGTCAAAAACTCCGCACCCGAGACCTCAAATTCAAAAAATTTCTTGACACAATTGATTCTATGGCCAATTCAGCTGGAAATGCAAACCCAAGAGGCAATCTGAAAACTTTGTAAAAACGGCTCACAAGTGTGCGCGCAATTTGGCTATGGGCGACGACGTCAAAAACTCCGCACCCGAGGCCTCAAATTCAAAAACCGTCTCGACACAATTGATTCTATGGCCAATTTAGTGAGGGATGCAAACCTGGGAGGCAATCTGAAAACTTTGTAAAAACAGCACACAACCATGCGCGCAAGTTTGGTTATGGGCGACGACGTCAAAAACTCTGCACCCGAGGCCTCAAATTCAAAAACCGTCTCAACACAATTGATTCTATGGCCAATTCAGTGAGGGATGCAAACCTGGGAGGCAATCTGAAAACTTTGTAAAAACGGCACACAACCATGCGCGCAAGTTTGGCTATGGGCGTTGACGTCAAAAACTCCACACCCGAGGCCTCAAATATAAAAACCGTCTCGACACAATTGATTCTATGGCCATTTCAGATGGAAATGCAAACCCGAGAGGCAATCTGAAAACTTTGTAAAAACGGCGCACAAGCGTGCGCGCAATTTGGCTATGGGCGACGACGTCAAAAACTCCGCACCCGTGGCCTCAAATTCAAAAAATTTCTCGACACAATTGATTCTATGGCCAATTCAGCTGGAAATGCAATCCCAAGAGGCAATCTGAAAACTTTGTAAAAACGGCGCACAAGTGTGCGCGCAATTTGGCTATGGGCGACGACGTCAAAAACTCCGCACCCGAGGCCTCAAATTTAAAAACCGTCTCGACACAATTGATTCTATGGCCAATTTAGTGAGGGATGCAAACCTGGGAGGCAATCTGAAAACTTTGTAAAAACAGCACACAACCATGCGCGCAAGTTTGGCTATGGGCGACGACGTCAAAAAATCCGCACCCGAGGCCTCAAATTCAAAAACGGTCTCAACACAATTGATTCTATGGCCAATTCAGTGAGGGATGCAAACCTGGGAGGCAATCTGAAAACTTTGTAAAAACGACACAACCATGCGCGCAAGTTTGGCTATGGGCGACGACGTCAAAAACTCCGCACCCGAGGCCTCAAATTCAAAAACCGTCTCGACACAATTGATTCTATGGCCAATTCAGTGAGGGATGCAAACCTGGGAGGCAATCTGAAAACTTTGTAAAAACGGCACACAACCATGCGCGCAAGTTTGGCTTTGGGCGACGACGTCAAAAACTCCGCACCCGAGGCCTCAAATTCAAAAACTTTCTCGACACAATTGATTCTATGGCCAATTCAGATGGAATTGCAAACCCGAGAGGCAATCTGAAAACTTTGTAAAAACGGCGCACAAGCGTGCGCGCAATTTGGCTATGGGCGACGACGTCAAAAACTCCGCACCCGAGGCCTCAAATTAAAAAACTGTCTCGACACAATTAATTCTATGGCCAATTCAGATGGCAATGCAAACCCGAGAGGCAATCTGAAAACTTTGTAAAAACGGCGCACAAGCGTGCGCGCAATTTGGCTATGGGCGACGACGTCAAAAACTCCGCACCCGAGGCCTCAAATTCAAAAATTTTCTCGACACAATTGATTCTATGTCCAATTCAGCTGGAAATGCAAAGCCAAGAGGCAATCTGAAAACTTTGTAAAAACGGCGCACAAGTGTGCGCGCAATTTGGCTATGGGCGACGACGTCAAAAACTCCGCACCCGAGGCCTCAAATTCAAGAACCGTCTCGACACAATTGATTCTATGGCCAATTTAGTGAGGGATGCAAACCTGGGAGGCAATCTGAAAACTTTGTAAAAACAGCACACAACCATGCGCGCAAGTTTGGCTATGGGCGACGACGTAAAAAACTCCGCACCCGAGGCCTCAAATTCAAAAACCGTCTCAACACAATTGATTCTATGGCCAATTCAGTGAGGGATGCAAACCTGGGAGGCAATCTGAAAACTTTGTAAAAACGGCACACAACCATGCGCGCAAGTTTGGCTATGGGCGATGACGTCAAAAACTCCGCACCCGAGGCCTCAAATATAAAAACCGTCTCGACACAATTGATTCTATGGCCAATTCAGATGGAAATGCAAACCCGAGAGGGAATCTGAAAACTTTGTAAAAACGGCGCACAAGCGTGCGCGCAATTTGGCTATGGGCGACGACGTCAAAAACTCCGCACCCGAGGCCTCAAATTCAAAAATTTTCTCGACACAATTGATTCTATGGCCAATTCAGCTGGAAATGCAAACCCAAGAGGCAATCTGAAAACTTTGTAAAAACGGCGCACAAGTGTGCGCGCAATTTGGCTATGGGCGACGACGTCAAAAACTCCGCACCCGAGGCCTCAAATTTAAAAACCGTCTCGACACAATTGATTCTATGGCCAATTTAGTGAGGGAAGCAAACCTGGGAGGCAATCTGAAAACTTTGTAAAAACAGCACACAACCATGCGCGCAAGTTTGGCTATGGGCGACGATGTCAAAAAATCCGCACCCGAGGCCTCAAATTCAAAAACGGTCTCAACACAATTGATTCTATGGCCAATTCAGTGAGGGATGCAAACCTGGGAGGCAATCTGAAAACTTTGTAAAAACGGCACACAACCATGCGCGCAAGTTTGGCTATGGGCGACGACGTCAAAAACTCCGCACCCGAGGCCTCAAATTCAAAAACCGTCTCGACACAATTGATTCTATGGCCAATTCAGTGAGGGATGCAAACCTGGGAGGCAATCTGAAAACTTTGTAAAAACGGCACACAACCATGCGCGCAAGTTTGGCTTTGGGCGACGACGTCAAAAACTCCGCACCCGAGGCCTCAAATTCAAAAACTTTCTCGACACAATTGATTCTATGGCCAATTCAGATGGAATTGCAAACCCGAGAGGCAATCTGAAAACTTTGTAAAAACGGCGCACAAGCGTGCGCGCAATTTGGCTATGGGCGACGACGTCAAAAACTCCGCACCCGAGGCCTCAAATTAAAAAACTGTCTCGACACAATTAATTCTATGGCCAATTCAGATGGGAATGCAAACCCGAGAGGCAATCTGAAAACTTTGTAAAAACGGCGCACAAGCGTGCGCGCAATTTGGCTATGGGCGACGACGTCAAAAACTCCGCACCCGAGGCCTCAAATTCAAAAATTTTCTCGACACAATTGATTCTATGTCCAATTCAGCTGGAAATGCAAAGCCAAGAGGCAATCTGAAAACTTTGTAAAAACGGCGCACAAGTGTGCGCGCAATTTGGCTATGGGCGACGACGTCAAAAACTCCGCACCCGAGGCCTCAAATTCAAGAACCGTCTCGACACAATTGATTCTATGGCCAATTTAGTGAGGGATGCAAACCTGGGAGGCAATCTGAAAACTTTGTAAAAACAGCACACAACCATGCGCGCAAGTTTGGCTATGGGCGACGACGTAAAAAACTCCGCACCCGAGGCCTCAAATTCAAAAACCGTCTCAACACAATTGATTCTATGGCCAATTCAGTGAGGGATGCAAACCTGGGAGGCAATCTGAAAACTTTGTAAAAACGGCACACAACCATGCGCGCAAGTTTGGCTATGGGCGATGACGTCAAAAACTCCGCACCCGAGGCCTCAAATATAAAAACCGTCTCGACACAATTGATTCTATGGCCAATTCAGATGGAAATGCAAACCCGAGAGGGAATCTGAAAACTTTGTAAAAACGGCGCACAAGCGTGCGCGCAATTTGGCTATGGGCGACGACGTCAAAAACTCCGCACCCGAGGCCTCAAATTCAAAAATTTTCTCGACACAATTGATTCTATGGCCAATTCAGATGGAAATGCAAACCCAAGAGGCAATCTGAAAACTTTGTAAAAACGGCGCACAAGTGTGCGCGCAATTTGGCTATGGGCGACGACGTCAAAAACTCCGCACCCGAGGCCTCAAATTTAAAAACCGTCTCGACACAATTGATTCTATGGCCAATTTAGTGAGGGAAGCAAACCTGGGAGGCAATCTGAAAACTTTGTAAAAACAGCACACAACCATGCGCGCAAGTTTGGCTATGGGCGACGACGTCAAAAAATCCGCACCCGAGGCCTCAAATTCAAAAACGGTCTCAACACAATTGATTCTATGGCCAATTCAGTGAGGGATGCAAACCTGGGAGGCAATCTGAAAACTTTGTAAAAACGGCACACAACCATGCGCGCAAGTTTGGCTATGGGCGACGACGTCAAAAACTCCGCACCCGAGGCCTCAAATTCAAAAACCGTCTCGACACAATTGATTCTATGGCCAATTCAGTGAGGGATGCAAACCTGGGAGGCAATCTGAAAACTTTGTAAAAACGGCACACAACCATGCGCGCAAGTTTGGCTTTGGGCGACGACGTCAAAAACTCCGCACCCGAGGCCTCAAATTCAAAAACTTTCTCGACACAATTGATTCTATGGCCAATTCAGATGGAGTTGCAAACCCGAGAGGTAATCTGAAAACTTTGTAAAAACGGCGCACAAGCGTGCGCGCAATTTGGCTATGGGCGACGACGTCAAAAACTCCGCACCCGAGGCCTCAAATTAAAAAACTGTCTCGACACAATTAATTCTATGGCCAATTCAGATGGAAATGCAAACCCGAGAGGCAATCTGAAAACTTTGTAAAAACGGCGCACAAGCGTGCGCGCAATTTGGCTATGGGCGACGACGTCAAAAACTCCGCACCCGAGGCCTCAAATTCAAAAATTTTCTCGACACAATTGATTCTATGTCCAATTCAACTGGAAATGCAAACCCAAGAGGCAATCTGAAAACTTTGTAAAAACGGCGCACAAGTGTGCGCGCAATTTGGCTATGGGCGACGACGTCAAAAACTCCGCACCCGAGGCCTCAAATTCAAAAACCGTCTCGACACAATTGATTCTATGGCCAATTTAGTGAGGGATGCAAACCTGGGAGGCAATCTGAAAACTTTGTAAAAACAGCACACAACCATGCGCGCAAGTTTGGCTATGGGCGACGACGTCAAAAACTCCGCACCCGAGGCCTCAAATTCAAAAACCGTCTCAACATAATTGATTCTATGGCCAATTCAGTGAGGGATGCAAACCTGGGAGGCAATCTGAAAACTTTGTAAAAACGGCACACAACCATGCGCGCAAGTTTGGCTTTGGGCGACGACGTCAAAAACTCCGCACCCGAGGCCTCAAATTCAAAAACTTTCTCGACACAATTGATTCTATGGCCAATTCAGATGGAATTGCAAACCCGAGAGGCAATCTGAAAACTTTGTAAAAACGGCGCACAAGCGTGCGCGCAATTTGGCTATGGGCGACGACGTCAAAAACTCCGCACCCGAGGCCTCAAATTCAAAAACTGTCTCGACACAATTGATTCTATGGCCAATTCAGCTGGAAATGCAAACCCAAGAGGCAATCTGAAAACTTTGTAAAAACGGCGCACAAGTGTGCGCGCAATTTGGCTATGGGCGACGACGTCAAAAACTCCGCACCCGAGGCCTCAAATTCAAAAACCGTCTCGACACAATTGATTCTATGGCCAATTCAGTGAGGGATGCAAACCTGGGAGGCAATCTAAAAACTTTGTAAAAACGGCACACAACCATGCGCGCAAGTTTGGCTTTGGGCGACGACGTCAAAAACTCCGCACCCGAGGCCTCAAATTCAAAAACTTTCTCGACACAATTGATTCTATGGCCAATTCAGATGGAATTGCAAACCCGAGAGTCAATCTGAAAACTTTGTTAAAACGGCGCACAAGCGTGCGCGCAATTTGGCTATGGGCGACGACGTCAAAAACTCCGCACCCGAGGCCTCAAATTCAAAAACTGTCTCGACACAATTAATTCTATGGCCAATTCAGATGGAAATGCAAACCCGAGAGGCAATCTGAAAACTTTGTAAAAACGGCGCACAAGCGTGCGCGCAATTTGGCTATGGGCGACGACGTCAAAAACTCCGCACCCGAGGCCTCAAATTCAAAAACTGTCTCGACACAATTAATTCTATGGCCAATTCAGATGGAAATGCAAACCCGAGAGGCAATCTGAAAACTTTGTAAAAACGGCGCACAAGTGTGCGCGCAATTTGGCTATGGGCGACGACGTCAAAAACTCCGCACCCGAGGCCTCAAATTTAAAAACCGTCTCGACACAATTGATTCTATGGCCAATTTAGTGAGGGATGCAAACCTGGGAGGCAATCTGAAAACTTTATAAAAACAGCACACAACCATGCGCGCAAGTTTGGCTATGGGCGACGACGTCAAAAAATCCGCACCCGAGGCCTCAAATTCAAAAACGGTCTCAACACAATTGATTCTATGGCCAATTCAGTGAGGGATGCAAACCTGGGAGGCAATCTGAAAACTTTGTAAAAACGGCACACAACCATGCGCGCAAGTTTGGCTATGGGCGACGACGTCAAAAACTCCGCACCCGAGGCCTCAAATTCAAAAACCGTCTCGACACAATTGATTCTATGGCCAATTCAGTGAGGGATGCAAACCTGGGAGGCAATCTGAAAACTTTGTAAAAACGGCACACAACCATGCGCGCAAGTTTGGCTTTGGGCGACGACGTCAAAAACTCCGCACCCGAGGCCTCAAATTCAAAAACTTTCTCGACACAATTGATTCTATGGCCAATTCAGATGGAATTGCAAACCCGAGAGGCAATCTGAAAACTTTGTAAAAACGGCGCACAAGCGTGCGCGCAATTTGGCTATGGGCGACGACGTCAAAAACTCCGCACCCGAGGCCTCAAATTCAAAAACTGTCTCGACACAATTAATTCTATGGCCAATTCAGATGGAGATGCAAACCCGAGAGGCAATCTAAAAACTTTGTAAAAACGGCGCACAAGCGTGCGCGCAATTTGGCTATGGGCGACGACGTCAAAAACTCCGCACCCGAGGCCTCAAATTCAAAAATTTTCTCGACACAATTGATTCTATGGCCAATTCAGCTGGAAATGCAAACCCAAGAGGCAATCTGAAAACTTTGTAAAAACGGCGCACAAGTGTGCGCGCAATTTGGCTATGGGCTACGACGTCAAAAACTCCGCACCCGAGGCCTCAAATTCAAAAACCGTCTCGACACAATTGATTCTATGGCCAATTCAGTGAGGGATGCAAACCTGGGAGGCAATCTAAAAACTTTGTAAAAACGGCACACAACCATGCGCGCAAGTTTGGCTTTGGGCGACGACGTCAAAAACTCCGCACCCGAGGCCTCAAATTCAAAAACTTTCTCGACACAATTGATTCTATGGCCAATTCAGATGGAATTGCAAACCCGAGAGGCAATCTGAAAACTTTGTTAAAACGGCGCACAAGCGTGCGCGCAATTTGGCTATGGGCGACGACTTCAAAAACTCCGCACCCGAGGCCTCAAATTCAAAAACTGTCTCGACACAATTAATTCTATGGCCAATTCAGATGGAAATGCAAACCCGAGAGGCAATCTGAAAACTTTGTAAAAACGGCGCACAAGCGTGCGCGCAATTTGGCTATGGGCGACGACGTCAAAAACTCCGCACCCGAGGCCTCAAATTCAAAAATTTTCTCGACACAATTGATTCTATGGCCAATTCAGCTGGAAATGCAAACCCAAGAGGCAATCTGAAAACTTTGTAAAAACGGCGCACAAGTGTGCGCGCAATTTGGCTATGGGCGACGACGTCAAAAACTCCGCACCCGAGGCCTCAAATTCAAAAACCGTCTCGACACAATTGATTCTATGGCCAATTTAGTGAGGGATGCAAACCTGGGAGGCAATCTGAAAACTTTGTAAAAACAGCACACAACCATGCGCGCAAGTTTGGCTATGGGCGACGACGTCAAAAACTCCGCACCCGAGGCCTCAAATTCAAAAACCGTCTCAACACAATTGATTCTATGGCCAATTCAGTGAGGGATGCAAACCTGGGAGGCAATCTGAAAACTTTGTAAAAACGGCACACAACCATGCGCGCAAGTTTGGCTATGGGCGATGAAGTCAAAAACTCCGCACCCGAGGCCTCAAATATAAAAACCGTCTCGACACAATTGATTCTATGGCCAATTCAGATGGAAATGCAAACCCGAGAGGGAATCTGAAAACTTTGTAAAAACGGCGCACAAGCGTGCGCGCAATTTGGCTATGGGCGACGACGTCAAAAACTCCGCACCCGAGGCCTCAAATTCAAAACTTTTCTCGACACAATTGATTCTATGGCCAATTCAGCTGGAAATGCAAACCCAAGAGGCAATCTGAAAACTTTGTAAAAACGGCGCACAAGTGTGCGCGCAATTTGGCTATGGGCGACGACGTCAAAAACTCCGCACCCGAGGCCTCAAATTTAAAAACCGTCTCGACACAATTGATTCTATGGCCAATTTAGCGAGGGATGCAAACCTGGGAGGCAATCTGAAAACTTTGTAAAAACAGCACACAACCATGCGTGCAAGTTTGGCTATGGGCGACGACGTCAAAAAATCCGCACCCGAGGCCTCAAATTCAAAAACCGTCTCGACACAATTGATTCTATGGCCAATTCAGTGAGGGATGCAAACCTGGGAGGCAATCTGAAAACTTTGTAAAAACGGCACACAACCATGCGCGCAAGTTTGGCTTTGGGCGACGACGTCAAAAACTCCGCACCCGAGGCCTCAAATTCAAAAACTTTCTCGACACAATTGATTCTATGGCCAATTCAGATGGAATTGCAAACCCGAGAGGCAATCTGAAAACTTTGTAAAAACGGCGCACAAGCGTGCGCGCAATTTGGCTATGGGCGACGACGTCAAAAACTCCGCACCCGAGGCCTCAAATTTAAAAATTTCCTCGACACAATTGATTTTATGGCCAATTCAGCTGGAAATGCAAACCCAAGAGGCAATCTGAAAACTTTGTAAAAACGGCGCACAAGTGTGCGCGCAATTTGGCTATGGGCGACGATGTCAAAAACTCCGCACCCGAGGCCTCAAATTCAAAAACCGTCTCGACACAATTGATTCTATGGCCAATTCAACTGGAGATGAAAACCCGAGAGGCAATCTGAAAACTTTGTAAAAACGGCGCACAAGTGTGCGCGCAATTTGGCTATGGGCGACGACGTCAAAAACACCGCACCCGAGGCCTCAAATTCAAAAATTTTCTCGACACAATTGATTCTATGGCCAATTCAACTGGAAGTGCAAACCCGAGAGGCAATCTGAAAACTTTGTAAAAACGGCGCACAAGTGTGCGCGCAATTTGGCTATGGGTGACGACGTCAAAAACTCCGCACCCGAGGCCTCAAATTTAAAAACCGTCTCGACACAATTGATTCTATGGCCAATTTAGCGAGGGATGCAAACCTGGGAGGCAATCTGAAAACTTTGTAAAAACAGCACACAACCATGCGCGCAAGTTTGGCTATGGGCGACGACGTCAAAAAATCCGCACCCGAGGCCTCAAATTCAAAAACCGTCTCGACACAATTGATTCTATGGCCAATTCAGTGAGGGATGCAAACCTGGGAGGCAATCTGAAAACTTTGTAAAAACGGCACACAACCATGCGCGCAAGTTTGGCTTTGGGCGACGACGTCAAAAACTCCGCACCCGAGGCCTCAAATTTAAAAACTTTCTCGACACAATTGATTCTATGGCCAATTCAGATGGAATTGCAAACCCGAGAGGCAATCTGAAAACTTTGTAAAAACGGCGCACAAGCGTGCGCGCAATTTGGCTATGGGCGACGACGTAAAAAACTCCGCACCCGAGGCCTCAAATTTAAAAATTTCCTCGACACAATTGATTTTATGGCCAATTCAGCTGGAAATGCAAACCCAAGAGGCAATCTGAAAACTTTGTAAAAACGGCGCACAAGTGTGCGCGCAATTTGGCTATGGGCGACGATGTCAAAAACTTCGCACCCGAGGCCTCAAATTCAAAAACCGTCTCGACACAATTGATTCTATGGCCAGTTCAGCTGGAAATGAAAACCCGAGAGGCAATCTGAAAACTTTGTAAAAACGGCGCACAAGTGTGCGCGCAATTTGGCTATGGGCGACGACGTCAAAAACACCGCACCCGAGGCCTCAAATTCAAAAATTTTCTCGACACAATTGATTCTATGGCCAATTCAACTGGAAGTGCAAACCCGAGAGGCAATCTGAAAACTTTGTAAAAACGGCGCACAAGTGTGCGCGCAATTTGGCTATGGGTGACGACGTCAAAAACTCCGCACCCGAGGCCTCAAATTCAAAAATTTCTCGACACAATTGATTCTATGGCCAATTTAGCTAGAAGTGCAAACCCAAGAGGCAATCTGAAAACTTTGTAAAAACGGCGCACAAGTGTGCGCGCAATTTGGCTATGGGCGACGACGTCAAAAACTCCGCACCCGAGGCCTCAAATTCAAAAACCGTCTCGACACAATTGATTCTATGGCCAATTCAGCTGGAAATGAAAACCCGAGAGGCAATCTGAAAACTTTGTAAAAACGGCGCACAAGTGTGCGCGCAATTTGGCTATGGGCGACGACGTCAAAAACACCGCACCCGAGGCCTCAAATTCAAAAATTTTCTCGACACAATTGATTCTATGGCCAATTCAACTGGAAGTGCAAACCCGAGAGGCAATCTGAAAACTTTGTAAAAACGGCGCACAAGTGTGCGCGCAATTTGGCTATGGGTGACGACGTCAAAAACTCCGCACCCGAGGCCTCAAATTCAAAAATTTCTCGACACAATTGATGCTATGGCCAATTTAGCTAGAAGTGCAAACCCAAGAGGCAATCTGAAAAATTTGTAAAAACGGCGCACAAGTGTGCGCGCAATTTGGCTATGGGCGACGACGTCAAAAACTCCGCACCCGAGGCCTCAAATTCAAAAACCGTCTCGACACAATTGATTCTATGGCCAATTCAGTGAGGGTTGCAAACCTGGGAGGCAATCTGAAAACTTTGTAAAAACGGCTCAAAACCATGCGCGCAAGTTTGGCTATGGGCGACGACGTCAAAAACTCCGCACCCGAGGCCTCAAATTCAAAAACCGTCTCGACACAATTGATTCTATGGCCAATTCAGTGAGGGATGCAAACCTGGGAGGCAATCTGAAAACTTTGTAAAAACGGCACACAACCATGCGCGCAAGTTTGGCTTTGGGCGACGACGTCAAAAACTCCGCACCCGAGGCCTCAAATTCAAAAACTTTCTCGACACAATTGATTCTATGGCCAATTCAGATGGAATTGCAAACCCGAGAGGCAATCTGAAAACTTTGTAAAAACGGCGCACAAGCGTGCGCGCAATTTGGCTATGGGCGACGACGTAAAAAACTCCGCACCCGAGGCCTCAAATTTAAAAATTTCCTCGACACAATTGATTTTATGGCCAATTCAGCTGGAAATGCAAACCCAAGAGGCAATCTGAAAACTTTGTAAAAACGGCGCACAAGTGTGCGCGCAATTTGGCTATGGGCGACGATGTCAAAAACTCCGCACCCGAGGCCTCAAATTCAAAAACCGTCTCGACACAATTGATTCTATGGCCAATTCAGCTGGAAATGAAAACCCGAGAGGCAATCTGAAAACTTTGTAAAAACGGCGCACAAGTGTGCGCGCAATTTGGCTATGGGCGACGACGTCAAAAACACCGCACCCGAGGCCTCAAATTCAAAAATTTTCTCGACACAATTGATTCTATGGCCAATTCAACTGGAAGTGCAAACCCGAGAGGCAATCTGAAAACTTTGTAAAAAAGGCGCACAAGTGTGCGCGCAATTTGGCTATGGGTGACGACGTCAAAAACTCCGCACCCGAGGCCTCAAATTTAAAAACCGTCTCGACACAATTGATTCTATGGCCAATTTAGCGAGGGATGCAAACCTGGGAGGCAATCTGAAAACTTTGTAAAAACAGCACACAACCATGCGCGCAAGTTTGGCTATGGGCGACGACGTCAAAAAATCCGCACCCGAGGCCTCAAATTCAAAAACCGTCTCGACACAATTGATTCTATGGCCAATTCAGTGAGGGATGCAAACCTGGGAGGCAATCTGAAAACTTTGTAAAAACGGCACACAACCATGCGCGCAAGTTTGGCTTTGGGCGACGACGTCAAAAACTCCGCACCCGAGGCCTCAAATTCAAAAACTTTCTCGACACAATTGATTCTATGGCCAATTCAGATGGAATTGCAAACCCGAGAGGCAATCTGAAAACTTTGTAAAAACGGCGCACAAGCGTGCGCGCAATTTGGCTATGGGCGACGACGTCAAAAACTCCGCACCCGAGGCCTCAAATTTAAAAATTTCCTCGACACAATTGATTTTATGGCCAGTTCAGCTGGAAATGCAAACCCAAGAGGCAATCTGAAAACTTTGTAAAAACGGCGCACAAGTGTGCGCGCAATTTGGCTATGGGCGACGATGTCAAAAACTCCGCACCCGAGGCCTCAAATTCAAAAACCGTCTCGACACAATTGATTCTATGGCCAATTCAGCTGGAAATGAAAACCCGAGAGGCAATCTGAAAACTTTGTAAAAACGGCGCACAAGTGTGCGCGCAATTTGGCTATGGGCGACGACGTCAAAAACACCGCACCCGAGGCCTCAAATTCAAAAATTTTCTCGACACAATTGATTCTATGGCCAATTCAACTGGAAGTGCAAACCCGAGAGGCAATCTGAAAACTTTGTAAAAACGGCGCACAAGTGTGCGCGCAATTTGGCTATGGGTGACGACGTCAAAAACTCCGCACCCGAGGCCTCAAATTCAAAAATTTCTCGACACAATTGATTCTATGGCTAATTTAGCTAGAAGTGCAAACCCAAGAGGCAATCTGAAAACTTTGTAAAAACGGCGCACAAGTGTGCGCGCAATTTGGCTATGGGCGACGACGTCAAAAACTCCGCACCCGAGGCCTCAAATTCAAAAACCGTCTCGACACAATTGATTCTATGGCCAATTCAGCTGGAAATGAAAACCCGAGAGGCAATCTGAAAACTTTGTAAAAACGGCGCACAAGTGTGCGCGCAATTTGGCTATGGGCGACGACGTCAAAAACACCGCACCCGAGGCCTCAAATTCAAAAATTTTCTCGACACAATTGATTCTATGGCCAATTCAACTGGAAGTGCAAACCCGAGAGGCAATCTGAAAACTTTGTAAAAACAGCGCACAAGTGTGCGCGCAATTTGGCTATGGGTGACGACGTCAAAAACTCCGCACCCGAGGCCTCAAATTCAAAAATTTCTCGACACAATTGATGCTATGGCCAATTTAGCTAGAAGTGCAAACCCAAGAGGCAATCTGAAAAATTTGTAAAAACGGCGCACAAGTGTGCGCGCAATTTGGCTATGGGCGACGACGTCAAAAACTCCGCACCCGAGGCCTCAAATTCAAAAACCGTCTCGACACAATTGATTCTATGGCCAATTCAGTGAGGGTTGCAAACCTGGGAGGCAATCTGAAAACTTTGTTAAAACGGCACAAAACCATGCGCGCAAGTTTGGCTATGGGCGACGACGTCAAAAACTCCGCACCCGAGGCCTCAAATTCAAAAACCGTCTCGACACAATTGATTCTATGGCCAATTCAGCTAGAAGTGCAAACTCGAGAGGCAATCTGAAAACTTTGTAAAAACGGCGCACAAGTGTGCGCGCAATTTAGCTATGGGCGACGACGTCAAAAACTCCGCACCCGAGGCCTCAAATTCAAAAAAATTCTCGACACAATTGATTCTATGACCAATTCAACTGGAAGTGCAAACCCGAGAGGTAATCTGAAAACTTTGTAAAAATGGCGCACAAGTGTGCGCGCAATTTGGCTATGGGCGACGACGTCAAAAACTCCGCACCCGAGGCCTCAAATTCAAAAACCGTCTCGACACAATTGATTCTATGGCCAATTCAGTGAGGGATGCAAACCTGTGAAGCAATCTGAAAACTTTGTAAAAACGGCACACAACCATGCGCGCAAGTTTGGCTATGGGCGACGACGTCAAAAACTCCGCACCCGAGGCCTCAAATTCAAAAACCGTCTCGACACAATTGATTATATGGCCAATTCAGTGAGGGATGCAAACCTAGGAGGCAATCTGAAAACTTTGTAAAAACGGCACACAACCATGCGCGCAAGTTTGGCTTTGGGCGACGACGTCAAAAACTCTGCACCCGAGGCCTCAAATTCAAAAACTTTCTCGACACAATTGATTCAATGCCAATTCAGCTGGAAATGCAAACCCGAGAGGCAATCTGAAAACTTTGTAAAAACGGCGCACAAGTGTGCGCGCAATTTGGCTATGGGCGACGACGTCAAAAACTCCGAACCCGAGGCCTCAAATTCAAAAAATTTCTCGACACAATTGATTCTATGGCCAATTCAACTAGAAGTGCAAATCCGAGAGGCAATCTGAAAAATTTGTAAAAACGGCGCACAAGTGTGCGCGCAATTTGGCTATGGGCGACGACGTCAAAAACTCCGCACCCGAGGCCTCAAATTCAAAAATTTTCTCGACACAATTGATTCTATGGCCAATTCAACTGGAAGTGTAAACCCGAGAGGCAATCTGAAAACTTTGTAAAAACTGCGCACAAGTGTGCGCGCAATTTGGCTATGGGCGACGACGTCAAAAACTCCGCACCCGAGGCCTCTAATTCAAAAACTGTCTCGACACAATTGATTCTATGGCCAATTCAGCTAGAAGTGCAAACTCGAGAGGCAATCTGAAAACTTTGTAAAAACGGCGCACAAGTGTGCGCGCAATTTGGCTATGGGCGACGACGTCAAAAACTCCGCACCCGAGGCCTCAAATTTGAAAACCGTCTCGACACAATTGATTCTATGGCCAATTTAGTGAGGGATGCAAACCTGGGAGGCAATCTGAAAACTTTGTAAAAACAGCACACAACCATGCGCGCAAGTTTGGCTATGGGCGACGACGTCAAAAAATCCGCACCCGAGGCCTCAAATTCAAAAACGGTCTCAACACAATTGATTCTATGGCCAATTCAGTGACGGATGCAAACCTGGGAGGCAATCTGAAAACTTTGTAAAAACGGCACACAACCATGCGCGCAAGTTTGGCTATGGGCAACGACGTCAAAAACTCCGCACCCGAGGCCTCAAATTCAAAAACCGTCTCGACACATTTGATTCTATGGCCAATTCAGTGATGGATGCAAACCTGGGAGGCAATCTGAAAACTTTGTAAAAACGGCACACAACCATGCGCGCAAGTTTGGCTTTGGGCGACGACGTCAAAAACTCCGCACCCGAGGCCTCAAATTCAAAAACTTTCTCGACACAATTGATTCTATGGCCAATTCAGATGGAATTGCAAACCCGAGAGGCAATCTGAAAACTTTGTAAAAACGGCGCACAAGCGTGCACGCAATTTGGCTATGGGCGACGACGTCAAAAACTCCGCACCCGAGGCCTCAAATTCAAAAATTTCCTCGACACAATTGATTCTATGGCCAATTCAGCTGGAAATGCAAACCCAAGAGGCAATCTGAAAACTTTGTAAAAACGGCGCACAAGTTTGCGCGCAATTTGGCTATGGGCGACGACGTCAAAAACTCCGCACCCGAGGCCTCAAATACAAAAAACCGTCTCGACACAATTGATTCTATGGCCAATTCAGTGAGGGATGCAAACCTGGGAGGCAATCTGAAAACTTTGTAAAAACGGCACAAAACCATGCGCGCAAGTTTGGCTATGGGCGACGACGTCAAAAACACCGCACCCGAGGCCTCAAATTCAAAAACCGTCTCGACACAATTGATTCTATGGCCAATTCAGCTAGAAGTGCAAACCCGAGAGGCAATCTGAAAACTTTGTAAAAACGGCGCACAAGTGTGCACGCAATTTGGCTATGGGCGACGACGTCAAAAACTCCGCACCCGAGGCCTCAAATTCAAAAAAATTCTCGACACAATTGATTCTATGGCCAATTCAACTGGAAGTGCAAACCCGAGAGGCAATCTGAAAACTTTGTAAAAATGGCGCACAAGTGTGCGCGCAATTTGGCTATGGGCGACGACGTCAAAAACTCCGCACCCGAGGCCTCAAATTCAAAAACCGTCTCGACACAATTGATTTTATGGCCAATTCAGTGAGGGATGCAAACCTGGGAGGCAATCTGAAAACTTTGTAAAAACGGCACACAACCATGCGCGCAAGTTTGGCTATGGGTGACGACGTCAAAAACTCCGCACCCGAGGCCTCAAATTCAAAAACCGTCTCGACACAATTGATTCTATGGCCAATTCAGTGAGGGATGCAAACCTAGGAGGCAATCTAAAAACTTTGTAAAAACGGCACACAACCATGCGCGCAAGTTTGGCTTTGGGCGACGACATCAAAAACTCTGCACCCGAGGCCTCAAATTCAAAAACTTTCTCGACACAATTGATTCTATGGCCAATTCAGCTGGAAATGCAAACCCGAGTGGCAATCTGAAAACTTTGTAAAAACGGCGCACAAGTGTGCGCGCAATTTGGCTATGGGCGACGACGTCAAAAACTCCGAACCCGAGGCCTCAAATTCAAAAATTTTCTCGACACAATTGATTCTATGGCCAATTCAACTGGAAGTGCAAATCCGAGAGGCAATCTGAAAACTTAGTAAAAACGGCGCACAAGTGTGCGCGCAATTTGGTTATGGGCGACGACGTCAAAAACACCGCACCCGAGGCCTCAAATACAAAAATTTTCTCGACACAATTGATTCTATGGCCAATTCAACTGGAAGTGCAAACCCGAGAGGCAATCTGAAAACTTTGTAAAAATTGCGCACAAGTGTGCGCGCAATTTGGCTATGGGCGACGACGTCAAAAACTCCGCACCCGAGGCCTCAAATTTAAAAACTGTCTCGACACAATTGATTCTATGGCCAATTTAGTGAGGGATGCAAACCTGGGAGGCAATCTGAAAACTTTGTAAAAACAGCACACAACCATGCGCGCAAGTTTGGCTATGGGCGACGACGTAAAAAAATCCGCACCCGAGGCCTCAAATTCAAAAACGGTCTCAACACAATTGATTCTATGGCCAATTCAGTGAGGGATGCAAACCTGGGAGGCAATCTGAAAACTTTGTAAAAACGGCACACAACCATGCGCGCAAGTTTGGCTATGGGCGACGACGTAAAAAACTTCGCACCCGAGGCCTCAAATTCAAAAACCGTCTCGACACATTTGGTTCTATGGCCAATTCAGTGATGGATGCAAACCTGGGAGGCAATCTGAAAACTTTGTAAAAACGGCACACAACCATGCGCGCAAGTTTGGCTTTGGGCGACGACGTCAAAAACTCCGCACCCGAGGCGTCAAATTCAAAAACTTTCTCGACACAATTGATTCTATGGCCAATTCAGATGGAATTGCAAACCCGAGAGGCAATCTGAAAACTTTGTAAAAACGGCGCACAAGCGTGCGCGCAATTTGGCTATGGGCGACGACGTCACAAACTCCGCACCCGAGGCCTCAAATTCAAAAATTTCCTCGACACAATTGATTCTATGGCCAATTCAGCTGGAAATGCAAACCCAAAAGGCAATCTGAAAACTTTGTAAAAACGGCGCACAAGTTTGCGCGCAATTTGGCTATGGGCGACGACGTCAAAAACTCCGCACCCGAGGCCTCAAATTCAAAAACCGTCTCGACACAATTGATTCTATGGCCAATTCAGTGAGGGATGCAAACCTGGGAGGCAATCTGAAAACTTTGTAAAAACGGCACAAAACCATGCGCGCAAGTTTGGCTATTGGCGACGACGTCAAAAACTCCACACCCGAGGCCTCAAATTCAAAAACCGTCTCGACACAATTGATTCTATGGCCAATTCAGCTAGAAGTGCAAACCCGAGAGGCAATCTGAAAACTTTGTAAAAACGGCGCACAAGTGTGCACGCAATTTGGCTATGGGCGACGACGTCAAAAACTCCGCACCCGAGGCCTCAAATTCAAAAAAATTCTCGACACAATTGATTCTATGGCCAATTCAACTGGAAGTGCAAACCCGAGAGGCAATCTGAAAACTTTGTAAAAATGGCGCACAAGTGTGCGCGCAATTTGGCTATGGGCGACGACGTCAAAAACTCCGCACCCGAGGCCTCAAATTCAAAAACCGTCTCGACACAATTGATTTTATGGCCAATTCAGTGAGGGATGCAAACCTGGGAGGCAATCTGAAAACTTTGTAAAAACGGCACACAACCATGCGCGCAAGTTTGGCTATGGGTGACGACGTCAAAAACTCCGCACCCGAGGCCTCAAATTCAAAAACCGTCTCGACACAATTGATTCTATGGCCAATTCAGTGAGGGATGCAAACCTAGGAGGCAATCTAAAAACTTTGTAAAAACGACACACAACCATGCGCGCAAGTTTGGCTTTGGGCGACGACATCAAAAACTCTGCACCCGAGGCCTCAAATTCAAAAACTTTCTCGACACAATTGATTCTATGGCCAATTCAGCTGGAAATGCAAACCCGAGTGGCAATCTGAAAACTTTGTAAAAACGGCGCACAAGTGTGCGCGCAATTTGGCTATGGGCGACGACGTCAAAAACTCCGAACCCGAGGCCTCAAATTCAAAAATTTTCTCGACACAATTGATTCTATGGCCAATTCAACTGGAAGTGCAAATCCGAGAGGCAATCTGAAAACTTAGTAAAAACGGCGCACAAGTGTGCGCGCAATTTGGTTATGGGTGACGACGTCAAAAACACCGCACCCGAGGCCTCAAATACAAAAATTTTCTCGACACAATTGATTCTATGGCCAATTCAACTGGAAGTGCAAACCCGAGAGGCAATCTGAAAACTTTGTAAAAACTGCGCACAAGTGTGCGCGCAATTTGGCTATGGGCGACGACGTCAAAAACACCGCACCCGAGGCCTCTAATTCAAAAACCGTCTCGACACAATTGATTCTATGGCCAATTCAGCTAGAAGTGCAAACCCGAGAGGCAATCTGAAAACTTTGTAAAAACGGCGCACAAGTGTGCGCGCAATTTGGCTATGGGCGACGACATCAAAAACTCCGCACCCGAGGCCTCAAATTCAAAAAATTTCTCGACACAATTGATTCTATGGCCAATTCAACAGGAAGTGCAAACCTGAGAGGCAATCTGAAAACTTTGTAAAAATGGCGCACAAGTGTGCGCGCAATTTGGCTATGGGCGACGACGTCAAAATCTCCGCACCCGAGGCCTCAAATTCAAAAACCGTCTCGACACAATTGATTCTATGGCCAATTCAGTGAGGGATGCAAACCTGTGAGGCAATCTGAAAACTTTGTAAAAACGGCACACAACCATGCGCGCAAGTTTGGCTATGGGCGACGACATCAAAAACTCCGCACCCGAGGCCTCAAATTCAAAAACTGTCTCGACACAATTGATTCTATGGCCAATTCAGTGAGGGATGCAAACCTAGGAGGCAATCTGAAAACTTTGTAAAAACGGCACAAAACCATGCGCGCAAGTTTGGCTATGGGTGACGACGTCAAAAACTCCGCACCCGAGGCCTCAAATTCAAAAACCGTCTCGACACAATTGATTCTATGGCCAGTTCAGTGAGGGATGCAAACCTAGGGGCAATCTGAAAACTTTGTAAAAACGGCACACAACCATGCGCGCAAGTTTGGCTTTGGGCGACGACGTCAAAAACTCCGCACCCGAGGCCTCAAATTCAAAAACTTTCTCGACACAATTGATTTTATGGCCAATTCAGCTGGAAGTGCAAACCCGAGAGGCAATCTGAAAACTTTGTAAAAACGGCGCACAAGTGTGCGCGCAATTTGGCTATGGGCGACGACGTCAAAAACTCCGCACCCGAGGCCTCAAATTTAAAAACTGTCTCGACACAATTGATTCTATGGCCAATTTAGTGAGGGATGCAAACCTGGGAGGCAATCTGAAAACTTTGTAAAAACAGCACACAACCATGCGCGCAAGTTTGGCTATGGGCGACGACGTAAAAAAATCCGCACCCGAGGCCTCAAATTCAAAAACAGTCTCAACACAATTGATTCTATGGCCAATTCAGTGAGGGATGCAAACCTGGGAGGCAATCTGAAAACTTTGTAAAAACGGCACACAACCATGCGCGCAAGTTTGGCTATGGGCGACGACGTAAAAAACTTCGCACCCGAGGCCTCAAATTCAAAAACCGTCTCGACACATTTGGTTCTATGGCCAATTCAGTGATGGATGCAAACCTGGGAGGCAATCTGAAAACTTTGTAAAAACGGCACACAACCAGGCGCGCAAGTTTGGCTTTGGGCGACGACGTCAAAAACTCCGCACCCGAGGCCTCAAATTCAAAAACTTTCTCGACACAATTGATTCTATGGCCAATTCAGATGGAATTGCAAACCCGAGAGGCAATCTGAAAACTTTGTAAAAACGGCGCACAAGCGTGCGCGCAATTTGGCTATGGGCGACGACGTCACAAACTCCGCACCCGAGGCCTCAAATTCAAAAATTTCCTCGACACAATTGATTCTATGGCCAATTCAGCTGGAAATGCAAACCCAAGAGGCAATCTGAAAACTTTGTAAAAACGGCGCACAAGTTTGCGCGCAATTTGGCTATGGGCGACGACGTCAAAAACTCCGCACCCGAGGCCTCAAATTCAAAAACCGTCTCGACACAATTGATTCTATGGCCAATTCAGTGAGGGATGCAAACCTGGGAGGCAATCTGAAAACTTTGTAAAAACGGCACAAAACCATGCGCGCAAGTTTGGCTATTGGCGACGACGTCAAAAACTCCACACCCGAGGCCTCAAATTCAAAAACCGTCTCGACACAATTGATTCTATGGCCAATTCAGCTAGAAGTGCAAACCCGAGAGGCAATCTGAAAACTTTGTAAAAACGGCGCACAAGTGTGCACGCAATTTGGCTATGGGCGACGACGTCAAAAACTCCGCACCCGAGGCCTCAAATTCAAAAAAATTCTCGACACAATTGATTCTATGGCCAATTCAACTGGAAGTGCAAACCCGAGAGGCAATCTGAAAACTTTGTAAAAATGGCGCACAAGTGTGCGCGCAATTTGGCTATGGGCGACGACGTCAAAAACTCCGCACCCGAGGCCTCAAATTCAAAAACCGTCTCGACACAATTGATTTTATGGCCAATTCAGTGAGGGATGCAAACCTGGGAGGCAATCTGAAAACTTTGTAAAAACGGCACACAACCATGCGCGCAAGTTTGGCTATGGGTGACGACGTCAAAAACTCCGCACCCGAGGCCTCAAATTCAAAAACCGTCTCGACACAATTGATTCTATGGCCAATTCAGTGAGGGATGCAAACCTAGGAGGCAATCTAAAAACTTTGTAAAAACGGCACACAACCATGCGCGCAAGTTTGGCTTTGGGCGACGACATCAAAAACTCTGCACCCGAGGCCTCAAATTCAAAAACTTTCTCGACACAATTGATTCTATGGCCAATTCAGCTGGAAATGCAAACCCGAGTGGCAATCTGAAAACTTTGTAAAAACGGCGCACAAGTGTGCGCGCAATTTGGCTATGGGCGACGACGTCAAAAACTCCGAACCCGAGGCCTCAAATTCAAAAATTTTCTCGACACAATTGATTCTATGGCCAATTCAACTGGAAGTGCAAATCCGAGAGGCAATCTGAAAACTTAGTAAAAACGGCGCACAAGTGTGCGCGCAATTTGGTTATGGGTGACGACGTCAAAAACACCGCACCCGAGGCCTCAAATACAAAAATTTTCTCGACACAATTGATTCTATGGCCAATTCAACTGGAAGTGCAAACCCGAGAGGCAATCTGAAAACTTTGTAAAAACTGCGCACAAGTGTGCGCGCAATTTGGCTATGGGCGACGACGTCAAAAACACCGCACCCGAGGCCTCTAATTCAAAAACCGTCTCGACACAATTGATTCTATGGCCAATTCAGCTAGAAGTGCAAACCCGAGAGGCAATCTGAAAACTTTGTAAAAACGGCGCACAAGTGTGCGCGCAATTTGGCTATGGGCGACGACATCAAAAACTCCGCACCCGAGGCCTCAAATTCAAAAAATTTCTCGACACAATTGATTCTATGGCCAATTCAACAGGAAGTGCAAACCTGAGAGGCAATCTGAAAACTTTGTAAAAATGGCGCACAAGTGTGCGCGCAATTTGGCTATGGGCGACGACGTCAAAATCTCCGCACCCGAGGCCTCAAATTCAAAAACCGTCTCGACACAATTGATTCTATGGCCAATTCAGTGAGGGATGCAAACCTGTGAGGCAATCTGAAAACTTTGTAAAAACGGCACACAACCATGCGCGCAAGTTTGGCTATGGGCGACGACATCAAAAACTCCGCACCCGAGGCCTCAAATTCAAAAACTGTCTCGACACAATTGATTCTATGGCCAATTCAGTGAGGGATGCAAACCTAGGAGGCAATCTGAAAACTTTGTAAAAACGGCACAAAACCATGCGCGCAAGTTTGGCTATGGGTGACGACGTCAAAAACTCCGCACCCGAGGCCTCAAATTCAAAAACCGTCTCGACACAATTGATTCTATGGCCAGTTCAGTGAGGGATGCAAACCTAGGGGCAATCTGAAAACTTTGTAAAAACGGCACACAACCATGCGCGCAAGTTTGGCTTTGGGCGACGACGTCAAAAACTCCGCACCCGAGGCCTCAAATTCAAAAACTTTCTCGACACAATTGATTTTATGGCCAATTCAGCTGGAAGTGCAAACCCGAGAGGCAATCTGAAAACTTTGTAAAAACGGCGCACAAGTGTGCGCGCAATTTGGCTATGGGCGACGACGTCAAAAACTCCGCACCCGAGGCCTCAAATTTAAAAACTGTCTCGACACAATTGATTCTATGGCCAATTTAGTGAGGGATGCAAACCTGGGAGGCAATCTGAAAACTTTGTAAAAACAGCACACAACCATGCGCGCAAGTTTGGCTATGGGCGACGACGTAAAAAAATCCGCACCCGAGGCCTCAAATTCAAAAACAGTCTCAACACAATTGATTCTATGGCCAATTCAGTGAGGGATGCAAACCTGGGAGGCAATCTGAAAACTTTGTAAAAACGGCACACAACCATGCGCGCAAGTTTGGCTATGGGCGACGACGTAAAAAACTTCGCACCCGAGGCCTCAAATTCAAAAACCGTCTCGACACATTTGGTTCTATGGCCAATTCAGTGATGGATGCAAACCTGGGAGGCAATCTGAAAACTTTGTAAAAACGGCACACAACCATGCGCGCAAGTTTGGCTTTGGGCGACGACGTCAAAAACTCCGCACCCGAGGCCTCAAATTCAAAAACTTTCTCGACACAATTGATTCTATGGCCAATTCAGATGGAATTGCAAACCCGAGAGGCAATCTGAAAACTTTGTAAAAACGGCGCACAAGCGTGCGCGCAATTTGGCTATGGGCGACGACGTCACAAACTCCGCACCCGAGGCCTCAAATTCAAAAATTTCCTCGACACAATTGATTCTATGGCCAATTCAGCTGGAAATGCAAACCCAAGAGGCAATCTGAAAACTTTGTAAAAACGGCGCACAAGTTTGCGCGCAATTTGGCTATGGGCGACGACGTCAAAAACTCCGCACCCGAGGCCTCAAATTCAAAAACCGTCTCGACACAATTGATTCTATGGCCAATTCAGTGAGGGATGCAAACCTGGGAGGCAATCTGAAAACTTTGTAAAAACGGCACAAAACCATGCGCGCAAGTTTGGCTATTGGCGACGACGTCAAAAACTCCACACCCGAGGCCTCAAATTCAAAAACCGTCTCGACACAATTGATTCTATGGCCAATTCAGCTAGAAGTGCAAACCCGAGAGGCAATCTGAAAACTTTGTAAAAACGGCGCACAAGTGTGCACGCAATTTGGCTATGGGCGACGACGTCAAAAACTCCGCACCCGAGGCCTCAAATTCAAAAAAATTCTCGACACAATTGATTCTATGGCCAATTCAACTGGAAGTGCAAACCCGAGAGGCAATCTGAAAACTTTGTAAAAATGGCGCACAAGTGTGCGCGCAATTTGGCTATGGGCGACGACGTCAAAAACTCCGCACCCGAGGCCTCAAATTCAAAAACCGTCTCGACACAATTGATTTTATGGCCAATTCAGTGAGGGATGCAAACCTGGGAGGCAATCTGAAAACTTTGTAAAAACGGCACACAACCATGCGCGCAAGTTTGGCTATGGGTGACGACGTCAAAAACTCCGCACCCGAGGCCTCAAATTCAAAAACCGTCTCGACACAATTGATTCTATGGCCAATTCAGTGAGGGATGCAAACCTAGGAGGCAATCTAAAAACTTTGTAAAAACGGCACACAACCATGCGCGCAAGTTTGGCTTTGGGCGACGACATCAAAAACTCTGCACCCGAGGCCTCAAATTCAAAAACTTTCTCGACACAATTGATTCTATGGCCAATTCAGCTGGAAATGCAAACCCGAGTGGCAATCTGAAAACTTTGTAAAAACGGCGCACAAGTGTGCGCGCAATTTGGCTATGGGCGACGACGTCAAAAACTCCGAACCCGAGGCCTCAAATTCAAAAATTTTCTCGACACAATTGATTCTATGGCCAATTCAACTGGAAGTGCAAATCCGAGAGGCAATCTGAAAACTTAGTAAAAACGGCGCACAAGTGTGCGCGCAATTTGGTTATGGGTGACGACGTCAAAAACACCGCACCCGAGGCCTCAAATACAAAAATTTTCTCGACACAATTGATTCTATGGCCAATTCAACTGGAAGTGCAAACCCGAGAGGCAATCCGAAAACTTTGTAAAAACTGCGCACAAGTGTGCGCGCAATTTGGCTATGGGCGACGACGTCAAAAACACCGCACCCGAGGCCTCTAATTCAAAAACCGTCTCGACACAATTGATTCTATGGCCAATTCAGCTAGAAGTGCAAACCCGAGAGGCAATCTGAAAACTTTGTAAAAACGGCGCACAAGTGTGCGCGCAATTTGGCTATGGGCGACGACATCAAAAACTCCGCACCCGAGGCCTCAAATTCAAAAAATTTCTCGACACAATTGATTCTATGGCCAATTCAACAGGAAGTGCAAACCTGAGAGGCAATCTGAAAACTTTGTAAAAATGGCGCACAAGTGTGCGCGCAATTTGGCTATGGGCGACGACGTCAAAATCTCCGCACCCGAGGCCTCAAATTCAAAAACCGTCTCGACACAATTGATTCTATGGCCAATTCAGTGAGGGATGCAAACCTGTGAGGCAATCTGAAAACTTTGTAAAAACGGCACACAACCATGCGCGCAAGTTTGGCTATGGGCGACGACATCAAAAACTCCGCACCCGAGGCCTCAAATTCAAAAACTGTCTCGACACAATTGATTCTATGGCCAATTCAGTGAGGGATGCAAACCTAGGAGGCAATCTGAAAACTTTGTAAAAACGGCACAAAACCATGCGCGCAAGTTTGGCTATGGGTGACGACGTCAAAAACTCCGCACCCGAGGCCTCAAATTCAAAAACCGTCTCGACACAATTGATTCTATGGCCAGTTCAGTGAGGGATGCAAACCTAGGGGCAATCTGAAAACTTTGTAAAAACGGCACACAACCATGCGCGCAAGTTTGGCTTTGGGCGACGACGTCAAAAACTCCGCACCCGAGGCCTCAAATTCAAAAACTTTCTCGACACAATTGATTTTATGGCCAATTCAGCTGGAAGTGCAAACCCGAGAGGCAATCTGAAAACTTTGTAAAAACGGCGCACAAGTGTGCGCGCAATTTGGCTATGGGCGACGACGTCAAAAACTCCGAACCTGAGGCCTCAAATTCAAAAATTTTCTCGACACAATTGATTCTATGGCCAATTCAACTGGAAGTGCAAATCCGAGAGGTAATCTGAAAACTTTGTAAAAACGGCGCATAAGTGTGCGCGCAATTTGGCTATGGGCGACGACGTCAGAAACTCCGCACCCGAGGCCTCAAATTCAAAAATTTTCTCGACACAATTGATTCTATGGCCAATTCAACTTGAAGTGCAAACCCGAGAGGCAATCTGAAAACTTTGTAAAAACTGCGCACAAGTGTGCGCGCAATTTGGCTATGGGCGACGACGTCAAAAACTCCGCACCCGAGGCCTCAAATTCAAAAACCGTCTCGACACAATTGATTCTATGGCCAATTCAGTGAGGGATGCAAACCTGGGAGGCAATCTAAAAACTTTGTAAAAACGGCACACAACCATGCGCGCAAGTTTGGCTATGGGCGACGACGTCAAAAACTCCGCACCCGAGGCCTCAAATTCAAAAACCGTCTCGACACAATTGATTCTATGGCCAATTCAGTGAGGGATGCAAACCTGGGAGGCAATCTAAAAACTTTGTAAAAACGGCACACAACCATGCGCGCAAGTTTGGCTATGGGCGACGACGTCAAAAACACCGCACCCGAGGCCTCAAATTCAAAAACTTTCTCGACACAATTGATTCTATGGCCAATTCAGCTGGAAATGCAAACCCGAGAGGCAATCTGAAAACTTTGTAAAAACGGCGCACAAGTGTGCGCGCAATTTGGCTATGGGCGACGACGTCAAAAACTCCGCACCCGAGGCCTCAAATTCAAAAAATTTCTTGACACAATTGATTCTATTGCCAATTCAGCTGGAAATGCAAACCCAAGAGGCAATCTGAAAACTTTGTAAAAACGGCGCACAAGTGTGCGCGCAATTTGGCTATGGGCGACGACGTTAAAAACTCCGCACCCGAGGCCTCAAATTCAAAAACCGTCTCGACACAATTGATTCTATGGCCAATTTAGTGTGGGATGCAAACCTGGGAGGCAATCTAAAAACTTTGTAAAAACGGCACACAACCATGCGCGCAAGTTTGGCTATGTGCGACGACGTCAAAAACTCCGCACCCGAGGCCTCAAATTCAAAAACCGTCTCGACACAATTGATTCTATGGCCAATTCAGTGAGGGATGCAAACCTGGGAGGCAATCTAAAAACTTTGTAAAAATGGCACACAACCATGCGCGCAAGTTTGGCTATGGGCGACGACGTCAAAAACACCGCACCCGAGGCCTCAAATTCAAAAAATTTCTCGACACAATTGATTCTATGGCCAATTCAGCTGGAAATGCAAACCCGAGAGGCAATCTGAAAACTTTGTAAAAACGGCGCACAAGTGTGCGCGCAATTTGGCTATGGGCGACGACGTCAAAAACTCCGAACCTGAGGCCTCAAATTCAAAAATTTTCTCGACACAATTGATTCTATGGCCAATTCAACTGGAAGTGCAAATCCGAGAGGTAATCTGAAAACTTTGTAAAAACGGCGCATAAGTGTGCGCGCAATTTGGCTATGGGCGACGACGTCAAAAACTCCGCACCCGAGGCCTCAAATTCAAAAATTTTCTCGACACAATTGATTCTATGGCCAATTCAACTTGAAGTGCAAACCCGAGAGGCAATCTGAAAACTTTGTAAAAACTGCGCACAAGTGTGCGCGCAATTTGGCTATGGGCGACGACGTCAAAAACTCCGCACCCGAGGCCTCAAATTCAAAAACCGTCTCGACACAATTGATTCTATGGCCAATTCAGTGAGGGATGCAAACCTGGGAGGCAATCTAAAAACTTTGTAAAAACGGCACACAACCATGCGCGCAAGTTTGGCTATGGGCGACGACGTCAAAAACTCCGCACCCGAGGCCTCAAATTCAAAAACCGTCTCGACACAATTGATTCTATGGCCAATTCAGTGAGGGATGCAAACCTGGGAGGCAATCTAAAAACTTTGTAAAAACGGCACACAACCATGCGCGCAAGTTTGGCTATGGGCGACGACGTCAAAAACACCGCACCCGAGGCCTCAAATTCAAAAACTTTCTCGACACAATTGATTCTATGGCCAATTCAGCTGGAAATGCAAACCCGAGAGGCAATCTGAAAACTTTGTAAAAACGGCGCACAAGTGTGCGCGCAATTTGGCTATGGGCGACGACGTCAAAAACTCCGCACCCGAGGCCTCAAATTCAAAAAATTTCTTGACACAATTGATTCTATTGCCAATTCAGCTGGAAATGCAAACCCAAGAGGCAATCTGAAAACTTTGTAAAAACGGCGCACAAGTGTGCGCGCAATTTGGCTATGGGCGACGACGTTAAAAACTCCGCACCCGAGGCCTCAAATTCAAAAACCGTCTCGACACAATTGATTCTATGGCCAATTTAGTGTGGGATGCAAACCTGGGAGGCAATCTAAAAACTTTGTAAAAACGGCACACAACCATGCGCGCAAGTTTGGCTATGTGCGACGACGTCAAAAACTCCGCACCCGAGGCCTCAAATTCAAAAACCGTCTCGACACAATTGATTCTATGGCCAATTCAGTGAGGGATGCAAACCTGGGAGGCAATCTAAAAACTTTGTAAAAATGGCACACAACCATGCGCGCAAGTTTGGCTATGGGCGACGACGTCAAAAACACCGCACCCGAGGCCTCAAATTCAAAAAATTTCTCGACACAATTGATTCTATGGCCAATTCAGCTGGAAATGCAAACCCGAGAGGCAATCTGAAAACTTTGTAAAAACGGCGCACAAGTGTGCGCGCAATTTGGCTATGGGCGACGACGTCAAAAACTCCGCACCCGAGGCCTCAAATTCAAAAAATTTCTCGACACAATTGATTCTATTGCCAATTCAGCTGGAAATGCAAACCCAAAAGGCAATCTGAAAACTTTGTAAAAACGGCGCACAAGTGTGCGCGCAATTTGGCTATGGGCGACGACGTTAAAAACTCCGCACCCGAGGCCTCAAATTCAAAAACCGTCTCGACATAATTGATTCTATGGCCAATTTAGTGTGGGATGCAAACCTGGGAGGCAATCTAAAAACTTTGTAAAAATGGCACACAACCATGCGCGCAAGTTTGGCTATGGGCGACGACGTCAAAAACTCCGCACCCGAGGCCTCAAATTCAAAAACCGTCTCGACACAATTGATTCTATGGCCAATTCAGTGAGGGATGCAAACCTGGGAGGCAATCTAAAAACTTTGTAAAAATGGCACACAACCATGCGCGCAAGTTTGGCTATGGGCGACGACGTCAAAAACACCGCACCCGAGGCCTCAAATTCAAAAACTTTCTCGACACAATTGATTCTATGGCCAATTCAGCTGGAAATGCAAACCCGAGAGGTAATCTGAAAACATTGTAAAAACGGCGCACAAGTGTGCGCGCAATTTGGCTATGGGCGACGACGTCAAAAACTCCGCACCCGAGGCCTCAAATTCAAAAAATTTCTCGACACAATTGATTCTATTGCCAATTCAGCTGGAAATGCAAACCCAAAAGGCAATCTGAAAACTTTGTAAAAACGGCGCACAAGTGTGCGCGCAATTTGGCTATGGGCGACGACGTTAAAAACTCCGCACCCGAGGCCTCAAATTCAAAAACCGTCTCGACACAATTGATTCTATGGCCAATTTAGTGTGGGATGCAAACCTGGGAGGCAATCTAAAAACTTTGTAAAAACGGCACACAACCATGCGCGCAAGTTTGGCTATGGGCGACGACGTCAAAAACTCCGCACCCGAGGCCTCAAATTCAAAAACCGTCTCGACACAATTGATTCTATGGCCAATTCAGCTGGAAATGCAAACCCAAGAGGTAATCTGAAAACTTTGTAAAAACGGCGCACAAGTGTGCGCGCAATTTGGCTATGGGCGACGACATCAAAAACTCCGCACCCGAGGCCTCAAATTCAAAAAATTTCTCGACACAATTGATTCTATGGCCAATTCAACAGGAAGTGCAAACCTAAGAGGCAATCTGAAAACTTTGTAAAAATGGCGCACAAGTGTGCGCGCAATTTGGCTATGGGCGACGACGTCAAAATCTCCGCACCCGAGGCCTCAAATTCAAAAACCGTCTCGACACAATTGATTCTATGGCCAATTCAGTGAGGGATGCAAACCTGTGAGGCAATCTGAAAACTTTGTAAAAACGGCACACAACCATGCGCGCAAGTTTGGCTATGGGCGACGACGTCAAAAACTCCGCACCCGAGGTCTCAAATTCAAAAACTGTCTCGACACAATTGATTCTATGGCCAATTCAGTGAGGGATGCAAACCTAGGAGGCAATCTGAAAACTTTGTAAAAACGGCACAAAACCATGCGCGCAAGTTTGGCTTTGGTCGACGACGTCAAAAACTCTGCACCCGAGGCCTCAAATTCAAAAACTTTCTCGACACAATTGATTCTATGGCCAATTCAGCTGGAAATGCAAACCCGAGAGGCAATCTGAAAACTTTGTAAAAACGGCGCACAAGTGTGCGCGCAATTTGGCTATGGGCGACGACGTCAAAAACTCCGAACCTGAGGCCTCAAATTCAAAAATTTTCTCGACACAATTGATTCTATGGCCAATTCAACTGGAAGTGCAAATCCGAGAGGCAATCTGAAAACTTTGTAAAAACGGCGCATAAGTGTGCGCGCAATTTGGCTATGGGCGACGACGTCAAAAACTCCGCACCCGAGGCCTCAAATTCAAAAATTTTCTCGACACAATTGATTCTATGGCCAATTCAACTGGAAGTGCAAACCCGAGAGGCAATCTGAAAACTTTGTAAAAACTGCGCACAAGTGTGCGCGCAATTTGGCTATGAGCGACGACGTCAAAAACTCCGCACCCGAGGCCTCAAATTCAAAAACCGTCTCGACACAATTGATTCTATGGCCAATTCAGTGAGGGATGCAAACCTGGGAGGCAATCTAAAAACTTTGTAAAAACGGCACACAACCATGCGCGCAAGTTTGGCTATGGGCGACGACGTCAAAAACTCCGCACCCGAGGCCTCAAATTCAAAAACCGTCTCGACACAATTGATTCTATGGCCAATTCAGTGAGGGATGCAAACCTGGGAGGCAATCTAAAAACTTTGTAAAAACGGCACACAACCATGCGCGCAAGTTTGGCTATGGGCGACGACGTCAAAAACACCGCACCCGAGGCCTCAAATTCAAAAACTTTCTCGACACAATTGATTCTATGGCCAATTCAGCTGGAAATGCAAACCCGAGAGGCAATCTGAAAACTTTGTAAAAACGGCGCACAAGTGTGCGCGCAATTTGGCTATGGGCGACGACGTCAAAAAATCCGCACCCGAGGCCTCAAATTTCAAAAAATTTCTCGACACAATTGATTCTATTGCCAATTCAGCTGGAAATGCAAACCCAAGAGGCAATCTGAAAACTTTGTAAAAACGGCGCACAAGTGTGCGCGCAATTTGGCTATGGGCGACGACGTTAAAAACTCCGCACCCGAGGCCTCAAATTCAAAAACCGTCTCGACACAATTGATTCTATGGCCAATTTAGTGTGGGATGCAAACCTGGGAGGCAATCTAAAAACTTTGTAAAAACGGCACACAACCATGCGCGCAAGTTTGGCTATGGGCGACGACGTCAAAAACTCCGCACCCGAGGCCTCAAATTCAAAAACCGTCTCGACACAATTGATTCTATGGCCAATTCAGTGAGGGATGCAAACCTGGGAGGCAATCTAAAAACTTTGTAAAAATGGCACACAACCATGCGCGCAAGTTTGGCTATGGGCGACGACGTCAAAAACACCGCACCCGAGGCCTCAAATTCAAAAACTTTCTCGACACAATTGATTCTATGGCCAATTCAGCTGGAAATGCAAACCCGAGAGGCAATCTGAAAACTTTGTAAAAACGGCGCACAAGTGTGCGCGCAATTTGGCTATGGGCGACGACGTCAAAAACTCCGCACCCGAGGCCTCAAATTCAAAAAATTTCTCGACACAATTGATTCTATTGCCAATTCAGCTGGAAATGCAAACCCAAGAGGCAATCTGAAAACTTTGTAAAAACGGCGCACAAGTGTGCGCGCAATTTGGCTATGGGCGACGACGTTAAAAACTCCGCACCCGAGGCCTCAAATTCAAAAACTGTCTCGACACAATTGATTCTATGGCCAATTCAGTGAGGGATGCAAACCTAGGAGGCAATCTGAAAACTTTGTAAAAACGGCACAAAACCATGCGCGCAAGTTTGGCTTTGGTCGACGACGTCAAAAACTCTGCACCCGAGGCCTCAAATTCAAAAACTTTCTCGACACAATTGATTCTATGGCCAATTCAGCTGGAAATGCAAACCCGAGAGGCAATCTGAAAACTTTGTAAAAACGGCGCACAAGTGTGCGCGCAATTTGGCTATGGGCGACGACGTCAAAAACTCCGAACCTGAGGCCTCAAATTCAAAAATTTTCTCGACACAATTGATTCTATGGCCAATTCAACTGGAAGTGCAAATCCGAGAGGCAATCTGAAAACTTTGTAAAAACGGCGCATAAGTGTGCGCGCAATTTGGCTATGGGCGACGACGTCAAAAACTCCGCACCCGAGGCCTCAAATTCAAAAATTTTCTCGACACAATTGATTCTATGGCCAATTCAACTGGAAGTGCAAACCCGAGAGGCAATCTGAAAACTTTGTAAAAACTGCGCACAAGTGTGCGCGCAATTTGGCTATGGGCGACGACGTCAAAAACTCCGCACCCGAGGCCTCAAATTCAAAAACCGTCTCGACACAATTGATTCTATGGCCAATTCAGTGAGGGATGCAAACCTGGGAGGCAATCTAAAAACTTTGTAAAAACGGCACACAACCATGCGCGCAAGTTTGGCTATGGGCGACGACGTCAAAAACTCCGCACCCGAGGCCTCAAATTCAAAAACCGTCTCGACACAATTGATTCTATGGCCAATTCAGTGAGGGATGCAAACCTGGGAGGCAATCTAAAAACTTTGTAAAAACGGCACACAACCATGCGCGCAAGTTTGGCTATGGGCGACGACGTCAAAAACACCGCACCCGAGGCCTCAAATTCAAAAACTTTCTCGACACAATTGATTCTATGGCCAATTCAGCTGGAAATGCAAACCCGAGAGGCAATCTGAAAACTTTGTAAAAACGGCGCACAAGTGTGCGCGCAATTTGGCTATGGGCGACGACGTCAAAAAATCCGCACCCGAGGCCTCAAATTCAAAAAATTTCTCGACACAATTGATTCTATTGCCAATTCAGCTGGAAATGCAAACCCAAGAGGCAATCTGAAAACTTTGTAAAAACGGCGCACAAGTGTGCGCGCAATTTGGCTATGGGCGACGACGTTAAAAACTCCGCACCCGAGGCCTCAAATTCAAAAACCGTCTCGACACAATTGATTCTATGGCCAATTTAGTGTGGGATGCAAACCTGGGAGGCAATCTAAAAACTTTGTAAAAACGGCACACAACCATGCGCGCAAGTTTGGCTATGGGCGACGACGTCAAAAACTCCGCACCCGAGGCCTCAAATTCAAAAACCGTCTCGACACAATTGATTCTATGGCCAATTCAGTGAGGGATGCAAACCTGGGAGGCAATCTAAAAACTTTGTAAAAATGGCACACAACCATGCGCGCAAGTTTGGCTATGGGCGACGACGTCAAAAACACCGCACCCGAGGCCTCAAATTCAAAAACTTTCTCGACACAATTGATTCTATGGCCAATTCAGCTGGAAATGCAAACCCGAGAGGCAATCTGAAAACTTTGTAAAAACGGCGCACAAGTGTGCGCGCAATTTGGCTATGGGCGACGACGTCAAAAACTCCGCACCCGAGGCCTCAAATTCAAAAAATTTCTCGACACAATTGATTCTATTGCCAATTCAGCTGGAAATGCAAACCCAAGAGGCAATCTGAAAACTTTGTAAAAACGGCGCACAAGTGTGCGCGCAATTTGGCTATGGGCGACGACGTTAAAAACTCCGCACCCGAGGCCTCAAATTCAAAAACCGTCTCGACACAATTGATTCTATGGCCAATTTAGTGTGGGATGCAAACCTGGGAGGCAATCTAAAAACTTTGTAAAAACGGCACACAACCATGCGCGCAAGTTTGGCTATGGGCGACGACGTCAAAAACTCCGCACCCGAGGCCTCAAATTCAAAAACCGTCTCGACACAATTGATTCTATGGCCAATTCAGCTGGAAATGCAAACCCAAGAGGTAATCTGAAAACTTTGTAAAAACGGCGCACAAGTGTGCGCGCAATTTGGCTATGGGCGACGACGTCAAAAACACTGCACCCGAGGCCTCAAATTCAAAAAATTTCTCGACACAATTGATTCTATGGCCAATTCAACTGGAAGTGCAAACCTGAGAGGCAATCTGAAAACTTTGTAAAAATGGCGCACAAGTGTGCGCGCAATTTGGCTATGGGCGACGACGTCAAAAACTCCGCACCCGAGGCCTCAAATTTAAAAACCGTCTCGACACAATTGATTCTATGGCCAATTTAGTGAGGGATGCAAACCTGGGAGGCAATCTGAAAACTTTGTAAAAACAGCACACAACCATGCGCGCAAGTTTGGCTATGGGCGACGACGTCAAAAAATCCGCACCCGAGGCCTCAAATTCAAAAACGGTCTCAACACAATTGATTCTATGGCCAATTCAGTGAGGGATGCAAACCTGGGAGGCAATCTGAAAACTTTGTAAAAACGGCACACAACCATGCGCGCAAGTTTGGCTATGGGCGACGACGTCAAACACTCCGCACCCGAGGCCTCAAATTCAAAAACCGTCTCGACACATTTGATTCTATGGCCAATTCAGTGAGGGATGCAAACCTGGGAGGCAATCTGAAAACTTTGTAAAAACGGCACACAACCATGCGCGCAAGTTTGGCTTTGGGCGACGACGTCAAAAACTCCGCACCCGAGGCCTCAAATTCAAAAACTTTCTCGACACAATTGATTCTATGGCCAATTCAGATGGAATTGCAAACCCGAGAGGCAATCTGAAAACTTTGTAAAAATGGCGCACAAGCGTGCGCGCAATTTGGCTATGGGCGACGACGTTAAAAACTCCGCACCCGAGGCCTCAAATTCAAAAATTTTCTCGACACAATTGATTCTATGGCCAATTCAACTGGAAGTGCAAACCCGAGAGGCAATCTGAAAACTTTGTAAAAACTGCGCACAAGTGTGCGCGCAATTTGGCTATGGGCGACGACGTCAAAAACTCCGCACCCGAGGCCTCAAATTCAAAAACCGTCTCGACACAATTGATTCTATGGCCAATTCAGTGAGGGATGCAAACCTGTGAGGCAATCTGAAAACTTTGTAAAAACGGCACACAACCATGCGCGCAAGTTTGGCTATGGGCGACGACGTCAAAAACTCCGCACCCGAGGCCTCAAATTCAAAAACCGTCTCGACACAATTGATTTTATGGCCAATTCAGTGAGGGATGCAAACCTGGGAGGCAATCTGAAAACTTTGTAAAAACGGCACACAACCATGCGCGCAAGTTTGGCTATGGGCGACGACGTCAAACACTCCGCACCCGAGGCCTCAAATTCAAAAACCGTCTCGACACATTTGATTCTATGGCCAATTCAGTGAGGGATGCAAACCTGGGAGGCAATCTGAAAACTTTGTAAAAACGGCACACAACCATGCGCGCAAGTTTGGCTTTGGGCGACGACGTCAAAAACTCCGCACCCGAGGCCTCAAATTCAAAAACTTTCTCGACACAATTGATTCTATGGCCAATTCAGATGGAATTGCAAACCCGAGAGGCAATCTGAAAACTTTGTAAAAATGGCGCACAAGCGTGCGCGCAATTTGGCTATGGGCGACGACGTTAAAAACTCCGCACCCGAGGCCTCAAATTCAAAAATTTTCTCGACACAATTGATTCTATGGCCAATTCAACTGGAAGTGCAAACCCGAGAGGCAATCTGAAAACTTTGTAAAAACTGCGCACAAGTGTGCGCGCAATTTGGCTATGGGCGACGACGTCAAAAACTCCGCACCCGAGGCCTCAAATTCAAAAACCGTCTCGACACAATTGATTCTATGGCCAATTCAGTGAGGGATGCAAACCTGTGAGGCAATCTGAAAACTTTGTAAAAACGGCACACAACCATGCGCGCAAGTTTGGCTATGGGCGACGACGTCAAAAACTCCGCACCCGAGGCCTCAAATTCAAAAACCGTCTCGACACAATTGATTTTATGGCCAATTCAGTGAGGGATGCAAACCTGGGAGGCAATCTGAAAACTTTGTAAAAACGGCACACAACCATGCGCGCAAGTTTGGCTATGGGTGACGACGTCAAAAACTCCGCACCCGAGGCCTCAAATTCAAAAACCGTCTCGACACAATTGATTCTATGGCCAATTCAGTGAGGGATGCAAACCTAGGAGGCAATCTGAAAACTTTGTAAAAACGGCACACAACCATGCGCGCAAGTTTGGCTTTGGGCGACGACGTCAAAAACTCTGCACCCGAGGCCTCAAATTCAAAAACTTTCTCGACACAATTGATTCTATGGCCAATTCAGCTGGAAATGCAAACCCGAGAGGCAATCTGAAAACTTTGTAAAAACGGCGCACAAGTGTGCGCGCAATTTGGCTATGGGCGACGACGTCAAAAACTCCGAACCCGAGGCCTCAAATTCAAAAATTTTCTCGACACAATTGATTCTATGGCCAATTCAACTGGAAGTGCAAATCCGAGAAGCAATCTGAAAACTTAGTAAAAACGGCGCACAAGTGTGCGCGCAATTTGGTTATGGGCGACGACGTCAAAAACACCGCACCCGAGGCCTCAAATTCAAAAATTTTCTCGACACAATTGATTCTATGGCCAATTCAACTGGAAGTGCAAACCCGTGAGGCAATCTGAAAACTTTGTAAAAACTGCGCACAAGTGTGCGCGCAATTTAGCTATGGGCGACGACGTCAAAAACTCCGCACCCGAGGCCTCTAATTCAAAAACCGTCTCGACACAATTGATTCTATGGCCAATTCAGCTAGAAGTGCTAACCCGAAAGGCAATCTGAAAACTTTGTAAAAACGGCGCACAAGTGTGCGCGCAATTTGGCTATGGGCGACGACATCAAAAACTCCGCACCCGAGGCCTCAAATTCAAAAAATTTCTCGACATAATTGATTCTATGGCCAATTCAACTGGAAGTGCAAACCTGAGAGGCAATCTGAAAACTTTGTAAAAATGGCGCACAAGTGTGCGCGCAATTTGGCTATGGGCGACGACGTCAAAAACACCGCACCCGAGGCCTCAAATTCAAAAACCGTCTCGACACAATTGATTCTATGGCCAATTCAGTGAGGGATGCAAACCTGTGAGGCAATCTGAAAACTTTGTAAAAACGGCACACAACCATGCGCGCAAGTTTGGCTATGGGCGACGACGTCAAAAACTCCGCACCCGAGGCCTCAAATTCAAAAACTGTCTCGACACAATTGATTCTATGGCCAATTCAGTGAGGGATGCAAACCTAGGAGGCAATCTGAAAACTTTGTAAAAACGGCACAAAACCATGCGCGCAAGTTTGGCTATGGGCGACGACGTCAAAAACTCCGCACCCGAGGCCTCAAATTCAAAAACCGTCTTGACACAATTGATTCTATGGCCAATTCAGTGAGGGATGCAAACCTAAGGGGCAATCTGAAAACTTTGTAAAAACGGCACACAACCATGCGCGCAAGTTTGACTTTGGGCGACGACGTCAAAAACTCCGCACCCGAGGCCTCATATTCAAAAACTTTCTCGACACAATTGATTTTATGGCCAATTCAGCTGGAGATGCAAACCCGAGAGGCAATCTGAAAACTTTGTAAAAACGGCGCACAAGTGTGCGCGCAATTTGGCTATGGGCGACGACGTCAAAAACTCCGCACCCGAGGCCTCAAATTCAAAAAATTTCTCGACACAATTGATTCTATGGCCAATTCAACTGGAAGTGCAAACCCGAGAGGCAATCTGAAAACTTTGTAAAAACTGCGCACAAGTGTGCGCGCAATTTGGCTATGGGCGACGACGTCAAAAACTCCGCACCCGAGGCCTCAAATTCAAAAACCGTCTCGACACAATTGATTCTATGGCCAATTCAGTGAGGGATGCAAACCTGTGAGGCAATCTGAAAACTTTGTAAAAACGGCACACAACCATGCGCGCAAGTTTGGCTATGGGCGACGACGTCAAAAACTCCGCACCCGAGGCCTCAAATTCAAAAACTGTCTCGACACAATTGATTCTATGGCCAATTCAGTGAGGGATGCAAACCTATGAGGCAATCTGAAAACTTTGTAAAAACGGCACAAAACCATGCGCGCAAGTTTGGCTATGGGCGACGACGTCAAAAACTCCGCACCCGAGGCCTCAAATTCAAAAACCGTCTTGACACAATTGATTCTATGGCCAATTCAGTGAGGGATGCAAACCTAGGGGGCAATCTGAAAACTTTGTAAAAACGGCACACAACCATGCGCGCAAGTTTGGCTTTGGGCGACGACGTCAAAAACTCCGCACCCGAGGCCTCATATTCAAAAACTTTCTCGACACAATTGATTTTATGGCCAATTCAGCTGGAAATGCAAACCCGAGAGGCAATCTGAAAACTTTGTAAAAACGGCGCACAAGTGTGCGCGCAATTCGGCTATGGGCGACGACGTCAAAAACTCCGAACCCGAGGCCTCAAATTCAAAAATTTTCTCGACACAATTGATTCTATGGCCAATTCAACTGGAAGTGCAAATCCGAGAGGCAATCTGAAAACTTTGTAAAAACGGCGCATAAGTGTGCGCGCAATTTGGCTATGGGCGACGACGTCAAAAACTCCGCACCCGAGGCCTCAAATTCAAAAATTTTCTCGACACAATTGATTCTATGGCCAATTCAACTGGAAGTGCAAACCCGAGAGGCAATCTGAAAACTTTGTAAAAACTGCGCACAAGTGTGCGCGCAATTTGGCTATGGGCGACGACGTCAAAAACTCCGCACCCGAGGCCTCAAATTCAAAAACCGTCTCGACACAATTGATTCTATGGCCAATTCAGTGAGGGATGCAAACCTGGGAGGCAATCTGAAAACTTTGTAAAAACGGCACACAACCATGCGCGCAAGTTTGGCTATGGGCGACGACGTCAAAAACTCCGCACCCGAGGCCTCAAATTCAAAAACCGTCTCGACACAATTGATTCTATGGCCAATTCAGTGAGGGATGCAAACCTAGGAGGCAATCTGAAAACTTTGTAAAAACGGCACACAACCATGCGCGCAAGTTTGGCTTTGGGCGACGACGTCAAAAACACCGCACCCGAGGCCTCAAATTCAAAAACTTTCTCGACACAATTGATTCTATGGCCAATTCAGCTGGAAATGCAAACCCGAGAGGCAATCTGAAAACTTTGTAAAAACGGCGCACAAGTGTGCGCGCAATTTGGCTATGGGCGACGACGTCAAAAACTCCGCACCCGAGGCCTCAAATTCAAAAAATTTCTCGACACAATTGATTCTATTGCCAATTCAGCTGGGAATGCAAACCCAAGAGGCAATCTGAAAACTTTGTAAAAACGGCGCACAAGTGTGCGCGCAATTTGGCTATGGGCGACGACGTTAAAAACTCCGCACCCGAGGCCTCAAATTCAAAAACTGTCTCGACACAATTGATTATATGGCCAATTTAGTGTGGGATGCAAACCTGGGAGGCAATCTAAAAACTTTGTAAAAACGGCACACAACCATGCGCGCAAGTTTGGCTATGGGCGACGACGTCAAAAACTCCGCACCCGAGGCCTCAAATTCAAAAACCGTCTCGACACAATTGATTCTATGGCCAATTCAGCTGGAAATGCAAACCCAAGAGGTAATCTGAAAACTTTGTAAAAAAGGCGCACAAGTGTGCGCGCAATTTGGCTATGGGCGACGACGTCAAAAACACTGCACCCGAGGCCTCAAATTCAAAAAAATTCTCGACACAATTGATTCTATGGCCAATTCAACTGGAAGTGCAAACCTGAGAGGCAATCTGAAAACTTTGTAAAAATGGCGCACAAGTGTGCGCGCAATTTGGCTATGGGCGACGACGTCAAAAACTCCGCACCCGAGGCCTCAAATTTAAAAACCGTCTCGACACAATTGATTTTATGGCCAATTTAGTGGGGGATGCAAACCTGGGAGGCAATCTGAAAACTTTGTAAAAACAGCACACAACCATGCGCGCAAGTTTGGCTATGGGCGACGACGTCAAAAAATCCGCACCCGAGGCCTCAAATTCAAAAACGGTCTCAACACAATTGATTCTATGGCCAATTCAGTGAGGGATGCAAACCTGGGAGGCAATCTGAAAACTTTGTAAAAACGGCACACAACCATGCGCGCAAGTTTGGCTATGGGCGACGACGTCAAAAACTCCGCACCCGAGGCCTCAAATTCAAAAACCGTCTCGACACATTTGATTCTATGGCCAATTCAGTGAGGGATGTAAACCTGGGAGGCAATCTGAAAACTTTGTAAAAACGGCACACAACCATGCGCGCAAGTTTGGCTTTGGGCGACGACGTCAAAAACTCCGCACCCGAGGCCTCAAATTCAAAAACTTTCTCGACACAATTGATTCTATGGCCAATTCAGATGGAATTGCAAACCCGAGAGGCAATCTGAAAACTTTGTAAAAACGGCGCACAAGCGTGCGCGCAATTTGGCTATGGGCGACGACGTCAAAAACTCCGCACCCGAGGCCTCAAATTCAAAAATTTCCTCGACACAATTGATTCTATGGCCAATTCAGCTGGAAATGCAAACGCAAGAGGCAATCTGAAAACTTTGTAAAAACGGCGCACAAGTGTGCGCGCAATTTGGCTATGGGCGACGACGTCAAAAACTCCGCACCCGAGGCCTCAAATTCAAAAACCGTCTCGACACAATTGGTTCTATGGCCAATTTAGTGAGGGATGCAAACCTGGGAGGCAATCTGAAAACTTTGTAAAAACAGCACACAACCATGCGCGCAAGTTTGGCTATGGGCGACGACGTCAAAAACTCCGCACCCGAGGCCTCAAATTCAAAAACCGTCTCGACACAATTGATTCTATGGCCAATTCAGCTGGAAATGCAAACCCGAGAGGCAATCTGAAAACTTTGTAAAAACGGCGCACAAGCGTGCGCGCAATTTGGCTATGGGCGACGACGTCAAAAACTCCGCACCCGAGGCCTCAAATTCAAAAAATTTCTCGACACAATTGATTCTATGGCCAATTCAGCTGGAAATGCAAACCCAAGAGCCAATCTGAAAACTTTGTAAAAACGGCGCACAAGTGTGCGCGCAATTTGGCTATGGGCGACGACGTCAAAAACTCCGCACCCGAGGCCTCAAATTCAAAAATCGTCTCGACACAATTGATTCTATGGCCAATTTAGTGAGGGATGCAAACCTGGGAGGCAATCTGAAAACTTTGTAAAAACAGCACACAACCATGCGCGCAAGTTTGGCTATGGGCGACGACGTCAAAAAATCCGCACCCGAGGCCTCAAATTCAAAAATTTTCTCGACACAATTGATTCTATGGCCAATTCAACTGGAAGTGCAAACCCGAGAGGCAATCTGAAAACTTTGTAAAAACGGCGCACAAGTGTGCGCGCAATTTGGCTATGGGCGACGACGTCAAAAACACCGCACCCGAGGCCTCAAATTCAAAAATTTTCTCGACACAATTGATTCTATGGCCAATTCAACTGGAAGTGCAAACCCGAGAGGCAATCTGAAAACTTTGTAAAAACGGCGCACAAGTGTGCGCGCAATTTGGCTATGGGTGACGACGTCAAAAACTCCGCACCTGAGGCCTTAAATTAAAAAATTTCTTGACACAATTGATTCTATGGCCAATTTAGCTAGAAGTGCAAACCCAAGAGGCAATCTGAAAACTTTGTAAAAACGGCGCACAAGTGTGCGCGCAATTTGGCTATGGGCGACGACGTAAAAAACTCCGCACCCGAGGCCTCAAATTCAAAAACCGTCTCGACACAATTAATTCTATGGCCAATTCAGTGAGGGATGCAAACCTGGGAGGCAATCTGAAAACTTTGTAAAAACGGCACAAAACCATGCGCGCAAGTTTGGCTATGGGCGACGACGTTAAAAACTCCGCACCCGAGGCCTCAAATTCAAAAACCGTCTCGACACAATTGATTCTATGGCCAATTCAGCTAGAAGTGCAAACCCGAGAGGCAATCTGAAAACTTTGTAAAAACAGCGCACAAGTGTGCACGCAATTTGGCTATGGGCGACGACGTCAAAAACTCCGCACCCGAGGCCTCAAATTCAAAAAAATTCTCGACACAATTGATTCTATGGCCAATTCAACTGGAAGTGCAAACCCGAGAGGCAATCTGAAAACTTTGTAAAAATGGCGCACAAGTGTGCGCGCAATTTGGCTATGGGCGACGACGTCAAAAACTCCGCACCCGAGGCCTCAAATTCAAAAACCGTCTCGACACAATTGATTCTATGGCCAATTCAGTGAGGGATGCAAACCTGGGAGGCCATTTGAAAACTTTGTAAAAACGGCACACAACCATGCGCGCAAGTTTGGCTATGGGCGACGACGTCAAAAACTCCGCACCCGAGGCCTCAAATTCAAAAACCGTCTCGACACAATTGATTCTATGGCCAATTCAGTGAGGGATGCAAACCTAGGAGGCAATCTGAAAACTTTGTAAAAATGGCACACAACCATGCGCGCAAGTTTGGCTTTGGGCGACGACGTCAAAAACACCGCACCCGAGGCCTCAAATTCAAAAACTTTCTCGACACAATCGATTCTATGGCCAATTCAGCTGGAAATGCAAACCCGAGAGGCAATCTGAAAACTTTGTAAAAACGGCGCACAAGTGTGCGCGCAATTTGGCTATGGGCGACGACGTCAAAAACTCCGCACCCGAGGCCTCAAATTCAAAAAATTTCTCGACACAATTGATTATATTGCCAATTCAGCTGGAAATGCAAACCCAAGAGGCAATCTGAAAACTTTGTAAAAACGGCGCACAAGTGTGCGCGCAATTTGGCTATGGGCGACGACGTTAAAAACTCCGCACCCGAGGCCTCAAATTCAAAAACCGTCTCGACACAATTGATTCTATGGCCAATTTAGTGTGGGATGCAAACCTGGGAGGCAATCTAAAAACTTTGTAAAAACGGCACACAACCATGCGCGCAAGTTTGGCTATGGGCGACGACGTCAAAAACTCCGCACCCGAGGCCTCAAATTCAAAAACCGTCTCGACACAATTGATTCTATGGCCAATTCAGTGAGGGATGCAAACCTAGGAGGCAATCTGAAAACTTTGTAAAAACGGCACACAACCATGCGCGCAAGTTTGGCTTTGGGCGACGACGTCAAAAACACCGCACCCGAGGCCTCAAATTCAAAAACTTTCTCGACACAATTGATTCTATGGCCAATTCAGCTGGAAATGCAAACCCGATAGGCAATCTGAAAACTTTGTAAAAACGGCGCACAAGTGTGCGCGCAATTTGGCTATGGGCGACGACGTCAAAAACACCGCACCTGAGGCCTCAAATTCAAAAAAATTCGCGACACGATTGATTCTATGGCCAATTCAGCTGGAAATGCAAACCCGAGAGGCAATCTGAAAACTTTGTAAAAACGGCGCACAAGTGTGCGCGCAATTTGGCTATGGGCGACGACGTCAAAAACACCGCACCTGAGGCCTCAAATTCAAAAACCGTCTCGACACAATTGATTCTATGGCCAATTTAGTGTGGGATGCAAACCTGGGAGGCAATCTAAAAACTTTGTAAAAACGGCACACAACCATGCGCGCAAGTTTGGCTATGGGCGACGACGTTAAAAACTCCGCACCCGAGGCCTCAAATTCAAAAACCGTCTCGACACAATTGATTCTATGGCCAATTCAGTGAGGGATGCAAACCTAGGAGGCAATCTGAAAACTTTGTAAAAACGGCACAAAACCATGCGCGCAAGTTTGGCTATGGGCGACGACGTTAAAAACTCCGCACCCGAGGCCTCAAATTCAAAAACCGTCTCGACACAATTGATTCTATGGCCAATTCAGCTAGAAGTGCAAACCCGAGAGGCAATCTGAAAACTTTGTAAAAACAGCGCACAAGTGTGCACGCAATTTGGCTATGGGCGACGACGTCAAAAACTCCGCACCCGAGGCCTCAAATTCAAAAAAATTCTCGACACAATTGATTCTATGGCCAATTCAACTGGAAGTGCAAACCCGAGAGGCAATCTGAAAACTTTGTAAAAATGGCGCACAAGTGTGCGCGCAATTTGGCTATGGGCGACGACGTCAAAAACTCCGCACCCGAGGCCTCAAATTCAAAAACCGTCTCGACACAATTGATTCTATGGCCAATTCAGTGAGGGATGCAAACCTGGGAGGCCATCTGAAAACTTTGTAAAAACGGCACACAACCATGCGCGCAAGTTTGGCTATGGGCGACGACGTCAAAAACTCCGCACCCGAGGCCTCAAATTCAAAAACCGTCTCGACACAATTGATTCTATGGCCAATTCAGTGAGGGATGCAAACCTAGGAGGCAATCTGAAAACTTTGTAAAAATGGCACACAACCATGCGCGCAAGTTTGGCTTTGGGCGACGACGTCAAAAACACCGCACCCGAGGCCTCAAATTCAAAAACTTTCTCGACACAATCGATTCTATGGCCAATTCAGCTGGAAATGCAAACCCGAGAGGCAATCTGAAAACTTTGTAAAAACGGCGCACAAGTGTGCGCGCAATTTGGCTATGGGCGACGACGTCAAAAACTCCGCACCCGAGGCCTCAAATTCAAAAAATTTCTCGACACAATTGATTATATTGCCAATTCAGCTGGAAATGCAAACCCAAGAGGCAATCTGAAAACTTTGTAAAAACGGCACAAAACCATGCGCGCAAGTTTGGCTATGGGCGACGACGTTAAAAACTCCGCACCCGAGGCCTCAAATTCAAAAACCGTCTCGACACAATTGATTCTATGGCCAATTCAGCTAGAAGTGCAAACCCGAGAGGCAATCTGAAAACTTTGTAAAAACAGCGCACAAGTGTGCACGCAATTTGGCTATGGGCGACGACGTCAAAAACTCCGCACCCGAGGCCTCAAATTCAAAAAAATTCTCGACACAATTGATTCTATGGCCAATTCAACTGGAAGTGCAAACCCGAGAGGCAATCTGAAAACTTTGTAAAAATGGCGCACAAGTGTGCGCGCAATTTGGCTATGGGCGACGACGTCAAAAACTCCGCACCCGAGGCCTCAAATTCAAAAACCGTCTCGACACAATTGATTCTATGGCCAATTCAGTGAGGGATGCAAACCTGGGAGGCCATTTGAAAACTTTGTAAAAACGGCACACAACCATGCGCGCAAGTTTGGCTATGGGCGACGACGTCAAAAACTCCGCACCCGAGGCCTCAAATTCAAAAACCGTCTCGACACAATTGATTCTATGGCCAATTCAGTGAGGGATGCAAACCTAGGAGGCAATCTGAAAACTTTGTAAAAATGGCACACAACCATGCGCGCAAGTTTGGCTTTGGGCGACGACGTCAAAAACACCGCACCCGAGGCCTCAAATTCAAAAACTTTCTCGACACAATCGATTCTATGGCCAATTCAGCTGGAAATGCAAACCCGAGAGGCAATCTGAAAACTTTGTAAAAACGGCGCACAAGTGTGCGCGCAATTTGGCTATGGGCGACGACGTCAAAAACTCCGCACCCGAGGCCTCAAATTCAAAAAATTTCTCGACACAATTGATTATATTGCCAATTCAGCTGGAAATGCAAACCCAAGAGGCAATCTGAAAACTTTGTAAAAACGGCGCACAAGTGTGCGCGCAATTTGGCTATGGGCGACGACGTTAAAAACTCCGCACCCGAGGCCTCAAATTCAAAAACCGTCTCGACACAATTGATTCTATGGCCAATTTAGTGTGGGATGCAAACCTGGGAGGCAATCTAAAAACTTTGTAAAAACGGCACACAACCATGCGCGCAAGTTTGGCTATGGGCGACGACGTCAAAAACTCCGCACCCGAGGCCTCAAATTCAAAAACCGTCTCGACACAATTGATTCTATGGCCAATTCAGTGAGGGATGCAAACCTAGGAGGCAATCTGAAAACTTTGTAAAAACGGCACACAACCATGCGCGCAAGTTTGGCTTTGGGCGACGACGTCAAAAACACCGCACCCGAGGCCTCAAATTCAAAAACTTTCTCGACACAATTGATTCTATGGCCAATTCAGCTGGAAATGCAAACCCGATAGGCAATCTGAAAACTTTGTAAAAACGGCGCACAAGTGTGCGCGCAATTTGGCTATGGGCGACGACGTCAAAAACACCGCACCTGAGGCCTCAAATTCAAAAAAATTCGCGACACGATTGATTCTATGGCCAATTCAGCTGGAAATGCAAACCCGAGAGGCAATCTGAAAACTTTGTAAAAACGGCGCACAAGTGTGCGCGCAATTTGGCTATGGGCGACGACGTCAAAAACACCGCACCTGAGGCCTCAAATTCAAAAACCGTCTCGACACAATTGATTCTATGGCCAATTTAGTGTGGGATGCAAACCTGGGAGGCAATCTAAAAACTTTGTAAAAACGGCACACAACCATGCGCGCAAGTTTGGCTATGGGCGACGACGTTAAAAACTCCGCACCCGAGGCCTCAAATTCAAAAACCGTCTCGACACAATTGATTCTATGGCCAATTCAGTGAGGGATGCAAACCTAGGAGGCAATCTGAAAACTTTGTAAAAACGGCACAAAACCATGCGCGCAAGTTTGGCTATGGGCGACGACGTTAAAAACTCCGCACCCGAGGCCTCAAATTCAAAAACCGTCTCGACACAATTGATTCTATGGCCAATTCAGCTAGAAGTGCAAACCCGAGAGGCAATCTGAAAACTTTGTAAAAACAGCGCACAAGTGTGCACGCAATTTGGCTATGGGCGACGACGTCAAAAACTCCGCACCCGAGGCCTCAAATTCAAAAAAATTCTCGACACAATTGATTCTATGGCCAATTCAACTGGAAGTGCAAACCCGAGAGGCAATCTGAAAACTTTGTAAAAATGGCGCACAAGTGTGCGCGCAATTTGGCTATGGGCGACGACGTCAAAAACTCCGCACCCGAGGCCTCAAATTCAAAAACCGTCTCGACACAATTGATTCTATGGCCAATTCAGTGAGGGATGCAAACCTGGGAGGCCATCTGAAAACTTTGTAAAAACGGCACACAACCATGCGCGCAAGTTTGGCTATGGGCGACGACGTCAAAAACTCCGCACCCGAGGCCTCAAATTCAAAAACCGTCTCGACACAATTGATTCTATGGCCAATTCAGTGAGGGATGCAAACCTAGGAGGCAATCTGAAAACTTTGTAAAAATGGCACACAACCATGCGCGCAAGTTTGGCTTTGGGCGACGACGTCAAAAACACCGCACCCGAGGCCTCAAATTCAAAAACTTTCTCGACACAATCGATTCTATGGCCAATTCAGCTGGAAATGCAAACCCGAGAGGCAATCTGAAAACTTTGTAAAAACGGCGCACAAGTGTGCGCGCAATTTGGCTATGGGCGACGACGTCAAAAACTCCGCACCCGAGGCCTCAAATTCAAAAAATTTCTCGACACAATTGATTATATTGCCAATTCAGCTGGAAATGCAAACCCAAGAGGCAATCTGAAAACTTTGTAAAAACGGCGCACAAGTGTGCGCGCAATTTGGCTATGGGCGACGACGTTAAAAACTCCGCACCCGAGGCCTCAAATTCAAAAACCGTCTCGACACAATTGATTCTATGGCCAATTTAGTGTGGGATGCAAACCTGGGAGGCAATCTAAAAACTTTGTAAAAACGGCACACAACCATGCGCGCAAGTTTGGCTATGGGCGACGACGTCAAAAACTCCGCACCCGAGGCCTCAAATTCAAAAACCGTCTCGACACAATTGATTCTATGGCCAATTCAGTGAGGGATGCAAACCTAGGAGGCAATCTGAAAACTTTGTAAAAACGGCACACAACCATGCGCGCAAGTTTGGCTTTGGGCGACGACGTCAAAAACACCGCACCCGAGGCCTCAAATTCAAAAACTTTCTCGACACAATTGATTCTATGGCCAATTCAGCTGGAAATGCAAACCCGATAGGCAATCTGAAAACTTTGTAAAAACGGCGCACAAGTGTGCGCGCAATTTGGCTATGGGCGACGACGTCAAAAACACCGCACCTGAGGCCTCAAATTCAAAAAAATTCGCGACACAATTGATTCTATGGCCAATTCAGCTGGAAATGCAAACCCGAGAGGCAATCTGAAAACTTTGTAAAAACGGCGCACAAGTGTGCGCGCAATTTGGCTATGGGCGACGACGTCAAAAACACCGCACCTGAGGCCTCAAATTCAAAAACCGTCTCGACACAATTGATTCTATGGCCAATTTAGTGTGGGATGCAAACCTGGGAGGCAATCTAAAAACTTTGTAAAAACGGCACACAACCATGCGCGCAAGTTTGGCTATGGGCGACGACGTCAAAAACTCCGCACCCGAGGCCTCAAATTCAAAAACCGTCTCGACACAATTGATTCTATGGCCAATTCAGTGAGGGATGCAAACCTAGGAGGCAATCTGAAAACTTTGTAAAAACGGCACACAACCATGCGCGCAAGTTTGGCTTTGGGCGACGACGTCAAAAACACCGCACCCGAGGCCTCAAATTCAAAAACTTTCTCGACACAATTGATTCTATGGCCAATTCAGCTGGAAATGCAAACCCGATAGGCAATCTGAAAACTTTGTAAAAACGGCGCACAAGTGTGCGCGCAATTTGGCTATGGGCGACGACGTCAAAAACTCCGCACCCGAGGCCTCAAATTCAAAAAATTTCTCGACACAATTGATTCTATTGCCAATTCAGCTGGAAATGCAAACCCAAGAGGCAATCTGAAAACTTTGTAAAAACGGCGCACAAGTGTGCGCGCAATTTGGCTATGGGCGACGACGTTAAAAACTCTGCACCCGAGGCCTCAAATTCAAAAACTGTCTCGACACAATTGATTCTATGGCCAATTTAGTGTGGGATGCAAACCTGGGAGGCAATCTAAAAACTTTGTAAAAACGGGACACAACCATGCGCGCAAGTTTGGCTATGGGCGACGACGTCAAAAACTCCGCACCCGAGCCCTCAAATTCAAAAACCGTCTCGACACAATTGATTCTATGGCCAATTCAGCTGGAAATACAAACCCAAGAGGTAATCTGAAAACTTTGTAAAAACGGCGCACAAGTGTGCGCGCAATTTGGCTATGGGCGACGACGTCAAAAACACTGCACCCGAGGCCTCAAATTCAAAAAATTTCTCGACACAATTGATTCTATGGCCAATTCAATTGGAAGTGCAAACCTGAGAGGCAATCTGAAAACTTTGTAAAAATGGCGCACAAGTGTGCGCGCAATTTGGCTATGGGCGACGACGTCAAAAACTCCGCACCCGAGGCCTCAAATTTAAAAACCGTCTCGACACAATTGATTCTATGGCCAATTTAGTGAGGGATGCAAACCTGGGAGGCAATCTGAAAACTTTGTAAAAACAGCACACAACCATGCGCGCAAGTTTGGCTATGGGCGACGACGTCAAAAAATCCGCACCCGAGGCCTCAAATTCAAAAACGGTCTCAACACAATTGATTCTATGGCCAATTCAGTGAGGGATGCAAACCTGGGAGGCAATCTGAAAACTTTGTAAAAACGGCACACAACCATGCGCGCAAGTTTGGCTATGGGCGACGACGTCAAAAACTCCGCACCCGAGGCCTCAAATTCAAAAACCGTCTCGACACATTTGATTCTATGACCAATTCAGTGAGGGATGTAAACCTGGGAGGCAATCTGAAAACTTTGTAAAAACGGCACACAACCATGCGCGCAAGTTTGGCTTTGGGCGACGACGTCAAAAACTCCGCACCCGAGGCCTCAAATTCAAAAACTTTCTCGACACAATTGATTCTATGGCCAATTCAGATGGAATTGCAAACCCGAGAGGCAATCTGAAAACTTTGTAAAAACGGCGCACAAGCGTGCGCGCAATTTGGCTATGGGCGACGACGTCAAAAACTCCGCACCCGAGGCCTCAAATTCAAAAATTTCCTCGACACAATTGATTCTATGGCCAATTCAACTGGAAGTGCAAACCCGAGAGGCAATCTGAAAACTTTGTAAAAACGGCGCACAAGTGTGCGCGCAATTTGGCTATGGGTGACGACGTCAAAAACTCCGCACCTGAGGCCTTAAATTAAAAAATTTCTTGACACAATTGATTCTATGGCCAATTTAGCTAGAAGTGCAAACCCAAGAGGCAATCTGAAAACTTTGTAAAAACGGCGCACAAGTGTGCGCGCAATTTGGCTATGGGCGACGACGTAAAAAACTCCGCACCCGAGGCCTCAAATTCAAAAACCGTCTCGACACAATTGATTCTATGGCCAATTCAGTGAGGGATGCAAACCTGGGAGGCAATCTGAAAACTTTGTAAAAACGGCACAAAACCATGCGCGCAAGTTTGGCTATGGGCGACGACGTTAAAAACTCCGCACCCGAGGCCTCAAATTCAAAAACCGTCTCGACACAATTGATTCTATGGCCAATTCAGCTAGAAGTGCAAACCCGAGAGGCAATCTGAAAACTTTGTAAAAACAGCGCACAAGTGTGCACGCAATTTGGCTATGGGCGACGACGTCAAAAACTCCGCACCCGAGGCCTCAAATTCAAAAAAATTCTCGACACAATTGATTCTATGGCCAATTCAACTGGAAGTGCAAACCCGAGAGGCAATCTGAAAACTTTGTAAAAATGGCGCACAAGTGTGCGCGCAATTTGGCTATGGGCGACGACGTCAAAAACTCCGCACCCGAGGCCTCAAATTCAAAAACCGTCTCGACACAATTGATTCTATGGCCAATTCAGTGAGGGATGCAAACCTGGGAGGCCATCTGAAAACTTTGTAAAAACGGCACACAACCATGCGCGCAAGTTTGGCTATGGGCGACGACGTCAAAAACTCCGCACCCGAGGCCTCAAATTCAAAAACCGTCTCGACACAATTGATTCTATGGCCAATTCAGTGAGGGATGCAAACCTAGGAGGCAATCTGAAAACTTTGTAAAAATGGCACACAACCATGCGCGCAAGTTTGGCTTTGGGCGACGACGTCAAAAACACCGCACCCGAGGCCTCAAATTCAAAAACTTTCTCGACACAATCGATTATATGGCCAATTCAGCTGGAAATGCAAACCCGAGAGGCAATCTGAAAACTTTGTAAAAACGGCGCACAAGTGTGCGCGCAATTTGGCTATGGGCGACGACGTCAAAAACTCCGCACCCGAGGCCTCAAATTCAAAAAATTTCTCGACACAATTGATTATATTGCCAATTCAGCTGGAAATGCAAACCCAAGAGGCAATCTGAAAACTTTGTAAAAACGGCGCACAAGTGTGCGCGCAATTTGGCTATGGGCGACGACGTTAAAAACTCCGCACCCGAGGCCTCAAATTCAAAAAATTTCTCGACACAATTGATTATATTGCCAATTCAGCTGGAAATGCAAACCCAAGAGGCAATCTGAAAACTTTGTAAAAACGGCGCACAAGTGTGCGCGCAATTTGGCTATGGGCGACGACGTTAAAAACTCCGCACCCGAGGCCTCAAATTCAAAAACCGTCTCGACACAATTGATTCTATGGCCAATTTAGTGTGGGATGCAAACCTGGGAGGCAATCTAAAAACTTTGTAAAAACGGCACACAACCATGCGCGCAAGTTTGGCTATGGGCGACGACGTCAAAAACTCCGCACCCGAGGCCTCAAATTCAAAAACCGTCTCGACACAATTGATTCTATGGCCAATTCAGTGAGGGATGCAAACCTAGGAGGCAATCTGAAAACTTTGTAAAAACGGCACACAACCATGCGCGCAAGTTTGGCTTTGGGCGACGACGTCAAAAACACCGCACCCGAGGCCTCAAATTCAAAAACTTTCTCGACACAATTGATTCTATGGCCAATTCAGCTGGAAATGCAAACCCGATAGGCAATCTGAAAACTTTGTAAAAACGGCGCACAAGTGTGCGCGCAATTTGGCTATGGGCGACGACGTTAAAAACTCCGCACCCGAGGCCTCAAATTCAAAAACCGTCTCGACACAATTGATTCTATGGCCAATTTAGTGTGGGATGCAAACCTGGGAGGCAATCTAACAACTTTGTAAAAACGGCACACAACCATGCGCGCAAGTTTGGCTATGGGCGACGACGTCAAAAACTCCGCACCCGAGGCCTCAAATTCAAAAACCGTCTCGACACAATTGATTCTATGGCCAATTCAGCTGGAAATGCAAACCTAAGAGGTAATCTGAAAACTTTGTAAAAACGGCGCACAAGTGTGCGCGCAATTTGGCTATGGGCGACGACGTAAAAAACACTGCACCCGAGGCCTCAAATTCAAAAAATTTCTCGACACAATTGATTCTATGGCCAATTCAACTGGAAGTGCAAACCCGAGAGGCAATCTGAAAACTTTGTAAAAACGGCGCACAAGTGTGCGCGCAATTTGGCTATGGGCGACGACGTCAAAAAGCCCGCACCCGAGGCCTCAAATTCAAAAACCGTCTCGACACAAATGATTCTATGGCCAATTCAGTGAGGGATGCAAACCTGGGAGGCAATCTGAAAACTTTGTAAAAACGGCACACAACCATGCGCGCAAGTTTGGCTATGGGCGACGACGTCAAAAACTCCGCACCCGAGGCCTCAAATTCAAAAACCGTCTCGACACAATTGATTCTATGGCCAATTCAGCGAGGGATGCAAACCTGGGAGGCAATTTTAAAACTTTGTAAAAACGGCACACAACCATGCGCGCAAGTTTGACTTTGGGCGACGACGTCAAAAACTCCGTACCCGAGGCCTCAAATTCAAAAACTTTCTCGACACAATTGATTTTATGGCCAATTCAGCTGGAAATGCAAACCCGAGAGGCAATCTGAAACTTTGTAAAAACGGTGTACAAGCGTGCGCGCAATTTGGCTATGGGCGACGACGTCAAAAACTCCGCAACCGAGGCCTCAAATTCAAAAAATTTCTCGACACAATTGATTCTATGGCCAATTCAGCTAGAAGTGCAAACCCGGGAGGCAATCTGAAAACTTTGTAAAAACGGCGCACAAGTGTGCGCGCAATTTGGCTATGGGCGACGACGTCAAAAACTCCGAACCCGAGGCCTCAAATTCAAAAATTTTCTCGACACAATTGATTCTATGGCCAATTCAACTGGAAGTGCAAATCCGAGAGGCAATCTGAAAACTTTGTAAAAACGGCGCATAAGTGTGCGCGCAATTTGGCTATGGGCGACGACGTCAAAAACTCCGCACCCGAGGCCTCAAATTCAAAAATTTTCTCGACACAATTGATTCTATGGCCAATTCAACTGGAAGTGCAAACCCGAGAGGCAATCTGAAAACTTTGTAAAAACTGCGCACAAGTGTGCGCGCAATTTGGCTATGGGCGACGACGTCAAAAACTCCGCACCCGAGGCCTCAAATTCAAAAACCGTCTCGACACAATTGATTCTATGGCCAATTCAGTGAGGGATGCAAACCTGGGAGGCAATCTGAAAACTTTGTAAAAACGGCACACAACCATGCGCGCAAGTTTGGCTATGGGCGACGACGTCAAAAACTCCGCACCCGAGGCCTCAAATTCAAAAACCGTCTCGACACAATTGATTTTATGGCCAATTCAGTGAGGGATGCAAACCTAGGAGGCAATCTGAAAACTTTGTAAAAACGGCACAAAACCATGCGCGCAAGTTTGGCTATGGGCGACGACGTCAAAAACTCCGCACCCGAGGCCTCAAATTCAAAAACCGTCTCGACACAATTGATTCTATGGCCAATTCAGTGAGGGATGCAAACCTAGGAGGCAATCTGAAAACTTTGTAAAAACGGCACACAACCATGCGCGCAAGTTTTGCTTTGGGCGACGACGTCAAAAACTCCGCACCCGAGGCCTCAAATTCAAAAACTTTCTCGACACAATTGATTTTATGGCCAATTCAGCTGGAAATGCAAACCCGAGAGGCAATCTGAAAACTTTGTAAAAACGGCGCACAAGTGTGCGCGCAATTTGGCTATGGGCGACGACGTCAAAAACTCCGAACCCGAGGCCTCAAATTCAAAAATTTTCTCGACACAATTGATTCTATGGCCAATTCAACTGGAAGTGCAAACCCGAGAGGCAATCTGAAAACTTTGTAAAAACTGCGCACAAGTGTGCGCGCAATTTGGCTATGGGCGACGACGTCAAAAACTCCGCACCCGAGGCCTCAAATTCAAAAACCGTCTCGACACAATTGATTCTATGGCCAATTCAGTGAGGGATGCAAACCTGGGAGACAATCTGAAAACTTTATAAAAACGGTACACAACCATGCGCGCAAGTTTGGCTATGGGCGACGACGTCAAAAACTCCGCACCCAAGGCCTCAAATTCAAAAACCGTCTCGACACAATTAATTCTATGGCCAATTCAGTGAGGGATGCAAACCTAGGAGGCAATCTGAAAACTTTGTAAAAACGGCACACAACCATGCGCGCAAGTTTGGCTTTGGGCGACGACGTCAAAAACACCGCACCCGAGGCCTCAAATTCAAAAACTTTCTCGACACAATTGATTCTATGGCCAATTCAGCTGGAAATGCAAACCCGAGAGGCAATCTGAAAACTTTGTAAAAACGGCGCACAAGTGTGCGCGCAATTTGGCTATGGGCGACGACGTCAAAAACTCCGCACCCGAGGCCTCAAATTCAAAAAATTTCTCGACACAATTCATTCTATTGCCAATTCAGCTGGAAATGCAAACCCAAGAGGCAATCTGAAAACTTTGTAAAAACGACGCACAAGTGTGCGCGCAATTTGGCTATGGGCGACGACGTTAAAAACTCCGCACCCGAGGCCTCAAATTCAAAAACCGTCTCGACACAATTAATTCTATGGCCAATTTAGTGTGGGATGCAAACCTGGGAGGCAATCTAAAAACTTTGTAAAAACGGCACACAACCATGCGCGCAAGTTTGGCTATGGGCGACGACGTCAAAAACTCTGCACCCGAGGCCTCAAATTCAAAAACCGTCTCGACACAATTGATTCTATGGCCAATTCAGCTGGAAATGCAAACCCAAGAGGTAATCTGAAAACTTTGTAAAAACGGCGCACAAGTGTGCGCGCAATTTGGCTATGGGCGACGACGTAAAAAACACTGCACCCGAGGCCTCAAATTCAAAAAATTTCTCGACACAATTGATTCTATGGCCAATTCAACTGGAAGTGCAAACCCGAGAGGCAATCTGAAAACTTTGTAAAAACGGCGCACAAGTGTGCGCGCAATTTGGCTATGGGCGACGACGTCAAAAACTCCGCACTTGAGGCCTCAGATTCAAAAAATTTCTCGACACAATTGATTCTATGGCCAATTCAACTGGAAGTGCAAACCCGAGAGGCAATCTGAAAACTTTGTAAAAACGGCGCACAAGTGTGCGCGCAATTTGGCTATGGGCGACGACGTCAAAAACTCCGCACCCGAGGCCTCAAATTCAAAAAATTTCTCGACACAATTCATTCTATTGCCAATTCAGCTGGAAATGCAAACCCAAGAGGCAATCTGAAAACTTTGTAAAAACGACGCACAAGTGTGCGCGCAATTTGGCTATGGGCGACGACGTTAAAAACTCCGCACCCGAGGCCTCAAATTCAAAAACCGTCTCGACACAAATGATTCTATGGCCAATTCAGTGAGGGATGCAAACCTGGGAGGCAATCTGAAAAACTTTGTAAAAACGGCACACAACCATGCGCGCAAGTTTGGCTATGGGCGACGACGTCAAAAACTCCGCACCCGAGGCCTCAAATTCAAAAACCGTCTCGACACAATTGATTCTATGGCCAATTCAGTGAGGGATGCAAACCTGGGAGGCAATTTTAAAACTTTGTAAAAACGGCACACAACCATGCGCGCAAGTTTGACTTTGGGCGACGACGTCAAAAACTCCGTACCCGAGGCCTCAAATTCAAAAACTTTCTCGACACAATTGATTTTATGGCCAATTCAGCTGGAAATGCAAACCCGAGAGGCAATCTGAAACTTTGTAAAAACGGTGCACAAGCGTGCGCGCAATTTGGCTATGGGCGACGACGTCAAAAACTCCGCAACCGAGGCCTCAAATTCAAAAAATTTCTCGACACAATTGATTCTATGGGCAATTCAGCTAGATGTGCAAACCCGGGAGGCAATCTGAAAACTTTGTAAAAACGGCGCACAAGTGTGCGCGCAATTTGGCTATGGGCGACGACGTCAAAAACTCCGAACCCGAGGCCTCAAATTCAAAAATTTTCTCGACACAATTGATTCTATGGCCAATTCAACTGGAAGTGCAAATCCGAGAGGCAATCTGAAAACTTTGTAAAAACGGCGCATAAGTGTGCGCGCAATTTGGCTATGGGCGACGACGTCAAAAACTCCGCACCCGAGGCCTCAAATTCAAAAATTTTCTCGACACAATTGATTCTATGGCCAATTCAACTGGAAGTGCAAACCCGAGAGGCAATCTGAAAACTTTGTAAAAACTGCGCACAAGTGTGCGCGCAATTTGGCTATGGGCGACGACGTCAAAAACTCCGCACCCGAGGCCTCAAATTCAAAAACCGTCTCGACACAATTGATTCTATGGCCAATTCAGTGAGGGATGCAAACCTGGGAGGCAATCTGAAAACTTTGTAAAAACGGCACACAACCATGCGCGCAAGTTTGGCTATGGGCGACGACGTCAAAAACTCCGCACCCGAGGCCTCAAATTCAAAAACCGTCTCGACACAATTGATTCTATGGCCAATTCAGTGAGGGATGCAAACCTAGGAGGCAATCTGAAAACTTTGTAAAAATGGCACACAACCATGCGCGCAAGTTTGGCTTTGGGCGACGACGTCAAAAACACCGCACCCGAGGCCTCAAATTCAAAAACTTTCTCGACACAATCGATTATATGGCCAATTCAGCTGGAAATGCAAACCCGAGAGGCAATCTGAAAACTTTGTAAAAACGGCGCACAAGTGTGCGCGCAATTTGGCTATGGGCGACGACGTCAAAAACTCCGCACCCGAGGCCTCAAATTCAAAAAATTTCTCGACACAATTGATTATATTGCCAATTCAGCTGGAAATGCAAACCCAAGAGGCAATCTGAAAACTTTGTAAAAACGGCGCACAAGTGTGCGCGCAATTTGGCTATGGGCGACGACGTTAAAAACTCCGCACCCGAGGCCTCAAATTCAAAAAATTTCTCGACACAATTGATTATATTGCCAATTCAGCTGGAAATGCAAACCCAAGAGGCAATCTGAAAACTTTGTAAAAACGGCGCACAAGTGTGCGCGCAATTTGGCTATGGGCGACGACGTTAAAAACTCCGCACCCGAGGCCTCAAATTCAAAAACCGTCTCGACACAATTGATTCTATGGCCAATTTAGTGTGGGATGCAAACCTGGGAGGCAATCTAAAAACTTTGTAAAAACGGCACACAACCATGCGCGCAAGTTTGGCTATGGGCGACGACGTCAAAAACTCCGCACCCGAGGCCTCAAATTCAAAAACCGTCTCGACACAATTGATTCTATGGCCAATTCAGTGAGGGATGCAAACCTAGGAGGCAATCTGAAAACTTTGTAAAAACGGCACACAACCATGCGCGCAAGTTTGGCTTTGGGCGACGACGTCAAAAACACCGCACCCGAGGCCTCAAATTCAAAAACTTTCTCGACACAATTGATTCTATGGCCAATTCAGCTGGAAATGCAAACCCGATAGGCAATCTGAAAACTTTGTAAAAACGGCGCACAAGTGTGCGCGCAATTTGGCTATGGGCGACGACGTTAAAAACTCCGCACCCGAGGCCTCAAATTCAAAAACCGTCTCGACACAATTGATTCTATGGCCAATTTAGTGTGGGATGCAAACCTGGGAGGCAATCTAACAACTTTGTAAAAACGGCACACAACCATGCGCGCAAGTTTGGCTATGGGCGACGACGTCAAAAACTCCGCACCCGAGGCCTCAAATTCAAAAACCGTCTCGACACAATTGATTCTATGGCCAATTCAGCTGGAAATGCAAACCTAAGAGGTAATCTGAAAACTTTGTAAAAACGGCGCACAAGTGTGCGCGCAATTTGGCTATGGGCGACGACGTAAAAAACACTGCACCCGAGGCCTCAAATTCAAAAAATTTCTCGACACAATTGATTCTATGGCCAATTCAACTGGAAGTGCAAACCCGAGAGGCAATCTGAAAACTTTGTAAAAACGGCGCACAAGTGTGCGCGCAATTTGGCTATGGGCGACGACGTCAAAAACTCCGCACCCGAGGCCTCAAATTCAAAAACCGTCTCGACACAAATGATTCTATGGCCAATTCAGTGAGGGATGCAAACCTGGGAGGCAATCTGAAAACTTTGTAAAAACGGCACACAACCATGCGCGCAAGTTTGGCTATGGGCGACGACGTCAAAAACTCCGCACCCGAGGCCTCAAATTCAAAAACCGTCTCGACACAATTGATTCTATGGCCAATTCAGCGAGGGATGCAAACCTGGGAGGCAATTTTAAAACTTTGTAAAAACGGCACACAACCATGCGCGCAAGTTTGACTTTGGGCGACGACGTCAAAAACTCCGTACCCGAGGCCTCAAATTCAAAAACTTTCTCGACACAATTGATTTTATGGCCAATTCAGCTGGAAATGCAAACCCGAGAGGCAATCTGAAACTTTGTAAAAACGGTGTACAAGCGTGCGCGCAATTTGGCTATGGGCGACGACGTCAAAAACTCCGCAACCGAGGCCTCAAATTCAAAAAATTTCTCGACACAGTTGATTCTATGGCAAATTCAGCTAGAAGTGCAAACCCGGGAGGCAATCTGAAAACTTTGTAAAAACGGCGCACAAGTGTGCGCGCAATTTGGCTATGGGCGACGACGTCAAAAACTCCGAACCCGAGGCCTCAAATTCAAAAATTTTCTCGACACAATTGATTCTATGGCCAATTCAACTGGAAGTGCAAATCCGAGAGGCAATCTGAAAACTTTGTAAAAACGGCGCATAAGTGTGCGCGCAATTTGGCTATGGGCGACGACGTCAAAAACTCCGCACCCGAGGCCTCAAATTCAAAAATTTTCTCGACACAATTGATTCTATGGCCAATTCAACTGGAAGTGCAAACCCGAGAGGCAATCTGAAAACTTTGTAAAAACTGCGCACAAGTGTGCGCGCAATTTGGCTATGGGCGACGACGTCAAAAACTCCGCACCCGAGGCCTCAAATTCAAAAACCGTCTCGACACAATTGATTCTATGGCCAATTCAGTGAGGGATGCAAACCTGGGAGGCAATCTGAAAACTTTGTAAAAACGGCACACAACCATGCGCGCAAGTTTGGCTATGGGCGACGACGTCAAAAACTCCGCACCCGAGGCCTCAAATTCAAAAACCGTCTCGACACAATTGATTCTATGGCCAATTCAGTGAGGGATGCAAACCTAGGAGGCAATCTGAAAACTTTGTAAAAACGGCACAAAACCATGCGCGCAAGTTTGGCTATGGGCGACGACGTCAAAAACTCCGCACCCGAGGCCTCAAATTCAAAAACCGTCTCGACACAATTGATTCTATGGCCAATTCAGTGAGGGATGCAAACCTAGGAGGCAATCTGAAAACTTTGTAAAAACGGCACACAACCATGCGCGCAAGTTTTGCTTTGGGCGACGACGTCAAAAACTCCGCACCCGAGGCCTCAAATTCAAAAACTTTCTCGACACAATTGATTTTATGGCCAATTCAGCTGGAAATGCAAACCCGAGAGGCAATCTGAAAACTTTGTAAAAACGGCGCACAAGTGTGCGCGCAATTTGGCTATGGGCGACGACGTCAAAAACTCCGAACCCGAGGCCTCAAATTCAAAAATTTTCTCGACACAATTGATTCTATGGCCAATTCAACTGGAAGTGCAAACCCGAGAGGCAATCTGAAAACTTTGTAAAAACTGCGCACAAGTGTGCGCGCAATTTGGCTATGGGCGACGACGTCAAAAACTCCGCACCCGAGGCCTCAAATTCAAAAACCGTCTCGACACAATTGATTCTATGGCCAATTCAGTGAGGGATGCAAACCTGGGAGGCAATCTGAAAACTTTGTAAAAACGGTACACAACCATGCGCGCAAGTTTGGCTATGGGCGACGACGTCAAAAACTCCGCACCCAAGGCCTCAAATTCAAAAACCGTCTCGACACAATTAATTCTATGGCCAATTCAGTGAGGGATGCAAACCTAGGAGGCAATCTGAAAACTTTGTAAAAACGGCACACAACCATGCGCGCAAGTTTGGCTTTGGGCGACGACGTCAAAAACACCGCACCCGAGGCCTCAAATTCAAAAACTTTCTCGACACAATTGATTCTATGGCCAATTCAGCTGGAAATGCAAACCCGAGAGGCAATCTGAAAACTTTGTAAAAACGGCGCACAAGTGTGCGCGCAATTTGGCTATGGGCGACGACGTCAAAAACTCCGCACCCGAGGCCTCAAATTCAAAAAATTTCTCGACACAATTCATTCTATTGCCAATTCAGCTGGAAATGCAAACCCAAGAGGCAATCTGAAAACTTTGTAAAAACGACGCACAAGTGTGCGCGCAATTTGGCTATGGGCGACGACGTTAAAAACTCCGCACCCGAGGCCTCAAATTCAAAAACCGTCTCGACACAATTGATTCTATGGCCAATTTAGTGTGGGATGCAAACCTGGGAGGCAATCTAAAAACTTTGTAAAAACGGCACACAACCATGCGCGCAAGTTTGGCTATGGGCGACGACGTCAAAAACTCCGCACCCGAGGCCTCAAATTCAAAAACCGTCTCGACACAATTGATTCTATGGCCAATTCAGCTGGAAATGCAAACCCAAGAGGTAATCTGAAAACTTTGTAAAAACGGCGCACAAGTGTGCGCGCAATTTGGCTATGGGCGACGACGTAAAAAACACTGCACCCGAGGCCTCAAATTCAAAAAATTTCTCGACACAATTGATTCTATGGCCAATTCAACTGGAAGTGCAAACCCGAGAGGCAATCTGAAAACTTTGTAAAAACGGCGCACAAGTGTGCGCGCAATTTGGCTATGGGCGACGACGTCAAAAACTCCGCACTTGAGGCCTCAGATTCAAAAAAATTCTCGACACAATTGATTCTATGGCCAATTCAACTGGAAGTGCAAACCCGAGAGGCAATCTGAAAACTTTGTAAAAACGGCGCACAAGTGTGCGCGCAATTTGGCTATGGGCGACGACGTCAAAAACTCCGCACCCGAGGCCTCAAATTCAAAAAATTTCTCGACACAATTCATTCTATTGCCAATTCAGCTGGAAATGCAAACCCAAGAGGCAATCTGAAAACTTTGTAAAAACGACGCACAAGTGTGCGCGCAATTTGGCTATGGGCGACGACGTTAAAAACTCCGCACCCGAGGCCTCAAATTCAAAAACCGTCTCGACACAAATGATTCTATGGCCAATTCAGTGAGGGATGCAAACCTGGGAGGCAATCTGAAAAACTTTGTAAAAACGGCACACAACCATGCGCGCAAGTTTGGCTATGGGCGACGACGTCAAAAACTCCGCACCCGAGGCCTCAAATTCAAAAACCGTCTCGACACAATTGATTCTATGGCCAATTCAGTGAGGGATGCAAACCTGGGAGGCAATTTTAAAACTTTGTAAAAACGGCACACAACCATGCGCGCAAGTTTGACTTTGGGCGACGACGTCAAAAACTCCGTACCCGAGGCCTCAAATTCAAAAACTTTCTCGACACAATTGATTTTATGGCCAATTCAGCTGGAAATGCAAACCCGAGAGGCAATCTGAAACTTTGTAAAAACGGTGCACAAGCGTGCGCGCAATTTGGCTATGGGCGACGACGTCAAAAACTCCGCAACCGAGGCCTCAAATTCAAAAAATTTCTCGACACAATTGATTCTATGGGCAATTCAGCTAGATGTGCAAACCCGGGAGGCAATCTGAAAACTTTGTAAAAACGGCGCACAAGTGTGCGCGCAATTTGGCTATGGGCGACGACGTCAAAAACTCCGAACCCGAGGCCTCAAATTCAAAAATTTTCTCGACACAATTGATTCTATGGCCAATTCAACTGGAAGTGCAAATCCGAGAGGCAATCTGAAAACTTTGTAAAAACGGCGCATAAGTGTGCGCGCAATTTGGCTATGGGCGACGACGTCAAAAACTCCGCACCCGAGGCCTCAAATTCAAAAATTTTCTCGACACAATTGATTCTATGGCCAATTCAACTGGAAGTGCAAACCCGAGAGGCAATCTGAAAACTTTGTAAAAACTGCGCACAAGTGTGCGCGCAATTTGGCTATGGGCGACGACGTCAAAAACTCCGCACCCGAGGCCTCAAATTCAAAAACCGTCTCGACACAATTGATTCTATGGCCAATTCAGTGAGGGATGCAAACCTGGGAGGCAATCTGAAAACTTTGTAAAAACGGCACACAACCATGCGCGCAAGTTTGGCTATGGGCGACGACGTCAAAAACTCCGCACCCGAGGCCTCAAATTCAAAAACCGTCTCGACACAATTGATTCTATGGCCAATTCAGTGAGGGATGCAAACCTAGGAGGCAATCTGAAAACTTTGTAAAAACGGCACACAACCATGCGCGCAAGTTTGGCTATGGGCGACGACGTCAAAAACTCCGCACCCGAGGCCTCAAATTCAAAAACCGTCTCGACACAATTGATTCTATGGCCAATTCAGTGAGGGATGCAAACCTAGGAGGCAATCTGAAAACTTTGTAAAAACGGCGCACAAGTGTGCGCGCAATTTGGCTATGGGCGACGACGTCAAAAACTCCGCACCCGAGGCCTCAAATTAAAAATCCGTCTCGACACAATTGATTCTATGGCCAATTCAGCTGGTAATGAAAACCCGAGAGGCAATCTAAAAACTTTGTAAAAACAGCGCACAAGTGTGCGCGCAATTTGGCTATGGGCGACGACGTCAAAAACTCCGCACCCGAGGCCTCAAATTCAAAAACCGTCTCGACACAATTGATTCTATGGCCAATTCAGCTGGGAATGTAAACCCGAGAGGCAATCTGAAAACTTTGTAAAAACGGCGCACAAGTGTGCGCGCAATTTGGCTATGGGCGACGACGTCAAAAACTCCGCACCCGAGGCCTCAAATTCAAAAACCGTCTCGACACAATTGATTCTATGGCCAATTCAGTGAGGGATGCAAACCTGGGAGGCAATCTGAAAACTTTGTAAAAACGGTACACAACCATGCGCGCAAGTTTGGCTATGGGCGACGACGTCAAAAACTCCGCACCCAAGGCCTCAAATTCAAAAACCGTCTCGACACAATTGATTCTATGGCCAATTCAGTGAGGGATGCAAACCTAGGAGGCAATCTGAAAACTTTGTAAAAACGGCACACAACCATGCGCGCAAGTTTGGCTTTGGGCGACGACGTCAAAAACACCGCACCCGAGGCCTCAAATTCAAAAACTTTCTCGACACAATTGATTCTATGGCCAATTCAGCTGGAAGTGCAAACCCGAGAGGCAATCTGAAAACTTTGTAAAAACGGCGCACAAGTGTGCGCGCAATTTGGCTATGGGCGACGACGTCAAAAACTCCGCACCCGAGGCCTCAAATTCAAAAACCGTCTCGACACAATTGATTCTATTGCCAATTCAGTGAGGGATGCAAACCTGGGAGGCAATCTGAAAACTTTGTAAAAACGACACACAACCATGCGCGCAAGTTTGGCTATTGGCGACGACGTTAAAAACTCCGCACCCGAGGCCTCAAATTCAAAAACCGTCTCGACACAATTGATTCTATGGCCAATTCAGTGAGGGATGCAAACCTAGGAGGCAATCTGAAAACTTTGTAAAAACGGCACACAACCATGCGCGCAAGTTTGGCTTTGGGCGACGACGTCAAAAACTCCGCACCCGAGGCCTCAAATTAAAAATCCGTCTCGACACAATTGATTCTATGGCCAATTCAGCTGGTAATGAAAACCCGAGAGGCAATCTGAAAACTTTGTAAAAACGGCGCACAAGTGTGCGCGCAATTTGGCTATGGGCGACGACGTCAAAAACTCCGCACCCGAGGCCTCAAATTCAAAAACCGTCTCGACACAATTGATTCTATGGCCAATTCAGTGAGGGATGCAAACCTGGGAGGCAATCTGAAAACTTTGTAAAAACGGCACACAACCATGCGCGCAAGTTTGGCTATGGGCGACGACGTCAAAAACTCCGCACCCGAGGCCTCAAATTCAAAAACCGTCTCGACACAATTGATTCTATGGCCAATTCAGTGAGGGATGCAAACCTAGGAGGCAATCTGAAAACTTTGTAAAAACGGCACACAACCATGCGCGCAAGTTTGGCTATGGGCGACGACGTCAAAAACTCCGCACCCGAGGCCTCAAATTCAAAAACCGTCTCGACACAATTGATTCTATGGCCAATTCAGTGAGGGATGCAAACCTAGGAGGCAATCTGAAAACTTTGTAAAAACGGCGCACAAGTGTGCGCGCAATTTGGCTATGGGCGACGACGTCAAAAACTCCGCACCCGAGGCCTCAAATTAAAAATCCGTCTCGACACAATTGATTCTATGGCCAATTCAGCTGGTAATGAAAACCCGAGAGGCAATCTAAAAACTTTGTAAAAACAGCGCACAAGTGTGCGCGCAATTTGGCTATGGGCGACGACGTCAAAAACTCCGCACCCGAGGCCTCAAATTCAAAAACCGTCTCGACACAATTGATTCTATGGCCAATTCAGCTGGGAATGTAAACCCGAGAGGCAATCTGAAAACTTTGTAAAAACGGCGCACAAGTGTGCGCGCAATTTGGCTATGGGCGACGACGTCAAAAACTCCGCACCCGAGGCCTCAAATTCAAAAACCGTCTCGACACAATTGATTCTATGGCCAATTCAGTGAGGGATGCAAACCTGGGAGGCAATCTGAAAACTTTGTAAAAACGGTACACAACCATGCGCGCAAGTTTGGCTATGGGCGACGACGTCAAAAACTCCGCACCCAAGGCCTCAAATTCAAAAACCGTCTCGACACAATTGATTCTATGGCCAATTCAGTGAGGGATGCAAACCTAGGAGGCAATCTGAAAACTTTGTAAAAACGGCACACAACCATGCGCGCAAGTTTGGCTTTGGGCGACGACGTCAAAAACACCGCACCCGAGGCCTCAAATTCAAAAACTTTCTCGACACAATTGATTCTATGGCCAATTCAGCTGGAAGTGCAAACCCGAGAGGCAATCTGAAAACTTTGTAAAAACGGCGCACAAGTGTGCGCGCAATTTGGCTATGGGCGACGACGTCAAAAACTCCGCACCCGAGGCCTCAAATTCAAAAACCGTCTCGACACAATTGATTCTATTGCCAATTCAGTGAGGGATGCAAACCTGGGAGGCAATCTGAAAACTTTGTAAAAACGACACACAACCATGCGCGCAAGTTTGGCTATTGGCGACGACGTTAAAAACTCCGCACCCGAGGCCTCAAATTCAAAAACCGTCTCGACACAATTGATTCTATGGCCAATTCAGTGAGGGATGCAAACCTAGGAGGCAATCTGAAAACTTTGTAAAAACGGCACACAACCATGCGCGCAAGTTTGGCTTTGGGCGACGACGTCAAAAACTCCGCACCCGAGGCCTCAAATTAAAAATCCGTCTCGACACAATTGATTCTATGGCCAATTCAGCTGGTAATGAAAACCCGAGAGGCAATCTGAAAACTTTGTAAAAACGGCGCACAAGTGTGCGCGCAATTTGGCTATGGGCGACGACGTCAAAAACTCCGCACCCGAGGCCTCAAATTCAAAAACCGTCTCGACACAATTGATTCTATGGCCAATTGAGTGAGGGATGCAAACCTGGGTGGCAATCTGAAAACTTTGTAAAAACGGCACACAACCATTCGCGCAAGTTTGGCTATGGGCGACGACGTCAAAAACTCCGCACCCGAGGCCTCAAATTAAAAATCCGTCTCGATACAATTGATTCTATGGCCAATTCAGCTGGTAATGAAAACCCGAGAGGCAATCTGAAAACTTTGTAAAAACGGCGCACAAGTGTGCGCGCAATTTGGCTATGGGCGACGACGTCAAAAACTCCGCACCCGAGGCCTCAAATTCAAAAACCGTCTCGACACAATTGATTCTATGGCCAATTCAGCTGGGAATGTAAACCCGAGAGGCAATCTGAAAACTTTGTAAAAACGGCGCACAAGTGTGCGCGCAATTTGGCTATGGGCGACGACGTCAAAAACTCCGCACCCGAGGCCTCAAATTCAAAAACCGTCTCGACACAATTGATTCTATGGCCAATTCAGTAAGGGATGCAAACCTGGGAGGCAATCTGAAAAATTTGTAAAAACGGCACACAACCATGCGCGCAAGTTTGGCTATGGGCGACGACGTCAAAAACTCCGGACCCGAGGCCTCAAATTCAAAAACCGAATCGACACAATTGATTCTATGGCCAATTCAGATGGATATGCAAACCCGAGAGGCAATCTGAAAACTTTGTAAAAACGGCGCACAAGTGTGCGCGCAATTTGGCTATGGGCGACGACGTCAAAAACTCCGAACCCGAGGCCTCAAATTCAAAAAATTTCTCGACACAATTGATTCTATGGCCAATTCAACTGGAAGTGCAAATCCGAGAGGCAATCTGAAAACTTTGTAAAAACGGCGCATAAGTGTGCGCGCAATTTGGCTATGGGCGACGACGTCAAAAACTCCGCACCCGAGGCCTCAAATTCAAAAAATTTCTCGACACAATTGATTCTATGGCCAATTCAACTGGAAGTGCAAACCCGAGAGGCAATCTGAAAACATCGTAAAAACTGCGCACAAGTGTGCGCGCAATTTGGCTATGGGCGACGACGTCACAAACTCCGCACCCGAGGCCTCAAATTCAAAAACCGTCTCGACACAGTTGATTCTATTGCCAATTCAGTGAGGGATGCAAACCTGGGAGGCAATCTGAAAACTTTGTAAAAACGGCACACAACCATGCGCGCAAGTTTGGCTATGGGCGACGACGTCAAAAACTCCGCACCCGAGGCCTCAAATTCAAAAACCGTCTCGACACAATTGATTCTATGGCCAATTCAGTGAGGGATGCAAACCTAGGAGGCAATCTGAAAACTTTGTAAAAACGGCGCACAAGTGTGCGCGCAATTTGGCTATGGGCGACGACGTTAAAAACTCCGCACCCGAGGCCTCAAATTCAAAAACCGTCTCGACACAATTGATTCTATGGCCAATTTAGTGAGGGATGCAAACCTGGGAGGCAATCTAAAAACTTTGTAAAAATGGCACACAACCATGCGCGCAAGTTTGGCTATGGGCGACGACGTCAAAAACTCCGCACCCGAGGCCTCAAATTCAAAAACCGTCTCGACACAATTGATTCTATGGCCAATTCAGCTGGAAATGCAAACCCAAGAGGTAATCTGAAAACTTTGTAAAAACGGCGCACAAGTGTGCGCGCAATTTGGCTATGGGCGACGACGTCAAAAACACTGCACTCGAGGCCTCAAATTCAAAAAAATTCTCGACACAATTGATTCTATGGCCAATTCAACTGGAAGTGCAAACCCGAGAGGCAATCTGAAAACTTTGTAAAAACGGCGCACAAGTGTGCGCGCAATTTGGCTATGGGCGACGACGTCAAAAACTCCGCACCCGAGGCCTCAAATTCAAAAACCGTCTCGACACAAATGATTCTATGGCCAATTCAGTGAGGGATGCAAACCTGGGAGGCAATCTGAAAACTTTGTAAAAATGGCACACAACCATGCGCGCAAGTTTGGCTATGGGCGACGACGTCAAAAACTCCGCACCCGAGGCCTCAAATTCAAAAACCGTTTCAACACAATTGATTCTATGGCCAATTCAGTGAGGGATGCAAACCTGGGAGGCAATTTTAAAACTTTGTAAAAACGGCACACAACCATGCGCGCAAGTTTGGCTTAGGGCGACGACGTCAAAAACTCCGCACCCGAGGCCTCAAATTCAAAAACTTTCTCGACACAATTGATTTTATGGCCAATTCAGCTGGAAATGCAAACCCGAGAGGCAATCTGAAAACTTTGTAAAAACGGTGCACAAGCGTGCGCGCAATTTGGCTATGGGCGACGACGTCAAAAACTCCGCATACGAGGCCTCAAATTCAAAAAATTTCTCGACACAATTGATTCTATGGCCAATTCAGCTAGAAGTGCAAACCCGGGAGGCAATCTGAAAACTTTGTAAAAACGGCGCACAAGTGTGCGCGCAATTTGGCTATGGGCGACGACGTCAAAAACTCCGCACCCGAGGCCTCAAATTCAAAAACCGTCTCGAAACAATTGATTCTATGGCCAATTCAGTAAGGGATGCAAACCTGGGAGGCAATCTGAAAACTTTGTAAAAACGACACACAACCATGCGCGCAAGTTTGGCTTTTGGCGACGACGTCAAAAACTCCGCACCCGAGGCCTCAAATTCAAAAACCGTCACGACACAATTGATTCAATGGCCAATTCAGTGAGGGAAGCAAACCTGGGAGGCAATCTGAAAACTTTGTAAAAACGGCACACAACCATTCGCGCAAGTTTGGCTATGGGCGACGACGTCAAAAACTCCGCACCCGAGGCCTCAAATTAAAAATCCGTCTTGACACAATTGATTCTATGGCCAATTCAGCTGGTAATGAAAACCCGAGAGGCAATCTGAAAACTTTGTAAAAACGGCACACAAGTGTGCGCGCAATTTGGCTATGGGCGACGACGTCAAAAACTCCGCACCCGAGGCCTCAAATTCAAAAACCGTCTCGACACAATTGATTCTATGGCCAATTCAGCTAGGAATGCAAACCCGAGAGGCAATCTGAAAACTTTGTAAAAACGGCGCACAAGTGTGCGCGCAATTTGGCTATGGGCGACGACGTCAAAAACTCCGCACCCGAGGCCTCATCTTCAAAAACCGTCTCGACACAAATGATTCTATGGCCAATTCAGTGAGGGATGCAAACCTGGGAGGCAATCTGAAAACTTTGTAAAAATGGCACACAACCATGCGCGCAAGTTTGGCTATGGGCGACGACGTCAAAAACTCCGCACCCGAGGCCTCAAATTCATAAACCGTTTCGACACAATTGATTCTATGGCCAATTCAGTGAGGGATGCAAACCTGGGAGGCAATTTTAAAACTTTGTAAAAACGGCGCACAAGTGTGCGCGCAATTTGGCTATGGGCGACGACGTCAAAAACTCCGCACCCGAGGCCTCAAATTCAAAAACCGTCTCGACACAATTGATTCTATGGCCAATTCAGTGAGGGATGCAAACCTGGGTGGCAATCTGAAAACTTTGTAAAAACGGCACACAACCATTCGCGCAAGTTTGGCTATGGGCGACGACGTCAAAAACTCCGCACCCGAGGCCTCAAATTAAAAATCCGTCTCGATACAATTGATTCTATGGCCAATTCAGCTGGTAATGAAAACCCGAGAGGCAATCTGAAAACTTTGTAAAAACGGCGCACAAGTGTGCGCGCAATTTGGCTATGGGCGACGACGTCAAAAACTCCGCACCCGAGGCCTCAAATTCAAAAACCGTCTCGACACAATTGATTCTATGGCCAATTCAGCTGGGAATGTAAACCCGAGAGGCAATCTGAAAACTTTGTAAAAACGGCGCACAAGTGTGCGCGCAATTTGGCTATGGGCGACGACGTCAAAAACTCCGCACCCGAGGCCTCAAATTCAAAAACCGTCTCGACACAATTGATTCTATGGCCAATTCAGTAAGGGATGCAAACCTGGGAGGCAATCTGAAAAATTTGTAAAAACGGCACACAACCATGCGCGCAAGTTTGGCTATGGGCGACGACGTCAAAAACTCCGGACCCGAGGCCTCAAATTCAAAAACCGAATCGACACAATTGATTCTATGGCCAATTCAGATGGATATGCAAACCCGAGAGGCAATCTGAAAACTTTGTAAAAACGGCGCACAAGTGTGCGCGCAATTTGGCTATGGGCGACGACGTCAAAAACTCCGAACCCGAGGCCTCAAATTCAAAAAAATTCTCGACACAATTGATTCTATGGCCAATTCAACTGGAAGTGCAAATCCGAGAGGCAATCTGAAAACTTTGTAAAAACGGCGCATAAGTGTGCGCGCAATTTGGCTATGGGCGACGACGTCAAAAACTCCGCACCCGAGGCCTCAAATTCAAAAAATTTCTCGACACAATTGATTCTATGGCCAATTCAACTGGAAGTGCAAACCCGAGAGGCAATCTGAAAACATCGTAAAAACTGCGCACAAGTGTGCGCGCAATTTGGCTATGGGCGACGACGTCACAAACTCCGCACCCGAGGCCTCAAATTCAAAAACCGTCTCGACACAATTGATTCTATTGCCAATTCAGTGAGGGATGCAAACCTGGGAGGCAATCTGAAAACTTTGTAAAAACGGCACACAACCATGCGCGCAAGTTTGGCTATGGGCGACGACGTCAAAAACTCCGCACCCGAGGCCTCAAATTCAAAAACCGTCTCGACACAATTGATTCTATGGCCAATTCAGTGAGGGATGCAAACCTAGGAGGCAATCTGAAAACTTTGTAAAAACGGCGCACAAGTGTGCGCGCAATTTGGCTATGGGCGACGACGTTAAAAACTCCGCACCCGAGGCCTCAAATTCAAAAACCGTCTCGACACAATTGATTCTATGGCCAATTTAGTGAGGGATGCAAACCTGGGAGGCAATCTAAAAACTTTGTAAAAATGGCACACAACCATGCGCGCAAGTTTGGCTATGGGCGACGACGTCAAAAACTCCGCACCCGAGGCCTCAAATTCAAAAACCGTCTCGACACAATTGATTCTATGGCCAATTCAGCTGGAAATGCAAACCCAAGAGGTAATCTGAAAACTTTGTAAAAACGGCGCACAAGTGTGCGCGCAATTTGGCTATGGGCGACGACGTCAAAAACACTGCACTCGAGGCCTCAAATTCAAAAAAATTCTCGACACAATTGATTCTATGGCCAATTCAACTGGAAGTGCAAACCCGAGAGGCAATCTGAAAACTTTGTAAAAACGGCGCACAAGTGTGCGCGCAATTTGGCTATGGGCGACGACGTCAAAAACTCCGCACCCGAGGCCTCAAATTCAAAAACCGTCTCGACACAAATGATTCTATGGCCAATTCAGTGAGGGATGCAAACCTGGGAGGCAATCTGAAAACTTTGTAAAAATGGCACACAACCATGCGCGCAAGTTTGGCTATGGGCGACGACGTCAAAAACTCCGCACCCGAGGCCTCAAATTCAAAAACCGTTTCAACACAATTGATTCTATGGCCAATTCAGTGAGGGATGCAAACCTGGGAGGCAATTTTAAAACTTTGTAAAAACGGCACACAACCATGCGCGCAAGTTTGGCTTAGGGCGACGACGTCAAAAACTCCGCACCCGAGGCCTCAAATTCAAAAACTTTCTCGACACAATTGATTTTATGGCCAATTCAGCTGGAAATGCAAACCCGAGAGGCAATCTGAAAACTTTGTAAAAACGGTGCACAAGCGTGCGCGCAATTTGGCTATGGGCGACGACGTCAAAAACTCCGCATACGAGGCCTCAAATTCAAAAAATTTCTCGACACAATTGATTCTATGGCCAATTCAGCTAGAAGTGCAAACCCGGGAGGCAATCTGAAAACTTTGTAAAAACGGCGCACAAGTGTGCGCGCAATTTGGCTATGGGCGACGACGTCAAAAACTCCGCACCCGAGGCCTCAAATTCAAAAACCGTCTCGAAACAATTGATTCTATGGCCAATTCAGTAAGGGATGCAAACCTGGGAGGCAATCTGAAAACTTTGTAAAAACGACACACAACCATGCGCGCAAGTTTGGCTTTTGGCGACGACGTCAAAAACTCCGCACCCGAGGCCTCAAATTCAAAAACCGTCACGACACAATTGATTCAATGGCCAATTCAGTGAGGGAAGCAAACCTGGGAGGCAATCTGAAAACTTTGTAAAAACGGCACACAACCATTCGCGCAAGTTTGGCTATGGGCGACGACGTCAAAAACTCCGCACCCGAGGCCTCAAATTAAAAATCCGTCTTGACACAATTGATTCTATGGCCAATTCAGCTGGTAATGAAAACCCGAGAGGCAATCTGAAAACTTTGTAAAAACGGCACACAAGTGTGCGCGCAATTTGGCTATGGGCGACGACGTCAAAAACTCCGCACCCGAGGCCTCAAATTCAAAAACCGTCTCGACACAATTGATTCTATGGCCAATTCAGCTAGGAATGCAAACCCGAGAGGCAATCTGAAAACTTTGTAAAAACGGCGCACAAGTGTGCGCGCAATTTGGCTATGGGCGACGACGTCAAAAACTCCGCACCCGAGGCCTCAAATTCAAAAACCGTCTCGACACAAATGATTCTATGGCCAATTCAGTGAGGGATGCAAACCTGGGAGGCAATCTGAAAACTTTGTAAAAATGGCACACAACCATGCGCGCAAGTTTGGCTATGGGCGACGACGTCAAAAACTCCGCACCCGAGGCCTCAAATTCATAAACCGTTTCGACACAATTGATTCTATGGCCAATTCAGTGAGGGATGCAAACCTGGGAGGCAATTTTAAAACTTTGTAAAAACGGCACACAACCATGCGCGCAAGTTTGGCTTAGGGCGACGACGTCAAAAACTCCGCACCCGAGGCCTCAAATTCAAAAACTTTCTCGACACAATTGATTTTATGGCCAATTCAGCTGGAAATGCAAACCCGAGAGGCAATCTGAAAACTTTGTAAAAACGGTGCACAAGCGTGCGCGCAATTTGGCTATGGGCGACGACGTCAAAAACTCCGCAACCGAGGCCTCAAATTCAAAAAATTTCTCGACACAATTGATTCTATGGCCAATTCAGCTAGAAGTGCAAACCCGGGAGGCAATCTGAAAACTTTGTAAAAACGGCGCACAAGTGTGCGCGCAATTTGGCTATGGGCGACGACGTCAAAAACTCCGCACCCGAGGCCTCAAATTCAAAAACCGTCTCGACACAATTGATTCTATGGCCAATTCAGTAAGGGATGCAAACCTGGGAGGCAATCTGAAAACTTTGTAAAAACGACACACAACCATGCACGCAAGTTTGGCTATTGGCGACGACGTCAAAAACTCCGCACCCGAGGCCTCAAATTCAAAAACCGTCACGACACAATTGATTCAATGGCCAATTCAGTGAGGGATGCAAACCTGGGAGGCAATCTGAAAACTTTGTAAAAACGGCACACAACCATTCGCGCAAGTTTGGCTATGGGCGACGACGTCAAAAACTCCGCACCCGAGGCCTCAAATTAAAAATCCGTCTTGACACAATTGATTCTATGGCCAATTCAGCTGGTAATGAAAACCCGAGAGGCAATCTGAAAACTTTGTAAAAACGGCACACAAGTGTGCGCGCAATTTGGCTATGGGCGACGACGTCAAAAACTCCGCACCCGAGGCCTCAAATTCAAAAACCGTCTCGACACAATTGATTCTATGGCCAATTCAGCTGGGAATGCAAACCCGAGAGGCAATCTGAAAACTTTGTAAAAACGGCGCACAAGTGTGCGCGCAATTTGGCTATGGGCGACGACGTCAAAAACTCCACACCCGAGGCCTCAAATTCAAAAACCGTCTCGACACAATTGATTCTATAGCCAATTCAGTGAGGGATGCAAACCTGGGAGGTAATCTGAAAACTTTGTAAAAACAGCACACAACCATGCGCGCAAGTTTGGCTATGGGCGACGACGTCAAAAACTCCGCACCCGAGGCCTCAAATTCAAAAACCGTCTCGACACAATTGATTCTATGGCCAATTCAGATGGAAATACAAACCCGAGAGGCAATCTGAAAACTTTGTAAAAACGGCGCACAAGCGTGCGCGCAATTTGGCTATGGACGACGACGTCAAAAACTCCACACCCGAGGCCTCAAATTCAAAAACCGTCTCGACACAATTGATTCTATAGCCAATTCAGTGAGGGATGCAAACCTGGGAGGCAATCTGAAAACTTTGTAAAAACGGCACACAACCATGCGCGCAAGTTTGGCTATGGGCGACGACGTCAAAAACTCCGCACCCGAGGCCTCAAATTCAAAAACCGTCTCGACACAATTGATTCTATGGCCAATTCAGATGGAAATACAAACCCGAGAGGCAATCTGAAAACTTTGTAAAAACGGCGCACAAGCGTGCGCGCAATTTGGCTATGGACGACGACGTCAAAAACTCCGCACCCGAGGCCTCAAATTCAAAATTTTTCTTGACACAATTGATTCTATGGCCAATTCAGCTGGAAATGCAAACCCAAGAGGCAATCTGAAAACTTTGTAAAAACGGCGCACAAGTGTGCGCGCAATTTGGCTATGGGCGACGACGTCAAAAACACTGCACCCGAGGCCTCATATTCAAAAAATTTCTCGACACAATTGATTCTATGGCCAATTCAACTGGAAGTGCAAACCCGAGAGGCAATCTGAAAACTTTGTAAAAACGGCGCACAAGTGTGCGCGCAATTTGGCTATGGGCGACGACGTCAAAAACTCCGCACCCGAGGCCTCAAATTCAAAAACTGTCTCGACACAATTGATTCTATGGCCAATTCAGTGAGGGATGCAAACCTGGGAGGCAATCTGAAAACTTTGTAAAAACGACACACAACCATGCGCGCAAGTTTGGCTATTGGCGATGACGTCAAAAACTCCGCACACGAGGCCTCAAATTCAAAAACCGTCTCGACACAATTGATTCTATGGCCAATTCAGTGAGGGATGCAAACCTGGGAGGCAATCTGAAAACTTTGTAAAAACGGCACACAACCATTCGCGCAAGTTTGGCTATGGGCGACGACGTTAAATACACCACACCCGAGGCCTCAAATTAAAAATCCGTCTTGACACAATTGATTCTATGGCCAATTCAGCTAGTAATGAAAACCCGAGAGGCAATCTGAAAACTTTGTAAAAACGGCGCACAAGCGTGCGCGCAATTTGACTATGGGCGACGACGTCAAAAACTCCGCACCCGAGGCCTCAAATTCAAAAACCGTCTCGATACAATTGATTCTATGGCCAATTCAGCTAGAAATGCAAACCCGAGAGGCAATCTGAAAACTTTGTAAAAACGGCGCACAAGCGTGCGCGCAATTTGGCTATGGGCGACGACGTCAAAAACTCCGCACCCGAGGCCTCAAAATCAAAAACCGTCTCGACACAATTGATTCTATGGCCAATTCAGTGAGGGATGCAAACCTGGGAGGCAATCTGAAAACTTTGTAAAAACGGCACACAACCATGCGCGCAAGTTTGGCTATGGGCGACGACGTCAAAAACTCCGCACCCGAGGCCTCAAATTCAAAAACCGTCTCGACACAATTGATTCTATGGCCAATTCAGTAAGGGATGCAAACCTGGGAGGCAATCTGAAAACTTTGTAAAAACGACACACAACCATGCGCGCAAGTTTGGCTATTGGCGACGACGTCAAAAACTCCGCACCCGAGGCCTCAAATTCAAAAACCGTCACGACACAATTGATTCAATGGCCAATTCAGTGAGGGATGCAAACCTGGGAGGCAATCTGAAAACTTTGTAAAAACGGCACACAACCATTCGCGCAAGTTTGGCTATGGGCGACGACGTCAAAAACTCCGCACCCGAGGCCTCAAATTAAAAATCCGTCTTGACACAATTGATTCTATGGCCAATTCAGCTGGTAATGAAAACCCGAGAGGCAATCTGAAAACTTTGTAAAAACGGCACACAAGTGTGCGCGCAATTTGGCTATGGGCGACGACGTCAAAAACTCCGCACCCGAGGCCTCAAATTCAAAAACCGTCTCGACACAATTGATTCTATGGCCAATTCAGCTGGGAATGCAAACCCGAGAGGCAATCTGAAAACTTTGTAAAAACGGCGCACAAGTGTGCGCGCAATTTGGCTATGGGCGACGACGTCAAAAACTCCACACCCGAGGCCTCAAATTCAAAAACCGTCTCGACACAATTGATTCTATAGCCAATTCAGTGAGGGATGCAAACCTGGGAGGTAATCTGAAAACTTTGTAAAAACAGCACACAACCATGCGCGCAAGTTTGGCTATGGGCGACGACTTAAAAAACTCCGCACCCGAGGCCTCAAATTCAAAAACCGTCTCGACACAATTCATTCTATGGCCAATTCAGTGAGGGATGCAAACCTGGGAGGCAATCTGAAAACTTTGTAAAAACGGCACACAACCATGCGCGCAAGTTTGGCTATGGGCGACGACGTCAAAAACTCCGCACCCGAGGCCTCAAATTCAAAAACCGTCTCGACACAATTGAGTCTATGGCCAATTCAGATGGAAATACAAACCCGAGAGGCAATCTGAAAACTTTGTAAAAACGGCGCACAAGCGTGCGCGCAATTTGGCTATGGACGACGACGTCAAAAACTCCGCACCCGAGGCCTCAAATTCAAAATTTTTCTTGACACAATTGATTCTATGGCCAATTCAGCTGGAAATGCAAACCCAAGAGGCAATCTGAAAACTTTGTAAAAACGGCGCACAAGTGTGCGCGCAATTTGGCTATGGGCGACGACGTCAAAAACACTGCACCCGAGGCCTCATATTCAAAAATTTTCTCGACACAATTGATTCTATGGCCAATTCAACTGGAAGTGCAAACCCGAGAGGCAATCTGAAAACTTTGTAAAAACGGCGCACAAGTGTGCGCGCAATTTGGCTATGGGCGACGACGTCAAAAACTCCGCAGCCGAGGCCTCAAATTCAAAAACTGTCTCGACACAATTGATTCTATGGCCAATTCAGTGAGGGATGCAAACCTGGGAGGCAATCTGAAAACTTTGTAAAAACGACACACAACCATGCGCGCAAGTTTGGCTATTGGCGATGACGTCAAAAACTCCGCACACGAGGCCTCAAATTCAAAAACCGTCTCGACACAATTGATTCTATGGCCAATTCAGTGAGGGATGCAAACCTGGGAGGCAATCTGAAAACTTTGTAAAAACGGCACACAACCATTCGCGCAAGTTTGGCTATGGGCGACGACGTTAAAAACACCACACCCGAGGCCTCAAATTAAAAATCCGTCTTGACACAATTGATTCTATGGCCAATTCAGCTAGTAATGAAAACCCGAGAGGCAATCTGAAAACTTTGTAAAAACGGCGCACAAGCGTGCGCGCAATTTGACTATGGGCGACGACGTCAAAAACTCCGCACCCGAGGCCTCAAATTCAAAAACCGTCTCGACACAATTGATTCTATGGCCAATTCAGCTAGAAATGCAAACCCGAGAGGCAATCTGAAAACTTTGTAAAAACGGCGCACAAGCGTGCGCGCAATTTGGCTATGGGCGACGACGTCAAAAACTCCGCACCCGAGGCCTCAAAATCAAAAACCGTCTCGACACAATTGATTCTATGGCCAATTCAGTGAGGGATGCAAACCTGGGAGGCAATCTGAAAACTTTGTAAAAACGGCACACAACCATGCGCGCAAGTTTGGCTATGGGCGACGACTTAAAAAACTCCGCACCCGAGGCCTCAAATTCAAAATCCGTCTCGACACAATTGATTCTATGGCCAATTCAGTGAGGGATGCAAACCTGGGAGGCAATCTGAAAACTTTGTAAAAACGGCACACAACCATGCGCGCAAGTTTGGCTATGGGCGACGACGTCAAAAACTCCGCACCCGAGGCCTCAAATTCAAAAACCGTCTCGACACAATTGATTCTATGGCCAATTTAGATGGAAATGCAAACCCGAGAGGCAATCTGAAAACTTTGTAAAAACGGCGCACAAGCGTGCGCGCAATTTGGCTATGGGCGACGACGTCAAAAACTCCGCACCCGAGGCCTCAAATTCAAAAAATTTCTTGACACAATTGATTCTATGGCCAATTCAGCTGGAAATGCAAACCCAAGAGGTAATCTGAAAACTTTGTAAAAACGGCGCACAAGTGTGCGCGCAATTTGGCTATGGGCGACGACGTCAAAAACACTGCACTCGAGGCCTCAAATTCAAAAAAATTCTCGACACAATTGATTCTATGGCCAATTCAACTGGAAGTGCAAACCCGAGAGGCAATCTGAAAACTTTGTAAAAACGGCGCACAAGTGTGCGCGCAATTTGGCTATGGGCGACGACGTCAAAAACTCCGCACCCGAGGCCTCAAATTCAAAAACCGTCTCGACACAAATGATTCTATGGCCAATTCAGTGAGGGATGCAAACCTGGGAGGCAATCTGAAAACTTTGTAAAAATGGCACACAACCATGCGCGCAAGTTTGGCTATGGGCGACGACGTCAAAAACTCCGCACCCGAGGCCTCAAATTCAAAAACCGTTTCAACACAATTGATTCTATGGCCAATTCAGTGAGGGATGCAAACCTGGGAGGCAATTTTAAAACTTTGTAAAAACGGCACACAACCATGCGCGCAAGTTTGGCTTAGGGCGACGACGTCAAAAACTCCGCACCCGAGGCCTCAAATTCAAAAACTTTCTCGACACAATTGATTTTATGGCCAATTCAGCTGGAAATGCAAACCCGAGAGGCAATCTGAAAACTTTGTAAAAACGGTGCACAAGCGTGCGCGCAATTTGGCTATGGGCGACGACGTCAAAAACTCCGCAACCGAGGCCTCAAATTCAAAAAATTTCTCGACACAATTGATTCTATGGCCAATTCAGCTAGAAGTGCAAACCCGGGAGGCAATCTGAAAACTTTGTAAAAACGGTGCACAAGCGTGCGCGCAATTTGGCTATGGGCGACGACGTCAAAAACTCCGCACCCGAGGCCTCAAATTCAAAAACCGTCTCGACACAATTGATTCTATGGCCAATTCAGCTAGAAATGCAAACCCGAGAGGCAATCTGAAAACTTTGTAAAAACGGCGCACAAGCGTGCGCGCAATTTGGCTATGGGCGACGACGTCAAAAACTCCGCACCCGAGGCCTCAAAATCAAAAACCGTCTCGACACAATTGATTCTATGGCCAATTCAGTGAGGGATGCAAACCTGGGAGGCAATCTGAAAACTTTGTAAAAACGGCACACAACCATGCGCGCAAGTTTGGCTATGGGCGACGACTTAAAAAACTCCGCACCCGAGGCCTCAAATTCAAAATCCGTCTCGACACAATTGATTCTATGGCCAATTCAGTGAGGGATGCAAACCTGGGAGGCAATCTGAAAACTTTGTAAAAACGGCACACAACCATGCGCGCAAGTTTGGCTATGGGCGACGACGTCAAAAACTCCGCACCCGAGGCCTCAAATTCAAAAACCGTCTCGACACAATTGATTCTATGGCCAATTCAGATGGAAATGCAAACCCGAGAGGCAATCTGAAAACTTTGTAAAAACGGCGCACAAGCGTGCGCGCAATTTGGCTATGGGCGACGACGTCAAAAACTCCGCACCCGAGGCCTCAAATTCAAAAAATTTCTTGACACAATTGATTCTATGGCCAATTCAGCTGGAAATGCAAACCCAAGAGGTAATCTGAAAACTTTGTAAAAACGGCGCACAAGTGTGCGCGCAATTTGGCTATGGGCGACGACGTCAAAAACACTGCACTCGAGGCCTCAAATTCAAAAAAATTCTCGACACAATTGATTCTATGGCCAATTCAACTGGAAGTGCAAACCCGAGAGGCAATCTGAAAACTTTGTAAAAACGGCGCACAAGTGTGCGCGCAATTTGGCTATGGGCGACGACGTCAAAAACTCCGCACCCGAGGCCTCAAATTCAAAAACCGTCTCGACACAAATGATTCTATGGCCAATTCAGTGAGGGATGCAAACCTGGGAGGCAATCTGAAAACTTTGTAAAAATGGCACACAACCATGCGCGCAAGTTTGGCTATGGGCGACGACGTCAAAAACTCCGCACCCGAGGCCTCAAATTCAAAAACCGTTTCAACACAATTGATTCTATGGCCAATTCAGTGAGGGATGCAAACCTGGGAGGCAATTTTAAAACTTTGTAAAAACGGCACACAACCATGCGCGCAAGTTTGGCTTAGGGCGACGACGTCAAAAACTCCGCACCCGAGGCCTCAAATTCAAAAACTTTCTCGACACAATTGATTTTATGGCCAATTCAGCTGGAAATGTAAACCCGAGAGGCAATCTGAAAACTTTGTAAAAACGGTGCACAAGCGTGCGCGCAATTTGGCTATGGGCGACGACGTCAAAAACTCCGCAACCGAGGCCTCAAATTCAAAAAATTTCTCGACACAATTGATTCTATGGCCAATTCAGCTAGAAGTGCAAACCCGGGAGGCAATCTGAAAACTTTGTAAAAACGGCGCACAAGTGTGCGCGCAATTTGGCTATGGGCGACGACGTCAAAAACTCCGCACCCGAGGCCTCAAATTCAAAAACCGTCTCGACACAATTGATTCTATGGCCAATTCAGTAAGGGATGCAAACCTGGGAGGCAATCTGAAAACTTTGTAAAAACGACACACAACCATGCGCGCAAGTTTGGCTTTTGGTGACGACGTCAAAAACTCCGCACCCGAGGCCTCAAATTCAAAAACCGTCACGACACAATTGATTCAATGGCCAATTCAGTGAGGGAAGCAAACCTGGGAGGCAATCTGAAAACTTTGTAAAAACGGCACACAACCATTCGCGCAAGTTTGGCCATGGGCGACGACGTCAAAAACTCCGCACCCGAGGCCTCAAATTAAAAATCCGTCTTGACACAATTGATTCTATGGCCAATTCAGCTGGTAATGAAAACCCGAGAGGCAATCTGAAAACTTTGTAAAAACGGCACACAAGTGTGCGCGCAATTTGGCTATGGGCGACGACGTCAAAAACTCCGCACCCGAGGCCTCAAATTCAAAAACCGTCTCGACACAATTGATTCTATGGCCAATTCAGCTAGGAATGCAAACCCGAGAGGCAATCTGAAAACTTTGTAAAAACGGCGCACAAGTGTGCGCGCAATTTGGCTATGGGCGACGACGTCAAAAACTCCGCACCCGAGGCCTCAAATTCAAAAACCGTCTCGACACAAATGATTCTATGGCCAATTCAGTGAGGGATGCAAACCTGGGAGGCAATCTGAAAACTTTGTAAAAATGGCACACAACCATGCGCGCAAGTTTGGCTATGGGCGACGACGTCAAAAACTCCGCACCCGAGGCCTCAAATTCAAAAACCGTTTCGACACAATTGATTCTATGGCCAATTCAGTGAGGGATGCAAACCTGGGAGGCAATTTTAAAACTTTGTAAAAACGGCACACAACCATGCGCGCAAGTTTGGCTTAGGGCGACGACGTCAAAAACTCCGCACCCGAGGCCTCAAATTCAAAAACTTTCTCGACACAATTGATTTTATGGCCAATTCAGCTGGAAATGCAAACCCGAGAGGCAATCTGAAAACTTTGTAAAAACGGTGCACAAGCGTGCGCGCAATTTGGCTATGGGCGACGACGTCAAAAACTCCGCAACCGAGGCCTCAAATTCAAAAACTTTCTCGACACAATTGATTTTATGGCCAATTCAGCTAGAAGTGCAAACCCGGGAGGCAATCTGAAAACTTTGTAAAAACGGTGCACAAGCGTGCGCGCAATTTGGCTATGGGCGACGACGTCAAAAACTCCGCAACCGAGGCCTCAAATTCAAAAAATTTCTCGACACAATTGATTCTATGGCCAATTCAGCTAGAAGTGCAAACCCGGGAGGCAATCTGAAAACTTTGTAAAAACGGCGCACAAGTGTGCGCGCAATTTGGCTATGGGCGACGACGTCAAAAACTCCGCACCCGAGGCCTCAAATTCAAAAACCGTCTCGACACAATTGATTCTATGGCCAATTCAGTAAGGGATGCAAACCTGGGAGGCAATCTGAAAACTTTGTAAAAACGACACACAACCATGCGCGCAAGTTTGGCTTTTGGTGACGACGTCAAAAACTCCGCACCCGAGGCCTCAAATTCAAAAACCGTCACGACACAATTGATTCAATGGCCAATTCAGTGAGGGAAGCAAACCTGGGAGGCAATCTGAAAACTTTGTAAAAACGGCACACAACCATTCGCGCAAGTTTGGCCATGGGCGACGACGTCAAAAACTCCGCACCCGAGGCCTCAAATTAAAAATCCGTCTTGACACAATTGATTCTATGGCCAATTCAGCTGGTAATGAAAACCCGAGAGGCAATCTGAAAACTTTGTAAAAACGGCACACAAGTGTGCGCGCAATTTGGCTATGGGCGACGACGTCAAAAACTCCGCACCCGAGGCCTCAAATTCAAAAACCGTCTCGACACAATTGATTCTATGGCCAATTCAGCTAGGAATGCAAACCCGAGAGGCAATCTGAAAACTTTGTAAAAACGGCGCACAAGTGTGCGCGCAATTTGGCTATGGGCGACGACGTCAAAAACTCCGCACCCGAGGCCTCAAATTCAAAAACCGTCTCGACACAAATGATTCTATGGCCAATTCAGTGAGGGATGCAAACCTGGGAGGCAATCTGAAAACTTTGTAAAAATGGCACACAACCATGCGCGCAAGTTTGGCTATGGGCGACGACGTCAAAAACTCCGCACCCGAGGCCTCAAATTCAAAAACCGTTTCGACACAATTGATTCTATGGCCAATTCAGTGAGGGATGCAAACCTGGGAGGCAATTTTAAAACTTTGTAAAAACGGCACACAACCATGCGCGCAAGTTTGGCTTAGGGCGACGACGTCAAAAACTCCGCACCCGAGGCCTCAAATTCAAAAACTTTCTCGACACAATTGATTTTATGGCCAATTCAGCTGGAAATGCAAACCCGAGAGGCAATCTGAAAACTTTGTAAAAACGGTGCACAAGCGTGCGCGCAATTTGGCTATGGGCGACGACGTCAAAAACTCCGCAACCGAGGCCTCAAATTCAAAAAATTTCTCGACACAATTGATTCTATGGCCAATTCAGCTAGAAGTGCAAACCCGGGAGGCAATCTGAAAACTTTGTAAAAACGGCGCACAAGTGTGCGCGCAATTTGGCTATGGGCGACGACGTCAAAAACTCCGCACCCGAGGCCTCAAATTCAAAAACCGTCTCGACACAATTGATTCTATGGCCAATTCAGTAAGGGATGCAAACCTGGGAGGCAATCTGAAAACTTTGTAAAAACGACACACAACCATGCGCGCAAGTTTGGCTTTTGGTGACGACGTCAAAAACTCCGCACCCGAGGCCTCAAATTCAAAAACCGTCACGACACAATTGATTCAATGGCCAATTCAGTGAGGGAAGCAAACCTGGGAGGCAATCTGAAAACTTTGTAAAAACGGCACACAACCATTCGCGCAAGTTTGGCCATGGGCGACGACGTCAAAAACTCCGCACCCGAGGCCTCAAATTAAAAATCCGTCTTGACACAATTGATTCTATGGCCAATTCAGCTGGTAATGAAAACCCGAGAGGCAATCTGAAAACTTTGTAAAAACGGCACACAAGTGTGCGCGCAATTTGGCTATGGGCGACGACGTCAAAAACTCCGCACCCGAGGCCTCAAATTCAAAAACCGTCTCGACACAATTGATTCTATGGCCAATTCAGCTAGGAATGCAAACCCGAGAGGCAATCTGAAAACTTTGTAAAAACGGCGCACAAGTGTGCGCGCAATTTGGCTATGGGCGACGACGTCAAAAACTCCGCACCCGAGGCCTCAAATTCAAAAACCGTCTCGACACAAATGATTCTATGGCCAATTCAGTGAGGGATGCAAACCTGGGAGGCAATCTGAAAACTTTGTAAAAATGGCACACAACCATGCGCGCAAGTTTGGCTATGGGCGACGACGTCAAAAACTCCGCACCCGAGGCCTCAAATTCAAAAACCGTTTCGACACAATTGATTCTATGGCCAATTCAGTGAGGGATGCAAACCTGGGAGGCAATTTTAAAACTTTGTAAAAACGGCACACAACCATGCGCGCAAGTTTGGCTTAGGGCGACGACGTCAAAAACTCCGCACCCGAGGCCTCAAATTCAAAAACTTTCTCGACACAATTGATTTTATGGCCAATTCAGCTGGAAATGCAAACCCGAGAGGCAATCTGAAAACTTTGTAAAAACGGTGCACAAGCGTGCGCGCAATTTGGCTATGGGCGACGACGTCAAAAACTCCGCAACCGAGGCCTCAAATTCAAAAACTTTCTCGACACAATTGATTTTATGGCCAATTCAGCTAGAAGTGCAAACCCGGGAGGCAATCTGAAAACTTTGTAAAAACGGTGCACAAGCGTGCGCGCAATTTGGCTATGGGCGACGACGTCAAAAACTCCGCAACCGAGGCCTCAAATTCAAAAAATTTCTCGACACAATTGATTCTATGGCCAATTCAGCTAGAAGTGCAAACCCGGGAGGCAATCTGAAAACTTTGTAAAAACGGCGCACAAGTGTGCGCGCAATTTGGCTATGGGCGACGACGTCAAAAACTCCGCACCCGAGGCCTCAAATTCAAAAACCGTCTCGACACAATTGATTCTATGGCCAATTCAGTAAGGGATGCAAACCTGGGAGGCAATCTGAAAACTTTGTAAAAACGACACACAACCATGCGCGCAAGTTTGGCTTTTGGTGACGACGTCAAAAACTCCGCACCCGAGGCCTCAAATTCAAAAACCGTCACGACACAATTGATTCAATGGCCAATTCAGTGAGGGAAGCAAACCTGGGAGGCAATCTGAAAACTTTGTAAAAACGGCACACAACCATTCGCGCAAGTTTGGCCATGGGCGACGACGTCAAAAACTCCGCACCCGAGGCCTCAAATTAAAAATCCGTCTTGACACAATTGATTCTATGGCCAATTCAGCTGGTAATGAAAACCCGAGAGGCAATCTGAAAACTTTGTAAAAACGGCACACAAGTGTGCGCGCAATTTGGCTATGGGCGACGACGTCAAAAACTCCGCACCCGAGGCCTCAAATTCAAAAACCGTCTCGACACAATTGATTCTATGGCCAATTCAGCTAGGAATGCAAACCCGAGAGGCAATCTGAAAACTTTGTAAAAACGGCGCACAAGTGTGCGCGCAATTTGGCTATGGGCGACGACGTCAAAAACTCCGCACCCGAGGCCTCAAATTCAAAAACCGTCTCGACACAAATGATTCTATGGCCAATTCAGTGAGGGATGCAAACCTGGGAGGCAATCTGAAAACTTTGTAAAAATGGCACACAACCATGCGCGCAAGTTTGGCTATGGGCGACGACGTCAAAAACTCCGCACCCGAGGCCTCAAATTCAAAAACCGTTTCGACACAATTGATTCTATGGCCAATTCAGTGAGGGATGCAAACCTGGGAGGCAATTTTAAAACTTTGTAAAAACGGCACACAACCATGCGCGCAAGTTTGGCTTAGGGCGACGACGTCAAAAACTCCGCACCCGAGGCCTCAAATTCAAAAACTTTCTCGACACAATTGATTTTATGGCCAATTCAGCTGGAAATGCAAACCCGAGAGGCAATCTGAAAACTTTGTAAAAACGGTGCACAAGCGTGCGCGCAATTTGGCTATGGGCGACGACGTCAAAAACTCCGCAACCGAGGCCTCAAATTCAAAAAATTTCTCGACACAATTGATTCTATGGCCAATTCAGCTAGAAGTGCAAACCCGGGAGGCAATCTGAAAACTTTGTAAAAACGGCGCACAAGTGTGCGCGCAATTTGGCTATGGGCGACGACGTCAAAAACTCCGCACCCGAGGCCTCAAATTCAAAAACCGTCTCGACACAATTGATTCTATGGCCAATTCAGTAAGGGATGCAAACCTGGGAGGCAATCTGAAAACTTTGTAAAAACGACACACAACCATGCGCGCAAGTTTGGCTATTGGCGACGACGTCAAAAACTCCGCACCCGAGGCCTCAAATTCAAAAACCGTCACGACACAATTGATTCAATGGCCAATTCAGTGAGGGATGCAAACCTGGAGGCAATCTGAAAACTTTGTAAAAACGACACACAACCATGCGCGCAAGTTTGGCTATTGGCGACGACGTCAAAAACTCCGCACCCGAGGCCTCAAATTCAAAAACTTTCTCGACACAATTGATTTTATGGCCAATTCAGCTGGAAATGCAAACCCGAGAGGCAATCTGAAAACTTTGTAAAAACGGTGCACAAGCGTGCGCGCAATTTGGCTATGGGCGACGACGTCAAAAACTCCGCAACCGAGGCCTCAAATTCAAAAACTTTCTCGACACAATTGATTTTATGGCCAATTCAGCTGGAAATGCAAACCCGAGAGGCAATCTGAAAACTTTGTAAAAACGGTGCACAAGCGTGCGCGCAATTTGGCTATGGGCGACGACGTCAAAAACTCCGCAACCGAGGCCTCAAATTCAAAAACTTTCTCGACACAATTGATTTTATGGCCAATTCAGCTAGAAGTGCAAACCCGGGAGGCAATCTGAAAACTTTGTAAAAACGGTGCAAAAGCGTGCGCGCAATTTGGCTATGGGCGACGACGTCAAAAACTCCGCAACCGAGGCCTCAAATTCAAAAAATTTCTCGACACAATTGATTCTATGGCCAATTCAGCTAGAAGTGCAAACCCGGGAGGCAATCTGAAAACTTTGTAAAAACGGCGCACAAGTGTGCGCGCAATTTGGCTATGGGCGACGACGTCAAAAACTCCGCACCCGAGGCCTCAAATTCAAAAACCGTCTCGACACAATTGATTCTATGGCCAATTCAGTAAGGGATGCAAACCTGGGAGGCAATCTGAAAACTTTGTAAAAACGACACACAACCATGCGCGCAAGTTTGGCTTTTGGTGACGACGTCAAAAACTCCGCACCCGAGGCCTCAAATTCAAAAACCGTCACGACACAATTGATTCAATGGCCAATTCAGTGAGGGAAGCAAACCTGGGAGGCAATCTGAAAACTTTGTAAAAACGGCACACAACCATTCGCGCAAGTTTGGCCATGGGCGACGACGTCAAAAACTCCGCACCCGAGGCCTCAAATTAAAAATCCGTCTTGACACAATTGATTCTATGGCCAATTCAGCTGGTAATGAAAACCCGAGAGGCAATCTGAAAACTTTGTAAAAACGGCACACAAGTGTGCGCGCAATTTGGCTATGGGCGACGACGTCAAAAACTCCGCACCCGAGGCCTCAAATTCAAAAACCGTCTCGACACAATTGATTCTATGGCCAATTCAGCTAGGAATGCAAACCCGAGAGGCAATCTGAAAACTTTGTAAAAACGGCGCACAAGTGTGCGCGCAATTTGGCTATGGGCGACGACGTCAAAAACTCCGCACCCGAGGCCTCAAATTCAAAAACCGTCTCGACACAAATGATTCTATGGCCAATTCAGTGAGGGATGCAAACCTGGGAGGCAATCTGAAAACTTTGTAAAAATGGCACACAACCATGCGCGCAAGTTTGGCTATGGGCGACGACGTCAAAAACTCCGCACCCGAGGCCTCAAATTCAAAAACCGTTTCGACACAATTGATTCTATGGCCAATTCAGTGAGGGATGCAAACCTGGGAGGCAATTTTAAAACTTTGTAAAAACGGCACACAACCATGCGCGCAAGTTTGGCTTAGGGCGACGACGTCAAAAACTCCGCACCCGAGGCCTCAAATTCAAAAACTTTCTCGACACAATTGATTTTATGGCCAATTCAGCTGGAAATGCAAACCCGAGAGGCAATCTGAAAACTTTGTAAAAACGGTGCACAAGCGTGCGCGCAATTTGGCTATGGGCGACGACGTCAAAAACTCCGCAACCGAGGCCTCAAATTCAAAAAATTTCTCGACACAATTGATTCTATGGCCAATTCAGCTAGAAGTGCAAACCCGGGAGGCAATCTGAAAACTTTGTAAAAACGGCGCACAAGTGTGCGCGCAATTTGGCTATGGGCGACGACGTCAAAAACTCCGCACCCGAGGCCTCAAATTCAAAAACCGTCTCGACACAATTGATTCTATGGCCAATTCAGTAAGGGATGCAAACCTGGGAGGCAATCTGAAAACTTTGTAAAAACGACACACAACCATGCGCGCAAGTTTGGCTATTGGCGACGACGTCAAAAACTCCGCACCCGAGGCCTCAAATTCAAAAACCGTCACGACACAATTGATTCAATGGCCAATTCAGTGAGGGATGCAAACCTGGAGGCAATCTGAAAACTTTGTAAAAACGGCACACAACCATTCGCGCAAGTTTGGCTATGGGCGATGACGTCAAAAACTCTGCACCCGAGGCCTCAAATTAAAAATCCGTCTTGACACAATTGATTCTATGGCCAATTCAGCTGGTAATGAAAACCCGAGAGGCAATCTGAAAACTTTGTAAAAACGGCACACAAGTGTGCGCGCAATTTGGCTATGGGCGACGACGTCAAAAACTCCGCACCCGAGGCCTCAAATTCAAAAACCGTCTCGACACAATTGATTCTATGGCCAATTCAGCTGGGAATGCAAACCCGAGAGGCAATCTGAAAACTTTGTAAAAACGGCGCACAAGTGTGCGCGCAATTTGGCTATGGGCGACGACGTCAAAAACTCCACACCCGAGGCCTCAAATTCAAAAACCGTCTCGACACAATTGATTCTATAGCCAATTCAGTGAGGGATGCAAACCTGGGAGGTAATCTGAAAACTTTGTAAAAACAGCACACAACCATGCGCGCAAGTTTGGCTATGGGCGACGACTTAAAAAACTCCGCACCCGAGGCCTCAAATTCAAAAACCGTCTCGACACAATTCATTCTATGGCCAATTCAGTGAGGGATGCAAACCTGGGAGGCAATCTGAAAACTTTGTAAAAACGGCACACAACCATGCGCGCAAGTTTGGCTATGGGCGACGACGTCAAAAACTCCGCACCCGAGGCCTCAAATTCAAAAACCGTCTCGACACAATTGATTCTATGGCCAATTCAGATGGAAATACAAACCCGAGAGGCAATCTGAAAACTTTGTAAAAACGGCGCACAAGCGTGCGCGCAATTTGGCTATGGACGACGACGTCAAAAACTCCGCACCCGAGGCCTCAAATTCAAAATTTTTCTTGACACAATTGATTCTATGGCCAATTCAGCTGGAAATGCAAACCCAAGAGGCAATCTGAAAACTTTGTAAAAACGGCGCACAAGTGTGCGCGCAATTTGGCTATGGGCGACGACGTCAAAAACACTGCACCCGAGGCCTCATATTCAAAAATTTTCTCGACACAATTGATTCTATGGCCAATTCAACTGGAAGTGCAAACCCGAGAGGCAATCTGAAAACTTTGTAAAAACGGCGCACAAGTGTGCGCGCAATTTGGCTATGGGCGACGACGTCAAAAACTCCGCACCCGAGGCCTCAAATTCAAAAACTGTCTCGACACAATTGATTCTATGGCCAATTCAGTGAGGGATGCAAACCTGGGAGGCAATCTGAAAACTTTGTAAAAACGACACACAACCATGCGCGCAAGTTTGGCTATTGGCGATGACGTCAAAAACTCCGCACACGAGGCCTCAAATTCAAAAACCGTCTCGACACAATTGATTATATGGCCAATTCAGTGAGGGATGCAAACCTGGGAGGCAATCTGAAAACTTTGTAAAAACGGCACACAACCATTCGCGCAAGTTTGGCTATGGGCGACGACGTCAAAAACACCACACCCGAGGCCTCAAATTAAAAATCCGTCTTGACACAATTGATTCTATGGCCAATTCAGCTAGTAATGAAAACCCGAGAGGCAATCTGAAAACTTTGTAAAAACGGCGCACAAGCGTGCGCGCAATTTGACTATGGGCGACGACGTCAAAAACTCCGCACCCGAGGCCTCAAATTCAAAAACCGTCTCGACACAATTGATTCTATGGCCAATTCAGCTAGAAATGTAAACCCGAGAGGCAATCTGAAAACTTTGTAAAAACGGCGCACAAGCGTGCGCGCAATTTGGCTATGGGCGACGACGTCAAAAACTCCGCACCCGAGGCCTCAAAATCAAAAACCGTCTCGACACAATTGATTCTATGGCCAATTCAGTGAGGGATGCAAACCTGGGAGGCAATCTGAAAACTTTGTAAAAACGGCACACAACCATGCGCGCAAGTTTGGCTATGGGCGACGACTTAAAAAACTCCGCACCCGAGGCCTCAAATTCAAAATCCGTCTCGACACAATTGATTCTATGGCCAATTCAGTGAGGGATGCAAACCTGGGAGGCAATCTGAAAACTTTGTAAAAACGGCACACAACCATGCGCGCAAGTTTGGCTATGGGCGACGACGTCAAAAACTCCGCACCCGAGGCCTCAAATTCAAAAACCGTCTCGACACAATTGATTCTATGGCCAATTCAGATGGAAATGCAAACCCGAGAGGCAATCTGAAAACTTTGTAAAAACGGCGCACAAGCGTGCGCGCAATTTGGCTATGGGCGACGACGTCAAAAACTCCGCACCCGAGGCCTCAAATTCAAAAAATTTCTTGACACAATTGATTCTATGGCCAATTCAGCTGGAAATGCAAACCCAAGAGGCAATCTGAAAACTTTGTAAAAACGGCGCACAAGTGTGCGCGCAATTTGGCTATGGGCGACGACGTCAAAAACTCCGCACCCGAGGCCTCAAATTCAAAAACCGTCTCGACATAATTGATTCTATGGCCAATTTAGTGAGGGATGCAAACCTGGGAGGCAATCTGAAAACTTTGTAAAAACGGCACACAACCATGCGCGCAAGTTTGGCTATGGGCGACGACGTCAAAAACTCCGCACCCGAGGCCTCAAATTCAAAAACCGTCTCGACACAATTGATTCTATGGCCAATTTAGCTGGAGATGCAAACCCAAGAGGTAATCTGAAAACTTTGTAAAAACGGCGCACAAGTGTGCGCGCAATTTGGCTATGGGCGACGACGTCAAAAACACTGCACCCGAGGCCTCATATTCAAAAAATTTCTCGACACAATTGATTCTATGGCCAATTCAACTGGAAGTGCAAACCCGAGAGGCAATCTGAAAACTTTGTAAAAACGGCACACAAGTGTGCGCGCAATTTGGCTATGGGCGACGACGTCAAAAACTCCGCATCCGAGGCCTCAAATCCAAAAACCGTCTCGACACAATTGATTCTATGGCCAATTCAGTGAGGGATGCAAACCTGGGAGGCAATCTGAAAACTTTGTAAAAACGACACACAACCATGCGCGCAAGTTTGGCTATTGGCGATGACGTCAAAAACTCCGCACCCGAGGCCTCAAATTCAAAAACCGTCTCGACACAATTGATTCTATGGCCAATTCAGTGAGGGATGCAAACCTGGGAGGCAATCTGAAAACTTTGTAAAAACGGCACACAACCATTCGCGCAAGTTTGGCTATGGGCGACGACGTAAAAAACTCCGCACCCGAGGCCTCAAATTAAAAATCCGTCTTGACACAATTGATTTTATGGCCAATTCAGCTAGTAATGAAAACTCGAGAGGCAATCTGAAAACTTTGTAAAAACGGCGCACAAGTGTGCGCGCAATTTGGCTATGGGCGACGACGTCAAAAACTCCGCACCCGAGGCCTCAAAATCAAAAACCGTCTCGACACAATTGATTCTATGGCCAATTCAGTGAGGGATGCAAACCTGGGAGGCAATCTGAAAACTTTGTAAAAACGGCACACAACCATGCGCGCAAGTTTGGCTATGGGCGACGACTTAAAAAACTCCGCACCAGAGGCCTCAAATTCAAAAACCGTCTCGACACAATTGATTCTATGGCCAATTCAGTGAGGGATGCAAACCTGGGAGGCAATCTGAAAATTTTGTAAAAACGGCACACAACCATGCGCGCAAGTTTGGCTATGGGCGACGACGTCAAAAACTCCGCACCCGAGGCCTCAAATTCAAAAACCGTCTCGACACAATTGATTCTATGGCCAATTCAGATGGAAGTGCAAACCCGAGAGGCAATCTGAAAACTTTGTAAAAACGGCGCACAAGCGTGCGCGCAATTTGGCTATGGGCGACGACGTCAAAAACTCCGTACCCGAGGCCTCAAATTCAAAAATTTCCTCGACACAATTGATTCTATGGCCAATTCAGCTGGTAATGCAAACCCAAGAGACAATCTGAAAACTTTGTAAAAACGGCGCACAACCATGCGCGCAAGTTTGGCTATGGGCGACGACGTCAAAAACTCCGCACCCGAGGCCTCAAATTCAAAAACCGTCTTGACACAATTGATTCTATGGCCAATTTAGTGAGGGATGCAAACCTGGGAGGCAATCTGAAAACTTTGTAAAAACGGCACACAACCATGCGAGCAAGTTTGGCTATGGGCGACGACGTCAAAAACTCCGCACCCGAGGCCTCAAATTCAAAAACCGTCTCGACACAATTGATTCTATGGCCAATTCAGCTGGAAATGCAAACCCAAGAGGTAATCTGAAAACTTTGTAAAAACGGCGCACAAGTGTGCGCGCAATTTGGCTATGGGCGACGACGTCAAAAACACTGCACCCGAGGCCTCAAATTCAAAAAATTTCTCGACACAATTGATTCTATGGCCAATTCAACTAGAAGTGCAAACCCGAGAGGCAATCTGAAAACTTTGTAAAAACGGCGCACAAGTGTGCGCGCAATTTGACTATAGGCGACGACGTCAAAAACTCCGCACCCGAGGCCTCAAATTCAAAAACCGTCTCGACACAATTGATTCTATGGCCAATTCAGTGAGGGATGCAAACCTGGGAGGCAATCTGAAAACTTTGTAAAAACGGCACACAACCATGCGCGCAAGTTTGGCTATGGGCGACGACTTAAAAAACTCCGCACCCGAGGCCTCAAATTCAAAAACCGTCTCGACACAATTGATTCTATGGCCAATTCAGTGAGGGATGCAAACCTGGGAGGCAATTTTAAAACTTTGTAAAAACGGCACACAACCATGCGCGCAAGTTTGGCTTTGGGCGACGACGTCAAAAACTCCGCACCCGAGGCCTCAAATTTAAAAACTTTCTCGACACAATTGATTTTATGGCCAATTCTGCTGGAAATGCGAACCCGAGAGGCAATCTGAAAACTTTGTAAAAACGGTGCACAAGCGTGCGCGCAATTTGGCTATGGGCGACGACGTCAAAAACTCCGCACCCGAGGCCTCAAATTCAAAAATTTTCTTGACAAAATTGATTTTATGGCCAATTCAGCTGGAGATGCAAACCCGAGAGGCAATCTGAAACCTTTGTAAAAACGGCGCACAAGTGTGCGCGCAATTTGGCTATGGGCGACGACGTCAAAAACTCCGCAACTGAGGCCTCAAATTCAAAAAATTTCTCGACACAATTGATTCTATGGCCAATTCAGCTAGAAGTGCAAACCCGGGAGGCAATCTGAAAACTTTGTAAAAACGGCGCACAAGTGTGCGCGCAATTTGGCTATGGGCGACGACGTCAAAAACACTGCACCCGAGGCCTCATATTCAAAAATTTTCTCGACACAATTGATTCTATGGCCAATTCAACTGGAAGTGCAAACCCGAGAGGCAATCTGAAAACTTTGTAAAAACGGCACACAAGTGTGCGCGCAATTTGGCTATGGGCGACGACGTCAAAAACTCCGCATCCGAGGCCTCAAATTCAAAAACCGTCTCGACACAATTGATTCTATGGCCAATTCAGTGAGGGATGCAAACCTGGGAGGCAATCTGAAAACTTTGTAAAAACGACACACAACCATGCGCGCAAGTTTGGCTATTGGCGATGACGTCAAAAACTCCGCACCCGAGGCCTCAAATTCAAAAACCGTCTCGACACAATTGATTCTATGGCCAATTCAGTGAGGGATGCAAACCTGGGTGGCAATCTGAACACTTTGTAAAAACGGCACACAACCATTCGCGCAAGTTTGGCTATGGGCGACGACGTCAAAAACTCCGCACCCGAGGCCTCAAATTAAAAATCCGTCTTGACACAATTGATTTTATGGCCAATTCAGCTAGTAATGAAAACTCGAGAGGCAATCTTAAAACTTTGTAAAAACGGCGCACAAGTGTGCGCGCAATTTGGCTATGGGCGACGACGTCAAAAACTCCGCACCCGAGGCCTCAAAATCAAAAACCGTCTCGACACAATTGATTCTATGGCCAATTCAGTGAGGGATGCAAACCTGGGAGGCAATCTGAAAACTTTGTAAAAACGGCACACAACCATGCGCGCAAGTTTGGCTATGGGCGACGACTTAAAAAACTCCGCACCAGAGGCCTCAAATTCAAAAACCGTCTCGACACAATTGATTCTATGGCCAATTCAGTGAGGGATGCAAACCTGGGAGGCAATCTGAAAACTTTGTAAAAACGGCACACAACCATGCGCGCAAGTTTGGCTATGGGCGACGACGTCAAAAACTCCGCACCCGAGGCCTCAAATTCAAAAACCGTCTCGACACAATTGATTCTATGGCCAATTCAGATGGAAGTGCAAACCCGAGAGGCAATCTGAAAACTTTGTAAAAACGGCGCACAAGCGTGCGCGCAATTTGGCTATGGGCGACGACGTCAAAAACTCCGTACTCGAGGCCTCAAATTCAAAAATTTCCTCGACACAATTGATTCTATGGCCAATTCAGCTGGAAATGCAAACCCAAGAGGCAATCTGAAAACTTTGTAAAAACGGCGCACAACCATGCGCGCAAGTTTGGCTATGGGCGACGACGTCAAAAACTCCGCACCCGAGGCCTCAAATTCAAAAACCGTCTTGACACAATTGATTCTATGGCCAATTTAGTGGGGGATGCAAACCTGGGAGGCAATCTGAAAACTTTGTAAAAACGGCACACAACCATGCGCGCAAGTTTGGCTATGGGCGACGACGTCAAAAACTCCGCACCCGAGGCCTCAAATTCAAAAACCGTCTCGACACAATTGATTCTATGGCCAATTCAGCTGGAAATGCAAACCCAAGAGGTAATCTGAAAACTTTGTAAAAACGGCGCACAAGTGTGCGCGCAATTTGGCTATGGGCGACGACGTCAAAAACACTGCACCCGAGGCCTCAAATTCAAAAAATTTCTCGACACAATTGATTCTATGGCCAATTCAACTAGAAGTGCAAACCCGAGAGGCAATCTGAAAACTTTGTAAAAACGGCGCACAAGTGTGCGCGCAATTTGACTATGGGCGACGACGTCAAAAACTCCGCACCCGAGGCCTCAAATTCAAAAACCGTCTCGACACAATTGATTCTATGGCCAATTCAGTGAGGGATGCAAACCTGGGAGGTAATCTGAAAACTTTGTAAAAACGGCACACAACCATGCGCGCAAGTTTGGCTATGGGCGACGACTTAAAAAACTCCGCACCCGAGGCCTCAAATTCAAAAACCGTCTCGACACAATTGATTCTATGGCCAATTCAGTGAGGGATGCAAACCTGGGAGGCAATCTGAAAACTTTGTAAAAACGGCACACAACCATGCGCGCAAGTTTGGCTATGGGCGACGACGTCAAAAACTCCGCACCCGAGGCCTCAAATTCAAAAACCGTCTCGACACAATTGATTCTATGGTCAATTCAGATGGAGATGCAAACCCGAGAGGCAATCTGAAAACTTTATAAAAACGGCGCACAAGCGTGCGCGCAATTTGGCTATGGGCGACGACGTCAAAAACTCCGCACCCGAGGCCTCAAATTCAAAAATTTCCTCGACACAATTGATTCTATGGCCAATTCAGCTGGAAATGCAAACCCAAGAGGCAATCTGAAAACTTTGTAAAAACGGCGCACAACCATGCGCGCAAGTTTGGCTATGGGCGACGACGTCAAAAACTCCGCACCCGAGGCCTCAAATTCAAAAACCGTCTCGACACAATTGATTCTATGGCCAATTTAGTGAGGGATGCAAACCTGGGAGGCAATCTGAAAACTTTGTAAAAACGGCACACAACCATGCGCGCAAGTTTGGCTATGGGCGACGACGTCAAAAACTCCGCACCCGAGGCCTCAAATTCAAAAACCGTCTCGACACAATTGATTCTATGGCCAATTCAGCTGGAAATGCAAACCCAAGAGGTAATCTGAAAACTTTGTAAAAACGGCGCACAAGTGTGCGCGCAATTTGGCTATGGGCGACGACGTCAAAAACACTGCACCCGAGGCCTCAAATTCAAAAAATTTCTCGACACAATTGATTCTATGGCCAATTCAACTAGAAGTGCAAACCCGAGAGGCAATCTGAAAACTTTGTAAAAACGGCGCACAAGTGTGCGCGCAATTTGACTATGGGCGACGACGTCAAAAACTCCGCACCCGAGGCCTCAAATTCAAAAACCGTCTCGACACAAATGATTCTATGGCCAATTCAGTGAGGGATGCAAACCTGGGAGGCAATCTGAAAACTTTGTAAAAATGGCACACAACCATGCGCGCAAGTTTGGCTTTGGGCGACAACGTCAAAAACTCCGCACCCGAGGCCTCAAATTCAAAAACTTTCTCGACACAATTGATTTTATGGCCAATTCTGCTGGAAATGCGAACCCGAGAGGCAATCTGAAAACTTTGTAAAAACGGTGCACAAGCGTGCGCGCAATTTGGCTATGGGCGACGACGTCAAAAACTCCGCACCCGAGGCCTCAAATTCAAAAATTTTCTTGACAAAATTGATTTTATGGCCAATTCAGCTGGAGATGCAAACCCGAGAGGCAATCTGAAACCTTTGTAAAAACGGCGCACAAGTGTGCGCGCAATTTGGTATGGGCGACGACGTCAAAAACTCCGCAACTGAGGCCTCAAATTCAAAAAAATTCTCGACACAATTGATTCTATGGCCAATTCAGCTAGAAGTGCAAACCCGGGAGGCAATCTGAAAACTTTGTAAAAACGGCGCACAAGTGTGCGCGCAATTTGGCTATGGGCGACGACGTCAAAAACTCCGCACCCGAGGCCTCAAATTCAAAAACTGTCTCGACACAATTGATTCTATGGCCAATTCAGTGAGGGATGCAAACCTGGGAGGCAATCTGAAAACTTTATAAAAACGACACACAACCATGCGCGCAAGTTTGGCTATTGGCGACGACGTCAAAAACTCCGCACCCGAGGCCTCAAATTCAAAAACCGTCTCGACACAATTGATTCTATGGCCAATTCAGTGGGGGATGCAAACCTGGGAGGCAATCTGAAAACTTTGTAAAAACGGCACACAACCATTCGCGCAAGTTTGGCTATGGGCGACGACGTCAAAAACTCCGCACCCGAGGCCTCAAATTAAAAATCCGTCTCGACACAATTGATTCTATGGCCAATTCAGCTGGTAATGAAAACCCGAGAGGCAATCTGAAAACTTTGTAAAAATGGCGCACAAGTGTGCGCGCAATTTGGCTATGGGCGACGACGTCAAAAACTCCGCACCCGAGGCCTCAAATTCGAAAACCGTCTCGACACAATTGATTCTATGGCCAATTCAGCTGGGGATGCAAACCCGAGAGGCAATCTGAAAACTTTGTAAAAACGGCGCACAAGTGTGCGCGCAATTTGGCTATGGGCGACGATGTCAAAAACTCCGCACCCGAGGCCTCAATTTCAAAAACCGTCTCGACACAATTGATTCTATGGCCAATTCAGATGGAAATGCAAACCCGAGAGGCAATCTGAAAACTTTGTAAAAATGGCGCACAAGCGTGCGCGCAATTTGGCTATGGGTGACGACGTCAAAAACTCCGCACCCGAGGCCTCAAATTCAAAAATTTTCTCGACACAATTGATTCTATGGCCAATTCAGCTGGAAATGCAAACCCAAGAGGCAATCTGAAAACTTTGTAAAAACGGCGCACAAGTGTGCGCGCAATTTGGCTATGGGCGACGACGTCAAAAACTCCGCACCCGAGGCCTCAAATTCAAAAACCGTCTCGACACAATTGATTCTATGGCCAATTTAGTGAGGGATGCAAACCTGGGAGGCAATCTGGAAACTTTGTAAAAACAGCACACAACCATGCGCGCAAGTTTGGCTATGGGCGACGACGTCAAAAAATCCGCACCCGAGGCCTCAAATTCAAAAACGGTCTCAACACAATTGATTCTATGGACAATTCAGTGAGGGATGCAAACCTGGGAGGCAATCTGAAAACTTTGTAAAAACGGCACACAACCATGCGCGCAAGTTTGGCTATGGGCGACGACGTCAAAAACTCCGCACCCGAGGCCTCAAATTCGAAAACCGTCTCGACACAATTTGTTGGTCCCAAGTTGAGTTAATATCGAGGGAAGCTAAAGAAAATGTCTAGAGGGGGGTGAATAGACTTTTCTAAAATCTTTCGATATATCAGAATTACTATATGCGGAATACGAAATTAACAATGAGCCCAATTCAAAATTATACTCAACTTATTTTCGAGAACTCTGTTCTATACTCAACTAGTCTAGTTCAGTTAAGTAATTAAACCAATTAAGCAATTTAAACAATCAAAACTGTAAAGTAAATCAAACACAAGATTTATAGTGGTTCGACAACTTGTCTACATCCACTCTCACAAACCCAGTTGTGATGTTTCCACTAAACTCTTCCAATCGAGTACAAGTGTATGTTCCTGTCTTTAAAGTCCCAAGAAGAAGACTTAGATCTTCAACAGACTATACCTCCAGATATGTCTACGATCTTACTAGAAATTTTACAAGTATCTAGCACCTTGAAAATAACAAACAAAAACTAAAAACTTCTCTGATCTTCAGTAGTAGCCTTCTTGATTCTTCACTTGTCTTCTGGCTAACTTTCTGAACTTTAATCAACTCTGAGAGTAAACTTCAATTGAATCTTCAATATCGTTTGTAAGTAGTAATTCTTCAGTATCTTCAGTAATCAGTAGTCTTTTACCAATGAATACCTTGGGGTATTTATAGACTTCGATCTTCAAGAACTTAGTAAGTTGTAACCAACTTTTCTTGATAACTACCTTCAACTGAATCTTCTTATCAATCCACGCGTTTCTGTTATGAATTAGTTATTCCATAACTAACTTCTATATCTTTATCTCTTCACGCGTATTTGTAACTAACTTCAAGTTGACTTGTCTTGAGTAGACTTGTATGCACTTGTCTTGTCTTGTAGTCTTCCTATCTTGAGTAGTAGACTTCGACTCTTCTTGTCTGGTCTTCCTTCTTCAAATAGTAGAGTAGACTATACTAATCTTATCAAGACTATTACATTACTTTAAGCTTTTATAATACAAGCTTAGTCAACTTATAAACTATACAAAGAATCTATCTATTACATATAGAAACATGAGCTCTATACATCAATTAAATAGCTCAGTAACAATCTAACACATATATGAAGTACTCATAAATCGTACTTATCTTTTAATAATACTTGCTTCTTAAAACAATTAGTACTTGTCTTTTGAATTCTACTGATCTGTACAAGATGTCTCCAACTTAACTAGACTAGATCAGTCAACACTTAGAAAATATTCAAGTCTTCTTTTTGGCTTATCAAAACTTTATCTTTTATCTTTTGTTCATCATTTAGGACTTGTTCTAGGATTCATATCCCAACAATTTCCCCCTTTTTGATGAAGCCAAAACTACTTGAATCTTTTCTCATAAGTAGACTAGTTAAGTAGTTATCTTGTCTTTAAACATCAAAATAGTACTTTATCTTTTATTCATTCAAAATAAGATCAGTAGATTACACATACTTTGAATAACAAAACATAAAAAAACTAATCAAACAAACAAGAACTAATCTGAAAGATTACCTCCTTCTGGGTTAGGAACACAGAATGCATCGAGGAGTCTCTTGTGAATTAGACTGATCTGATCTTCATCTTCAATCTTCTCCTTATCTAGCAGCTCTTCTTCAAACTTTTTGATTTGATTAACATCAACTCTTTTTCCTGAGCTTGTCATAGGAGTCTTCCATCTTGGAAAGGTCGGTATCAAGATATTGAAGTTTGCAGCAGCAGATATTCTCATAACCAAATTCCAAAGCAATTTGTTTTGTCCTTCCATGAATCTGTCAAACATGACATACAACTCATCTGGACTTTCAGACTCACCATACTTTCGAACAATCCAATGATCAAGTTCCCACTGCCTCTTCACTTTAAGCCATTCCTGTCGATGCTCTTTGTCAATGAAGTAGTCAATGAACTGATCTTCCATCTCTTCTTCATTCACCTTCAGCTTTTGCAGTCTTTCAATATGTTTTTCTATTTTCTTCTTGCTTGCATAATGACTTTCATCATTAGGATCAATAATCTTTTGCTTCTTCTCAACTGTAGCAGCAGTAGGTTCTTCAATACTCAGTTTCCTCTTAACTCTTCTAGTCTGAATTTCAGTTTCTGGAGATGCAATATTCTTACCTTTCTCCAGTCTTTTAAGTTCATCAACTTCTGCTTGCTCTAGCTCTGCCGTTTTTACTAGCCTCCTTTTTGGCCTCCTTAGCTCTTGCATAATAGTAGCAGCATCCTTTTCTTCTGGTTCAGCACTCAGCTTAGATAAACTGACCTGCCCTGCTCTACTTGCTTCTTCCCCCTTTTTGGCTTCATCATGAGCCGTAAGAGTAAACAGACTTGTAAAGCGAGTCATTTCTTCCTTTAGTGCATCCTTCATAGCTTCAGTAGCTAGCTCTATCTGCCTTTGATGTGATTGATCTCGACTCATCTTGTCCAGGCGATCAGCAGTAGATTCTAACTTCTGTGAGGTAATGACCAACTCATCTTTGAAATGAGTAGCTGACTGTCGTAGTAGAGTGTTTTGATTTGATAATTCAGAGAGAATAGCTTGAGACTTCACCAACTGAGCTTGTGCTTCTCTCCTCTGCTCATCAGCTATTTCAATCTTCACACGATATAAACGTTCCATCTTGCTGGATTCTTCAGCCAATGATCTAGCAAATGACATAGACCTCTTCTCAGAAATTTCAACTTGTTTCTGTAAAAATCTTCCAACTTCTGCAGTCAACTCCGTTCGGAAAGTAGAATCCATCTTGTTGACCTCTTCAATAAATAAATCTCTGGAACCGTCAACGAGTGATTTGTTCTGATCTAGCAACACATCCTTCATTTTTTATTGCAAAAACTCGTCTATTGCGGAATGAACCACATCTTTCAAGTCCGACTTCAATTCTGTAAGATATCCTTCAGAAAAACCATGAGTAGATGACTGAGCTTCAGTAACACCCTTTTCTTGAACTTTCTCAACAAGTTCATCTTCTGTAAACATTTCGGCATCCATGAACTCATCATCTTCTATTCCAAAATCGAAAGAATCAGCATCAGAGTTTGCAAACTCATCTTCTGACTGATCCGAAGTTTGGACTCCAGCTTCAACAGTTACAGTTCTCAACTCTTCTTCCAGTAGATCAGTCTGAGTTCCAATATCAGATGAGAACTCTTCAACCAGAATACCATCAGGAATTTTCAATAGCCTCTTTACAAGATCAACCAAGGCTCTCGGCGGAAATAATTCTGAATGATCCTTTACACCACTATGCTCCTTTTGTTCCATCTCCCAATCCAAAAAATTGGAGATTCCTCCCATTCCTTGAATCACTTCGAAAAGATCATCAGTGGAGGACTTCTTAAGAGCAAACCAGGTGCATATCCTTACAAGAATTTCAAACTGCTCTGACTCATAGTCGACTTCGATAGTTGAGAGCGTCTTCTTCAGATTTCTGGTCATTCGGGATCGAATACGCTTCTCTCTCAAACACATAGGATAATAAACCAGGGAATTAAATCTAACAGCAGACGGGTCCTGAGTAGATGGGGTCTCTAACTCAGCTGTTGCAGTGGCAACTGGCGTCTTGTCTGCAGTAGATGGGTTGAGGGGTTCACCATATTCTGGTGAGGGAGAGGGTGTGAAAGCACTGGTTTCAACGGGCTTTGATATGGCTTGGTTTGGTATGACAACTGTAGGAGTATCAGTTGTATCTATTTTAGGAGTGTTTTCGGGTAGGCTGGCCCTCAGCGGATATGCTGTCAGCACTTGCGAGGTTGAGGGAATGGGTCTAGGCCTAGATCGGTGTGATCTAGCCTTGGTTCGAATAGAAGTAGACGGGAGAGAGAGAGGAATTGAAACAGATTGAATAGAAGTACCAACCTGTGTACTCAACTCGACTGGACGAGTAGGCGAGTCAACTCGTACTAGAGTGTACATCTCGGGAATTTGTTCACGCGACTCCTTCTCTTGTTGCGACTCTTCATCTGACTGAGTCTTTTCTGAGTCATCTGCACTGGACTCTCCTTTTTCAACCTCTTCCGATTCTTCATCATTAGACTCGTCTTCTGAAGAACTAGATGACCCACCATACGGCATCACATCCATCGGATTTACCTCAACTTGTCTAGGAGCAGATGGCCTAGCAGCAGCTTGCTTCCTTATGGCTTCCTTCTTTAAATAAAACTTCAACGGATGAAATGGTTTCCCTTTACTCCACTCTGTCTTGTTTGGCATCAACAAAGGAAGAAGAATGCTTAACTTGTTTCCAAATCCAACAACATTTGTCACCACCCAATTTCTAGTGTCAGTATCAACTCGAACACTTTTCTCAAAGTACATCATTCGGTCTGCGATCAGCTTAAACCAGTTTCCTTCCGTAATTCCATCAAAAATAGCAGCCATTACCCTTGCTTTAACAAGAGTAACAGAATCATGCGAACCAGTGGCACATAGCAGAATTTTGCTGGCTATGTCCAGTAAAGTGCGATACTTCTCCAGAAGATCCACCTTCTTAACTGCGGGGAGTTTGCCATCCGGTTTTAACCTCAATTTCCTTCCACAAAAAATACCTAGATATCTTGCTTCTTGACCAGCAGCGTAATTTTCCACATCAATAGTTCCAACAGGCAACCTCAGATGTTCAAACAATGCTTCTCGAGTGATTTCCACCCGATTTCGTCCAAGGAACGATTCAATCATATCTCCTTGTCTAGTGGCGTTGGCATAGAACTCTAGGACCTCTTCCTCCAAGACGACTTGAGGAAAAGCCTCCAAGTAGGGTTTTAAGCCACATCTACTGCATTTTGTTAAGATCTCCAAATTTCCATCAGTATGCTTGCCTTTGAAGAACACCGAAGGTTCAACATGCACTTTGTTTTCAGATATGAATCTGCCGAGATCGAACCTAGCTTCCATGTTAGTCCTTATATCAAAAATTGAGATGATTGTCATAGTGATAGTTTGAGTAATAATCAAATATTGAGAATCACAAGTAATCAAGAGAGTTGAGTTACAGAAGTAAGAGATCGTGAGATTAGTAGTGTGTAAGTGTTGAGTTTTGTTAACACTTGAATATTTGAATCAATGGTGAGGATTGAAACCAAATGATCCAACGGTTGGGACTCTTGGTATTCAGTTACGGAATCGAGACAATAATGTGTTTTGATATTGTATAATTTGGAATCCACCCTTCCTATTGGTTAAAACAGAAGAGTGAACTTATCTGTCCTAAAATAATAGAATTTGGCGCGAACTGGGTGTATACACCTTATTAAAATAGGAGTGTATAAATCAAGTTCTAGGGTTTTCCAAAAAATATCAAAATACTATAATATTCTTAGTTTCCATTTTGTTAAATACTTAGAGTATTTCAGGTTTTAAGTGAGCACTTATCTTGTCTGTTCGAGTCTATTCAGAACAGGCGAGTAACCTGAAGCACACAAGACGAGTTCCCCCTTCAACTATGCTTGTATTCTTTGAACATGAACACTTCTACAAAACCTGTCCTTTCTTGTGCGACAGATTAAATGTAATACAGGTAGAAGGGTAGAATAATTAGAATGAATATCAATCTAAATCAATGGTCAAGGATCAAACACGATGACTATCAACACACTTAAGAGTCAACATAAGGTTATTTAAGAAATCATAGATTCCCCCTTAAATGTTTATTCCCTTAGTATTACCCTCAGCTTTACCAGCTTCCTCATCGGGTTGGATGGTCAACTTGTCTGACCTTGTTTACCTGTCCGTTGAGTGAGTAGACGAGTGCTCTGTGCTTTTTGTAGTAACTTGTCTATTTCTCCTTTCTTCTTAGGATTGTACCTGTCTGGTTAGTACATTGCTATATACTAGTAGGATCAAGATCAATAAGTCCTAGACTGATGCATAATTCATGAAATCGAGCCTCAGCTAATGGTTTTGTGAAAATATCAGCTCTTTGAAAATCAGTATGAATCTTTTCCATGCGAATATCCTTCTTTTCTACATGATCACGTATGAAATGGTGTTTCACATCAACATGCTTACAACGTGTGTGCAGAACAGGATTTTGTGTAATGGCAATGGCACTATTACTATCACAGAATATAGGAACATTTGATTCACAAATATTATAATCTCTAAGCTGTTGAATAAGCCATAATAATTGACTACAACAACTACCAGCAGCCATATACTCGGCTTCAGTAGTAGAGGTAGCAACACTTGTCTGCTTTTTCGAAAACCATGAAATGAGTTTTGTGCCTAAGAATTGACAAGAACCAGATGTAGATTTCCTATCTATTCTACAACCACCAAAATCAGAATCAGAGTAGCCACTTAGAGATAAATCATCATTTGAAGGATACCATATACCACGATTGATGGTTCCTTTCAAATATTTCAATATCCTTTTAGTGGTTTCCATATGACTCTCTTTTGGGTTAGCTTGAAAACGAGCACATACTCCAACAGAAAATGCAATATCAGGTCTACTAGCAGTCAAGTACAGTAATGAACCAATTAGACCACGATAATGAGTTTGATCAGTACACTTACCTTGTTCGTCTGGGTCCATTCTGTATGTAGGTAGCATAGGTACGCCAGCAGACTTGCATGTCTTAATACCATACTTGTCTAGAAGATTTCTAGTATACTTTGCTTGATTTATGAAAATCCCTTCAGGGGTCTGTTTTACTTGAAGTCCAAGAAAATAATTCATTTCACCCATCATAGACATCTCAAATTTACTTTGCATGAGTGTTGAGAAACTTTCACTCAGCTCTTTGTTAGGTGAACCAAAAATGATGTCATCTACGTAAATTTGGACGAGTAAAATGTCTTTCCCTTCTTGTCTTCTAAACAAGGTTCTGTCTACCTTGCCTTTAGTAAAACCATTTTCTAATAGAAATTGAGAAAGAGTATCGTACCAGGCTCTTGGAGCTTGCTTTAGTCCATATAAGGCCTTCTTTAATTTGTATACCTGATTACCTTTGACTTCGAAGCCTGGGGGTTGTTCAACATACACTTCTTCCGCAAGAATACCGTTAAGAAATGCACTTTTAACATCCATTTGATATACAGTAAATTTCATGTAAGCAGCATATGCAAGGAACAATCGAATGGCTTCTAGTCTAGCAACAGGAGCATATGTTTCATCATAGTCTATGCCTTCAGCTTGTGAATAGCCTTGGGCGACTAGTCTAGCCTTATTACGAACAACTACATCATTCTCATCTTTCTTATTCTTGAAAATCCATCGAGTGCCAACTACATTATGATGTTTTGGTCTATCGACAAGTTCCCAGACGTCGTTTCGAACAAACTGATTCAACTCGTCTTGCATAGCAATGATCCAATTACTATCAGCCAATGCCTCATTAATGGTTTTAGGCTCGATAGATGAGAGGAAACAACACCAGCAAAACAGAGATGGACTAGATTGTTCTTGCGACTCAAAGAGTTGTCGTCTAGTCTTAACACCAACAGTAGAGTCACCAATAATATTTTCAGTATTATGCGCTGATTTCCATGTATTTCTATTCTTAACAATAATACTATCATCTATATCATGTACAGCATCATGCATATCAACATCATTATCATCAGAAGTTTTAATGGGAGTAGACGAGTCGACTAGTTTAGGTATGTCAACTGGTCTAGTAGAGTTACCTTGAGCACTCACCTTCTTCTGGTCATCTGACTCGAGAGCTTTCATGAATGGATTATATGCTTGAACGGATTCATATACCTCTGAGTCTTTGTCAGTTTCGACAGTTAGCTTAGTAGCTTTCTCACTGATCTTGTTGGTAGACGGGTCCTGTTGAGATTCTTCGAAAACCACATGTGGTGTTTCTTCCACACAAAGGGTTGAGTAGTTGAATACTCTAAATGCTTTGCTTGTCGAGGAGTATCCTAAGAATATCCCCTCGTCTGCTTTAGCATCGAATGCATTCAACTTGCTTTTCCCATTGTTATGGATGAAACACTTGCATCCAAATATATGAAAATATGAAACTCTGGGTTTTCTACCTTTCCATACCTCATAGGGCGTCTTCCCTAGTGCTTTATTGATTGCACTTCTATTTTGTGAGTGGCATGCAGTGTTGATAGCTTCTGCCCAAAATTTCTGAGGCGTATTATACTCTGTCAGCATGGTCCTGCAGGCCTCCTTAAGAGTTCTGTTCCTTCGTTCTGCTACTCCATTTTGCTGTGGTGTCCTAGCTACACTAGTAAGGTGCTGGATGCCACGCTTAGAACAAAATTCTTTAATATAGCAGTTAATGAATTCAGTACCCTTGTCACTACGGATCTTGACAATTGACTGATTCTTCTCAACCTGTAACCTCTTTAATAGATCGGGCAAAAGTGTTTGTGTATCACTCTTCTTGTGTAAGAAGACTACCCAAGTGAACTTAGAATAGTCGTCTACCACAACAAGTGTGTACCTTCTACCGTTCAAAGTTGGAGGAGTTATAGGGCCATGTAAGTCCATATGTAGAAGTTCAAGAACTCTACTGGTTGAGAGGGATGGAATAGATTTAAAAGAACCCTTCACCTGTTTACCTTTTTGACAGGACGTGCATACATGTGACTTATAGTAGACTTCATTGGGAATACCTTCCACAAGGTAGTCTCTGGCTATCTTATTAAGAACCTTAAAGTTTAGATGACAAAGGCGTCTATGCCAGAGCCAGCCAAGTTCTTTAGGATTCTTAGTAAGTAGACAGGTGTCCCTCGGACAACTGTTCCAGTTCACTATGTACACACTTCCTTGTCTAATGCCGACTAGTAGGACTGTGTGTGTTTTCTTGTCGATGATTTCACATTTCTGACTCTTGAACTGCACCTTGTATCCACGATCACAAAATTGTGAAACAGAGAGTAAATTGTATTTCAAACCTTCAACATACGAAACATCTTGGATCTCTATGTCTCCATTCCGAATGTAACCAAATCCTTTAGTAACAGCAATGGAGCTATCACCAAATATCACTTTTGGTCCTTCTTGCTCATGATAGCTTGACAAGAGAGTCTTGGTGCCAGTCATGTGGTGCGAACAACCACTGTCTATGTACCAAGTTTCTCCAGTTGAGCCACCTTTCTTGTATAGATCGAGTCGACCCTGTAATAGATGATAATACATAATTTAGGTACCCTCCTTGTTTATTGGGGTCCTTGGGGGTTAGTCGAGTTCAATGGAATCCAAATGTACATTGGAGTCCTGAACAAGTTTGACCTTCTAAGCTTTCAACCATATTTGTTGCAAAATAAGACCTTGTTGTCCTTATCTGGCCTATCAGTCGAGTTCGGGTCTACTCTTTGGAGATAGCCTTTTGACTTAATCTCTACTTGAGCAGGCACTTGTCTATGATAGTCAGGGTAAGGTTTATATGCATTAGGTCCATACGGTTTATAGACATGTTTAGGTCTTTCTTCTCCTTTGATATCATATGACAAAGGTGGAGGATATAGAACTGGTTGTATACGATATTTTGGACCTTCCTGTCTAGGTCTAGATGAGTAGAGTTGAGACTGCCTTATGAAAGGAGGTCTAGACTCTTGTCGTCTAGTCTGTACTTGTCTAGTACTAGTCTCCTCAGGATACCAGTCCTCGTATCTGACCTGATTTGGTCGTCCACGATTCCTAGTCCTTTGTTGACTTGTCTTAAACGGAACAGGCTTGTTGTTAACTTTCTTTTTACCACCTTTGGTAATTGGAATGTTAACTCGAGCTTGTTTTGGTACAGTACCTTTTGATGGAGTGTCAATATCGTATATCAATGGTTCTTTTCCTTTATCATTAGTCAAAGAGCTTGAGATGAAAATAGTAGGGTTCTTAGGAACTTGAGTAGACGAGCTGGGTGTCTCAGCACCTATGCCTGTCTTGTCAGCAGGAGCCCTATACCTATCTGACAGTTCAAGGTTAACCTTGGATGAGTTAACCAGGTCAGTAAGTTTAAGGTCTAATGTGACAACCTCGGTTTCTAAGAACTTATTACGTTCTTCAAGCTTTTTGAGCTTGCTTTGTAAGACATTGAATTCATGTTTCTCAGTCGCATGTGTCTTAAGTAGGTCTTGATACAACTTGTCTGTCAATGCACACTTGTCTTTGAGTTGTTTCAACTCTTCTTGCAAGCGTTCATTTAGGACTGTTATATTAGGATCTACTTTAGACTGAGCTTCCTTAAGATCAATGATTTCTTGTCTTAAGGTGATGTTTTCGTCACTGACTTCAATGAATGCCTTGTTGGCAAGTAGGAGGTCGTCTTCAACTGCACTAGTAGAGTGCTGAAGACTACTCCCTACTTGGCTACTGGCAGTGTCACTTTCATCAGAATCTGATTCATCACATGATTGAAAGGAAGTAACAGATGATACCTCTTGGTCGATTTTAGCCATGAAGCATAGACCATCATCAACTATGAATGCTTCATCGTGATCTGGTTCAGACGGGTAGCTAGATGAGGATGATGGCAACTCGTCTGAGTCAGAGTCAGAGTCATTATTGGCCATCATTGCCTTTTTACCACGGTTGTATCTTCTTTCCCTTCGTGCTTTGCGTTCTTCTCGATCATCAGTACTCAGGTCTGGACATTCATATATGTAGTGACCTGGTTTCTCACAGTTATAGCACACAAGATCATTAGTAGCCTTTTTAATAGGAGAGTTGTTCCTTCGTTTATCACGTCTATCAGAACGAGTAATCTTCCTACTATCAGACTCTCTATCTTGTCTGTTACCTTTCGAGACTTCGTCTCTCCTTTCGGACGAGTTTCGGTCTCGTCTGGTCTCAGACGAGTTCTTAGAAGCAGACCCTCTATGCTCTCTATAGAACTTCTTATATCTTCCGAAACGTTTATTCAGCCTATCAAACTTTCTAACCATGAGGCTTACCTGATCCTTCAGACTAAGATCAGTATCTAACTCGTCTTTCACAGAAGCAGACCTAGTCTTAGTCTTAGACCTGTCTATCTTAGACGAACTAGCCTTAAACGCAACGTTCTTAGATACAGCATGTTCTCTGTCACTACTTACTATGGGTTCGTCTTCGTCTAGATCAAACTCATGAGCCTTTAGAGTTTGAAACATAGTCTCTGCTGTCCATACGTCTATATCTTGGGTATTCTTAACAAGCATTTTTACCATCTTCCATCGACTATCAAGGCTTTTTAGAATCCTAAGATTGATTTCACGTGGAGTATAAGATTTACCAAGGACTTCCAAGTCATTCATGATTTTGGTAAAACGAGTATCCAACTGGTCTATTGTTTCACCAGTTTGCATATGAAATGATTCGAATCTTTGGACAGCAGTGGAAAGCTTGCTTTCTTTGATTAGGGATGTCCCTTCACAAATGATAGCTAAGCGGTCCCACATTTCTTTGGCAGTTTTACATTTTAACACTTTTCCCAGATACTCATTAGGAAGAGTGTGTAAGATGTAATTCTTGGCCAAGCTATCCAAATTATTCTGTCTCATTTCTTCAGAGGTAAGTTCTGACCTTGGTTTCTTGACGAGAGTACCCACTGGTTGATTTGGATCAAAGGCAGCAGTGTTGGGGATCATGGTCACAATTGGACCTTCAGTGATGACGGAGATCATTAAGTCATGAGTGGAGCTGAAGATGGCTTCCATCCTTAGCTTCCAATACACTACAAGAAAAATTACTTTTAGTGACAAAAATCCTGTCATTATAGCTTCTCTAACTAAAAACCTTTAATGACAGGAATTGACTTTTAGTGACAGGTCCTGTCATTAATTCTCAATTTCCTGTCACTATAGACCTTTAGCTAGAGAAGCAATAGTGAGAGGATTTTGTGACTAAAAACCAATTTTCTTGTAGTGATAGTCGTAATCCTGTACCTGGAACTTAGGTAGTTTGTTGGCGCTTATCTCAAGAGACATGATTTCAAGAAATAAGTGTTAAGTAGAGTTATGATCAAGAACAACAGATAAGTCAAGAACAGGGAGCACGAAAAATAGATGATACAAGAGTATGATCAAGAACACGTATACAAGAACAGTCAAGGACCAAGACTTCACCCTAAGTCTTGAGTCGGTTATCAAGAAACAGCAGTTCGTAAACTACTGCTCTGATACCACTTGTTGGTCCCAAGTTGAGTTAATATCGAGGGAAGCTAAAGAAAATGTCTAGAGGGGGGTGAATAGACTTTTCTAAAATCTTTCGATATATCAGAATTACTATATGCGGAATACGAAATTAACAATGAGCCCAATTCAAAATTATACTCAACTTATTTTCGAGAACTCTGTTCTATACTCAACTAGTCTAGTTCAGTTAAGTAATTAAACCAATTAAGCAATTTAAACAATCAAAACTGTAAAGTAAATCAAACACAAGATTTATAGTGGTTCGACAACTTGTCTACATCCACTCTCACAAACCCAGTTGTGATGTTTCCACTAAACTCTTCCAATCGAGTACAAGTGTATGTTCCTGTCTTTAAAGTCCCAAGAAGAAGACTTAGATCTTCAACAGACTATACCTCCAGATATGTCTACGATCTTACTAGAAATTTTACAAGTATCTAGCACCTTGAAAATAACAAACAAAAACTAAAAACTTCTCTGATCTTCAGTAGTAGCCTTCTTGATTCTTCACTTGTCTTCTGGCTAACTTTCTGAACTTTAATCAACTCTGAGAGTAAACTTCAATTGAATCTTCAATATCGTTTGTAAGTAGTAATTCTTCAGTATCTTCAGTAATCAGTAGTCTTTTACCAATGAATACCTTGGGGTATTTATAGACTTCGATCTTCAAGAACTTAGTAAGTTGTAACCAACTTTTCTTGATAACTACCTTCAACTGAATCTTCTTATCAATCCACGCGTTTCTGTTATGAATTAGTTATTCCATAACTAACTTCTATATCTTTATCTCTTCACGCGTATTTGTAACTAACTTCAAGTTGACTTGTCTTGAGTAGACTTGTATGCACTTGTCTTGTCTTGTAGTCTTCCTATCTTGAGTAGTAGACTTCGACTCTTCTTGTCTGGTCTTCCTTCTTCAAATAGTAGAGTAGACTATACTAATCTTATCAAGACTATTACATTACTTTAAGCTTTTATAATACAAGCTTAGTCAACTTATAAACTATACAAAGAATCTATCTATTACATATAGAAACATGAGCTCTATACATCAATTAAATAGCTCAGTAACAATCTAACACATATATGAAGTACTCATAAATCGTACTTATCTTTTAATAATACTTGCTTCTTAAAACAATTAGTACTTGTCTTTTGAATTCTACTGATCTGTACAAGATGTCTCCAACTTAACTAGACTAGATCAGTCAACCCCTAGAAAATATTCAAGTCTTCTTTTTGGCTTATCAAAACTTTATCTTTTATCTTTTGTTCATCATTTAGGACTTGTTCTAGGATTCATATCCCAACACAATTGATTCTATGGCCAATTCAGTGAGGGATGCAAACCTGGGAGGCAATCTGAAAACTTTGTAAAAACGGCACACAACCATGCGCGCAAGTTTGGCTTTGCGCGACGACGTCAAAAACTCCGCACCCGAGGCCTCAAATTAAAAAACTTTCTCGACACAATTGATTCTATGGCCAATTCAGATGGAATTGCAAACCCGAGAGGCAATCTGAAAACTTTGTAAAAACGGCGCACAAGCGTGCGCGCAATTTGGCTATGGGCGACGACGCCAAAAACTCCGCACCCGAGGCCTCAAATTTAAAAACTTTCTCGACACAATTGATTTTATGGCCAATTCAGCTGGAAATGCAAACCCGAGAGTCAATCTGAAAACTTTGTAAAAACGGTTCACAAGCGTGCGCGCAATTTGGCTATGGGCGACGACGTCAAAAACTCCGCACCCGAGGTCTCAAATTCAAAAATTTTCTCGACAAAATTGATTATATGGCCAATTCAGCTGGAGATGCAAACCAGAGAGGCAATCTGAAAACTTTGTAAAAACGGCGCACAAGTGTGCGCGCAATTTTGCTATGGGCGACGACGTCAAAAACTCCGCACCCGAGGCCTCAAATTCAAAAAATTTCTCGACACAATTGATTCTATGGCCAATTCAGCTAGAAGTACAAACCCGGGAGGCAATCTGAAAACTTTGTAAAAACGGCGCACAAGTGTGCGCGCAATTTGGCTATGGGCGACGACGTCAAAAACTCCGCACCCGAGGCCTCAAATTCAAAAACCGTCTCGACACAATTGATTCTATGGCCAATTCAGATGGGATTGCAAACCCGAGAGGCAATCTGAAAACTTTGTAAAAACGGCGCACAAGCGTGCGCGCAATTTGGCTATGGGCGACGACGTCAAAAACTCCGCACCCGAGGCCTCAATTTCAAAAACCGTCTCGACACAATTGATTCTATGGCCAATTCAGATGGAAATGCAAACCCGAGAGGCAATCTTAAAACTTTGTAAAAATGGCGCACAAGCGTGCGCGCAATTTGGCTATGGGCGACGACGTCAAAAACTCCGCACCCGAGGCCTCAAATTCAAAAAATTTCTCGACACAATTGATTCTATGGCCAATTCAGCTGGAAATGCAAACCCAAGAGGCAATCTGAAAACTTTGTAAAAACGGCGCACAAGTGTGCGCGCAATTTGGCTATTGGCGACGACGTCAAAAACTCCGCACCCGAGGCCTCAAATTCAAAAACCGTCTCGACACAATTGATTCTATGGCCAATTTAGTGAGGGATGCAAACCTGGGAGGCAATCTGAAAACTTTGTAAAAACAGCACACAACCATGCGCGCAAGTTTGGCTATGGGCGACGACGTCAAAAAATCCGTACCCGAGGCCTCAAATTCAAAAACGGTCTCAACACAATTGATTCTATGGACAATTCAGTGAGGGATGCAAACCTGGGAGGCAATCTGAAAACTTTGTAAAAACGGCACACAACCATTCGCGCAAGTTTGGCTATGGGCGACGACATCAAAAACTCCGCACCCGAGGCCTCAAATTAAAAATCCGTCTCGACACAATTGATTCTATGGCCAATTCAGCTGGTAATGAAAACCCGAAAGGCAATCTGAAAACTTTGTAAAAACGGCGCACAAGTGTGCGCGCAATTTGGCTATGGGCGACGACGTCAAAAACACCGCACCCGAGGCCTCAAATTCAAAAACCGTCTCGACACAATTGATTATATGGCCAATTTAGTGAGGGATGCAAACCTGGGAGGCAATCTGAAAACTTTGTAAAAACAGCACACAACCATGCGCGCAAGTTTGGCTATGGGCGACGACGTCAAAAAATCCGCACCCGAGGCCTCAAATTCAAAAACGGTCTCAACACAATTGATTCTATGGACAATTCAGTGAGGGATGCAAACCTGGGAGGCAATCTGAAAACTTTGTAAAAACGGCGCACAACCATGCGCGCAAGTTTGGCTATGGGCGACGACGTTAAAAACTCCGCACCCGAGGCCTCAAATTCAAAAACCGTCTCGACACAATTGATTCTATGGCCAATTCAGTGAGGGATGCAAACCTGGGAGGCAATCTGAAAACTTTGTAAAAACGGCACACAACCATGCGCGCAAGTTTGGCTTTGGGCGACGACGTCAAAAACTCCGCACCCGAGGCCTCAAATTCAAAAACTTTCTCGACACAATTGATTCTATGGCCAATTCAGATGGAATTGCAAACCCGAGAGGCAATCTGAAAACTTTGTAAAAACGGCGCACAAGCGTGCGCGCAATTTGGCTATGGGCGACGACGTCAAAAACTCCGCACCCGAGGCCTCAATTTCAAAAACCGTCTCGACACAATTGATTCTATGGCCAATTCAGATGGAAATGCAAACTCGAGAGGCAATCTGAAAACTTTGTAAAAATGGCGCACAAGCGTGCGCGCAATTTGGCTATGGGCGACGACGTCAAAAACTCCGCACCCAAGGCCTCAAATTCAAAAATTTTCTCGACACAATTGATTCTATGGCCAATTCAGCTGGAAATGCAAACCCAAGAGGCAATCTGAAAACTTTGTAAAAACGGCGCACAAGTGTGCGCGCAATTTGGCTATGGGCGACGACGTCAAAAACTCCGCACCCGAGGCCTCAAATTCAAAAACCGTCTCGACATAATTGATTCTATGGCCAATTTAGTGAGGGATGCAAACCTGGGAGGCAATCTGAAAACTTTGTAAAAACAGCACACAACCATGCGCGCAAGTTTGGCTATGGGCGACGACGTCAAAAAATCCGCCCGAGGCCTCAAATTCAAAAACGGTCTCAACACAATTGATTCTATGGACAATTCAGTGAGGGATGCAAACCTGGGAGGCAATCTGAAAACTTTGTAAAAACGGCACACAACCATTCGCGCAAGTTTGGCTATGGGCGACGACGTCAAAAACTCCGCACCCGAGGCCTCAAATTAAAAATCCGTCTCGACACAATTGATTCTATGGCCAATTCAGCTGGTAATGAAAACCCGAGAGGCAATTTGAAAACTTTGTAAAAATGGCGCACAAGTGTGCGCGCAATTTGGCTATGGGCGACGACGTCAAAAACACCGCACCCGAGGCCTCAAATTCAAAAACCGTCTCGACACAATTGATTCTATGGCCAATTCAGCTGGTAATGAAAACCCGAGAGACAATCTGAAAACTTTGTAAAAACGGCGCACAAGTGTGCGCGCAATTTGGCTATGGGCGACGACGTCAAAAACACCGCACCCGAGGCCTCAAATTCAAAAACCGTCTCGACACAATTGATTCTATGGCCAATTCAGCTGGTAATGAAAACCCGAGAGGCAATCTGAAAACTTTGTAAAAACGGCGCACAAGTGTGCGCGCAATTTGGCTATGGGCGACGACGTCAAAAACTCCGCACCCGAGGCCTCAAATTCAAAAACTTTCTCGACACAATTGATTTTATGGCCAATTCAGCTGGAAATGCAAACCCGAGAGGCAATCTGAAAACTTTGTAAAAACGGTGCACAAACGTGCGCGCAATTTGGCTATGGGCGACGACGTCAAAAACTCCGCACCCGAGGCCTCAAATTCAAAAATTTTCTCGACAAAATTGATTCTATGGCCAATCAGCTGGAGATGCAAACCCGAGAGGCAATCTGAAAACTTTGTAAAAACGGCGCACAAGTGTGCGCGCAATTTGGCTATGGGCGACGACGTCAAAAACTCCGCACCCGAGGCCTCAAATTCAAAAACCGTCTCGACACAATTGATTCTATGGCCAATTCAGATGGAATTGCAAACCCGAGAGGCAATCTGAAAACTTTGTAAAAATGGCGCACAAGCGTGCGCGCAATTTGGCTATGGGCGACGACGTCAAAAACTCCACACCCGATGCCTCAATTTCAAAAACCGTCTCGACACAATTGATTCTATGGCCAATTCAGATGGGAATGCAAACCCGAGAGGCAATCTGAAAACTTTGTAAAAATGGCGCACAAGCGTGCGCGCAATTTGGCTATGGGTGACGACGTCAAAAACTCCGCACCCGAGGCCTCAAATTCAAAAATTTTCTCGACACAATTGATTCTATGGCCAATTCAGCTGAAATGCAAACCCAAGAGGCAATCTGAAAACTTTGTAAAAACGGCGCACAAGTGTGCGCGCAATTTGGCTATGGGCGACGACGTCAAAAACTCCGCACCCGAGGCCTCAAATTCAAAAACCGTCTCGACACAATTGATTCTATGGCCAATTTAGTGAGGGATGCAAACCTGGGAGGCAATCTGAAAACTTTGTAAAAACAGCACACAACCATGCGCGCAAGTTTGGCTATGGGCGACGACGTCAAAAAATCCGCACCCGAGGCCTCAAATTCAAAAACGGTCTCAACACAATTGATTCTATGGACAATTCAGTGAGGGATGCAAACTTGGGAGGCAATCTGAAAACTTTGTAAAAACGGCACACAACCATGCGCGCAAGTTTGGCTATGGGCGACGACGTCAAAAACTCCGCACCCGAGGCCTCAAATTCAAAAACCGTCTAGACACAATTGATTCTATGGCCAATTCAGTGAGGGATGCAAACCTGGGAGGCAATCTGAAAACTTTGTAAAAACGGCACACAACCATGCGCGCAAGTTTGGCTATGGGCGACGACGTCAAAAACTCCGCACCCGAGGCCTCAAATTCAAAAACCGTCTCGACACAATTGATTCTATGGCCAATTCAGTGAGGGATGCAAACCTGGGAGGCAATCTGAAAACTTTGTAAAAACGGCACACAACCGTGCGCGCAATTTTGGCTTTGGGCGACGACGTCAAAAACTCCGCACCCGAGGCCTCAAATTCAAAAACTTTCTCGACACAATTGATTCTATGGCCAATTCAGATGGAATTGCAAACCCGAGAGGCAATCTGAAAACTTTGTAAAAACGGCACACAACCATGCGCGCAAGTTTGGCTATGGGCGACGACGTCAAAAACTCCGCACCCGAGGCCTCAAATTCAAAAACCGTCTCGACACAATTGATTCTATGGCCAATTCAGTGAGGGATGCAAACCTGGAAGGCAATCTGAAAACTTTGTAAAAACGGCACACAACCGTGCGCGCAAGTTTGGCTATGGGCGACGACGTCAAAAACTCCGCACCCGAGGCCTCAAATTCAAAAACCGTCTCGACACAATTGATTCTATGGCCAATTCAGCTGGAAATGCAAACCCGAGAGGCAATCTGAAAACTTTGTAAAAACGGTGCACAAGCGTGCGCGCAATTTGGCTATGGGCGACGACGTCAAAAACTCCGCACCCGAGGCCTCAAATTCAAAAATTTTCTCGACAAAATTGATTCTATGGCCAATTCAGCTGGAGGTGCAAACCCGAGAGGCAATCTGAAAACTTTGTAAAAACGGCGCACAAGTGTGCGCGCAATTTTGCTATGGGCGACGACGTCAAAAACTCCGCACCCGAGGCCTCAAATTCAAAATATTTCTCGACACAATTGATTCAATGGCCAATTCAGCTAGAAGTGCAAACCCGGGAGGCAATCTGAAAACTTTGTAAAAACGGCGCACAAGTGTGCGCGCAATTTGGCTATGGGCGACGACGTCAAAAACTCCGCACCCGAGGCCTCAAATTCAAAAACCGTCTCGACACAATTGATTCTATGGCCAATTCAGTGAGGGATGCAAACCTGGGAGGCAATCTGAAAACTTTGTAAAAACGGCACACAACCATTCGCGCAAGTTTGGCTATGGGCGACGACGTCAAAAACTCCGCACCCGAGGCCTCAAATTAAAAATCCGTCTCGACACAATTGATTCTATGGCCAATTCAGCTGGTAATGAAAACCCGAGAGGCAATCTGAAAACTTTGTAAAAACGGCGCACAAGTGTGCGCGCAATTTGGCTATGGGCGACGACGTCAAAAACACCGCACCCGAGGCCTCAAATTCAAAAACCGTCTCGACACAATTGATTCTATGGCCAATTCAACTGGGAATGCAAACCCGAGAGGCAATCTGAAAACTTTGTAAAAACGGCGCACAAGTGTGCGCGCAATTTGGCTATGGGCGACGACGTCAAAAACTCCGCACCCGAGGCCTCAAATTCAAAAATTTTCTCGACACAATTGATTCTATGGCCAATTCAACAGGAAGTGCAAACCCGAGAGGCAATCTGAAAACTTTGTTAAAACGACGCACAAGTGTGCGCGCAATTTGGCTATGGGCGACGACGTCAAAAACTCCGCACCCGAGGCCTCAAATTCAAAAACCGTCTCGGCACAATTGATTCTATGGCCAATTCAGTGAGGGATGCAAACCTGGGAGGCAATCTGAAAACTTTGTAAAAACGGCACACAACCATGCGCGCAAGTTTGGCTATGGGCGACGACTTAAAGAACTCCGCACCCGAGGCCTCAAATTCAAAAACCGTCTCGACACAATTGATTCTATGGCCAATTCAGTGAGGGATGCAAACCTGGGAGGCAATCTGAAAACTTTGTAAAAACGGCACACAACCATGCGCGCAAGTTTGGCTATGGGCGACGACGTCAAAAACTCCGCACCCGAGGCCTCAAATTCAAATACCGTCTTGACACAATTGATTCTATGGCCAATTCAGATGGAAATGCAAACCCGAGAGACAATCTGAAAACTTTGTAAAAACGGCGCACAAGCGTGCGCGCAATTTGGCTATGGGCGACGACGTCAAAAACTCCGCACCCGAGGCCTCAAATTCAAAAAATTTCTCGACACAATTGATTATATGGCCAATTCAGCTGGTAATGCAAACCCGAGAGGCAATCTGAAAACTTTGTAAAAACAATGCACAAGCGTGCGCGCAATTTGGCTTTGGGCGACGACGTCAAAAACTCCGCACCCGAGGCCTCAAATTCAAAAACTTTCTCGACACAATTGATTCTATGGCCAATTCAGATGGAATTGCAAACCCGAGAGGCAATCTGAAAACTTTGTAAAAACGGCGCACAAGCGTGCGCGCAATTTGGCTATGGGCGACGACGTCAAAAACTCCGCACCCGAGGCCTCAAATTCAAAAACTTTCTCGACACAATTGATTTTATGGCCAAATCAGCTGGAAATGCAAACCCGAGAGGCAATCTGAAAACTTTGTAAAAACGGTGCACAAGCGTGCGCGCAATTTGGCTATGGGCGACGACGTCAAAAACTCCGCACCCGAGGCCTCAAATTCAAAAAATTTCTCGACAAAATTGATTCTATGGCCAATTCAGTTGGAGATGCAAACCCGAGAGGCAATCTGAAAACTTTGTAAAAACGGCGCACAAGTGTGCGCGCAATTTTGCTATGGGCGACGACGTAAAAAACTCCGCACCCGAGGCCTCAAATTCAAAAAATTTCTCGACGCAATTGATTCTATGGCCAATTCAGCTAGAAGTGCAAACCCGGGAGGCAATCTGAAAACTTTGTAAAAACGGCGCACAAGTGTGCGCGCAATTTGGCTATGGGCGACGACGTCAAAAACTCCGCACCCGAAGCCTCAAATTCAAAAACCGTCTCGACACAATTGATTCTATGGCCAATTCAGATGGAATTGCAAACCCGAGAGGCAATCTGAAAACTTTGTAAAAACGGCGCACAAGCGTGCGCGCAATTTGGCTATGGGCGACGACGTCAAAAACTCCGCACCCGAGGCCTCAATTTCAAAAACCGTCTCGACACAATTGATTCTATGGCCAATTCAGATGGAAATGCAAACCCGAGAGGCAATCTGAAAACTTTGTAAAAATGGCGCACAAGCGTGCGCGCAATTTGGCTATGGGCGACGACGTCAAAAACTCCGCACCCGAGGCCTCAAATTCAAAAAAATTCTCGACACAATTGATTCTATGGCCAATTCAGCTGGAAATGCAAACCCAAGAGGCAATCTGAAAACTTTGTAAAAACGGCGCACAAGTGTTCGCGCAATTTGGCTATGGGCGACGACGTCAAAAACTCCGCACCCGAGGCCTCAAATTCAAAAACCGTCTCGACACAATTAATTCTATGGCCAATTTAGTGAGGGATGCAAACCTGGGAGGCAATCTGAAAACTTTGTAAAAACAGCACACAACCATGCGCGCAAGTTTGGCTATGGGCGACGACGTCAAAAAATCCGCACCCGAGGCCTCAAATTCAAAAACGGTCTCAACACAATTGATTCTATGGACAATTCAGTGAGGGATGCAAACCTGGGAGGCAATCTGAAAACTTTGTAAAAATGGCACACAACCATGCGCGCAAGTTTGGCTATGGGCGACGACGTCAAAAACTCCGCACCCGAGGCCTCAAATTCAAAAACCGTCTCGACACAATTGATTCTATGGCCAATTCAGTGAGGGATGCAAACCTGGGAGGCAATCTAAAAACTTTGTAAAAACGGCACACAACCATGCGCGCAAGTTTGGCTTTGGGCGACGACGTCAAAAACTCCGCACCCCAGGCCTCAAATTCAAAAACTTTCTCGACACAATTGATTCTATGGCCAATTCAGATGGAATTGCAAACCCGAGAGGCAATCTGAAAACTTTGTAAAAACGGCGCACAAGCGTGCGCGCAATTTGGCTATGGGCGACGACGTCAAAAACTCCGCACCCGAGGCCTCAAATTCAAAAACTTTCTCGACACAATTAATTTTATGGCCAATTCAGCTGGAAGTGCAAACCCGAGAGGCAATCTGAAAACTTTGTAAAAAGGGTGCACAAGCGTGCGCACAATTTGGCTATGGGCGACGACGTCATAAACTCCGCACCCGAGGCCTCAAATTCAAAAATTTTCTCGACAAAATTGATTCTATGGCCAATTCAGCTGGAGATGCAAACCCGAGAGGCAATCTGAAAACTTTATAAAAACGGCGCACAAGTGTGCGCGCAATTTTGCTATGGGCGACGACGTCAAAAACTCCGCACCCGAGGCCTCAAATTCAAAAACCGTCTCGACACAATTGATTCTATGGCCAATTCAGATGGAATTGCAAACCCGAGAGGCAATCTGAAAACTTTGTAAAAACGGCGCACAAGCGTGCGCGCAATTTGGCTATGGGCGACGACGTCAAAAACTCCGCACCCGAGGCCTCAATTTCAAAAACCGTCTCGACACAATTGATTCTATGGCCAATTCAGATGGAAATGCAAACCCGAGAGGCAATCTGAAAACTTTGTAAAAATGGCGCACAAGCGTGCGCGCAATTTGGCTATGGGCGACGACGTCAAAAACTCCGCACCCGAGGCCTCAAATTCAAAAAATTTCTCGACACAATTGATTCTATGGCCAATTCAGCTGGAAATGCAAACCCAAGAGGCAATCTGAAAACTTTGTAAAAACGGCGCACAAGTGTTCGCGCAATTTGGCTATGGGCGACGACGTCAAAAACTCCGCACCCGAGGCCTCAAATTCAAAAACCGTCTCGACACAATTAATTCTATGGCCAATTTAGTGAGGGATGCAAACCTGGGAGGCAATCTGAAAACTTTGTAAAAACAGCACACAACCATGCGCGCAAGTTTGGCTATGGGCGACGACGTCAAAAAATCCGCACCCGAGGCCTCAAATTCAAAAACGGTCTCAACACAATTGATTCTATGGACAATTCAGTGAGGGATGCAAACCTGGGAGGCAATCTGAAAACTTTGTAAAAATGGCACACAACCATGCGCGCAAGTTTGGCTATGGGCGACGACGTCAAAAACTCCGCACCCGAGGCCTCAAATTCAAAAACCGTCTCGACACAATTGATTCTATGGCCAATTCAGTGAGGGATGCAAACCTGGGAGGCAATCTAAAAACTTTGTAAAAACGGCACACAACCATGCGCGCAAGTTTGGCTTTGGGCGACGACGTCAAAAACTCCGCACCCGAGGCCTCAAATTCAAAAACTTTCTCGACACAATTGATTCTATGGCCAATTCAGATGGAATTGCAAACCCGAGAGGCAATCTGAAAACTTTGTAAAAACGGCGCACAAGCGTGCGCGCAATTTGGCTATGGGCGACGACGTCAAAAACTCCGCACCCGAGGCCTCAAATTCAAAAACTTTCTCGACACAATTGATTTTATGGCCAATTCAGCTGGAAGTGCAAACCCGAGAGGCAATCTGAAAACTTTGTAAAAAGGGTGCACAAGCGTGCGCACAATTTGGCTATGGGCGACGACGTCATAAACTCCGCACCCGAGGCCTCAAATTCAAAAATTTTCTCGACAAAATTGATTCTATGGCCAATTCAGCTGGAGATGCAAACCCGAGAGGCAATCTGAAAACTTTATAAAAACGGCGCACAAGTGTGCGCGCAATTTTGCTATGGGCGACGACGTCAAAAACTCCGCACCCGAGGCCTCAAATTCAAAAAATTTCTCGACACAATTGATTCTATGGCCAATTCAGCTAGAAGTGCAAACCCGGGAGGCAATCTGAAAACTTTGTAAAAACGGCGCACAAGTGTGCGCGCAATTTGGCTATGGGCGACGACGTCAAAAACTCCGCACCCGAGGCCTCAAATTCAAAAACCGTCTCGACACAATTGATTCTATGGCCAATTCAGTGAGGGATGCAAACCTGGGAGGCAATCTGAAAACTTTGTAAAAACGACACACAACCATGCGCGCAAGTTTGGCTATTGGCGACGACGTCAAAAACTCCGCACCCGAGGCCTCAAATTCAAAAACCGTCTCGACACAATTGATTCTATGGCCAATTCAGTGAGGGATGCAAACCTGGGAGGCAATCTGAAAACTTTGTAAAAACGGCACACAACCATTCGCGCAAGTTTGGCTATGGGCGACGACGTCAAAAACTCCGCACCCGAGGCCTCAAATTAAAAATCCGTCTCGACACAATTGATTCTATGGCCAATTCAGCTGGTAATGAAAACCCGAGAGGCAATCTGAAAACTTTGTAAAAACGGCGCACAAGTGTGCGCGCAATTTGGCTATGGGCGACGACGTCAAAAACACCGCACCCGAGGCCTCAAATTCAAAAACCGTCTCAACACAATTGATTCTATGGCCAATTCAACTGGGAATGCAAACCCGAGAGGCAATCTGAAAACTTTGTAAAAACGTCGCACAAGTGTGCGCGCAATTTGGCTATGGGCGACGACGTCAAAAACTCCGCACCCGAGGCCTCAAATTCAAAAAATTTCTCGACACAATTGATTCTATGGCCAATTCAACAGGAAGTGCAAACCCGAGAGGCAATCTGAAAACTTTGTCAAAACGGTGCACAAGCGTGCGCGCAATTAGGCTATGGGAGACGACGTCAAAAACTCCGCACCCGAGGCCTCAAATTCAAAAAAATTCTCGACAAAATTGATTCTATAGCCAATTCAGCTGGAGATGCAAACCCGAGAGGCAATCTGAAAACTTTGTAAAAACGGCGCACAAGTGTGCGCGCAATTTGGCTATTGGCGACGACGTCAAAAACTCCGCACCCGAGGCCTCAAATTCAAAAACGGTCCCAACACAATTGATTCTATGGCCAATTCAGTGAGAGATGCAAACTTGGGAGGCAATCTGAAAACTTTGTAAAAACGACACACAACCATGCGCGCAAGTTTGGCTATGGGCGACGACTTCAAAAACTCCGCACCCGAGGCCTCAAATTCAAAAACCGTCTCGACACAATTGATTATATGGCCAATTCAGATGTAAATGCAAACCCGAGAGGCAATCTGAAAACTTTGTAAAAACGGCGCACAAGTGTGCATGCAATTTGGCTATGGGCGACGACGTCAAAAACTCCGCACCCGAGGCCTCAAATTCAAAAAATTTCTCGACACAATTGATTCTATGGCCAATTCAGCTAGAAGTGCAAACCCGAGAGGCAATCTGAAAACTTTGTAAAAACGACGCACAAGTGTGCGCGCAATTTGGCTATGGGCGACGACGTCAAAAACTCCGCACCCGAGGCCTCAAATTCAAAAACCGTCTCGACACAATTGATTCTATGGCCAATTCAGTGAGGGATGCAAACCTGGGAGGCAATCTGAAAACTTTGTAAAAACGGCACACAACCATGCGCGCAAATTTGGCTATGGGCGACGACTTAAAAAACTCCGCACCCGAGGCCTCAAATTCAAAAACCGTCTCGACACAATTGATTCTATGGACAATTCAGTGAGGGATGCAAACCTGGGAGGCAATCTGAAAACTTTGTAAAAACGGCACACAACCATACGCGCAAGTTTGGCTATGGGCGACGACGTCAAAAACTCCGCACCCGAGGCCTCAAATTCAAAAACCGTCTCGACACAATTGATTATATGGCCAATTCAGATGGAAGTGCAAACCCGAGAGGCAATCTGAAAACTTTGTAAAAACGGCGCACAAGCGTGCGCGCAATTTGGCTATGGGCGACGACGTCAAAAACTCCGCACCCGAGGCCTCAAATTCAAAAAATTTCTCGACACAATTGATTCTATGGCCAATTCAGCTGGAAATGCAAACCCAAGAGGCAATCTGAAAATTTTGTAAAAACGCCGCACAAGTGTGCACGCAATTTGGCTATGGGCGACGACGTCAAAAACTCCGCACCCGAGGCCTCAAACTCAAAAACCGTCTCGACACAATTGATTCTATGGCCAATTTAGTGAGGGATGCAAACCTGGGAGGCAATCTGAAAACTTTGTAAAAACAGCACACAACCATGCGCGCAAGTTTGGCTATGGGCGACGACGTCAAAAAATCCGCACCCGAGGCCTCAAATTCAAAAACGGTCTCAACACAATTGATTCTATGGCCAATTCAGTGAGGGATGCAAACCTGGGAGGCAATCTGAAAACTTTGTAAAAACGGCACACAACCATGCGCGCAAGTTTGGCTATGTGCGACGACGTCAAAAACTCCGCACCCGAGGCCTCAAATTCAAAAACCGTCTCGACACAATTGATTCTATGGCCAATTCAGTGAGGGATGCAAACCTGGGAGGCAATCTGAAAACTTTGTAAAAACGGCACACAACCATGCGCGCAAGTTTGGCTTTGGGCGACGACGTTAAAAACTCCGCACCCGAGGCCTCAAATTCAAAAACTTTCTCGACACAATTGATTCTATGGCCAATTCAGATGGAATTGCAAACCCGAGAGGCAATCTGAAAACTTTGTAAAAACGGCGCACAAGTGTGCGCGCAATATTGCTATGGGCGACGACGTCAAAAACTCCGGACCCGAGGCCTCAAATTCAAAAAAATTCTCGACACAATTGATTCTATGGCCAATTCAGCTAGAAGTGCAAACCCGGGAGGCAATCTGAAAACTTTGTAAAAACGGCGCACAAGTGTGCGCGCAATTTGGCTATGGGCGACGACGTCAAAAACTCCGCACCCGAGGCCTCAAATTAAAAAACCGTCTCGACACAATTGATTCTATGGCCAATTCAGTGAGGGATGCAAACCTGGGAGGCAATCTGAAAACTTTGTAAAAACGACACACAACCATGCGCGCAAGTTTGGCTATTGGTGACGACGTCAAAAACTCCGCACCCGAGGCCTCAAATTCAAAAACCGTCTCGACACAATTGATTCTATGGCCAATTCAATAAGGGATGCAAACCTGGGAGGCAATCTGAAAACTTTGTAAAAATGGCACACAACCATTCGCGCAAGTTTGGCTATGGGCGACGACGTCAAAAACTCCGCACCCGAGGCCTCAAATTAAAAATCCGTCTCGACACAATTGATTCTATGGCCAATTCAGCTGGTAATGAAAACCCGAGAGGCAATCTGAAAACTTTGTAAAAACGGCGCACAAGTGTGCGCGCAATTTGGCTATGGGCGACGACGTCAAAAACTCCGCACCCGAGGCCTCAAATTCAAAAACCGTCTCGACACAATTGATTCTATGGCCAATTCAGCTGGGAATGCAAACCCGAGAGGCAATCTGAAAACTTTGTAAAAACGGCGCACAAGTGTGCGCGCAATTTGGCTATGGGCGACGACGTCAAAAACTCCGCACCCGAGGCCTCAAATTCAAAAAATTTCTCGACACAATTGATTCTATAGCCAATTCAACAAGAAGTGCAAACCCGAGAGGCAATCTGAAAACTTTGTAAAAACGACGCACAAGTGTGCGCGCAATTTGGCTATGGGCGACGACGTCAAAAACTCCGCACCCGAGGCCTCAAATTCAAAAACCGTCTCGACACAATTGATTCTATGGCCAATTCAGTGAGGGATGCAAACCTGGGAGGCAATCTGAAAACTTTGTAAAAACGGCACACAACCATGCGCGCAAATTTGGCTATGGGCGACGACTTAAAAAACTCCGCACCCGAGGCCTCAAATTCAAAAACCGTCTCGACACAATTGATTCTATGGACAATTCAGTGAGGGATGCAAACCTGAGAGGCAATCTGAAAACTTTGTAAAAACGGCACACAACCATACGCGCAAGTTTGGCTATGGGCGACGACGTCAAAAACTCCGCACCCGAGGCCTCAAATTCAAAAACCGTCTCGACACAATTGATTATATGGCCAATTCAGATGGAAGTGCAAACCCGAGAGGCAATCTGAAAACTTTGTAAAAACGGCGCACAAGCGTGCGCGCAATTTGGCTATGGGCGACGACGTCAAAAACTCCGCACCCGAGGCCTCAAATTCAAAAAATTTCTCGACACAATTGATTCTATGGCCAATTCAGCTGGAAATGCAAACCCAAGAGGCAATCTGAAAATTTTGTAAAAACGCCGCACAAGTGTGCACGCAATTTGGCTATGGGCGACGACGTTAAAAACTCCGCACCCGAGGCCTCAAACTCAAAAACCGTCTCGACACAATTGATTCTATGGCCAATTTAGTGAGGGATGCAAACCTGGGAGGCAATCTGAAAACTTTGTAAAAACAGCACACAACCATGCGCGCAAGTTTGGCTATGGGCGACGACGTCAAAAAATCCGCACCCGAGGCCTCAAATTCAAAAACGGTCTCAACACAATTGATTCTATGGCCAATTCAGTGAGGGATGCAAACCTGGGAGGCAATCTGAAAACTTTGTAAAAACGGCACACAACCATGCGCGCAAGTTTGGCTATGTGCGACGACGTCAAAAACTCCGCACCCGAGGCCTCAAATTCAAAAACCGTCTCGACACAATTGATTCTATGGCCAATTCAGTGAGGGATGCAAACCTGGGAGGCAATCTGAAAACTTTGTAAAAACGGCACACAACCATGCGCGCAAGTTTGGCTTTGGGCGACGACGTTAAAAAATCCGCACCCGAGGCCTCAAATTCAAAAACTTTCTCGACACAATTGATTCTATGGCCAATTCAGATGGAATTGCAAACCCGAGAGGCAATCTGAAAACTTTGTAAAAACGGCGCACAAGCGTGCGCGCAATTTGGCTATGGGCGACGACGTCAAAAACTCCGCACCCGAGGCCTCAAATTCAAAAACTTTCTCGACACAATTGATTTTATGGCCAATTCAGCTGGAAATGTAAACCCGAGAGGCAATCTGAAAACTTTGTAAAAACGGTGCACAAGCGTGCGCACAATTTGGCTATGGGCGACGACGTCAAAATCTCCGCACCTGAGGCCTCAAATTCAAAAATTTTCTCGACAAAATTGATTCTATGGCCAATTCAGCTGGAGATGCAAACCCGAGAGGCAATCTGAAAACTTTGTAAAAACGGCGCACAAGTGTGCGCGCAATATTGCTATGGGCGACGACGTCAAAAACTCCGGACCCGAGGCCTCAAATTCAAAAAAATTCTCGACACAATTGATTCTATGGCCAATTCAGCTAGAAGTGCAAACCCGGGAGGCAATCTGAAAACTTTGTAAAAACGGCGCACAAGTGTGCGCGCAATTTGGCTATGGGCGACGACGTCAAAAACTCCGCACCCGAGGCCTCAAATTAAAAAACCGTCTCGACACAATTGATTCTATGGCCAATTCAGTGAGGGATGCAAACCTGGGAGGCAATCTGAAAACTTTGTAAAAACGACACACAACCATGCGCGCAAGTTTGGCTATTGGTGACGACGTCAAAAACTCCGCACCCGAGGCCTCAAATTCAAAAACCGTCTCGACACAATTGATTCTATGGCCAATTCAATAAGGGATGCAAACCTGGGAGGCAATCTGAAAACTTTGTAAAAATGGCACACAACCATTCGCGCAAGTTTGGCTATGGGCGACGACGTCAAAAACTCCGCACCCGAGGCCTCAAATTAAAAATCCGTCTCGACACAATTGATTCTATGGCCAATTCAGCTGGTAATGAAAACCCGAGAGGCAATCTGAAAACTTTGTAAAAACGGCGCACAAGTGTGCGCGCAATTTGGCTATGGGCGACGACGTCAAAAACTCCGCACCCGAGGCCTCAAATTCAAAAACCGTCTCGACACAATTGATTCTATGGCCAATTCAGCTGGGAATGCAGACCCGAGAGGCAATCTGAAAACTTTGTAAAAACGGCGCACAAGTGTGCGCGCAATTTGGCTATGGGCGACGACGTCAAAAACTCCGCACCCGAGGCCTCAAATTCAAAAAATTTCTCGACACAATTGATTCTATAGCCAATTCAACAAGAAGTGCAAACCCGAGAGGCAATCTGAAAACTTTGTCAAAACGACGCACAAGTGTGCGCGCAATTTGGCTATGGGCGACAACGTCAAAAACTCCGCACCCGAGGCCTCAAATTCAAAAACCGTCTCGGCACAATTGATTCTATGGCCAATTCAGCTGGGTATGCAAACCCGAGAGGTAATCTGAAAACTTTGTAAAAACGGCGCACAAGTGTGCGCGCAATTTGGCTATGGGCGACGACGTCAAAAACTCCGCACCCGAGGCCTCAAATTCAAAAAATTTCTCGACACAATTGATTCTATAGCCAATTCAACAAGAAGTGCAAACCCGAGAGGCAATCTGAAAACTTTGTCAAAACGACGCACAAGTGTGCGCGCAATTTGGCTATGGGCGACAACGTCAAAAACTCCGCACCCGAGGCCTCAAATTCAAAAACCGTCTCGGCACAATTGATTCTATGGCCAATTCAGTGAGGGATGCAAACCTGGGAGGCAATCTGAAAACTTTGTAAAAACGGCACACAACCATGCGCGCAAGTTTGGCTATTGGCGACGACTTAAAAAACTCCGCACCCGAGGCCTCAAATTCAAAAACCGTCTCGACACAATTGATTCTATGGCCAATTCAGTGAGGGATGCAAACCTGGGAGGCAATCTGAAAACTTTGTAAAAACGGCACACAACCATGCGCGCAAGTTTGGCTATGGGCGACGACGTCAAAAACTCCGCACCCGGGGCCTCAAATTCAAAAACCGTCTCGACACAATTGATTCTATGGCCAATTCAGATGGAAATGCAAACCCGAGAGACAATCTGAAAACTTTGTAAAAACGGTGCACAAGCGTGCGCGCAATTTGGCTATGGGCGACGACGTCAAAAACTCCGCACCCGATGCCTCAAATTCAAAAAATTTCTCGACACAATTGATTATATGGCCAATTCAGCTGGGAATGCAAACCCGAGAGGCAATCTGAAAACTTTGTAAAAACGGTGCACAAGCGTGCGCGCAATTTGGCTATGGGCGACGACGTCAAAAACTCCGCACCCGAGGCCTCAAATTCAAAAATTTTCTCGACAAAATTGATTCTATGGCCAATTCAGCTGGAGATGCAAACCCGAGAGGCAATCTGAAAACTTTGTAAAAACGGCGCACAAGTGTGCGCGCAATTTGGCTATGGGCGACGACGTAAAAAACTCCGCACCCGAGGCCTCTAATTCAAAAACGGTCCCAACACAATTGATTCTTATGGCCAATTCAGTGAGGGATGCAAACCTGGGAGGCAATCTGAAAACTTTGTAAAAACGGCACACAACCATGCGCGCAAGTTTGGCTATGGGCGACGACTTCAAAAACTCCGCACCCGAGGCCTCAAATTCAAAAACCGTCTCGACACAATTGATTCTATGGCCAATTCAGATGGAGATGCAAACCCGAGAGGCAATCTGAAAACTTTGTAAAAACGGCGCACAAGTGTGCATGCAATTTGGCTATAGGCGACGACGTCAAAAACTCCGCACCCGAGGCCTCAAATTCAAAAAATTTCTCCACACAATTGATTCTATGGCCAATTCAGCTAGAAGTGCAAACCCGAGAGGCAATCTGAAAACTTTGTAAAAACGACGCATAAGTGTGCGCGCAATTTGGCTATGGGCGACGACGTCAAAAACTCCGCACCCGAGGCCTTAAATTCAAAAACCGTCTCGACACAATTGATTCTATGGCCAATTCAGTGAGGGATGCAAACCTGGGAGGCAATCTGAAAACTTTGTAAAAACGGCACACAACCATGCGCGCAAGTTTGGCTATGGGCGACGACTTAAAAAACTCCGCACCCGAGGCCTCAAATTCAAAAACCGTCTCGACACAATTGATTCTATGGCCAATTCAGTGAGGGATGCAAACCTGGGAGGCAATCTGAAAACTTTGTAAAAACGGCACACAACCATGCGCGCAAGTTTGGCTATGGGCGACGACGTCAAAAACTCCGCACCCGAGGCCTCAAATTCAAAAACCGTCTCGACACAATTGATTCTATGGCCAATTCAGATGGAGATGCAAACCCGAGAGGCAATCTGAAAACTTTGTAAAAACGGCGCACAAGCGTGCGCGCAATTTGGCTATGGGCGACGACGTCAAAAACTCCGCACCCGAGGCCTCAAATTCAAAAAATTTCTCGACACAACTGATTATATGGCCAATTCAGCTGGAAATGCAAACCCAAGAGGCAATCTGAAAACTTTGTAAAAACGGCGCACAAGTGTGCGCGCAATTTGGCTATGGGCGACGACATCAAAAACTCCTCACCCGAGGCCTCAAATTCAAAAACCGTCTCGACACAATTGATTCTATGGCCAATTTAGTGAGGGATGCAAACCTGGGAGGCAATCTGAAAACTTTGTAAAAACAGCACACAACCATGTGCGCAAGTTTGGCTATGGGCGACGACGTCAAAAAATCCGCACCCGAGGCCTCAAATTCAAAAACGGTCTCAACACAATTGATTCTATGGCCAATTCAGTGAGGGATGCAAACCTGGGAGGCAATCTGAAAACTTTGTAAAAACGGCACACAACCATGCGCGCAAGTTTGGCTATGGGCGACGACGTCAAAAATCTCCGCACCCGAGGCCTCAAATTCAAAAACCGTCTCGACACAATTGATTCTATGGCCAATTCAGTGAGGGATGCAAACCTGGGAGGCAATCTGAAAACTTTGTAAAAACGGCACACAACAATGCTCGCAAGTTTGGCTTTGGGCGACGACGTCAAAAACTCCGCACCCGAGGCCTCAAATTCAAAAACTTTCTCGACACAATTGATTCTATGGCCAATTCAGATGGAATTGCGAACCCGAGAGGTAATCTGAAAACTTTGTAAAAACGGCGCACAAGCGTGCGCGCAATTTGGCTATGGGCGACGACGTCAAAAACTCCGCACCCGAGGCCTCAAATTCAAAAATTTCCTCCACACAATTGATTCTATGGCCAATTCAGCTGGAAATGCAAACCCAAGAGGCAATCTGAAAACTTTGTAAAAACGGCGCACAAGTGTGCGCGCAATTTGGCTATGGGCGACGACGTCAAAAAATCCGCACCCGAGGCCTCAAATTCAAAAACCGTCTCGACAAAATTGATTCTATGGCCAATTTAGTGAGGGATGCAAACCTGGGAGGCAATCTGAAAACTTTGTAAAAACAGCACACAACCATGCGCGCAAGTTTGGCTATGAGTGACGACGTCAAAAACTCCGCACCCGAGGCCTCAAATTCAAAAACCGTCTCGACACAATTGATTCTATGGCCAATTCAGCTGGAGATGCAAACCCGAGAGGCAATCTGAAAACTTTGTAAAAACGGCGCACAAGTGTGCGCGCAATTTGGCTATGGGCGACGACGTCAAAAACACCGCACCCGAGGCCTCAAATTCAAAAATTTTCTCGACACAATTGATTCTATGGCCAATTCAACTAGAAGTGCAAACCCGAGAGGCAATCTGAAAACTTTGTAAAAACGGCGCACAAGTGTGCGCGCAATTTGGCTATGGGTGACGACGTCAAAAACTCCGCACCCGAGGCCTCAAATTGAAAAATTTCTCGACACAATTGATTCTATGGCCAATTTAGCTAGAAGTGCAAACCCGAGAGGCAATCTGAAAACTTTGTAAAAACGACGCACAAGTGTGCGCGCAATTTGGCTATGGGCGACGACGTCAAAAACTCCGCACCCGAGGCCTTAAATTCAAAAACCGTCTCGGCACAATTGATTCTATGGCCAATTCAGTGAGGGATGCAAACCTGGGAGGCAATCTGAAAACTTTGTAAAAACGGCACACAACCATGCGCGCAAGTTTGGCTATGGGCGACGACTTAAAAAACTCCGCACCCGAGGCCTCAAATTCAAAAACCGTCTCGACACAATTGATTCTATGGCCAATTCAGTGAGGGATGCAAACCTGGGAGGCAATCTGAAAACTTTGTAAAAACGGCACACAACCATGCGCGCAAGTTTGGCTATGGGCGACGACGTCAAAAACTCCGCACCCGAGGCCTCAAATTCAAAAACCGTCTCGACACAATTGATTCTATGGCCAATTCAGATGGAGATGCAAACCCGAGAGGCAATCTGAAAACTTTGTAAAAACGGCGCACAAGCGTGCGCGCAATTTGGCTATGGGCGACGACGTCAAAAACTCCGCACCCGAGGCCTCAAATTCAAAAATTTTCTCGACACAACTGATTATATGGCCAATTCAGCTGGAAATGCAAACCCAAGAGGCAATCTGAAAACTTTGTAAAAACGGCGCACAAGTGTGCGCGCAATTTGGCTATGGGCGACGACGTCAAAAACTCCGCACCCGAGGCCTCAAATTCAAAAACCGTCTCGACACAATTGATTCTATGGCCAATTTAGTGAGGGATGCAAACCTGGGAGGCAATCTGAAAACTTTGTAAAAACAGCACACAACCATGTGCGCAAGTTTGGCTATGGGCGACGACGTCAAAAAATCCGCACCCGAGGCCTCAAATTCAAAAACGGTCTCAACACAATTGATTCTATGGCCAATTCAGTGAGGGATGCAAACCTGGGAGGCAATCTGAAAACTTTGTAAAAACGGCACACAACCATGCGCGCAAGTTTGGCTATGGGCGACGACGTCAAAAATCTCCGCACCCGAGGCCTCAAATTCAAAAACCGTCTCGACACAATTGATTCTATGGCCAATTCAGTGAGGGATGCAAACCTGGGAGGCAATCTGAAAACTTTGTAAAAACGGCACACAACCATGCTCGCAAGTTTGGGTTTGGGCGACTACGTCAAAAACTCCGCACCCGAGGCCTCAAATTCAAAAACTTTCTCGACACAATTGATTCTATGGCCAATTCAGATGGAATTGCGAACCCGAGAGGTAATCTGAAAACTTTGTAAAAACGGCGCACAAGCGTGCGCGCAATTTGGCTATGGGCGACGACGTCAAAAACTCCGCACCCGAGGCCTCAAATTCAAAAATTTCCTCCACACAATTGATTCTATGGCCAATTCAGCTGGAAATGCAAACCCAAGAGGCAATCTGAAAACTTTGTAAAAACGGCGCACAAGTGTGCGCGCAATTTGGCTATGGGCGACGACGTCAAAAAATCCGCACCCGAGGCCTCAAATTCAAAAACCGTCTCGACAAAATTGATTCTATGGCCAATTTAGTGAGGGATGCAAACCTGGGAGGCAATCTGAAAACTTTGTAAAAACAGCACACAACCATGCGCGCAAGTTTGGCTATGAGTGACGACGTCAAAAACTCCGCACCCGAGGCCTCAAATTCAAAAACCGTCTCGACACAATTGATTCTATGGCCAATTCAGCTGGAGATGCAAACCCGAGAGGCAATCTGAAAACTTTGTAAAAACGGCGCACAAGTGTGCGCGCAATTTGGCTATGGGCGACGACGTCAAAAACACCGCACCCGAGGCCTCAAATTCAAAAATTTTCTCGACACAATTGATTCTATGGCCAATTCAACTGGAAGTGCAAACCCGAGAGGCAATCTGAAAACTTTGTAAAAACGGCGCACAAGTGTGCGCGCAATTTGGCTATGGGTGACGACGTCAAAAACTCCGCACCCGAGGCCTCAAATTGAAAAATTTCTCGACACAATTGATTCTATGGCCAATTTAGCTAGAAGTGCAAACCCGAGAGGCAATCTGAAAACTTTGTAAAAACGACGCACAAGTGTGCGCGCAATTTGGCTATGGGCGACGACGTCAAAAACTCCGCACCCGAGGCCTCAAATTCAAAAACCGTCTCGACACAATTGATTCTATGGCCAATTCAGTGAGGGATGCAAACCTGGGAGGCAATCTGAAAACTTTGTAAAAACGGCACACAACCATGCGCGCAAGTTTGGCTATGGGCGACGACTTAAAAAACTCTGCACCCGAGGCCTCAAATTCAAAAACCGTCTCGACACAATTGATTCTATGGCCAATTCAGTGAGGGATGCAAACCTGGGAGGCAATCTGAAAACTTTGTAAAAACGGCACACAACCATGCGCGCAAGTTTGGCTATGGGCGACGACGTCAAAAACTCCGCACCCGAGGCCTCAAATTCAAAAAACCGTCTCGACACAATTGATTATATGGCCAATTCAGATGGAAATGCAAACCCGAGAGGCAATCTAAAAACTTTGTAAAAACGGCGCACAAGTGTGCGCGCCATTTGGCTATGGGCAACGACGTCAAAAACTCCGCACCCGAGGCCTCAAATTCAAAAATTTTCTCAACACAATTGATTCTATGGCCAATTCAACAGGAAGTGCAAACCCGAGAGGCAATCTGAAAACTTTGTCAAAACGACGCACAAGTGTGCGCGCAATTTGGCTATGGGCGACAACGTCAAAAACTCCGCACCCGTGGCCTCAAATTCAAAAACCGTCTCGGCACAATTGATTCTATGGCCAATTCAGTGAGGGATGCAAACCTGGGAGGCAATCTGAAAACTTTGTAAAAACGGCACACAACCATGCGCGCAAGTTTGGCTATGGGCGACGATTTAAAAAACTCCGCACCCGAGGCCTCAAATTCAAAAACCGTCTCGGCACAATTGATTCTATGGCCAATTCAGTGAGGGATGCAAACCTGGGAGGCAATCTGAAAACTTTGTAAAAACGGCACACAACCATGCGCGCAAGTTTGGCTATGGGCGACGACTTAAAAAACTCCGCACCCGAGGCCTCAAATTCAAAAACCGTCTCGACACAATTGATTCTATGGCCAATTCAGATGGAAATGCAAACCCGAGAGGCAATCTGAAAACTTTGTAAAAACGGTGCACAAGCGTGCGCGCAATTTGGCTATGGGCGACGACGTCAAAAACTCCGCACCCGAGGCCTCAAATTCAAAAATTTTCTCGACAAAATTGATTCTATAGCCAATTCAGCTGGAGATGCAAACCCGAGAGGCAATCTGAAAACTTTGTAAAAACGGCGCACAAGTGTGCGCGCAATTTGGCTATGGGCGACGACGTCAAAAACTCCGCACCCGAGGCCTCAAATTCAAAAACGGTCCCAACACAATTGATTTTATGGCCAATTCAGTGAGGGATGCAAACTTGGGAGGCAATCTGAAAACTTTGTGAAAACGGCACACAACCATGCGCGCAAGTTTGGCTATGGGCGACGACTTCAAAAACTCCGCACCCGAGGCCTCAAATTCAAAAACCGTCTCGACACAATTGATTCTATGGCCAATTCAGATGAAAATGCAAACCCGAGAGGCAATCTGAAAACTTTGTAAAAACGGCGCACAAGTGTGCGCGCAATTTGGCTATGGGTGACGACGTCAAAAACTCCGCACCCGAGGCCTCAAATTGAAAAATTTCTCGACACAATTGATTCTATGGCCAATTTAGCTAGAAGTGCAAACCCGAGAGGCAATCTGAAAACTTTGTAAAAACGACGCACAAGTGTGCGCGCAATTTGGCTATGGGCGACGACGTCAAAAACTCCGCACCCGAGGCCTCAAATTCAAAAACCGTCTCGACACAATTGATTCTATGGCCAATTCAGTGAGGGATGCAAACCTGGGAGGCAATCTGAAAACTTTGTAAAAACGGCACACAACCATGCGCGCAAGTTTGGCTATGGGCGACGACTTAAAAAACTCTGCACCCGAGGCCTCAAATTCAAAAACCGTCTCGACACAATTGATTCTATGGCCAATTCAGTGAGGGATGCAAACCTGGGAGGCAATCTGAAAACTTTGTAAAAACGGCACACAACCATGCGCGCAAGTTTGGCTATGGGCGACGACGTCAAAAACTCCGCACCCGAGGCCTCAAATTCAAAAAACCGTCTCGACACAATTGATTATATGGCCAATTCCGATAGAAATGCAAACCCGAGAGGCAATCTAAAAACTTTGTAAAAACGGCGCACAAGTGTGCGCGCCATTTGGCTATGGGCAACGACGTCAAAAACTCCGCACCCGAGGCCTCAAATTCAAAAATTTTCTCAACACAATTGATTCTATGGCCAATTCAACAGGAAGTGCAAACCCGAGAGGCAATCTGAAAACTTTGTCAAAACGACGCACAAGTGTGCGCGCAATTTGGCTATGGGCGACAACGTCAAAAACTCCGCACCCGTGGCCTCAAATTCAAAAACCGTCTCGGCACAATTGATTCTATGGCCAATTCAGTGAGGGATGCAAACCTGGGAGGCAATCTGAAAACTTTGTAAAAACGGCACACAACCATGCGCGCAAGTTTGGCTATGGGCGACGATTTAAAAAACTCCGCACCCGAGGCCTCAAATTCAAAAACCGTCTCGGCACAATTGATTCTATGGCCAATTCAGTGAGGGATGCAAACCTGGGAGGCAATCTGAAAACTTTGTAAAAACGGCACACAACCATGCGCGCAAGTTTGGCTATGGGCGACGACTTAAAAAACTCCGCACCCGAGGCCTCAAATTCAAAAACCGTCTCGACACAATTGATTCTATGGCCAATTCAGATGGAAATGCAAACCCGAGAGGCAATCTGAAAACTTTGTAAAAACGGTGCACAAGCGTGCGCGCAATTTGGCTATGGGCGACGACGTCAAAAACTCCGCACCCGAGGCCTCAAATTCAAAAACCGTCTCGACACAATTGATTCTATGGCCAATTCAGTGAGGGATGCAAACCTGGGAGGCAATCTGAAAACTTTGTAAAAACGGCACACAACCATGCTCGCAAGTTTGGGTTTGGGCGACTACGTCAAAAACTCCGCACCCGAGGCCTCAAATTCAAAAACTTTCTCGACACAATTGATTCTATGGCCAATTCAGATGGAATTGCGAACCCGAGAGGTAATCTGAAAACTTTGTAAAAACGGCGCACAAGCGTGCGCGCAATTTGGCTATGGGCGACGACGTCAAAAACTCCGCACCCGAGGCCTCAAATTCAAAAATTTCCTCCACACAATTGATTCTATGGCCAATTCAGCTGGAAATGCAAACCCAAGAGGCAATCTGAAAACTTTGTAAAAACGGCGCACAAGTGTGCGCGCAATTTGGCTATGGGCGACGACGTCAAAAAATCCGCACCCGAGGCCTCAAATTCAAAAACCGTCTCGACAAAATTGATTCTATGGCCAATTTAGTGAGGGATGCAAACCTGGGAGGCAATCTGAAAACTTTGTAAAAACAGCACACAACCATGCGCGCAAGTTTGGCTATGAGTGACGACGTCAAAAACTCCGCACCCGAGGCCTCAAATTCAAAAACCGTCTCGACACAATTGATTCTATGGCCAATTCAGCTGGAGATGCAAACCCGAGAGGCAATCTGAAAACTTTGTAAAAACGGCGCACAAGTGTGCGCGCAATTTGGCTATGGGCGACGACGTCAAAAACACCGCACCCGAGGCCTCAAATTCAAAAATTTTCTCGACACAATTGATTCTATGGCCAATTCAACTGGAAGTGCAAACCCGAGAGGCAATCTGAAAACTTTGTAAAAACGGCGCACAAGTGTGCGCGCAATTTGGCTATGGGTGACGACGTCAAAAACTCCGCACCCGAGGCCTCAAATTGAAAAATTTCTCGACACAATTGATTCTATGGCCAATTTAGCTAGAAGTGCAAACCCGAGAGGCAATCTGAAAACTTTGTAAAAACGACGCACAAGTGTGCGCGCAATTTGGCTATGGGCGACGACGTCAAAAACTCCGCACCCGAGGCCTCAAATTCAAAAACCGTCTCGACACAATTGATTCTATGGCCAATTCAGTGAGGGATGCAAACCTGGGAGGCAATCTGAAAACTTTGTAAAAACGGCACACAACCATGCGCGCAAGTTTGGCTATGGGCGACGACTTAAAAAACTCTGCACCCGAGGCCTCAAATTCAAAAACCGTCTCGACACAATTGATTCTATGGCCAATTCAGTGAGGGATGCAAACCTGGGAGGCAATCTGAAAACTTTGTAAAAACGGCACACAACCATGCGCGCAAGTTTGGCTATGGGCGACGACGTCAAAAACTCCGCACCCGAGGCCTCAAATTCAAAAAACCGTCTCGACACAATTGATTATATGGCCAATTCAGATGGAAATGCAAACCCGAGAGGCAATCTAAAAACTTTGTAAAAACGGCGCACAAGTGTGCGCGCCATTTGGCTATGGGCAACGACGTCAAAAACTCCGCACCCGAGGCCTCAAATTCAAAAATTTTCTCAACACAATTGATTCTATGGCCAATTCAACAGGAAGTGCAAACCCGAGAGGCAATCTGAAAACTTTGTCAAAACGACGCACAAGTGTGCGCGCAATTTGGCTATGGGCGACAACGTCAAAAACTCCGCACCCGTGGCCTCAAATTCAAAAACCGTCTCGGCACAATTGATTCTATGGCCAATTCAGTGAGGGATGCAAACCTGGGAGGCAATCTGAAAACTTTGTAAAAACGGCACACAACCATGCGCGCAAGTTTGGCTATGGGCGACGATTTAAAAAACTCCGCACCCGAGGCCTCAAATTCAAAAACCGTCTCGGCACAATTGATTCTATGGCCAATTCAGTGAGGGATGCAAACCTGGGAGGCAATCTGAAAACTTTGTAAAAACGGCACACAACCATGCGCGCAAGTTTGGCTATGGGCGACGACTTAAAAAACTCCGCACCCGAGGCCTCAAATTCAAAAACCGTCTCGACACAATTGATTCTATGGCCAATTCAGATGGAAATGCAAACCCGAGAGGCAATCTGAAAACTTTGTAAAAACGGTGCACAAGCGTGCGCGCAATTTGGCTATGGGCGACGACGTCAAAAACTCCGCACCCGAGGCCTCAAATTCAAAAATTTTCTCGACAAAATTGATTCTATAGCCAATTCAGCTGGAGATGCAAACCCGAGAGGCAATCTGAAAACTTTGTAAAAACGGCGCACAAGTGTGCGCGCAATTTGGCTATGGGCGACGACGTCAAAAACTCCGCACCCGAGGCCTCAAATTCAAAAACGGTCCCAACACAATTGATTTTATGGCCAATTCAGTGAGGGATGCAAACTTGGGAGGCAATCTGAAAACTTTGTGAAAACGGCACACAACCATGCGCGCAAGTTTGGCTATGGGCGACGACTTCAAAAACTCCGCACCCGAGGCCTCAAATTCAAAAACCGTCTCGACACAATTGATTCTATGGCCAATTCAGATGAAAATGCAAACCCGAGAGGCAATCTGAAAACTTTGTAAAAACGGCGCACAAGTGTGCGCGCAATTTGGCTATGGGTGACGACGTCAAAAACTCCGCACCCGAGGCCTCAAATTGAAAAATTTCTCGACACAATTGATTCTATGGCCAATTTAGCTAGAAGTGCAAACCCGAGAGGCAATCTGAAAACTTTGTAAAAACGACGCACAAGTGTGCGCGCAATTTGGCTATGGGCGACGACGTCAAAAACTCCGCACCCGAGGCCTCAAATTCAAAAACCGTCTCGACACAATTGATTCTATGGCCAATTCAGTGAGGGATGCAAACCTGGGAGGCAATCTGAAAACTTTGTAAAAACGGCACACAACCATGCGCGCAAGTTTGGCTATGGGCGACGACTTAAAAAACTCTGCACCCGAGGCCTCAAATTCAAAAACCGTCTCGACACAATTGATTCTATGGCCAATTCAGTGAGGGATGCAAACCTGGGAGGCAATCTGAAAACTTTGTAAAAACGGCACACAACCATGCGCGCAAGTTTGGCTATGGGCGACGACGTCAAAAACTCCGCACCCGAGGCCTCAAATTCAAAAAACCGTCTCGACACAATTGATTATATGGCCAATTCCGATAGAAATGCAAACCCGAGAGGCAATCTAAAAACTTTGTAAAAACGGCGCACAAGTGTGCGCGCCATTTGGCTATGGGCAACGACGTCAAAAACTCCGCACCCGAGGCCTCAAATTCAAAAATTTTCTCAACACAATTGATTCTATGGCCAATTCAACAGGAAGTGCAAACCCGAGAGGCAATCTGAAAACTTTGTCAAAACGACGCACAAGTGTGCGCGCAATTTGGCTATGGGCGACAACGTCAAAAACTCCGCACCCGTGGCCTCAAATTCAAAAACCGTCTCGGCACAATTGATTCTATGGCCAATTCAGTGAGGGATGCAAACCTGGGAGGCAATCTGAAAACTTTGTAAAAACGGCACACAACCATGCGCGCAAGTTTGGCTATGGGCGACGATTTAAAAAACTCCGCACCCGAGGCCTCAAATTCAAAAACCGTCTCGGCACAATTGATTCTATGGCCAATTCAGTGAGGGATGCAAACCTGGGAGGCAATCTGAAAACTTTGTAAAAACGGCACACAACCATGCGCGCAAGTTTGGCTATGGGCGACGACTTAAAAAACTCCGCACCCGAGGCCTCAAATTCAAAAACCGTCTCGACACAATTGATTCTATGGCCAATTCAGATGGAAATGCAAACCCGAGAGGCAATCTGAAAACTTTGTAAAAACGGTGCACAAGCGTGCGCGCAATTTGGCTATGGGCGACGACGTCAAAAACTCCGCACCCGAGGCCTCAAATTCAAAAATTTTCTCGACAAAATTGATTCTATAGCCAATTCAGCTGGAGATGCAAACCCGAGAGGCAATCTGAAAACTTTGTAAAAACGGCGCACAAGTGTGCGCGCAATTTGGCTATGGGCGACGACGTCAAAAACTCCGCACCCGAGGCCTCAAATTCAAAAACGGTCCCAACACAATTGATTTTATGGCCAATTCAGTGAGGGATGCAAACTTGGGAGGCAATCTGAAAACTTTGTGAAAACGGCACACAACCATGCGCGCAAGTTTGGCTATGGGCGACGACTTCAAAAACTCCGCACCCGAGGCCTCAAATTCAAAAACCGTCTCGACACAATTGATTCTATGGCCAATTCAGATGAAAATGCAAACCCGAGAGGCAATCTGAAAACTTTGTAAAAACGGCGCACAAGTGTGCGCGCAATTTGGCTATGGGTGACGACGTCAAAAACTCCGCACCCGAGGCCTCAAATTGAAAAATTTCTCGACACAATTGATTCTATGGCCAATTTAGCTAGAAGTGCAAACCCGAGAGGCAATCTGAAAACTTTGTAAAAACGACGCACAAGTGTGCGCGCAATTTGGCTATGGGCGACGACGTCAAAAACTCCGCACCCGAGGCCTCAAATTCAAAAACCGTCTCGACACAATTGATTCTATGGCCAATTCAGTGAGGGATGCAAACCTGGGAGGCAATCTGAAAACTTTGTAAAAACGGCACACAACCATGCGCGCAAGTTTGGCTATGGGCGACGACTTAAAAAACTCTGCACCCGAGGCCTCAAATTCAAAAACCGTCTCGACACAATTGATTCTATGGCCAATTCAGTGAGGGATGCAAACCTGGGAGGCAATCTGAAAACTTTGTAAAAACGGCACACAACCATGCGCGCAAGTTTGGCTATGGGCGACGACGTCAAAAACTCCGCACCCGAGGCCTCAAATTCAAAAAACCGTCTCGACACAATTGATTATATGGCCAATTCCGATAGAAATGCAAACCCGAGAGGCAATCTAAAAACTTTGTAAAAACGGCGCACAAGTGTGCGCGCCATTTGGCTATGGGCAACGACGTCAAAAACTCCGCACCCGAGGCCTCAAATTCAAAAATTTTCTCAACACAATTGATTCTATGGCCAATTCAACAGGAAGTGCAAACCCGAGAGGCAATCTGAAAACTTTGTCAAAACGACGCACAAGTGTGCGCGCAATTTGGCTATGGGCGACAACGTCAAAAACTCCGCACCCGTGGCCTCAAATTCAAAAACCGTCTCGGCACAATTGATTCTATGGCCAATTCAGTGAGGGATGCAAACCTGGGAGGCAATCTGAAAACTTTGTAAAAACGGCACACAACCATGCGCGCAAGTTTGGCTATGGGCGACGATTTAAAAAACTCCGCACCCGAGGCCTCAAATTCAAAAACCGTCTCGGCACAATTGATTCTATGGCCAATTCAGTGAGGGATGCAAACCTGGGAGGCAATCTGAAAACTTTGTAAAAACGGCACACAACCATGCGCGCAAGTTTGGCTATGGGCGACGACTTAAAAAACTCCGCACCCGAGGCCTCAAATTCAAAAACCGTCTCGACACAATTGATTCTATGGCCAATTCAGATGGAAATGCAAACCCGAGAGGCAATCTGAAAACTTTGTAAAAACGGTGCACAAGCGTGCGCGCAATTTGGCTATGGGCGACGACGTCAAAAACTCCGCACCCGAGGCCTCAAATTCAAAAATTTTCTCGACAAAATTGATTCTATAGCCAATTCAGCTGGAGATGCAAACCCGAGAGGCAATCTGAAAACTTTGTAAAAACGGCGCACAAGTGTGCGCGCAATTTGGCTATGGGCGACGACGTCAAAAACTCCGCACCCGAGGCCTCAAATTCAAAAACGGTCCCAACACAATTGATTTTATGGCCAATTCAGTGAGGGATGCAAACTTGGGAGGCAATCTGAAAACTTTGTGAAACGGCACACAACCATGCGCGCAAGTTTGGCTATGGGCGACGACTTCAAAAACTCCGCACCCGAGGCCTCAAATTCAAAATCCGTCTCGACACAATTGATTCTATGGCCAATTCAGATGAAAATGCAAACCCGAGAGGCAATCTGAAAACTTTGTAAAAACGGCGCACAAGTGTGCATGCAATTTGGCTATGGGCGACGACGTCAAAAACTCCGCACCCGAGGCCTCAAATTCAAAAAAATTCTCGACACAATTGATTCTATGGCCAATTCAGCTAGAAGTGCAAACCCGAGAGGCAATCTGAAAACTTTGTAAAAACGACGCACAAGTGTGCGCGCAATTTGGCTATGGGCGACGACGTCAAAAACTCCGCACCCGAGGCCTCAAATTCAAAAACCGTCTCGACACAATTGATTCTATGGCCAATTCAGTGAGGGATGCAAACCTGGGAGGCAATCTGAAAACTTTGTAAAAACGGCACACAACCATGCGCGCAAGTTTGGCTATGGGCGACGACTTAAAAAACTCTGCACCCGAGGCCTCAAATTCAAAAACCGTCTCGACACAATTGATTATATGGCCAATTCAGTGAGGGATGCAAACCTGGGAGGCAATCTGAAAACTTTGTAAAAACGGCACACAACCATGCGCGCAAGTTTGGCTATGGGCGACGACGTCAAAAACTCCGCACCCGAGGCCTCAAATTCAAAAAACCGTCTCGACACAATTGATTATATGGCCAATTCAGATGGAAATGCAAACCCGAGAGGCAATCTAAAAACTTTGTAAAAACGGCGCACAAGTGTGCGCGCCATTTGGCTATGGGCAACGACGTCAAAAACTCCGCACCCGAGGCCTCAAATTCAAAAATTTTCTCAACACAATTGATTCTATGGCCAATTCAACAGGAAGTGCAAACCCGAGAGGCAATCTGAAAACTTTGTCAAAACGACGCACAAGTGTGCGCGCAATTTGGCTATGGGCGACAACGTCAAAAACTCCGCACCCGTGGCCTCAAATTCAAAAACCGTCTCGGCACAATTGATTCTATGGCCAATTCAGTGAGGGATGCAAACCTGGGAGGCAATCTGAAAACTTTGTAAAAATGGCACACAACCATGCGCGCAAGTTTGGCTATGGGCGACGACTTAAAAAACTCCGCACCCGAGGCCTCAAATTCAAAAACCGTCTCGACACAATTGATTCTATGGCCAATTCAGTGAGGGATGCAAACCTGGGAGGCAATCTGAAAACTTTGTAAAAACGGCACACAACCATGCGCGCAAGTTTGGCTATGGGCGACGACGTCAAAAACTCCGCACTCGGGGCCTCAAATTCAAAAACCGTCTCGACACAATTGATTCTATGGCCAATTCAGATGGAAATGCAAACCCGAGAGGCAATCTGAAAACTTTGTAAAAACGGTGCACAAGCGTGCGCGCAATTTGGCTATGGGCGACGACGTCAAAAACTCCGCACCCGAGGCCTCAAATTCAAAAATTTTCTCGACAAAATTGATTCTATAGCCAATTCAGCTGGAGATGCAAACCCGAGAGGCAATCTGAAAACTTTGTAAAAACGGCGCACAAGTGTGCGCGCAATTTGGCTATGGGCGACGACGTCAAAAACTCCGCACCCGAGGCCTCAAATTCAAAAACGGTCCCAACACAATTGATTTTATGGCCAATTCAGTGAGGGATGCAAACTTGGGAGGCAATCTGAAAACTTTGTGAAAACGGCACACAACCATGCGCGCAAGTTTGGCTATGGGCGACGACTTCAAAAACTCCGCACCCGAGGCCTCAAATTCAAAAACCGTCTCGACACAATTGATTCTATGGCCAATTCAGATGAAAATGCAAACCCGAGAGGCAATCTGAAAACTTTGTAAAAACGGCGCACAAGTGTGCGCGCAATTTGGCTATGGGTGACGACGTCAAAAACTCCGCACCCGAGGCCTCAAATTGAAAAATTTCTCGACACAATTGATTCTATGGCCAATTTAGCTAGAAGTGCAAACCCGAGAGGCAATCTGAAAACTTTGTAAAAACGACGCACAAGTGTGCGCGCAATTTGGCTATGGGCGACGACGTCAAAAACTCCGCACCCGAGGCCTCAAATTCAAAAACCGTCTCGACACAATTGATTCTATGGCCAATTCAGTGAGGGATGCAAACCTGGGAGGCAATCTGAAAACTTTGTAAAAACGGCACACAACCATGCGCGCAAGTTTGGCTATGGGCGACGACTTAAAAAACTCTGCACCCGAGGCCTCAAATTCAAAAACCGTCTCGACACAATTGATTCTATGGCCAATTCAGTGAGGGATGCAAACCTGGGAGGCAATCTGAAAACTTTGTAAAAACGGCACACAACCATGCGCGCAAGTTTGGCTATGGGCGACGACGTCAAAAACTCCGCACCCGAGGCCTCAAATTCAAAAAACCGTCTCGACACAATTGATTATATGGCCAATTCAGATGGAAATGCAAACCCGAGAGGCAATCTAAAAACTTTGTAAAAACGGCGCACAAGTGTGCGCGCCATTTGGCTATGGGCAACGACGTCAAAAACTCCGCACCCGAGGCCTCAAATTCAAAAATTTTCTCAACACAATTGATTCTATGGCCAATTCAACAGGAAGTGCAAACCCGAGAGGCAATCTGAAAACTTTGTCAAAACGACGCACAAGTGTGCGCGCAATTTGGCTATGGGCGACAACGTCAAAAACTCCGCACCCGTGGCCTCAAATTCAAAAACCGTCTCGGCACAATTGATTCTATAGCCAATTCAGTGAGGGATGCAAATCTGGGAGGCAATCTGAAAACTTTGTAAAAACGGCACACAACCATGCGCGCAAGTTTGGCTATGGGCGACGATTTAAAAAACTCCGCACCCGAGGCCTCAAATTCAAAAACCGTCTCGGCACAATTGATTCTATGGCCAATTCAGTGAGGGATGCAAACCTGGGAGGCAATCTGAAAACTTTGTAAAAACGGCACACAACCATGCGCGCAAGTTTGGCTATGGGCGACGACTTAAAAAACTCCGCACCCGAGGCCTCAAATTCAAAAACCGTCTCGACACAATTGATTCTATGGCCAATTCAGATGGAAATGCAAACCCGAGAGGCAATCTGAAAACTTTGTAAAAACGGTGCACAAGCGTGCGCGCAATTTGGCTATGGGCGACGACGTCAAAAACTCCGCACCCGAGGCCTCAAATTCAAAAATTTTCTCGACAAAATTGATTCTATAGCCAATTCAGCTGGAGATGCAAACCCAAGAGGCAATCTGAAAACTTTGTAAAAATGGCGCACAAGTGTGCGCGCAATTTGGCTATGGGCGACGACGTCAAAAACTCCGCACCCGAGGCCTCAAATTCAAAAACGGTCCGAACACAATTGATTTTATGGCCAATTCAGTGAGGGATGCAAACTTGGGAGGCAATCTGAAAACTTTGTGAAACGGCACACAACCATGCGCGCAAGTTTGGCTATGGGCGACGACTTCAAAAACTCCGCACCCGAGGCCTCAAATTCAAAAACCGTCTCGACACAATTGATTATATAGCCAATTCAGATGAAAATGCAAACCCGAGAGGCAATCTGAAAACTTTGTAAAAACGGCGCACAAGCGTGCGAGCAATTTGGCTATGGGCGACGACGTCAAAAACTCCGCACCCGAGGCCTCAAATTCAAAAATTTTCTCGACACAATTGATTCTATGGCCAATTCAGCTGGAAATGCAAACCCAAGAGGCAATCTGAAAATTTTGTAAAAACGCCGCACAAGTGTGCGCGCAATTTGGCTATGGGCGACGACGTCAAAAACTCCGCACCCGAGGTCTCAAACTCAAAAACCGTCTCGACACAATTGATTCTATGGCCAATTTAGTGAGGGATGCAAACCTGGGAGGCAATCTGAAAACTTTGTAAAAACAGCACACAACCATGCGCGCAAGTTTGGCTATGGGCGACGACGTCAAAAAATCCGCACCCGAGGCCTCAAATTCAAAAACGGTCTCAACACAATTGATTCTATGGCCAATTCAGTGAGGGATGCAAACCTGGGAGGCAATCTGACAACTTTGTAAAAACGGCACACAACCATGCGCGCAAGTTTGGCTATGTGCGACGACGTCAAAAACTCCGCACCCGAGGCCTCAAATTCAAAAACCGTCTCGACACAATTGATTCTATGGCCAATTCAGTGAGGGATGCAAACCTGGGAGGCAATCTGAAAACTTTGTAAAAACGGCACACAACCATGCGCGCAAGTTTGGCTTTGGGCGACGACGTTAAAAACTCCGCACCCGAGGCCTCAAATTCAAAAACTTTCTCGACACAATTGATTCTATGGCCAATTCAGATGGAATTGCAAACCCGAGAGGCAATCTGAAAACTTTGTAAAAACGGCGCACAAGCGTGCGCGCAATTTGGCTATGGGAGACGACGTCAAAAACTCCGCACCCGAGGCCTCAAATTCAAAAACTTTCTCGACACAATTGATTCTATGGCCAATTCAGCTGGAGATGCAAACCCGAGAGGCAATCTGAAAACTTTGTAAAAACGGCGCACAAGCGTGCGCGCAATTTGGCTATGGGCGACGACGTCAAAAACACCGCACCCGAGGCCTCAAATTCAAAAATTTTCTCGACACAATTGATTCTATGGCCAATTCAGCTGGAAATGCAAACCCAAGAGGCAATCTGAAAATTTTGTAAAAACGCCGCACAAGTGTGCGCGCAATTTGGCTATGGGCGACGACGTCAAAAACTCCGCACCCGAGGTCTCAAACTCAAAAACCGTCTCGACACAATTGATTCTATGGCCAATTTAGTGAGGGATGCAAACCTGGGAGGCAATCTGAAAACTTTGTAAAAACAGCACACAACCATGCGCGCAAGTTTGGCTATGGGCGACGACGTCAAAAAATCCGCACCCGAGGCCTCAAATTCAAAAACGGTCTCAACACAATTGATTCTATGGCCAATTCAGTGAGGGATGCAAACCTGGGAGGCAATCTGAAAACTTTGTAAAAACGGCACACAACCATGCGCGCAAGTTTGGCTATGTGCGACGACGTCAAAAACTCCGCACCCGAGGCCTCAAATTCAAAAACCGTCTCGACACAATTGATTCTATGGCCAATTCAGTGAGGGATGCAAACCTGGGAGGCAATCTGAAAACTTTGTAAAAACGGCACACAACCATGCGCGCAAGTTTGGCTTTGGGCGACGACGTTAAAAACTCCGCACCCGAGGCCTCAAATTCAAAAACTTTCTCGACACAATTGATTCTATGGCCAATTCAGATGGAATTGCAAACCCGAGAGGCAATCTGAAAACTTTGTAAAAACGGCGCACAAGCGTGCACGCAATTTGGCTATGGGCGACGACGTCAAAAACTCCGCACCCGAGACCTCAAATTCAAAAACTTTCTCGACACAATTGATTCTATGGCCAATTCAGCTGGAGATGCAAACCCGAGAGGCAATCTGAAAACTTTGTAAAAACGGCGCACAAGTGTGCGCGCAATTTTGCTATGGGCGACGACGTCAAAAACTCCGCACCCGAGGCCTCAAATTCAAAAAAATTCTCGACACAATTGATTCTATGGCCAATTCAGCTAGAAGTGCAAACCCGGGAGGCAATCTGAAAACTTTGTAAAAACGGCGCACAAGTGTGCGCGCAATTTGGCTATGGGCGACGACGTAAAAAACTCCGCACCCGAGGCCTCAAATTAAAAAACCGTCTCGACACAATTGATTCTATGGCCAATTCAGTGAGGGATGCAAACCTGGGAGGCAATCTGAAAACTTTGTAAAAACGACACACAACCATGCGCGCAAGTTTGGCTATTGGTGACGACGTCAAAAACTCCGCACCCGAGGCCTCAAATTCAAAAACCGTCTCGACACAATTGATTCTATGGCCAATTCAATGAGGGATGCAAACCTGGGATGCAATCTGAAAACTTTGTAAAAACGGCACACAACCATTCGCGCAAGTTTGGCTATGGGCGACGACGTCAAAAACTCCGCACCCGAGGCCTCAAATTAAAAATCCGTCTCGACACAATTGATTCTATGGCCAATTCAGCTGGTAATGAAAACCCGAGAGGCAATCTGAAAACTTTGTAAAAACGGCGCACAAGTGTGCGCGCAATTTGGCTATGGGCGACGACGTCAAAAACTCCGCACCCGAGGCCTCAAATTCAAAAACCGTCTCGACACAATTGATTCTATGGCCAATTCAGCTGGGAATGCAAACCCGAGAGGCAATCTGAAAACTTTTTAAAAACGGCGCACAAGTGTGCGCGCAATTTGGCTATGGGCGACGACGTCAAAAACTCCGCACCCGAGGCCTCAAATTCAAAAAATTTCTCGACACAATTGATTCTATAGCCAATTCAACAGGAAGTGCAAACCCGAGAGGCAATCTGAAAACTTTGTCAAAACGACGCACAAGTGTGCGCGCAATTTGGCTATGGGCGACAACGTCAAAAACTCCGCACCCGAGGCCTCAAATTCAAAAACCGTCTCGGCACAATTGATTCTATGGCCAATTCAGTGAGGGATGCAAACCTGGGAGGCAATCTGAAAACTTTGTAAAAACGGCACACAACCATGCGCGCAAGTTTGGCTATGGGCGACGACTTAAAAAACTCCGCACCCGAGGCCTCAAATTCAAAAACCGTCTCGACACAATTGATTCTATGGCCAATTCAGTGAGGGATGCAAACCTGGGAGGCAATCTGAAAACTTTGTAAAAACGGCACACAACCATGCGCGCAAGTTTGGCTATGGGCGACGACGTCAAAAACTCCGCACCCGGGGCCTCAAATTCAAAAACCGTCTCGACACAATTGATTCTATGGCCAATTCAGATGGAGATGCAAACCCGAGAGACAATCTGAAAACTTTGTAAAAACGGCGCACAAGCGTGCGCGCAATTTGGCTATGGGCGACGACGTCAAAAACTCCGCACCCGAGGCCTCAAATTCAAAAATTTTCTCGACACAATTGATTATATGGCCAATTCAGCTGGGAATGCAAACCCGAGAGGCAATCTGAAAACTTTGTAAAAACGGTGCACAAGCGTGCGCGCAATTTGGCTATGGGCGACGACGTCAAAAACTCCGCACCCGAGGCCTCAAATTCAAAAATTTTCTCGACAAAATTGATTCTATGGCCAATTCAGCTGGAGATGCAAACCCGAGAGGCAATCTGAAAACTTTGTAAAAACGGCGCACAAGTGTGCGCGCAATTTGGCTATGGGCGACGACGTCAAAAACTCCGCACCCGAGGCCTCTAATTCAAAAACGGTCCCAACACAATTGATTCTTATGGCCAATTCAGTGAGGGATGCAAACCTGGGAGGCAATCTGAAAACTTTGTAAAAACGGCACACAACCATGCGCGCAAGTTTGGCTATGGGCGACGACTTCAAAAACTCCGCACCCGAGGCCTCAAATTCAAAATCCGTCTCGACACAATTGATTCTATGGCCAATTCAGATGGAAATGCAAACCCGAGAGGCAATCTGAAAACTTTGTAAAAACGGCGCACAAGTGTGCATGCAATTTGGCTATAGGCGACGACGTCAAAAACTCCGCACCCGAGGCCTCAAATTCAAAAACCGTCTCGACACAATTGATTCTATGGCCAATTCAGTGAGGGATGCAAACCTGGGAGGCAATCTGAAAACTTTGTAAAAACGGCACACAACCATGCGCGCAAGTTTGGCTATGGGCGACGACTTAAAAAACTCCGCACCCGAGGCCTCAAATTCAAAAACCGTCTCGACACAATTGATTCTATGGCCAATTCAGTGAGGGATGCAAACCTGGGAGGCAATCTGAAAACTTTGTAAAAACGGCACACAACCATGCGCGCAAGTTTGGCTATGGGCGACGACGTCAAAAACTCCGCACCCGGGGCCTCAAATTCAAAAACCGTCTCAACACAATTGATTCTATGGCCAATTCAGATGGAAATGCAAACCCGAGAGACAATCTGAAAACTTTGTAAAAACGGCGCACAAGCGTGCGCGCAATTTGGCTATGGGCGACGACGTCAAAAACTCCGCACCCGAGGCCTCAAATTCAAAAATTTTCTCGACACAATTGATTATATGGCCAATTCAGCTGGGAATGCAAACCCGAGAGGCAATCTGAAAACTTTGTAAAAACGGTGCACAAGCGTGCGCGCAATTTGGCTATGGGCGACGACGTCAAAAACTCCGCACCCGAGGCCTCAAATTCAAAAATTTTCTCGACAAAATTGATTTTATGGCCAATTCAGCTGGAGATGCAAACCCGAGAGGCAATCTGAAAACTTTGTAAAAACGGCGCACAAGTGTGCGCGCAATTTGGCTATGGGCGACGACGTCAAAAACTCCGCACCCGAGGCCTCTAATTCAAAAACGGTCCCAACACAATTGATTCTTATGGCCAATTCAGTGAGGGATGCAAACCTGGGAGGCAATCTGAAAACTTTGTAAAAACGGCACACAACCATGCGCGCAAGTTTGGCTATGGGCGACGACTTCAAAAACTCCGCACCCGAGGCCTCAAATTCAAAATCCGTCTCGACACAATTGATTCTATGGCCAATTCAGATGGAAATGCAAACCCGAGAGGCAATCTGAAAACTTTGTAAAAACGGCGCACAAGTGTGCATGCAATTTGGCTATAGGCGACGACGTCAAAAACTCCGCACCCGAGGCCTCAAATTCAAAAAATTTCTCCACACAATTGATTCTATGGCCAATTCAGCTAGAAGTGCAAACCCGAGAGGCAATCTGAAAACTTTGTAAAAACGACGCACAAGTGTGCGCGCAATTTGGCTATGGGCGACGACGTCAAAAACTCCGCACCCGAGGCCTTAAATTCAAAAACCGTCTCGACACAATTGATTATATGGCCAATTCAGTGAGGGATGCAAACCTGGGAGGCAATCTGAAAACTTTGTAAAAACGGCACACAACCATGCACGCAAGTTTGGCTATGGGCGACGACTTAAAAAACTCCGCACCCGAGGCCTCAAATTCAAAAACCGTCTCGACATAATTGATTCTATGGCCAATTCAGTGAGGGATGCAAACCTGGGAGGCAATCTGAAAACTTTGTAAAAACGGCACACAACCATGCGCGCAAGTTTGGCTATGGGCGACGACGTCAAAAACTCCGCACCCGAGGCCTCAAATTCAAAAACCGTCTCGACACAATTGATTCTATGGCCAATTCAGATGGGAATGCAAACCCGAGAGGCAATCTGAAAACTTTGTAAAAACGGCGCACAAGCGTGCGCGCAATTTGGCTATGGGCGACGACGTCAAAAACTCCGCACCCGAGGCCTCAAATTCAAAAATTTTCTCGACACAATTGATTATATGGCCAATTCAGCTGGAAATGCAAACCCAAGAGGCAATCTGAAAACTTTGTAAAAACGGCGCACAAGTGTGCGCGCAATTTGGCTATGGGCGACGACGTCAAAAACTCCGCACCCGAGGCCTCAAATTCAAAAACCGTCTCGACACAATTGATTCTATGGCCAATTCAGTGAGGGATGCAAACCTGGGAGGCAATCTGAAAACTTTGTAAAAACGGCACACAACCATGCTCGCAAGTTTGGCTTTGGGCGACGACGTCAAAAACTCCGCACCCGAGGCCTCAAATTCCAAAACTTTCTCGACACAATTGATTCTATGGCCAATTCAGATGGAATTGCGAACCCGAGAGGCAATCTGAAAACTTTGTAAAAACGGCGCACAAGCGTGCGCGCAATTTGGCTATGGGCGACGACGTCAAAAACTCCGCACCCGAGGCCTCAAATTCAAAAATTTCCTCGACACAATTGATTCTATGCCCAATTCAGCTGGAAATGCAAACCCAAGAGGCAATCTGAAAACTTTGTAAAAACGGCGCACAAGTGTGCGCGCAATTTGGCTATGGGCGACGACGTCAAAAAATCCGCACCCGAGGCCTCAAATTCAAAAACCGTCTCGACAAAATTGATTCTATGGCCAATTTAGTGAGGGATGCAAACCTGGGAGGCAATCTGAAAACTTTGTAAAAACAGCACACAACCATGCGCGCAAGTTTGGCTATGAGCGACGACGTCAAAAACTCCGCACCCGAGGCCTCAAATTCAAAAACCGTCTCGACACAATTGATTCTATGGCCAATTCAGGTGGTAATGCAAACCCGAGAGGCAATCTGAAAACTTTGTAAAAACGGCGCACAAGTGTGCGCGCAATTTGGCTATGGGCGACGACGTCAAAAACACCGCACCCGAGGCCTCAAATTCAAAAAATTTCTCGACACAATTGATTCAATGGCCAATTCAACTAGAAGTGCAAACCCGAGAGGCAATCTGAAAACTTTGTAAAAACGGCGCACAAGTGTGCGCGCAATTTGGCTATGGGTGACGACGTCAAAAACTCCGCACCCGAGGCCTCAAATTGAAAAATTTCTCGACACAATTGATTCTATGGCCAATTTAGCTAGAAGTGCAAACCCGAGAGGCAATCTGAAAACTTTGTAAAAACGGCGCACAAGTGTGCGCGCAATTTGGCTATGGGCGACGACGTCAAAAACTCCGCACCCGAGGCCTCAAATTCAAAAACCGTCTCGACACAAATGATTCTATGGCCAATTCAGTGAGGGTTGCAAACCTGGGAGGCAATCTGAAAACTTTGTAAAAACGGCACACAACCATGCGCGCAAGTTTGGCTATGGGCGACGACGTCAAAAACTCTGCACCCGAGGCCTCAAATTCAAAAACGGTCTCGACACAATTGATTTTATGGCCAATTCAGTGAGGGATGCAAACTTGGGAGGTAATTTTAAAACTTTGTAAAAACGGCACACAACCATGCGCGCAAGTTTGGCATTGGGCGACGACGTCAAAAACTCCGCACCCGAGGCCTCAAATTCAAAAACTTTCTCGACACAATTGATTTTATGGCCAATTCAGCTGGATATGCAAACCCGAGAGGCAATCTGAAAACTTTGTAAAAACGGTGCACAAGCGTGCGCGCAATTTGGCTATGGGCGACGACGTCAAAAACTCCGCACCCGAGGCCTCAAATTCAAAAATTTTCTCGACAAAATTGATTCTATGGCCAATTCAGCTGGAGATGCAAACCCGAGAGGCAATCTGAAAACTTTGTAAAAATGGCGCACAAGTGTGCGCGCAATTTGGCTATGGGCGACGACGTCAAAAACTCCGCACCCGAGGCCTCAAATTCAAAAAATTTCTCAACACAATTGATTCTATGGCCAATTCAGCTAGAAGTGCAAACCCGGGAGGTAATCTGAAAACTTTGTAAAAACGACGCACAAGTGTGCGCGCAATTTGGCTATGGGCGACGACGTCAAAAACTCCGCACCCGAGGCCTCAAATTCAAAAACAGTCTCGACACAATTGATTCTATGGCCAATTCAGTGAGGGATGCAAACCTGGGAGGCAATCTGAAAACTTTGTAAAAACGACACACAACCATTCGCGCAAATTTGGCTATGGGCGACGACGTCAAAAACTCCGCACCCGAGGCCTCAAATTCAAAAACCGTCTCGACACAATTGATTCTATGGCCAATTCAGATGGGAATGCAAACCCGAGAGGCAATCTGAAAACTTTGTAAAAACGGCGCACAAGCGTGCGCGCAATTTGGCTATGGGCGACGACGTCAAAAACTCCGCACCCGAGGCCTCAAATTCAAAAATTTTCTCGACACAATTGATTCTATGGCCAATTCAGCTGGAAATGCAAACCCAAGAGGCAATCTGAAAACTTTGTAAAAACGGCACACAAGTGTGCGCGCAATTTGGCTATGGGCGACGACGTCAAAAACTCCGCACCCGAGGCCTCAAATTCAAAAACCGTCTCGACACAATTGATTCTATGGCCAATTTAGTGAGGGATGCAAACCTGGGAGGCAATCTGAAAACTTTGTAAAAACAGCACACAACCATGTGCGCAAGTTTGGCTATGGGCGACGACGTCAAAAAATCCGCACCCGAGGCCTCAAATTCAAAAACGGTCTCAACACAATTGATTCTATGGCCAATTCAGTGAGGGATGCAAACCTGGGAGGCAATCTGAAAACTTTGTAAAAACGGCACACAACCATGCGCGCAAGTTTGGCTATGGGCGACGACGTCAAAAATCTCCGCACCCGAGGCCTCAAATTCAAAAACCATCTCGACACAATTGATTCTATGGCCAATTCAGTGAGGGATGCAAACCTGGGAGGCAATCTGAAAACTTTGTAAAAACGGCACACAACCATGCGCGCAAGTTTGGCTTTGGGCGACGACGTCAAAAACTCCGCACCCGAGGCCTCAAATTCAAAAACTTTCTCGACACAATTGATTCTATGGCCAATTCAGATGGAATTGCAAACTCGAGAGGCAATCTGAAAACTTTGTAAAAACGGCGCACAAGCGTGCGCGCAATTTGGCTATGGGCGACGACGTCAAAAACTCCGCACCCGAGGCCTCAAATTCAAAAATTTCCTCGACACAATTGATTCTATGGCCAATTCAGCTGGAAATGCAAACCCAAGAGGCAATCTGAAAACTTTGTAAAAACGGCGCACAAGCGTGCGCGCAATTTGGCTATGGGCGACGACGTCAAAAACTCCGCACCCGAGGCCTCAAATTCAAAAATTTTCTCGACACAATTGATTCTATGGCCAATTCAGCTGGAAATGCAAACCCAAGAGGCAATCTGAAAACTTTGTAAAAACGGCGCACAAGTGTGCGCGCAATTTGGCTATGGGCGACGACGTCAAAAACTCCGCACCCGAGGCCTCAAATTCAAAAACCGTCTCGACACAATTGATTCTATGGCCAATTTAGTGAGGGATGCAAACCTGGGAGGCAATCTGAAAACTTTGTAAAAACAGCACACAACCATGTGCGCAAGTTTGGCTATGGGCGACGACGTCAAAAAATCCGCACCCGAGGCCTCAAATTCAAAAACGGTCTCAACACAATTGATTCTATGGACAATTCAGTGAGGGATGCAAACCTGGGAGGCAATCTGAAAACTTTGTAAAAACGGCACACAACCATGCGCGCAAGTTTGGCTATGGGCGACGACGTCAAAAATCTCCGCACCCGAGGCCTCAAATTCAAAAACCGTCTCGACACAATTGATTCTATGGCCAATTCAGTGAGGGATGCAAACCTGGGAGGCAATCTGAAAACTTTGTAAAAACGGCGCACAAGTGTGCGCGCAATTTGGCTATGGGCGACGACGTCAAAAACTCCGCACCCGAGGCCTCAAATTCAAAAACTGTCTCGACACAATTGATTCTATGGCCAATTTAGTGAGGGATTCAAACCTGGGAGGCAATCTGTAAACTTTGTAAAAACAACACACAACCATGCGCGCAAGTTTGGCTATGAGCGACGACGTCAAAAACTCCGCACCCGAGGCCTCAAATTCAAAACCCGTCTCGACACAATTGATTCTTTGGCCAATTCAGCTAGAAATTCAAACCCAAGAGGCAATCTGAAAACTTTGTAAAAACGGCGCACAAGTGTGCGCGCAATTTGGCTATGGGCGACGACGTCAAAAACTCCGCACCCGAGGCCTCAAATTCAAAAATTTCCTCGACACAATTGATTCTATGGCCAATTCAGCTGGAAATGCAAACCCAAGAGGCAATCTGAAAACTTTGTAAACATGGCGCACAAGTGTGCGCGCAATTTGGCTATGGGCGACGACGTCAAAAACTCCGCACCCGAGGCCTCAAATTCAAAAACAGTCTCGACACAATTGATTCTATGGCCAATTCAGTGAGGGATGCAAACCTGGGAGGCAATCTGAAAACTTTGTAAAAACGACACACAACCATGCGCGCAAGTTTGGCTATGGGCGACGACGTCAAAAACTCCGCACCCGAGGCCTCAAATTCAAAAACCGTCTCGACACAATTGATTCTATGGCCAATTCAGATGGGAATGCAAACCCGAGAGGCAATCTGAAAACTTTGTAAAAACGGCGCACAAGCGTGCGCGCAATTTGGCTATGGGCGACGACGTCAAAAACTCCGCACCCGAGGCCTCAAATTCAAAAATTTTCTCGACACAATTGATTCTATGGCCAATTCAGCTGGAAATGCAAACCCAAGAGGCAATCTGAAAACTTTGTAAAAATGGCGCACAAGTGTGCGCGCAATTTGGCTATGGGCGACGACGTCAAAAACTCCGCACCCGAGGCCTCAAATTCAAAAACCGTCTCGACACAATTGATTCTATGGCCAATTTAGTGAGGGATGCAAACCTGGGAGGCAATCTGAAAACTTTGTAAAAACAGCACACAACCATGTGCGCAAGTTTGGCTATGGGCGACGACGTCAAAAAATCCGCACCCGAGGCCTCAAATTCAAAAACGGTCTCAACACAATTGATTCTATGGACAATTCAGTGAGGGATGCAAACCTGGGAGGCAATCTGAAAACTTTGTAAAAACGGCACACAACCATGCGCGCAAGTTTGGCTATGGGCGACGACGTCAAAAATCTCCGCACCCGAGGCCTCAAATTCAAAAACCGTCTCGACACAATTGATTCTATGGCCAATTCAGTGAGGGATGCAAACCTGGGAGGCAATCTGAAAACTTTGTAAAAACGGCGCACAAGTGTGCGCGCAATTTGGCTATGGGCGACGACGTCAAAAACACCGCACCCGAGGCCTCAAATTCAAAAAATTTCTCGACACAATTGATTCAATGGCCAATTCAACTGGAAGTGCAAACCCGAGAGGCAATCTGAAAACTTTGTAAAAACGGCGCACAAGTGTGCGCGCAATTTGGCTATGGGTGACGACGTCAAAAACTCCGCACCCGAGGCCTCAAATTGAAAAATTTCTCGACACAATTGATTCTATGGCCAATTTAGCTAGAAGTGCAAACCCGAGAGGCAATCTGAAAACTTTGTAAAAACGGCGCACAAGTGTGCGCGCAATTTGGCTATGGGCGACGACGTCAAAAACTCCGCACCCGAGGCCTCAAATTCAAAAACCGTCTCGACACAAATGATTCTATGGCCAATTCAGTGAGGGTTGCAAACCTGGGAGGCAATCTGAAAACTTTGTAAAAACGGCACACAACCATGCGCGCAAGTTTGGCTATGGGCGACGACGTCAAAAACTCTGCACCCGAGGCCTCAAATTCAAAAACGGTCTCGACACAATTGATTTTATGGCCAATTCAGTGAGGGATGCAAACTTGGGAGGTAATTTTAAAACTTTGTAAAAACGGCACACAACCATGCGCGCAAGTTTGGCATTGGGCGACGACGTCAAAAACTCCGCACCCGAGGCCTCAAATTCAAAAACTTTCTCGACACAATTGATTTTATGGCCAATTCAGCTGGATATGCAAACCCGAGAGGCAATCTGAAAACTTTGTAAAAACGGTGCACAAGCGTGCGCGCAATTTGGCTATGGGCGACGACGTCAAAAACTCCGCACCCGAGGCCTCAAATTCAAAAATTTTCTCGACAAAATTGATTCTATGGCCAATTCAGCTGGAGATGCAAACCCGAGAGGCAATCTGAAAACTTTGTAAAAATGGCGCACAAGTGTGCGCGCAATTTGGCTATGGGCGACGACGTCAAAAACTCCGCACCCGAGGCCTCAAATTCAAAAAATTTCTCAACACAATTGATTCTATGGCCAATTCAGCTAGAAGTGCAAACCCGGGAGGTAATCTGAAAACTTTGTAAAAACGACGCACAAGTGTGCGCGCAATTTGGCTATGGGCGACGACGTCAAAAACTCCGCACCCGAGGCCTCAAATTCAAAAACAGTCTCGACACAATTGATTCTATGGCCAATTCAGTGAGGGATGCAAACCTGGGAGGCAATCTGAAAACTTTGTAAAAACGACACACAACCATGCGCGCAAGTTTGGCTATGGGCGACGACGTCAAAAACTCCGCACCCGAGGCCTCAAATTCAAAAACCGTCTCGACACAATTGCTTCTATGGCCAATTCAGATGGGAATGCAAACCCGAGAGGCAATCTGAAAACTTTGTAAAAACGGCGCACAAGCGTGCGCGCAATTTGGCTATGGGCGACGACGTCAAAAACTCCGCACCCGAGGCCTCAAATTCAAAAATTTTCTCGACACAATTGATTCTATGGCCAATTCAGCTGGAAATGCAAACCCAAGAGGCAATCTGAAAACTTTGTAAAAACGGCGCACAAGTGTGCGCGCAATTTGGCTATGGGCGACGACGTCAAAAACTCCGCACCCGAGGCCTCAAATTCAAAAACCGTCTCGACACAATTGATTCTATGGCCAATTTAGTGAGGGATGCAAACCTGGGAGGCAATCTGAAAACTTTGTAAAAACAGCACACAACCATGTGCGCAAGTTTGGCTATGGGCGACGACGTCAAAAAATCCGCACCCGAGGCCTCAAATTCAAAAACGGTCTCAACACAATTGATTCTATGGCCAATTCAGTGAGGGATGCAAACCTGGGAGGCAATCTGAAAACTTTGTAAAAACGGCACACAACCATGCGCGCAAGTTTGGCTATGGGCGACGACGTCAAAAATCTCCGCACCCGAGGCCTCAAATTCAAAAACCATCTCGACACAATTGATTCTATGGCCAATTCAGTGAGGGATGCAAACCTGGGAGGCAATCTGAAAACTTTGTAAAAACGGCACACAACCATGCGCGCAAGTTTGGCTTTGGGCGACGACGTCAAAAACTCCGCACCCGAGGCCTCAAATTCAAAAACTTTCTCGACACAATTGATTCTATGGCCAATTCAGATGGAATTGCAAACTCGAGAGGCAATCTGAAAACTTTGTAAAAACGGCGCACAAGCGTGCGCGCAATTTGGCTATGGGCGACGACGTCAAAAACTCCGCACCCGAGGCCTCAAATTCAAAAATTTCCTCGACACAATTGATTCTATGGCCAATTCAGCTGGAAATGCAAACCCAAGAGGCAATCTGAAAACTTTGTAAAAACGGCGCACAAGTGTGCGCGCAATTTGGCTATGGGCGACGACGTCAAAAACTCCGCACCCGAGGCCTCAAATTCAAAAACCGTCTCGACACAATTGATTCTATGGCCAATTTAGTGAGGGATTCAAACCTGGGAGGCAATCTGAAAACTTTGTAAAAACAACACACAACCATGCGCGCAAGTTTGGCTATGAGCGACGACGTCAAAAACTCCGCACCCGAGGCCTCAAATTCAAAACCCGTCTCGACACAATTGATTCTTTGGCCAATTCAGCTAGAAATTCAAACCCAAGAGGCAATCTGAAAACTTTGTAAAAACGGCGCACAAGTGTGCGCGCAATTTGGCTATGGGCGACGACGTCAAAAACTCCGCACCCGAGGCCTCAAATTCAAAAATTTCCTCGACACAATTGATTCTATGGCCAATTCAGCTGGAAATGCAAACCCAAGAGGCAATCTGAAAACTTTGTAAACATGGCGCACAAATGTGCGTGCAATTTGGCTATGGGCGACGACGTCAAAAACTCCGCACCCGAGGCCTCAAATTCAAAAACAGTCTCGACACAATTGATTCTATGGCCAATTCAGTGAGGGATGCAAACCTGGGAGGCAATCTGAAAACTTTGTAAAAACGACACACAACCATGCGCGCAAGTTTGGCTATGGGCGACGACGTCAAAAACTCCGCACCCGAGGCCTCAAATTCAAAAACCGTCTCGACACAATTGATTCTATGGCCAATTCAGATGGGAATGCAAACCCGAGAGGCAATCTGAAAACTTTGTAAAAACGGCGCACAAGCGTGCGCGCAATTTGGCTATGGGCGACGACGTCAAAAACTCCGCACCCGAGGCCTCAAATTCAAAAATTTTCTCGACACAATTGATTCTATGGCCAATTCAGCTGGAAATGCAAACCCAAGAGGCAATCTGAAAACTTTGTAAAAACGGCGCACAAGTGTGCGCGCAATTTGGCTATGGGCGACGACGTCAAAAACTCCGCACCCGAGGCCTCAAATTCAAAAACCGTCTCGACACAATTGATTCTATGGCCAATTTAGTGAGGGATGCAAACCTGGGAGGCAATCTGAAAACTTTGTAAAAACAGCACACAACCATGTGCGCAAGTTTGGCTATGGGCGACGACGTCAAAAAATCCGCACCCGAGGCCTCAAATTCAAAAACGGTCTCAACACAATTGATTCTATGGCCAATTCAGTGAGGGATGCAAACCTGGGAGGCAATCTGAAAACTTTGTAAAAACGGCACACAACCATGCGCGCAAGTTTGGCTATGGGCGACGACGTCAAAAATCTCCGCACCCGAGGCCTCAAATTCAAAAACCGTCTCGACACAATTGATTCTATGGCCAATTCAGTGAGGGATGCAAACCTGGGAGGCAATCTGAAAACTTTGTAAAAACGGCACACAACCATGCGCGCAAGTTTGGCTTTGGGCGACGACGTCAAAAACTCCGCACCCGAGGCCTCAAATTCAAAAACTTTCTCGACACAATTGATTCTATGGCCAATTCAGATGGAATTGCAAACTCGAGAGGCAATCTGAAAACTTTGTAAATACGGCGCACAAGCGTGCGCGCAATTTGGCTATGGGCGACGACGTCAAAAACTCCGCACCCGAGGCCTCAAATTCAAAAATTTCCTCGACACAATTGATTCTATGGCCAATTCAGCTGGAAATGCAAACCCAAGAGGCAATCTGAAAACTTTGTAAAAACGGCGCACAAGTGTGCGCGCAATTTGGCTATGGGCGACGACGTCAAAAACTCCGCACCCGAGGCCTCAAATTCAAAAACCGTCTCGACACAATTGATTCTATGGCCAATTTAGTGAGGGATTCAAACCTGGGAGGCAATCTGAAAACTTTGTAAAAACAACACACAACCATGCGCGCAAGTTTGGCTATGAGCGACGACGTCAAAAACTCCGCACCCGAGGCCTCAAATTCAAAACCCGTCTCGACACAATTGATTCTTTGGCCAATTCAGCTAGAAATTCAAACCCAAGAGGCAATCTGAAAACTTTGTAAAAACGGCGCACAAGTGTGCGCGCAATTTGGCTATGGGCGACGACGTCAAAAACTCCGCACCCGAGGCCTCAAATTCAAAAATTTCCTCGACACAATTGATTCTATGGCCAATTCAGCTGGAGATGCAAACCCAAGAGGCAATCTGAAAACTTTGTAAACATGGCGCACAAGTGTGCGCGCAATTTGGCTATGGGCGACGACGTCAAAAACTCCACACCCGAGGCCTCAAATTCAAAAACAGTCTCGACACAATTGATTCTATGGCCAATTCAGTGAGGGATGCAAACCTGGGAGGCAATCTGAAAACTTTGTAAAAACGACACACAACCATGCGCGCAAGTTTGGCTATGGGCGACGACGTCAAAAACTCCGCACCCGAGGCCTCAAATTCAAAAACCGTCTCGACACAATTGATTCTATGGCCAATTCAGATGGGAATGCAAACCCGAGAGGCAATCTGAAAACTTTGTAAAAACGGCGCACAAGCGTGCGCGCAATTTGGCTATGGGCGACGACGTCAAAAACTCCGCACCCGAGGCCTCAAATTCAAAAATTTTCTCGACACAATTGATTCTATGGCCAATTCAGCTGGAAATGCAAACCCAAGAGGCAATCTGAAAACTTTGTAAAAACGGCGCACAAGTGTGCGCGCAATTTGGCTATGGGCGACGACGTCAAAAACTCCGCACCCGAGGCCTCAAATTCAAAAACCGTCTCGACACAATTGATTCTATGGCCAATTTAGTGAGGGATGCAAACCTGGGAGGCAATCTGAAAACTTTGTAAAAACAGCACACAACCATGTGCGCAAGTTTGGCTATGGGCGACGACGTCAAAAAATCCGCACCCGAGGCCTCAAATTCAAAAACGGTCTCAACACAATTGATTCTATGGCCAATTCAGTGAGGGATGCAAACCTGGGAGGCAATCTGAAAACTTTGTAAAAACGGCACACAACCATGCGCGCAAGTTTGGCTATGGGCGACGACGTCAAAAATCTCCGCACCCGAGGCCTCAAATTCAAAAACCGTCTCGACACAATTGATTCTATGGCCAATTCAGTGAGGGATGCAAACCTGGGAGGCAATCTGAAAACTTTGTAAAAACGGCACACAACCATGCGCGCAAGTTTGGCTTTGGGCGACGACGTCAAAAACTCCGCACCCGAGGCCTCAAATTCAAAAACTTTCTCGACACAATTGATTCTATGGCCAATTCAGATGGAATTGCAAACTCGAGAGGCAATCTGAAAACTTTGTAAAAACGGCGCACAAGCGTGCGCGCAATTTGGCTATGGGCGACGACGTCAAAAACTCCGCACCCGAGGCCTCAAATTCAAAAATTTCCTCGACACAATTGATTCTATGGCCAATTCAGCTGGAAATGCAAACCCAAGAGGCAATCTGAAAACTTTGTAAAAACGGCGCACAAGTGTGCGCGCAATTTGGCTATGGGCGACGACGTCAAAAACTCCGCACCCGAGGCCTCAAATTCAAAAACCGTCTCGACACAATTGATTCTATGGCCAATTTAGTGAGGGATGCAAACCTGGGAGGCAATCTGAAAACTTTGTAAAAACAGCACACAACCATGTGCGCAAGTTTGGCTATGGGCGACGACGTCAAAAAATCCGCACCCGAGGCCTCAAATTCAAAAACGGTCTCAACACAATTGATTCTATGGCCAATTCAGTGAGGGATGCAAACCTGGGAGGCAATCTGAAAACTTTGTAAAAACGGGACACAACCATGCGCGCAAGTTTGGCTATGGGCGACGACGTCAAAAAATCCGCACCCGAGGCCTCAAATTCAAAAACGGTCTCAACACAATTGATTCTATGGCCAATTCAGTGAGGGATGCAAACCTGGGAGGCAATCTGAAAACTTTGTAAAAACGGCACACAACCATGCGCGCAAGTTTGGCTATGGGCGACGACATCAAAAATCTCCGCACCCGAGGCCTCAAATTCAAAAACCGTCTCGACACAATTGATTCTATGGCCAATTCAGTGAGGGATGCAAACCTGGGAGGCAATCTGAAAACTTTGTAAAAACGGCACACAACCATGCGCGCAAGTTTGGCTTTGGGCGACGACGTCAAAAACTCCGCACCCAAGGCCTCAAATTCAAAAATTTTCTCGACAAAATTGATTCTATGGCCAATTCAGCTGGAGATGCAAACCCGACAGGCAATCTGAAAACTTTGTAAAAACGGCGCACAAGTGTGCGCGCAATTTGGCTATGGGCGACGACGTCAAAAACTCCGCACCCGAGGCCATAAATTCAGAAAATTTCTCAACACAATTGATTCTATGGCCAATTCAGCTAGAAGTGCAAACCCGGGAGGCAATCTGAAAACTTTGTAAAAACGACGCACAAGTGTGCGCGCAATTTGGCTATGCGCGACGACGTCAAAAACTCCGCACCCGAGGCCTCAAATTCAAAAACAGTCTCGACACAATTGATTCTATGGCCAATTCAGTGAGGGATGCAAACCTGGGAGGCAATCTGAAAACTTTGTAAAAACGACACACAACCATGCGCGCAAGTTTGGCTATGGGCGACGACGTTAAAAACTCCGCACCCGAGGCCTCAAATTCAAAAACCGTCTCGACACAATTGATTCTATGGCCAATTCAGTGAGGGATGCAAACCTGGGAGGCAATCTGAAAACTTTGTAAAAACGGCACACAACCATTCGCGCAAGTTTGGCTATGGGCGACGACGTCAAAAACTCCGCACCCGAGGCCTCAAATTAAAAATCCGTCTCGACACAATTGATTCTATGGCCAATTCAGCTGGTGATGAAAACCCGAGAGGCAATCTGAAAACTTTGTAAAAACGGCGCACAAGTGTGCGCGCAATTTGGCTATGGGCGACGACGTCAAAAACTCCGCACCCGAGGCCTCAAATTCAAAAACCGTCTCGACACAATTGATTCTATGGCCAATTCAGCTGGGAATGCAAACCCGAGAGGCAATCTGAAAACTTTGTCAAAACGACGCACAAGTGTGCGCGCAATTTGGCTATGGGCGACGACGTCAAAAACTCCGCACCCGAGGCCTCAAATTCAAAAACCGTCTCGACACAATTGATTCTATGGCCAATTCAGTGAGGGATGCAAACCTGGGAGGCAATCTGAAAACTTTGTAAAAACGGCACACAACCATGCGCGCAAGTTTGGCTATGGGCGACGACTTAAAAAACTCCACACCCGAGGTCTCAAATTCAAAAACTGTCTCGACACAATTGATTCTATGGCCAATTCAGTGAGGGATGCAAACCTGGGAGGCAATCTGAAAACTTTGTAAAAACGGCACACAACCATGCGCGCAAGTTTGGCTATGTGCGACGACGTCAAAAACTCCGCACCCGAGGCCTCAAATTCAAAAACCGTCTCGACACAATTGATTCTATGGCCAATTCAGATGGAAATGCAAACCCAAGAGACAATCTAAAAACTTTGTAAAAACGGCACACAAGCGTGCGCGCAATTTGGCTATGGGCGACGACGTCAAAAACTCCGCACCCGAGGCCTCAAATTCAAAAATTTTCTCGACACAATTGATTCTATGGCCAATTCAGCTGGAAATGCAAACCCAAGAGGCAATCTGAAAACTTTGTGAAAACGGCGCACAAGTGTGCGCGCAATTTGGCTATGGGCGACGACGTCAAAAACTCCGCACCCGAGGCCTCAAATTCAAAAACCGTGTCGACACAATTGATTCTATGGCCAATTTAGTGAGGGATGCAAACCTGGGAGGCAATCTGAAAACTTTGTAAAAACAGCACACAACCATGCGCGCAAGTTTGGCTATGGGCGACGACGTCAAAAACTCCGCACCCGAGGCCTCAAATTCAAAAACGGTCCCAACACAATTGATTCTATGGCCAATTCAGTGAGGGATGTAAACCTGGGAGGCAATCTGAAAACATTGTAAAAACGGCACACAACCATGCGCGCAAGTTTGGCTATGGGCGACGACTTCAAAAACTCCGCACCCGAGGCCTCAAATTCAAAAACTTTCTCGACACAATTGATTCTATGGCCAATTCAGATGGAAATGCAAACCCGAGAGGCAATCTGAAAACTTTGTAAAAACGGCGCACAAGCGTGCGCGCAATTTGGCAATGGGCGACGACGTCAAAAACTCTGCACCCGAGGCCTCAAATTCAAAAAATTTCTCGACACAATTGATTCTATGGCCAATTCAGCTAGAAATGCAAACCCAAGAGGCAATCTGAAAACTTTGTAAAAACGGCGCACAAGTGTGCGCGCAATTTGGCTATGGGCGACGACATCAAAAACTCCGCACCCGAGGCCTCAAATTCAAAAATTTCCTCGACACAATTGATTCTATGGCCAATTCAGCTGGAAATGCAAACCCAAGAGGCAATCTGAAAACTTTGTAAAAACGGCGCACAAGTGTGCGCGCAATTTGGCTATGGGCGACGACGTCAAAAACTCCGCACCCGAGGCCTCAAATTCAAAAACCGTCTCGACACAAATGATTCTATGGCCAATTCAGTGAGGGTTGCAAACCTGGGAGGCAATCTGAAAACTTTGTAAAAACGGCACACAACCATGCACGCAAGTTTGGCTATGGGCGACGACGTCAAAAACTCCGCACCCGAGGCCTCAAATTCAAAAACTTTCTCGACACAATTGATTTTATGGCCAATTCAGCTGGAAATGCAAACCCGAGAGGCAATCTGAAAACTTTGTAAAAACGGTGCACAAGCGTGCGCGCAATTTGGCTATGGGCGACGACGTCAAAAACTCCGCACCCGAGGCCTCAAATTCAAAAAATTTCTCGACAAAATTGATTCTATGGCCAATTCAGCTGGAGATGCAAACCCGACAGGCAATCTGAAAACTTTGTAAAAACGGCGCACAAGTGTGCGCGCAATTTGGCTATGGGCGACGACGTCAAAAACTCCGCACCCGAGGCCTCAAATTCAAAAAATTTCTCAACACAATTGATTCTATGGCCAATTCAGCTAGAAGTGCAAACCCGGGAGGCAATCTGAAAACTTTGTAAAAACGGCGCACAAGCGTGCGCGCAATTTGGCTATGGGCGACGACGTCAAAAACTCCGCACCCGAGGCCTCAAATTCAAAAATTTCCTCGACACAATTGATTCTATGGCCAATTCAGCTGGAAATGCAAACCCAAGAGGCAATCTGAAAACTTTGTAAAAACGGCGCACAAGTGTGCGCGCAATTTGGCTATGGGCGACGACGTCAAAAACTCCGCACCTGAGGCCTCAAATTCAAAAACCGTCTCGACACAATTGATTCTATGGCCAATTTAGTGTGGGATTCAAACCTGGGAGGCAATCTGAAAACTTTGTAAAAACAACACACAACCATGCGCGCAAGTTTGGCTATGAGCGACGACGTCAAAAACTCCGCACCCGAGGCCTCAAATTCAAAAACTTTCTCGACACAATTGATTATATGGCCAATTCAGATGGAAATGCAAACCCGAGAGGCAATCTAAAAACTTTGTAAAAACGGCGCACAAGTGTGCGCGCCATTTGGCTATGGGCAACGACGTCAAAAACTCCGCACCCGAGGCCTCAAATTCAAAAATTTTCTCAACACAATTGATTCTATGGCCAATTCAACAGGAAGTGCAAACCCGAGAGGCAATCTGAAAACTTTGTCAAAACGACGCACAAGTGTGCGCGCAATTTGGCTATGGGCGACAACGTCAAAAACTCCGCACCCGTGGCCTCAAATTCAAAAACCGTCTTGGCACAATTGATTCTATCGCCAATTCAGTGAGGGATGCAAACCTGGGAGGCAATCTGAAAACTTTGTAAAAACGGCACACAACCATGCGCGCAAGTTTGGCTATGGGCGACGATTTAAAAAACTCCGCACCCGAGGCCTCAAATTCAAAAACCGTCTCGGCACAATTGATTCTATGGCCAATTCAGTGAGGGATGCAAACCTGGGAGGCAATCTGAAAACTTTGTAAAAACGGCACACAACCATGCGCGCAAGTTTGGCTATGGGCGACGACTTAAAAAACTCCGCACCCGAGGCCTCAAATTCAAAAACCGTCTCGACACAATTGATTCTATGGCCAATTCAGATGGAAATGCAAACCCGAGAGGCAATCTGAAAACTTTGTAAAAACGGCGCACAAGTGTGCGCGCAATTTGGCTATGGGTGACGACGTCAAAAACTCCGCACCCGAGGCCTCAAATTGAAAAATTTCTCGACACAATTGATTCTATGGCCAATTTAGCTAGAAGTGCAAACCCGAGAGGCAATCTGAAAACTTTGTAAAAACGACGCACAAGTGTGCGCGCAATTTGGCTATGGGCGACGACGTCAAAAACTCCGCACCCGAGGCCTCAAATTCAAAAACCGTCTCGACACAATTGATTCTATGGCCAATTCAGTGAGTGATGCAAACCTGGGAGGCAATCTGAAAACTTTGTAAAAACGGCACACAACCATGCGCGCAAGTTTGGCTATGGGCGACGACTTAAAAAACTCTGCACCCGAGGCCTCAAATTCAAAAACCGTCTCGACACAATTGATTCTATGGCCAATTCAGTGAGGGATGCAAACCTGGGAGGCAATCTGAAAACTTTGTAAAAACGGCACACAACCATGCGCGCAAGTTTGGCTATGGGCGACGACGTCAAAAACTCCGCACCCGAGGCCTCAAATTCAAAAAACCGTCTCGACACAATTGATTATATGGCCAATTCAGATGGAAATGCAAACCCGAGAGGCAATCTAAAAACTTTGTAAAAACGGCGCACAAGTGTGCGCGCCATTTGGCTATGGGCAACGACGTCAAAAACTCCGCACCCGAGGCCTCAAATTCAAAAATTTTCTCAACACAATTGATTCTATGGCCAATTCAACAGGAAGTGCAAACCCGAGAGGCAATCTGAAAACTTTGTCAAAACGACGCACAAGTGTGCGCGCAATTTGGCTATGGGCGACAACGTCAAAAACTCCGCACCCGTGGCCTCAAATTCAAAAACCGTCTCGGCACAATTGATTCTATCGCCAATTCAGTGAGGGATGCAAACCTGGGAGGCAATCTGAAAACTTTGTAAAAACGGCACACAACCATGCGCGCAAGTTTGGCTATGGGCGACGATTTAAAAAACTCCGCACCCGAGGCCTCAAATTCAAAAACCGTCTCGGCACAATTGATTCTATGGCCAATTCAGTGAGGGATGCAAACCTGGGAGGCAATCTGAAAACTTTGTAAAAACGGCACACAACCATGCGCGCAAGTTTGGCTATGGGCGACGACTTAAAAAACTCCGCACCCGAGGCCTCAAATTCAAAAACCGTCTCGACACAATTGATTCTATGGCCAATTCAGATGGAAATGCAAACCCGAGAGGCAATCTGAAAACTTTGTAAAAACGGTGCACAAGCGTGCGCGCAATTTGGCTATGGGCGACGACGTCAAAAACTCCGCACCCGAGGCCTTAAATTCAAAAAAATTCTCGACAAAATTGATTCTATAGCCAATTCAGCTGGAGATGCAAACCCGAGAGGCAATCTGAAAACTTTGTAAAAACGGCGCACAAGTGTGCGCGCAATTTGGCTATGGGCGACGACGTCAAAAACTCCGCACCCGAGGCCTCAAATTCAAAAACGGTCCCAACACAATTGATTTTATGGCCAATTCAGTGAGGGATGCAAACTTGGGAGGCAATCTGAAAACTTTGTGAAAACGGCACACAACCATGCGCGCAAGTTTGGCTATGGGCGACGACTTCAAAAACTCCGCACCCGAGGCCTCAAATTCAAAAACCGTCTCGACACAATTGATTCTATGGCCAATTCAGATGAAAATGCAAACCCGAGAGGCAATCTGAAAACTTTGTAAAAACGGCGCACAAGTGTGCGCGCAATTTGGCTATGGGTGACGACGTCAAAAACTCCGCACCCGAGGCCTCAAATTGAAAAATTTCTCGACACAATTGATTCTATGGCCAATTTAGCTAGAAGTGCATACCCGAGAGGCAATCTGAAAACTTTGTAAAAACGACGCACAAGTGTGCGCGCAATTTGGCTATGGGCGACGACGTCAAAAACTCCGCACCCGAGGCCTCAAATTCAAAAACCGTCTCGACACAATTGATTCTATGGCCAATTCAGTGAGGGATGCAAACCTGGGAGGCAATCTGAAAACTTTGTAAAAACGGCACACAACCATGCGCGCAAGTTTGGCTATGGGCGACGACTTAAAAAACTCTGCACCCGAGGCCTCAAATTCAAAAACCGTCTCGACACAATTGATTCTATGGCCAATTCAGTGAGGGATGCAAACCTGGGAGGCAATCTGAAAACATTGTAAAAACGGCACACAACCATGCGCGCAAGTTTGGCTATGGGCGACGACGTCAAAAACTCCGCACCCGAGGCCTCAAATTCAAAAAACCGTCTCGACACAATTGATTATATGGCCAATTCAGATGGAAATGCAAACCCGAGAGGCAATCTAAAAACTTTGTAAAAACGGCGCACAAGTGTGCGCGCCATTTGGCTATGGGCAACGACGTCAAAAACTCCGCACCCGAGGCCTCAAATTCAAAAATTTTCTCAACACAATTGATTCTATGGCCAATTCAACAGGAAGTGCAAACCCGAGAGGCAATCTGAAAACTTTGTCAAAACGACGCACAAGTGTGCGCGCAATTTGGCTATGGGAGACAACGTCAAAAACTCCGCACCCGTGGCCTCAAATTCAAAAACCGTCTCGGCACAATTGATTCTATGGCCAATTCAGTGAGGGATGCAAACCTGGGAGGCAATCTGAAAACTTTGTAAAAACGGCACACAACCATGCGCGCAAGTTTGGCTATGGGCGACGATTTAAAAAACTCCGCACCCGAGGCCTCAAATTCAAAAACCGTCTCGGCACAATTGATTCTATGGCCAATTCAGTGAGGGATGCAAACCTGGGAGGCAATTTGAAAACTTTGTAAAAACGGCACACAACCATGCGCGCAAGTTTGGCTATGGGCGACGACTTAAAAAACTCCGCACCCGAGGCCTCAAATTCAAAAACTGTCTCGACACAATTGATTCTATGGCCAATTCAGATGGAAATGCAAACCCGAGAGGCAATCTGAAAACTTTGTAAAAACGGTGCACAAGCGTGCGCGCAATTTGGCTAAGGGCGACGACGTCAAAAACTCCGCACCCGAGGCCTCAAATTCAAAAATTTTCTCGACAAAATTGATTCTATAGCCAATTCAGCTGGAGATGCAAACCCGAGAGGCAATCTGAAAACTTTGTAAAAACGGCGCACAAGTGTTCGCGCAATTTGGCTATGGGCGACGACGTCAAAAACTCCGCACCCGAGGCCTCAAATTCAAAAACGGTCCCAACACAATTGATTTTATGGCCAATTCAGTGAGGGATGCAAACTTGGGAGGCAATCTGAAAACTTTGTGAAAACGGCACACAACCATGCGCGCAAGTTTGGCTATGGGCGACGACTTCAAAAACTCCGCACCCGAGGCCTCAAATTCAAAAACCGTCTCGACACAATTGATTCTATGGCCAATTCAGATGAAAATGCAAACCCGAGAGGCAATCTGAAAACTTTGTAAAAACGGCGCACAAGTGTGCATGCAATTTGGCTATGGGCGACGACGTCAAAAACTACGCACCCGAGGCCTCAAATTCAAAAAATTTCTCGACACAATTGATTCTATGGCCAATTCAGCTAGAAGTGCAAACCCGAGAGGCAATCTGAAAACTTTGTAAAAACGACGCACAAGTGTGCGCGCAATTTGGCTATGGGCGACGACGTTAAAAACTCCGCACCCGAGGCCTCAAATTCAAAAACCGTCTCGACACAATTGATTCTATGGCCAATTCAGTGAGGGATGCAAACCTGGGAGGCAATCTGAAAACTTTGTAAAAACGGCACACAACCATGCGCGCAAGTTTGGCTATGGGCGACGACTTAAAAAACTCCGCACCCGAGGCCTCAAATTCAAAAACCGTCTCGACACAATTGATTCTATGGACAATTCAGTGAGGGATGCAAACCTGGGAGGCAATCTGAAAACTTTGTAAAAACGGCACACAACCATACGCGCAAGTTTGGCTATGGGCGACGACGTCAAAAACTCCGCACCCGAGGCCTCAAATTCAAAAACCGTCTCGACACAATTGATTATATAGCCAATTCAGATGGGAATGCAAACCCGAGAGGCAATCTGAAAACTTTGTAAAAACGGCGCACAAGCGTGCGCGCAATTTGGCTATGGGCGACGACGTCAAAAACTCCGCACCCGAGGCCTCAAATTCAAAAATTTTCTCGACACAATTGATTCTATGGCCAATTCAGCTGGAAATGCAAACCCAAGAGGCAATCTGAAAATTTTGTAAAAACGCCGCACAAGTGTGCGCGCAATTTGGCTATGGGCGACGACGTCAAAAACTCCGCACCCGAGGTCTCAAACTCAAAAACCGTCTCGACACAATTGATTCTATGGCCAATTTAGTGAGGGATGCAAACCTGGGAGGCAATCTGAAAACTTTGTAAAAACAGCACACAACCATGCGCGCAAGTTTGGCTATGGGCGACGACGTAAAAAAATCCGCACCCGAGGCCTCAAATTCAAAAACGGTCTCAACACAATTGATTCTATGGCCAATTCAGTGAGGGATGCAAACCTGGGAGGCAATCTGAAAACTTTGTAAAAACGGCACACAACCATGCGCGCAAGTTTGGCTATGTGCGACGACGTCAAAAACTCCGCACCCGAGGCCTCAAATTCAAAAACCGTCTCGACACAATTGATTCTATGGCCAATTCAGTGAGGGATGCAAACCTGGGAGGCAATCTGAAAACTTTGTAAAAACGGCACACAACCATGCGCGCAAGTTTGGCTTTGGGCGACGACGTTAAAAACTCCGCACCCGAGGCCTCAAATTCAAAAACTTTCTCGACACAATTGATTCTATGGCCAATTCAGATGGAATTGCAAACCCGAGAGGCAATCTGAAAACTTTGTAAAAACGGCGCACAAGCGTGTGCGCAATTTGGCTATGGGCGACGACGTCAAAAACTCCGCACCCGAGGCCTCAAATTCAAAAACTTTCTCGACACAATTGATTCTATGGCCAATTCAGCTGGAGATGCAAACCCGAGAGGCAATCTGAAAACTTTGTAAAAACGGCGCACATGTGTGCGCGCAATTTTGCTATGGGCGACGACGTCAAAAACTCCGCACCCGAGGCCTCAAATTCAAAAAAATTCTCGACACAATTGATTCTATGGCCAATTCAGCTAGAAGTGCAAACCCGGGAGGCAATCTGAAAACTTTGTAAAAACGGCGCACAAGTGTGCGCGCAATTTGGCTATGGGCGACGACGTAAAAAACTCCGCACCCGAGGCCTCAAATTAAAAAACCGTCTCGACACAATTGATTCTATGGCCAATTCAGTGAGGGATGCAAACCTGGGAGGCAATCTGAAAACTTTGTAAAAACGACACACAACCATGCGCGCAAGTTTGGCTATTGGTGACGACGTCAAAAACTCCGCACCCGAGGCCTCAAATTCAAAAACCGTCTCGACACAATTGATTCTATGGCCAATTCAATGAGGGATGCAAACCTGGGAGGCAATCTGAAAACTTTGTAGAAACGGCACACAACCATTCGCGCAAGTTTGGCTATGGGCGACGACGTCAAAAACTCCGCACCCGAGGCCTCAAATTAAAAATCCGTCTCGACACAATTGATTCTATGGCCAATTCAGCTGGTAATGAAAACCCGAGAGGCAATCTGAAAACTTTGTAAAAACGGCGCACAAGTGTGCGCGCAATTTGGCTATGGGCGACGTCGTCAAAAACTCCGCACCCGAGGCCTCAAATTCAAAAACCGTCTCGACACAATTGATTCTATGGCCAATTCAGCTGGGAATGCAAACCCGAGAGGCAATCTGAAAACTTTTTAAAAACGGCGCACAAGTGTGCGCGCAATTTGGCTATGGGCGACGACGTCAAAAACTCCGCACCCGAGGCCTCAAATTCAAAAAATTTCTCGACACAATTGATTCTATAGCCAATTCAACAGGAAGTGCAAACCCGAGAGGCAATCTGAAAACTTTGTCAAAACGACGCACAAGTGTGCGCGCAATTTGGCTATGGGCGACAACGTCAAAAACTCCGCACCCGAGGCCTCAAATTCAAAAACCGTCTCGGCACAATTGATTCTATGGCCAATTCAGTGAGGGATGCAAACCTGGGAGGCAATCTGAAAACTTTGTAAAAACGGCACACAACCATGCGCGCAAGTTTGGCTATGGGCGACGACTTAAAAAACTCCGCACCCGAGGCCTCAAATTCAAAAACCGTCTCGACACAATTGATTCTATGGCCAATTCAGTGAGGGATGCAAACCTGGGAGGCAATCTGAAAACTTTGTAAAAACGGCACACAACCATGCGCGCAAGTTTGGCTATGGGCGACGACGTCAAAAACTCCGCACCCGGGGCCTCAAATTCAAAAACCGTCTCGACACAATTGATTCTATGGCCAATTCAGATGGAAATGCAAACCCGAGAGACAATCTGAAAACTTTGTAAAAACGGCGCACAAGCGTGCGCGCAATTTGGCTATGGGCGACGACGTCAAAAACTCCGCACCCGAGGCCTCAAATTCAAAAATTTTCTCGACACAATTGATTATATGGCCAATTCAGCTGGGAATGCAAACCCGAGAGGCAATCTGAAAACTTTGTAAAAACGGTGCACAAGCGTGCGCGCAATTTGGCTAAGGGCGACGACGTCAAAAACTCCGCACCCGAGGCCTCAAATTCAAAAATTTTCTCGACAAAATTGATTCTATAGCCAATTCAGCTGGAGATGCAAACCCGAGAGGCAATCTGAAAACTTTGTAAAAACGGCGCACAAGTGTTCGCGCAATTTGGCTATGGGCGACGACGTCAAAAACTCCGCACCCGAGGCCTCAAATTCAAAAACGGTCCCAACACAATTGATTTTATGGCCAATTCAGTGAGGGATGCACACTTGGGAGGCAATCTGAAAACTTTGTGAAAACGGCACACAACCATGCGCGCAAGTTTGGCTATGGGCGACGACTTCAAAAACTCCGCACCCGAGGCCTCAAATTCAAAAACCGTCTCGACACAATTGATTCTATGGCCAATTCAGATGAAAATGCAAACCCGAGAGGCAATCTGAAAACTTTGTAAAAACGGCGCACAAGTGTGCATGCAATTTGGCTATGGGCGACGACGTCAAAAACTCCGCACCCGAGGCCTCAAATTCAAAAAATTTCTCGACACAATTGATTCTATGGCCAATTCAGCTAGAAGTGCAAACCCGAGAGGCAATCTGAAAACTTTGTAAAAACGACGCACAAGTGTGCGCGCAATTTGGCTATGGGCGACGACGTTAAAAACTCCGCACCCGAGGCCTCAAATTCAAAAACCGTCTCGACACAATTGATTCTATGGCCAATTCAGTGAGGGATGCAAACCTGGGAGGCAATCTGAAAACTTTGTAAAAACGGCACACAACCATGCGCGCAAGTTTGGCTATGGGCGACGACTTAAAAAACTCCGCACCCGAGGCCTCAAATTCAAAAACCGTCTCGACACAATTGATTCTATGGACAATTCAGTGAGGGATGCAAACCTGGGAGGCAATCTGAAAACTTTGTAAAAACGGCACACAACCATACGCGCAAGTTTGGCTATGGGCGACGACGTCAAAAACTCCGCACCCGAGGCCTCAAATTCAAAAACCGTCTCGACACAATTGATTATATAGCCAATTCAGATGGGAATGCAAACCCGAGAGGCAATCTGAAAACTTTGTAAAAACGGCGCACAAGCGTGCGCGCAATTTGGCTATGGGCGACGACGTCAAAAACTCCGCACCCGAGGCCTCAAATTCAAAAATTTTCTCGACACAATTGATTCTATGGCCAATTCAGCTGGAAATGCAAACCCAAGAGGCAATCTGAAAATTTTGTAAAAACGCCGCACAAGTGTGCGCGCAATTTGGCTATGGGCGACGACGTCAAAAACTCCGCACCCGAGGTCTCAAACTCAAAAACCGTCTCGACACAATTGATTCTATGGCCAATTTAGTGAGGGATGCAAACCTGGGAGGCAATCTGAAAACTTTGTAAAAACAGCACACAACCATGCGCGCAAGTTTGGCTATGGGCGACGACGTAAAAAAATCCGCACCCGAGGCCTCAAATTCAAAAACGGTCTCAACACAATTGATTCTATGGCCAATTCAGTGAGGGATGCAAACCTGGGAGGCAATCTGAAAACTTTGTAAAAACGGCACACAACCATGCGCGCAAGTTTGGCTATGTGCGACGACGTCAAAAACTCCGCACCCGAGGCCTCAAATTCAAAAACCGTCTCGACACAATTGATTCTATGGCCAATTCAGTGAGGGATGCAAACCTGGGAGGCAATCTGAAAACTTTGTAAAAACGGCACACAACCATGCGCGCAAGTTTGGCTTTGGGCGACGACGTTAAAAACTCCGCACCCGAGGCCTCAAATTCAAAAACTTTCTCGACACAATTGATTCTATGGCCAATTCAGATGGAATTGCAAACCCGAGAGGCAATCTGAAAACTTTGTAAAAACGGCGCACAAGCGTGCACGCAATTTGGCTATGGGCGACGACGTCAAAAACTCCGCACCCGAGGCCTCAAATTCAAAAACTTTCTCGACACAATTGATTCTATGGCCAATTCAGCTGGAGATGCAAACCCGAGAGGCAATCTGAAAACTATGTAAAAACGGCGCACATGTGTGCGCGCAATTTTGCTATGGGCGACGACGTCAAAAACTCCGCACCCGAGGCCTCAAATTCAAAAAAATTCTCGACACAATTGATTCTATGGCCAATTCAGCTAGAAGTGCAAACCCGGGAGGCAATCTGAAAACTTTGTAAAAACGGCGCACAAGTGTGCGCGCAATTTGGCTATGGGCGACGACGTAAAAAACTCCGCACCCGAGGCCTCAAATTAAAAAACCGTCTCGACACAATTGATTCTATGGCCAATTCTGTGAGGGATGCAAACCTGGGAGGCAATCTGAAAACTTTGTAAAAACGACACACAACCATGCGCGCAAGTTTGGCTATTGGTGACGACGTCAAAAACTCCGCACCCGAGGCCTCAAATTCAAAAACCGTCTCGACACAATTGATTCTATGGCCAATTCAATGAGGGATGCAAACCTGGGAGGCAATCTGAAAACTTTGTAGAAACGGCACACAACCATTCGCGCAAGTTTGGCTATGGGCGACGACGTCAAAAACTCCGCACCCGAGGCCTCAAATTAAAAATCCGTCTCGACACAATTGATTCTATGGCCAATTCAGCTGGTAATGAAAACCCGAGAGGCAATCTGAAAACTTTGTAAAAACGGCGCACAAGTGTGCGCGCAATTTGGCTATGGGCGACGTCGTCAAAAACTCCGCACCCGGGGCCTCAAATTCAAAAACCGTCTCGACACAATTGATTCTATGGCCAATTCAGATGGAAATGCAAACCCGAGAGACAATCTGAAAACTTTGTAAAAACGGCGCACAAGCGTGCGCGCAATTTGGCTATGGGCGACGACGTCAAAAACTCCGCACCCGAGGCCTCAAATTCAAAAATTTTCTCGACACAATTGATTATATGGCCAATTCAGCTGGGAATGCAAACCCGAGAGGCAATCTGAAAACTTTGTAAAAACGGTGCACAAGCGTGCGCGCAATTTGGCTATGGGCGACGACGTCAAAAACTCCGCACCCGAGGCCTCAAATTCAAAAAATTTCTCGACAAAATTGATTCTATGGCCAATTCAGCTGGAGATGCAAACCCGAGAGGCAATCTGAAAACTTTGTAAAAACGGCGCACAAGTGTGCGCGCAATTTGGCTATGGGCGACGACGTCAAAAACTCCGCACCCGAGGCCTCTAATTCAAAAACGGTCCCAACACAATTGATTCTTATGGCCAATTCAGTGAGGGATGCAAACCTGGGAGGCAATCTGAAAACTTTGTAAAAACGGCACACAACCATGCGCGCAAGTTTGGCTATGGGCGACGACTTCAAAAACTCCGCACCCGAGGCCTCAAATTCAAAATCCGTCTCGACACAATTGATTCTATGGCCAATTCAGATGGAAATGCAAACCCGAGAGGCAATCTGAAAACTTTGTAAAAACGGCGCACAAGTGTGCATGCAATTTGGCTATAGGCGACGACGTCAAAAACTCCGCACCCGAGGCCTCAAATTCAAAAAATTTCTCCACACAATTGATTCTATGGCCAATTCAGCTAGAAGTGCAAACCCGAGAGGCAATCTGAAAACTTTGTATAAACGACGCACAAGTGTGCGCGCAATTTGGCTATGGGCGACGACGTCAAAAACTCCGCACCCGAGGCCTTAAATTCAAAAACCGTCTCGACACAATTGATTATATGGCCAATTCAGTGAGGGATGCAAACCTGGGAGGCAATCTGAAAACTTTGTAAAAACGGCACACAACCATGCACGCAAGTTTGGCTATGGGCGACGACTTAAAAAACTCCGCACCCGAGGCCTCAAATTCAAAAACCGTCTCGACATAATTGATTCTATGGCCAATTCAGTGAGGGATGCAAACCTGGGAGGCAATCTGAAAACTTTGTAAAAACGGCACACAACCATGCGCGCAAGTTTGGCTATGGGCGACGACGTCAAAAACACCGCACCCGAGGCCTCAAATTCAAAAACCGTCTCGACACAATTGATTCTATGGCCAATTCAGATGGAAATGCAAACCCGAGAGGCAATCTGAAAACTTTGTAAAAACGGCGCACAAGCGTGCGCGCAATTTGGCTATGGGCGACGACGTCAAAAACTCCGCACCCGAGGCCTCAAATTCAAAAATTTTCTCGACACAATTGATTATATGGCCAATTCAGCTGGAAATGCAAACCCAAGAGGCAATCTGAAAACTTTGTAAAAACGGCGCACAAGTGTGCGCGCAATTTGGCTATGGGCGACGACGTCAAAAACTCCGCACCCGAGGCCTCAAATTCAAAAACCGTCTCGACACAATTGATTCTATGGCCAATTCAGTGAGGGATGCAAACCTGGGAGGCAATCTGAAAACTTTGTAAAAACGGCACACAACCATGCTTGCAAGTTTGGCTTTGGGCGACGACGTCAAAAACTCCGCACCCGAGGCCTCAAATTCAAAAACTTTCTCGACACAATTGATTCTATGGCCAATTCAGATGGAATTGCGAACCCGAGAGGCAATCTGAAAACTTTGTAAAAACGGCGCACAAGCGTGCGCGCAATTTGGCTATGGGCGACGACGTCAAAAACTCCGCACCCGAGGCCTCAAATTCAAAAATTTCCTCGACACAATTGATTCTATGGCCAATTCAGCTGGAAATGCAAACCCAAGAGGCAATCTGAAAACTTTGTAAAAACGGCGCACAAGTGTGCGCGCAATTTGGCTATGGGCGACGACGTCAAAAAATCCGCACCCGAGGCCTCAAATTCAAAAACCGTCTCGACAAAATTGATTCTATGGCCAATTTAGTGAGGGATGCAAACCTGGGAGGCAATCTGAAAACTTTGTAAAAACAGCACACAACCATGCGCGCAAGTTTGGCTATGAGCGACGACGTCAAAAACTCCGCACCCGAGGCCTCAAATTCAAAAACCGTCTCGACACAATTGATTCTATGGCCAATTCAGGTGGTAATGCAAACCCGAGAGGCAATCTGAAAACTTTGTAAAAACGGCGCACAAGTGTGCGCGCAATTTGGCTATGGGCGACGACGTCAAAAACACCGCACCCGAGGCCTCAAATTCAAAAAATTTCTCGACACAATTGATTCAATGGCCAATTCAACTGGAAGTGCAAACCCGAGAGGCAATCTGAAAACTTTGTAAAAACGGCGCACAAGTGTGCGCGCAATTTGGCTATGGGTGACGACGTCAAAAACTCCGCACCCGAGGCCTCAAATTGAAAAATTTCTCGACACAATTGATTCTATGGCCAATTTAGCTAGAAGTGCAAACCCGAGAGGCAATCTGAAAACTTTGTAAAAACGGCGCACAAGTGTGCGCGCAATTTGGCTATGGGCGACGACGTCAAAAACTCCGCACCCGAGGCCTCAAATTCAAAAACCGTCTCGACACAAATGATTCTATGGCCAATTCAGTGAGGGTTGCAAACCTGGGAGGCAATCTGAAAACTTTGTAAAAACGGCACACAACCATGCGCGCAAGTTTGGCTATGGGCGACGACGTCAAAAACTCTGCACCCGAGGCCTCAAATTCAAAAACCTTCTCGACACAATTGATTTTATGGCCAATTCAGTGAGGGATGCAAACTTGGGAGGCAATTTTAAAACTTTGTAAAAACGGCACACAACCATGCGCGCAAGTTTGGCATTGGGCGACGACGTCAAAAACTCCGCACCCGAGGCCTCAAATTCAAAAACCGTCTCGACACAATTGATTCTATGGCCAATTCAGTGAGGGATGCAAACCTGGGAGGCAATCTGAAAACTTTGTAAAAACGGCACACAACCATGCTTGCAAGTTTGGCTTTGGGCGACGACGTCAAAAACTCCGCACCCGAGGCCTCAAATTCAAAAACTTTCTCGACACAATTGATTCTATGGCCAATTCAGATGGAATTGCGAACCCGAGAGGCAATCTGAAAACTTTGTAAAAACGGCGCACAAGCGTGCGTGCAATTTGGCTATGGGCGACGACGTCAAAAACTCCGCACCCGAGGCCTCAAATTCAAAAATTTCCTCGACACAATTGATTCTATGGCCAATTCAGCTGGAAATGCAAACCCAAGAGGCAATCTGAAAACTTTGTAAAAACGGCGCACAAGTGTGCGCGCAATTTGGCTATGGGCGACGACGTCAAAAAATCCGCACCCGAGGCCTCAAATTCAAAAACCGTCTCGACATAATTGATTCTATGGCCAATTCAGTGAGGGATGCAAACCTGGGAGGCAATCTGAAAACTTTGTAAAAACGGCACACAACCATGCGCGCAAGTTTGGCTATGGGCGACGACGTCAAAAACACCGCACCCGAGGCCTCAAATTCAAAAACCGTCTCGACACAATTGATTCTATGGCCAATTCAGATGGAAATGCAAACCCGAGAGGCAATCTGAAAACTTTGTAAAAACGGCGCACAAGCGTGCGCGCAATTTGGCTATGGGCGACGACGTCAAAAACTCCGCACCCGAGGCCTCAAATTCAAAAATTTTCTCGACACAATTGATTATATGGCCAATTCAGCTGGAAATGCAAACCCAAGAGGCAATCTGAAAACTTTGTAAAAACGGCGCACAAGTGTGCGCGCAATTTGGCTATGGGCGACGACGTCAAAAACTCCGCACCCGAGGCCTCAAATTCAAAAACCGTCTCGACACAATTGATTCTATGGCCAATTCAGTGAGGGATGCAAACCTGGGAGGCAATCTGAAAACTTTGTAAAAACGGCACACAACCATGCTTGCAAGTTTGGCTTTGGGCGACGACGTCAAAAACTCCGCACCCGAGGCCTCAAATTCAAAAACTTTCTCGACACAATTGATTCTATGGCCAATTCAGATGGAATTGCGAACCCGAGAGGCAATCTGAAAACTTTGTAAAAACGGCGCACAAGCGTGCGCGCAATTTGGCTATGGGCGACGACGTCAAAAACTCCGCACCCGAGGCCTCAAATTCAAAAATTTCCTCGACACAATTGATTCTATGGCCAATTCAGCTGGAAATGCAAACCCAAGAGGCAATCTGAAAACTTTGTAAAAACGGCGCACAAGTGTGCGCGCAATTTGGCTATGGGCGACGACGTCAAAAAATCCGCACCCGAGGCCTCAAATTCAAAAACCGTCTCGACATAATTGATTCTATGGCCAATTCAGTGAGGGATGCAAACCTGGGAGGCAATCTGAAAACTTTGTAAAAACGGCACACAACCATGCGCGCAAGTTTGGCTATGGGCGACGACGTCAAAAACACCGCACCCGAGGCCTCAAATTCAAAAACCGTCTCGACACAATTGATTCTATGGCCAATTCAGATGGAAATGCAAACCCGAGAGGCAATCTGAAAACTTTGTAAAAACGGCGCACAAGCGTGCGCGCAATTTGGCTATGGGCGACGACGTCAAAAACTCCGCACCCGAGGCCTCAAATTCAAAAATTTTCTCGACACAATTGATTATATGGCCAATTCAGCTGGAAATGCAAACCCAAGAGGCAATCTGAAAACTTTGTAAAAACGGCGCACAAGTGTGCGCGCAATTTGGCTATGGGCGACGACGTCAAAAACTCCGCACCCGAGGCCTCAAATTCAAAAACCGTCTCGACACAATTGATTCTATGGCCAATTCAGTGAGGGATGCAAACCTGGGAGGCAATCTGAAAACTTTGTAAAAACGGCACACAACCATGCTTGCAAGTTTGGCTTTGGGCGACGACGTCAAAAACTCCGCACCCGAGGCCTCAAATTCAAAAACTTTCTCGACACAATTGATTCTATGGCCAATTCAGATGGAATTGCGAACCCGAGAGGCAATCTGAAAACTTTGTAAAAACGGCGCACAAGCGTGCGCGCAATTTGGCTATGGGCGACGACGTCAAAAACTCCGCACCCGAGGCCTCAAATTCAAAAATTTCCTCGACACAATTGATTCTATGGCCAATTCAGCTGGAAATGCAAACCCAAGAGGCAATCTGAAAACTTTGTAAAAACGGCGCACAAGTGTGCGCGCAATTTGGCTATGGGCGACGACGTCAAAAAATCCGCACCCGAGGCCTCAAATTCAAAAACGGTCTCAACACAATTGATTCTATGGCCAATTCAGTGAGGGATGCAAACCTGGGAGGCAATCTGAAAACTTTGTAAAAACGGCACACAACCATGCGCGCAAGTTTGGCTATGGGCGACGACGTCAAAAATCTCCGCACCCGAGGCCTCAAATTCAAAAACCGTCTCGACACAATTGATTATATGGCCAATTCAGTGAGGGATGCAAACCTGGGAGGCAATCTGAAAACTTTGTAAAAACGGCACACAACCATGCACGCAAGTTTGGCTATGGGCGACGACTTAAAAAACTCCGCACCCGAGGCCTCAAATTCAAAAACCGTCTCGACATAATTGATTCTATGGCCAATTCAGTGAGGGATGCAAACCTGGGAGGCAATCTGAAAACTTTGTAAAAACGGCACACAACCATGCGCGCAAGTTTGGCTATGGGCGACGACGTCAAAAACACCGCACCCGAGGCCTCAAATTCAAAAACCGTCTCGACACAATTGATTCTATGGCCAATTCAGATGGAAATGCAAACCCGAGAGACAATCTGAAAACTTTGTAAAAATGGCGCACTAGCGTGCGCGCAATTTGGCTATGGGCGACGACGTCAAAAACTCCGCACCCGAGGCCTCAAATTCAAAAATTTCCTCGACACAATTGATTCTATGGCCAATTCAGCTGGAAATGCAAACCCAAGAGGCAATCTGAAAACTTTGTAAAAACGGCGCACAAGTGTGCGCGCAATTTGGCTATGGGCGACGACGTAAAAAACTCCGCACCCGAGGCCTCAAATTCAAAAACCGTCTCGACACAATTGATTCTATGGCCAATTCAGGTGGTAATGCAAACCCGAGAGGCAATCTGAAAACTTTGTAAAAACGGCGCACAAGTGTGCGCGCAATTTGGCTATGGGCGACGACGTCAAAAACACCGCACCCGAGGCCTCAAATTCAAAAACCGTCTCGACAAAATTGATTCTATGGCCAATTTAGTGAGGGATGCAAACCTGGGAGGCAATCTGAAAACTTTGTAAAAACAGCACACAACCATGCGCGCAAGTTTGGCTATGAGCGACGACGTCAAAAACTCCGCACCCGAGGCCTCAAATTCAAAAACCGTCTCGACACAATTGATTCTATGGCCAATTCAGGTGGTAATGCAAACCCGAGAGGCAATCTGAAAACTTTGTAAAAACGGCGCACAAGTGTGCGCGCAATTTGGCTATGGGCGACGACGTCAAAAACACCGCACCCGAGGCCTCAAATTCAAAAAATTTCTCGACACAATTGATTCAATGGCCAATTCAACTGGAAGTGCAAACCCGAGAGGCAATCTGAAAACTTTGTAAAAACGGCGCACAAGTGTGCGCGCAATTTGGCTATGGGTGACGACGTCAAAAACTCCGCACCCGAGGCCTCAAATTGAAAAATTTCTCGACACAATTGATTCTATGGCCAATTTAGCTAGAAGTGCAAACCCGAGAGGCAATCTGAAAACTTTGTAAAAACGGCGCACAAGTGTGCGCGCAATTTGGCTATGGGCGACGACGTCAAAAACTCCGCACCCGAGGCCTCAAATTCAAAAACCGTCTCGACACAAATGATTCTATGGCCAATTCAGTGAGGGTTGCAAACCTGGGAGGCAATCTGAAAACTTTGTAAAAACGGCACACAACCATGCGCGCAAGTTTGGCTATGGGCGACGACGTCAAAAACTCTGCACCCGAGGCCTCAAATTCAAAAACCTTCTCGACACAATTGATTTTATGGCCAATTCAGTGAGGGATGCAAACTTGGGAGGCAATTTTAAAACTTTGTAAAAACGGCACACAACCATGCGCGCAAGTTTGGCATTGGGCGACGATGTCAAAAACTCCGCACCCGAGGCCTCAAATTCAAAAACTTTCTCGACACAATTGATTTTATGGCCAATTCAGCTGGATATGCAAACCCGAGAGGCAATCTGAAAACTTTGTAAAAACGGCGCACAAGTGTGCGCGCAATTTGGCTATGGGCGACGACGTCAAAAAATCCGCACCCGAGGCCTCAAATTCAAAAACCGTCTCGACAAAATTGATTCTATGGCCAATTTAGTGAGGGATGCAAACCTGGGAGGCAATCTGAAAACTTTGTAAAAACAGCACACAACCATGAGCGCAAGTTTGGCTATGAGCGACGACGTCAAAAACTCCGCACCCGAGGCCTCAAATTCAAAAACCGTCTCGACATAATTGATTCTATGGCCAATTCAGTGAGGGATGCAAACCTGGGAGGCAATCTGAAAACTTTGTAAAAACGGCACACAACCATGCGCGCAAGTTTGGCTATGGGCGACGACGTCAAAAACACCGCACCCGAGGCCTCAAATTCAAAAACCGTCTCGACACAATTGATTCTATGGCCAATTCAGATGGAAATGCAAACCCGAGAGACAATCTGAAAACTTTGTAAAAATGGCGCACAAGTGTGCGCGCAATTTGGCTATGGGCGACGACGTAAAAAACTCCGCACCCGAGGCCTCAAATTCAAAAACCGTCTCGACACAATTGATTCTATGGCCAATTCAGGTGGTAATGCAAACCCGAGAGGCAATCTGAAAACTTTGTAAAAACGGCGCACAAGTGTGCGCGCAATTTGGCTATGGGCGACGACGTCAAAAACACCGCACCCGAGGCCTCAAATTCAAAAACCGTCTCGACAAAATTGATTCTATGGCCAATTTAGTGAGGGATGCAAACCTGGGAGGCAATCTGAAAACTTTGTAAAAACAGCACACAACCATGCGCGCAAGTTTGGCTATGAGCGACGACGTCAAAAACTCCGCACCCGAGGCCTCAAATTCAAAAACCGTCTCGACACAATTGATTCTATGGCCAATTCAGGTGGTAATGCAAACCCGAGAGGCAATCTGAAAACTTTGTAAAAACGGCGCACAAGTGTGCGCGCAATTTGGCTATGGGCGACGACGTCAAAAACACCGCACCCGAGGCCTCAAATTCAAAAAATTTCTCGACACAATTGATTCAATGGCCAATTCAACTGGAAGTGCAAACCCGAGAGGCAATCTGAAAACTTTGTAAAAACGGCGCACAAGTGTGCGCGCAATTTGGCTATGGGTGACGACGTCAAAAACTCCGCACCCGAGGCCTCAAATTGAAAAATTTCTCGACACAATTGATTCTATGGCCAATTTAGCTAGAAGTGCAAACCCGAGAGGCAATCTGAAAACTTTGTAAAAACGGCGCACAAGTGTGCGCGCAATTTGGCTATGGGCGACGACGTCAAAAACTCCGCACCCGAGGCCTCAAATTCAAAAACCGTCTCGACACAAATGATTCTATGGCCAATTCAGTGAGGGTTGCAAACCTGGGAGGCAATCTGAAAACTTTGTAAAAACGGCACACAACCATGCGCGCAAGTTTGGCTATGGGCGACGACGTCAAAAACTCTGCACCCGAGGCCTCAAATTCAAAAACCTTCTCGACACAATTGATTTTATGGCCAATTCAGTGAGGGATGCAAACTTGGGAGGCAATTTTAAAACTTTGTAAAAACGGCACACAACCATGCGCGCAAGTTTGGCATTGGGCGACGATGTCAAAAACTCCGCACCCGAGGCCTCAAATTCAAAAACTTTCTCGACACAATTGATTTTATGGCCAATTCAGCTGGATATGCAAACCCGAGAGGCAATCTGAAAACTTTGTAAAAACGGCGCACAAGTGTGCGCGCAATTTGGCTATGGGCGACGACGTCAAAAAATCCGCACCCGAGGCCTCAAATTCAAAAACCGTCTCGACAAAATTGATTCTATGGCCAATTTAGTGAGGGATGCAAACCTGGGAGGCAATCTGAAAACTTTGTAAAAACAGCACACAACCATGCGCGCAAGTTTGGCTATGAGCGACGACGTCAAAAACTCCGCACCCGAGGCCTCAAATTCAAAAACCGTCTCGACATAATTGATTCTATGGCCAATTCAGTGAGGGATGCAAACCTGGGAGGCAATCTGAAAACTTTGTAAAAACGGCACACAACCATGCGCGCAAGTTTGGCTATGGGCGACGACGTCAAAAACACCGCACCCGAGGCCTCAAATTCAAAAACCGTCTCGACACAATTGATTCTATGGCCAATTCAGATGGAAATGCAAACCCGAGAGACAATCTGAAAACTTTGTAAAAATGGCGCACAAGCGTGCGCGCAATTTGGCTATGGGCGACGACGTCAAAAACTCCGCACCCGAGGCCTCAAATTCAAAAATTTCCTCGACACAATTGATTCTATGGCCAATTCAGCTGGAAATGCAAACCCAAGAGGCAATCTGAAAACTTTGTAAAAACGGCGCACAAGTGTGCGCGCAATTTGGCTATGGGCGACGACGTAAAAAACTCCGCACCCGAGGCCTCAAATTCAAAAACCGTCTCGACACAATTGATTCTATGGCCAATTCAGGTGGTAATGCAAACCCGAGAGGCAATCTGAAAACTTTGTAAAAACGGCGCACAAGTGTGCGCGCAATTTGGCTATGGGCGACGACGTCAAAAACACCGCACCCGAGGCCTCAAATTCAAAAACCGTCTCGACAAAATTGATTCTATGGCCAATTTAGTGAGGGATGCAAACCTGGGAGGCAATCTGAAAACTTTGTAAAAACAGCACACAACCATGCGCGCAAGTTTGGCTATGAGCGACGACGTCAAAAACTCCGCACCCGAGGCCTCAAATTCAAAAACCGTCTCGACACAATTGATTCTATGGCCAATTCAGGTGGTAATGCAAACCCGAGAGGCAATCTGAAAACTTTGTAAAAACGGCGCACAAGTGTGCGCGCAATTTGGCTATGGGCGACGACGTCAAAAACACCGCACCCGAGGCCTCAAATTCAAAAAATTTCTCGACACAATTGATTCAATGGCCAATTCAACTGGAAGTGCAAACCCGAGAGGCAATCTGAAAACTTTGTAAAAACGGCGCACAAGTGTGCGCGCAATTTGGCTATGGGTGACGACGTCAAAATCTCCGCACCCGAGGCCTCAAATTGAAAAATTTCTCGACACAATTGATTCTATGGCCAATTTAGCTAGAAGTGCAAACCCGAGAGGCAATCTGAAAACTTTGTAAAAACGGCGCACAAGTGTGCGCGCAATTTGGCTATGGGCGACGACGTCAAAAACTCCGCACCCGAGGCCTCAAATTCAAAAACCGTCTCGACACAAATGATTCTATGGCCAATTCAGTGAGGGTTGCAAACCTGGGAGGCAATCTGAAAACTTTGTAAAAACGGCACACAACCATGCGCGCAAGTTTGGCTATGGGCGACGACGTCAAAAACTCTGCACCCGAGGCCTCAAATTCAAAAACCTTCTCGACACAATTGATTTTATGGCCAATTCAGTGAGGGATGCAAACTTGGGAGGCAATTTTAAAACTTTGTAAAAACGGCACACAACCATGCGCGCAAGTTTGGCTATGAGCGACGACGTCAAAAACTCCGCACCCGAGGCCTCAAATTCAAAAACCGTCTCGACACAATTGATTCTATGGCCAATTCAGGTGGTAATGCAAACCCGAGAGGCAATCTGAAAACTTTGTAAAAACGGCGCACAAGTGTGCGCGCAATTTGGCTATGGGCGACGACGTTAAAAACACCGCACCCGAGGCCTCAAATTCAAAAAATTTCTCGACACAATTGATTCAATGGCCAATTCAACTGGAAGTGCAAACCCGAGAGGCAATCTGAAAACTTTGTAAAAACGGCGCACAAGTGTGCGCGCAATTTGGCTATGGGTGACGACGTCAAAAACTCCGCACCCGAGGCCTCAAATTGAAAAATTTCTCGACACAATTGATTCTATGGCCAATTTAGCTAGAAGTGCAAACCCGAGAGGCAATCTGAAAACTTTGTAAAAACGGCGCACAAGTGTGCCCGCAATTTGGCTATGGGCGACGACGTCAAAAACTCCGCACCCGAGGCCTCAAATTCAAAAACCGTCTCGACACAAATGATTCTATGGCCAATTCAGTGAGGGTTGCAAACCTGGGAGGCAATCTGAAAACTTTGTAAAAACGGCACACAACCATGCGCGCAAGTTTGGCTATGGGCGACGACGTCAAAAACTCTGCACCCGAGGCCTCAAATTCAAAAACCTTCTCGACACAATTGATTTTATGGCCAATTCAGTGAGGGATGCAAACTTGGGAGGCAATTTTAAAACTTTGTAAAAACGGCACACAACCATGCGCGCAAGTTTGGCATTGGGCGACGACGTCAAAAACTCCGCACCCGAGGCCTCAAATTCAAAAACTTTCTCGACACAATTGATTTTATGGCCAATTCAGCTGGATATGCAAACCCGAGAGGCAATCTGAAAACTTTGTAAAAACGGTGCACAAGCGTGCGCGCAATTTGGCTATGGGCGACGACGTCAAAAACTCCGCACCCGAGGCCTCAAATTCAAAAATTTTCTCGACAAAATTGATTCTATGGCCAATTCAGCTGGAGATGCAAACCCGAGAGGCAATCTGAAAACTTTGTAAAAATGGCGCACAAGTGTGCGCGCAATTTGGCTATGGGCGACGACGTCAAAAACTCCGCACCCGAGGCCTCAAATTCAAAAAATTTCTCAACACAATTGATTCTATGGCCAATTCAGCTAGAAGTGCAAACCCGGGAGGTAATCTGAAAACTTTGTAAAAACGACGCACAAGTGTGCGCGCAATTTGGCTATGGGCGACGACGTCAAAAACTCCGCACCCGAGGCCTCAAATTCAAAAACAGTCTCGACACAATTGATTCTATGGCCAATTCAGTGAGGGATGCAAACCTGGGAGGCAATCTGAAAACTTTGTAAAAACGACACACAACCATGCGCGCAAGTTTGGCTATGGGCGACGACGTCAAAAACTCCGCACCCGAGGCCTCAAATTCAAAAACCGTCTCGACACAATTGATTCTATGGCCAATTCAGATGGGAATGCAAACCCGAGAGGCAATCTGAAAACTTTGTAAAAATGGCGCACAAGCGTGCGCGCAATTTGGCTATGGGCGACGACGTCAAAAACTCCGCACCCGAGGCCTCAAATTCAAAAATTTTCTTGACACAATTGATTCTATGGCCAATTCAGCTGGAAATGCAAACCCAAGAGGCAATCTGAAAACTTTGTAAAAACGGCGCACAAGTGTGCGCGCAATTTGGCTATGGGCGACGACGTCAAAAACTCCGCACCCGAGGCCTCAAATTCAAAAACCGTCTCGACACAATTGATTCTATGGCCAATTTAGTGAGGGATGCAAACCTGGGAGGCAATCTGAAAACTTTGTAAAAACAGCACACAACCATGTGCGCAAGTTTGGCTATGGGCGACGACGTCAAAAAATCCGCACCCGAAGCCTCAAATTCAAAACGGTCTCAACACAATTGATTCTATGGCCAATTCAGTGAGGGATGCAAACCTGGGAGGCAATCTGAAAACTTTGTAAAAACGGCACACAACCATGCGCGCAAGTTTGGCTATGGGCGACGACGTCAAAAATCTCCGCACCCGAGGCCTCAAATTCAAAAACCGTCTCGACACAATTGATTCTATGGCCAATTCAATGAGGGATGCAAACCTGGGAGGCAATCTGAAAACTTTGTAAAAACGGCACACAACCATGCGCGCAAGTTTGGCTTTGGGCGACGACGTCAAAAACTCCGCACCCGAGGCCTCAAATTCAAAAACTTTCTCGACACAATTGATTCTATGGCCAATTCAGATGGAATTGCAAACTCGAGAGGCAATCTGAAAACTTTGTAAAAACGGCGCACAAGCGTGCGCGCAATTTGGCTATGGGCGACGACGTCAAAAACTCCGCACCCGAGGCCTCAAATTCAAAAATTTCCTCGACACAATTAATTCTATGGCCAATTCAGCTGGAAATGCAAACCCAAGAGGCAATCTGAAAACTTTGTAAAAACGGCGCACAAGTGTGCGCGCAATTTGGCTATGGGCGACGACGTCAAAAACTCCGCACCCGAGGCCTCAAATTCAAAAACCGTCTCGACACAATTGATTCTATGGCCAATTTAGTGAGGGATTCAAACCTGGGAGGCAATCTGAAAACTTTGTAAAAACAACACACAACCATGCGCGCAAGTTTGGCTATGAGCGACGACGTCAAAAACTCCGCACCCGAGGCCTCAAATTCAAAACCCGTCTCGACACAATTGATTCTTTGGCCAATTCAGCTAGAAATTCAAACCCAAGAGGCAATCTGAAAACTTTGTAAAAACGGCGCACAAGTGTGCGCGCAATTTGGCTATGGGCGACGACGTCAAAAACTCCGCACCCGAGGCCTCAAATTCAAAAATTTCCTCGACACAATTGATTCTATGGCCAATTCAGCTGGAAATGCAAACCCAAGAGGCAATCTGAAAACTTTGTAAACACGGCGCACAAGTGTGCGCGCAATTTGGCTATGGGCGACGACGTCAAAAACTCCGCACCCGAGGCCTCAAATTCAAAAACAGTCTCGACACAATTGATTCTATGGCCAATTCAGTGAGGGATGCAAACCTGGGAGGCAATCTGAAAACTTTGTAAAAACGACACACAACCATGCGCGCAAGTTTGGCTATGGGCGACGACGTCAAAAACTCCGCACCCGAGGCCTCAAATTCAAAAACCGTCTCGACACAATTGATTCTATGGCCAATTCAGATGGGAATGCAAACCCGAGAGGCAATCTGAAAACTTTGTAAAAACGGCGCACAAGCGTGCGCGCAATTTGGCTATGGGCGACGACGTCAAAAACTCCGCACCCGAGGCCTCAAATTCAAAAATTTTCTCGACACAATTGATTCTATGGCCAATTCAGCTGGAAATGCAAACCCAAGAGGCAATCTGAAAACTTTGTAAAAACGGCGCACAAGTGTGCGCGCAATTTGGCTATGGGCGACGACGTCAAAAACTCCGCACCCGAGGCCTCAAATTCAAAAACCGTCTCGACACAATTGATTCTATGGCCAATTTAGTGAGGGATGCAAACCTGGGAGGCAATCTGAAAACTTTGTAAAAACAGCACACAACCATGTGCGCAAGTTTGGCTATGGGCGACGACGTCAAAAAATCCGCACCCGAGGCCTCAAATTCAAAAACGGTCTCAACACAATTGATTCTATGGCCAATTCAGTGAGGGATGCAAACCTGGGAGGCAATCTGAAAACTTTGTAAAAACGGCACACAACCATGCGCGCAAGTTTGGCTATGGGCGACGACGTCAAAAATCTCCGCACCCGAGGCCTCAAATTCAAAAACCGTCTCGACACAATTGATTCTATGGCCAATTCAGTGAGGGATGCAAACCTGGGAGGCAATCTGAAAACTTTGTAAAAACGGCACACAACCATGCGCGCAAGTTTGGCTTTGGGCGACGACGTCAAAAACTCCGCACCCGAGGCCTCAAATTCAAAAACTTTCTCGACACAATTGATTCTATGGCCAATTCAGATGGAATTGCAAACTCGAGAGGCAATCTGAAAACTTTGTAAAAACGGCGCACAAGCGTGCGCGCAATTTGGCTATGGGCGACGACGTCAAAAACTCCGCACCCGAGGCCTCAAATTCAAAAATTTCCTCGACACAATTGATTCTATGGCCAATTCAGCTGGAAATGCAAACCCAAGAGGCAATCTGAAAACTTTGTAAAAACGGCGCACAAGTGTGCGCGCAATTTGGCTATGGGCGACGACGTCAAAAACTCCGCACCCGAGGCCTCAAATTCAAAAACCGTCTCGACACAATTGATTCTATGGCCAATTTAGTGAGGGATTCAAACCTGGGAGGCAATCTGAAAACTTTGTAAAAACAACACACAACCATGCGCGCAAGTTTGGCTATGAGCGACGACGTCAAAAACTCCGCACCCGAGGCCTCAAATTCAAAACCCGTCTCGTCACAATTGATTCTTTGGCCAATTCAGCTAGAAATTCAAACCCAAGAGGCAATCTGAAAACTTTGTAAAAACGGCGCACAAGTGTGCGCGCAATTTGGCTATGGGCGACGACGTCAAAAACTCCGCACCCGAGGCCTCAAATTCAAAAATTTCCTCGACACAATTGATTCTATGGCCAATTCAGCTGGAAATGCAAACCCAAGAGGCAATCTGAAAACTTTGTAAACACGGCGCACAAGTGTGCGCGCAATTTGGCTATGGGCGACGACGTCAAAAACTCCGCACCCGAGGCCTCAAATTCAAAAACCGTCTCGACACAAATGATTCTATGGCCAATTCAGTGAGGGTTACAAACCTGGGAGGCAATCTGAAAACTTTGTAAAAACGGCACACAACCATGCGCGCAAGTTTGGCTATGGGCGACGACGTCAAAAACTCCGCACCCGAGGCCTCAAATTCAAAAACCGTCTCGACACAATTGATTTTATGGCCAATTCAGTGAGGGATGCAAACTTGGGAGGCAATTTTAAAACTTTGTAAAAACGGCACACAACCATGCGCGCAAGTTTGGCTTTGGGCGACGACGTCAAAAACTCCGCACCCAAGGCCTCAAATTCAAAAATTTTCTCGACAAAATTGATTCTATGGCCAATTCAGCTGGAGATGCAAACCCGACAGGCAATCTGAAAACTTTGTAAAAACGGCGCACAAGTGTGCGCGCAATTTGGCTATGGGCGACGACGTCAAAAACTCCGCACCCGAGGCCATAAATTCAGAAAATTTCTCAACACAATTGATTCTATGGCCAATTCAGCTAGAAGTGCAAACCCGGGAGGCAATCTGAAAACTTTGTAAAAACGACGCACAAGTGTGCGCGCAATTTGGCTATGCGCGACGACGTCAAAAACTCCGCACCCGAGGCCTCAAATTCAAAAACAGTCTCGACACAATTGATTCTATGGCCAATTCAGTGAGGGATGCAAACCTGGGAGGCAATCTGAAAACTTTGTAAAAACGACACACAACCATGCGCGCAAGTTTGGCTATGGGCGACGACGTTAAAAACTCCGCACCCGAGGCCTCAAATTCAAAAACCGTCTCGACACAATTGATTCTATGGCCAATTCAGTGAGGGATGCAAACCTGGGAGGCAATCTGAAAAATTTGTAAAAACGGCACACAACCATTCGCGCACGTTTGGCTATGGGCGACGACGTCAAAAACTCCGCACCCGAGGCCTCAAATTAAAAATCCGTCTCGACACAATTGATTCTATGGCCAATTCAGCTGGTGATGAAAACCCGAGAGGTAATCTGAAAACTTTGTAAAAACGGCGCACAAGTGTGCGCGCAATTTGGCTATGGGCGACGACGTCAAAAACTCCGCACCCGAGGCCTCAAATTCAAAAACCGTCTCGACACAATTGATTCTATGGCCAATTCAGCTGGGAATGCAAACCCGAGAGGCAATCTGAAAACTTTGTCAAAACGACGCACAAGTGTGCGCGCAATTTGGCTATGGGCGACGACGTCAAAAACTCCGCACCCGAGGCCTCAAATTAAAAAACCGTCTCGACACAATTGATTCTATGGCCAATTCAGTGAGGGATGCAAACCTGGGAGGCAATCTGAAAACTTTGTAAAAACGACACACAACCATGCGCGCAAGTTTGGCTATGGGCGACGACGTTAAAAACTCCGCACCCGAGGCCTCAAATTCAAAAACCGTCTCGACACAATTGATTCTATGGCCAATTCAGTGAGGGATGCAAACCTGGGAGGCAATCTGAAAAATTTGTAAAAACGGCACACAACCATTCGCGCACTTTTGGCTATGGGCGACGACGTCAAAAACTCCGCACCCGAGGCCTCAAATTCAAAAACCGTCTCGACACAATTGATTCTATCGCCAATTCAGATGGAAATGCAAACCCGAGAAACAATCTAAAACCTTTGTAAAAACGGCACACAAGCGTGCGCGCAATTTGGCTATGGGCGACGACGTCAAAAACTCCGCACCCGAGGCCTCAAATTCAAAAATTTTCTCGACACAATTGATTCTATGGCCAATTCAGCTGGAAATGCAAACCCAAGAGGCAATCTGAAAACTTTGTGAAAACGGCGCACAAGTGTGCGCGCAATTTGGCTATGGGCGACGACGTCAAAAACTCCGCACCCGAGGCCTCAAATTCAAAAACCGTGTCAACACAATTGATTCTATGGCCAATTTAGTGAGGGATGCAAACCTGGGAGGCAATCTGAAAACTTTGTAAAAACAGCACACAACCATGCGCGCAAGTTTGGCTATGGGCGACGACGTCAAAAACTCCGCACCCGAGGCCTCAAATTCAAAAACGGTCCCAACACAATTGATTCTATGGCCAATTCAGTGAGGGATGTAAACCTGGGAGGCAATCTGAAAACATTGTAAAAACGGCACACAACCATGCGCGCAAGTTTGGCTATGGGCGACGACTTCAAAAACTCCGCACCCGAGGCCTCAAATTCAAAAACTTTCTCGACACAATTGATTCTATGGCCAATTCAGATGGAAATGCAAACCCGAGAGGCAATCTGAAAACTTTGTAAAAACGGCGCACAAGCGTGCGCGCAATTTGGCAATGGGCGACGACGTCAAAAACTCTGCACCCGAGGCCTCAAATTCAAAAAATTTCTCGACACAATTGATTCTATGGCCAATTTAGCTAGAAATGCAAACCCAAGAGGCAATCTGAAAACTTTGTAAAAACGGCGCACAAGTGTGCGCGCAATTTGGCTATGGGCGACGACATCAAAAACTCCGCACCCGAGGCCTCAAATTCAAAATTTCCTCGACACAATTGATTCTATGGCCAATTCAGCTGGAAATGCAAACCCAAGAGGCAATCTGAAAACTTTGTAAAAACGGCGCACAAGTGTGCGCGCAATTTGGCTATGGGCGATGACGTCAAAAACTCCGCACCCGAGGCCTCAAATTCAAAAACCGTCTCGACACAAATGATTCTATGGCCAATTCAGTGAGGGTTGCAAACCTGGGAGGCAATCTGAAAACTTTGTAAAAACGGCACACAACCATGCACGCAAGTTTGGCTATGGGCGACGACGTCAAAAACTCCGCACCCGAGGCCTCAAATTCAAAAACTTTCTCGACACAATTGATTTTATGGCCAATTCAGCTGGAAATGCAAACCCGAGAGGCAATCTGAAAACTTTGTAAAAACGGTGCACAAGCGTGCGCGCAATTTGGCTATGGGCGACGACGTCAAAAACTCCGCACCCGAGGCCTCAAATTCAAAAAATTTCTCGACAAAATTGATTCTATGGCCAATTCAGCTGGAGATGCAAACCCGACAGGCAATCTGAAAACTTTGTAAAAACGGCGCACAAGTGTGCGCGCAATTTGGCTATGGGCGACGACGTCAAAAACTCCGCACCCGAGGCCTCAAATTCAAAAAATTTCTCAACAAAATTGATTCTATGGCCAATTCAGCTAGAAGTGCAAACCCGGGAGGCAATCTGAAAACTTTGTAAAAACGGCGCACAAGCGTGCGCGCAATTTGGCTATGGGCGACGACGTCAAAAACTCCGCACCCGAGGCCTCAAATTCAAAAATTTCCTCGACACAATTGATTCTATGGCCAATTCAGCTGGAAATGCAAACCCAAGAGGCAATCTGAAAACTTTGTAAAAACGGCGCACAAGTGTGCGCGCAATTTGGCTATGGGCGACGACGTCAAAAACTCCGCACCTGAGGCCTCAAATTCAAAAACCGTCTCGACACAATTGATTCTATGGCCAATTTAGTGTGGGATTCAAACCTGGGAGGCAATCTGAAAACTTTGTAAAAACAACACACAACCATGCGCGCAAGTTTGGCTATGAGCGACGACGTCAAAAACTCCGCACCCGAGGCCTCAAATTCAAAACCCGTCTCGACACAATTGATTCTTTGGCCAATTGAGCTAGAAATTCAAACCCAAGAGGCAATCTGAAAACTTTGTAAAAACGGCGCACAAGTGTGCGCGCAATTTGGCTATGGGCGACGACGTCAAAAACTCCGCACCCGAGGCCTCAAATTCAAAAATTTCCTCGACACAATTGATTCTATGGCCAATTCAGCTGGAAATGCAAACCCAAGAGGCAATCTGAAAACTTTGTAAACACGGCGCACAAGTGTGCGCGCAATTTGGCTATGGGCGACGACGTCAAAAACTCCGCACCCGAGGCCTCAAATTCAAAAACCGTCTCGACACAAATGATTCTATGGCCAATTCAGTGAGGGTTGCAAACCTGGGAGGCAATCTGAAAACTTTGTAAAAACGGCACACAACCATGCGCGCAAGTTTGGCTATGGGCGACGACGTCAAAAACTCCGCACCCGAGGCCTCAAATTCAAAAACCGTCTCGACACAATTGATTTTATGGCCAATTCAGTGAGGGATGCAAACTTGGGAGGCAATTTTAAAACTTTGTAAAAACGGCACACAACCATGCGCGCAAGTTTGGCTTTGGGCGACGACGTCAAAAACTCCGCACCCAAGGCCTCAAATTCAAAAAATTTCTCGACAAAATTGATTCTATGGCCAATTCAGCTGGAGATGCAAACCCGACAGGCAATCTGAAAACTTTGTAAAAACGGCGCACAAGTGTGCGCGCAATTTGGCTATGGGCGACGACGTCAAAAACTCCGCACCCGAGGCCATAAATTCAGAAAATTTCTCAACACAATTGATTCTATGGCCAATTCAGCTAGAAGTGCAAACCCGGGAGGCAATCTGAAAACTTTGTAAAAACGACGCACAAGTGTGCGCGCAATTTGGCTATGCGCGACGACGTCAAAAACTCCGCACCCGAGGCCTCAAATTCAAAAACAGTCTCGACACAATTGATTCTATGGCCAATTCAGTGAGGGATGCAAACCTGGGAGGCAATCTGAAAACTTTGTAAAAACGACACACAACCATGCGCGCAAGTTTGGCTATGGGCGACGACGTCAAAAACTCCGCACCCGAGGCCTCAAATTCAAAAACCGTCTCGACACAATTGATTCTATGGCCAATTCAGTGAGGGATGCAAACCTGGGAGGCAATCTGAAAACTTTGTAAAAACGGCACACAACCATTCGCGCAAGTTTGGCTATGGGCGACGACGTCAAAAACTCCGCACCCGAGGCCTCAAATTAAAAATCCGTCTCGACACAATTGATTCTATGGCCAATTCAGCTGGTGATGAAAACCCGAGAGGCAATCTGAAAACTTTGTAAAAACGGCGCACAAGTGTGCGCGCAATTTGGCTATGGGCGACGACGTCAAAAACTCCGCACCTGAGGCCTCAAATTCAAAAACCGTCTCGACACAATTGATTCTATGGCCAATTCAGCTGGGAATGCAAACCCGAGAGGCAATCTGAAAACTTTGTCAAAACGACGCACAAGTGTGCGCGCAATTTGGCTATGGGCGACGACGTCAAAAACTCCGCACCCGAGGCCTCAAATTCAAAAACCGTCTCGACACAATTGATTCTATGGCCAATTCAGTGAGGGATGCAAACCTGGGAGGCAATCTGAAAACTATGTAAAAACGGCACACAACCATGCGCGCAAGTTTGGCTATGGGCGACGACTTAAAAAACTCCACACCCGAGGTCTCAAATTCAAAAACTGTCTCGACACAATTGATTCTATGGCCAATTCAGTGAGGGATGCAAACCTGGGAGGCAATCTGAAAACTTTGTAAAAACGGCACACAACCATGCGCGCAAGTTTGGCTATGGGCGACGACGTCAAAAACTCCGCACCCGAGGCCTCAAATTCAAAAACCGTCTCGACACAATTGATTTTATGGCCAATTCAGCTGGAAATGCAAACCCGAGAGGCAATCTGAAAACTTTGTAAAAACGGTGCACAAGCGTGCGCGCAATTTGGCTATGGGCGACGACGTCAAAAACTCCGCACCTGAGGCCTCAAATTCAAAAACCGTCTCGACACAATTGATTCTATGGCCAATTTAGTGTGGGATTCAAACCTGGGAGGCAATCTGAAAACTTTGTAAAAACAACACACAACCATGCGCGCAAGTTTGGCTATGAGCGACGACGTCAAAAACTCCGCACCCGAGGCCTCAAATTCAAAACCCGTCTCGACACAATTGATTCTTTGGCCAATTGAGCTAGAAATTCAAACCCAAGAGGCAATCTGAAAACTTTGTAAAAACGGCGCACAAGTGTGCGCGCAATTTGGCTATGGGCGACGACGTCAAAAACTCCGCACCCGAGGCCTCAAATTCAAAAATTTCCTCGACACAATTGATTCTATGGCCAATTCAGCTGGAAATGCAAACCCAAGAGGCAATCTGAAAACTTTGTAAACACGGCGCACAAGTGTGCGCGCAATTTGGCTATGGGCGACGACGTCAAAAACTCCGCACCCGAGGCCTCAAATTCAAAAACCGTCTCGACACAAATGATTCTATGGCCAATTCAGTGAGGGTTGCAAACCTGGGAGGCAATCTGAAAACTTTGTAAAAACGGCACACAACCATGCGCGCAAGTTTGGCTATGGGCGACGACGTCAAAAACTCCGCACCCGAGGCCTCAAATTCAAAAACCGTCTCGACACAATTGATTTTATGGCCAATTCAGTGAGGGATGCAAACTTGGGAGGCAATTTTAAAACTTTGTAAAAACGGCACACAACCATGCGCGCAAGTTTGGCTTTGGGCGACGACGTCAAAAACTCCGCACCCAAGGCCTCAAATTCAAAAATTTTCTCGACAAAATTGATTCTATGGCCAATTCAGCTGGAGATGCAAACCCGACAGGCAATCTGAAAACTTTGTAAAAACGGCGCACAAGTGTGCGCGCAATTTGGCTATGGGCGACGACGTCAAAAACTCCGCACCCGAGGCCATAAATTCAGAAAATTTCTCAACACAATTGATTCTATGGCCAATTCAGCTAGAAGTGCAAACCCGGGAGGCAATCTGAAAACTTTGTAAAAACGACGCACAAGTGTGCGCGCAATTTGGCTATGCGCGACGACGTCAAAAACTCCGCACCCGAGGCCTCAAATTCAAAAACAGTCTCGACACAATTGATTCTATGGCCAATTCAGTGAGGGATGCAAACCTGGGAGGCAATCTGAAAACTTTGTAAAAACGACACACAACCATGCGCGCAAGTTTGGCTATGGGCGACGACGTCAAAAACTCCGCACCCGAGGCCTCAAATTCAAAAACCGTCTCGACACAATTGATTCTATGGCCAATTCAGTGAGGGATGCAAACCTGGGAGGCAATCTGAAAACTTTGTAAAAACGGCACACAACCATTCGCGCAAGTTTGGCTATGGGCGACGACGTCAAAAACTCCGCACCCGAGGCCTCAAATTAAAAATCCGTCTCGACACAATTGATTCTATGGCCAATTCAGCTGGTGATGAAAACCCGAGAGGCAATCTGAAAACTTTGTAAAAACGGCGCACAAGTGTGCGCGCAATTTGGCTATGGGCGACGACGTCAAAAACTCCGCACCTGAGGCCTCAAATTCAAAAACCGTCTCGACACAATTGATTCTATGGCCAATTCAGCTGGGAATGCAAACCCGAGAGGCAATCTGAAAACTTTGTCAAAACGACGCACAAGTGTGCGCGCAATTTGGCTATGGGCGACGACGTCAAAAACTCCGCACCCGAGGCCTCAAATTCAAAAACCGTCTCGACACAATTGATTCTATGGCCAATTCAGTGAGGGATGCAAACCTGGGAGGCAATCTGAAAACTTTGTAAAAACGACACACAACCATGCGCGCAAGTTTGGCTATGGGCGACGACGTCAAAAACTCCGCACCCGAGGCCTCAAATTCAAAAACCGTCTCGACACAATTGATTCTATGGCCAATTCAGTGAGGGATGCAAACCTGGGAGGCAATCTGAAAACTTTGTAAAAACGGCACACAACCATTCGCGCAAGTTTGGCTATGGGCGACGACGTCAAAAACTCCGCACCCGAGGCCTCAAATTAAAAATCCGTCTCGACACAATTGATTCTATGGCCAATTCAGCTGGTGATGAAAACCCGAGAGGCAATCTGAAAACTTTGTAAAAACGGCGCACAAGTGTGCGCGCAATTTGGCTATGGGCGACGACGTCAAAAACTCCGCACCTGAGGCCTCAAATTCAAAAACCGTCTCGACACAATTGATTCTATGGCCAATTCAGCTGGGAATGCAAACCCGAGAGGCAATCTGAAAACTTTGTCAAAACGACGCACAAGTGTGCGCGCAATTTGGCTATGGGCGACGACGTCAAAAACTCCGCACCCGAGGCCTCAAATTCAAAAACCGTCTCGACACAATTGATTCTATGGCCAATTCAGTGAGGGATGCAAACCTGGGAGGCAATCTGAAAACTATGTAAAAACGGCACACAACCATGCGCGCAAGTTTGGCTATGGGCGACGACTTAAAAAACTCCACACCCGAGGTCTCAAATTCAAAAACTGTCTCGACACAATTGATTCTATGGCCAATTCAGTGAGGGATGCAAACCTGGGAGGCAATCTGAAAACTTTGTAAAAACGGCACACAACCATGCGCGCAAGTTTGGCTATGGGCGACGACGTCAAAAACTCCGCACCCGAGGCCTCAAATTCAAAAACCGTCTCGACACAATTGATTTTATGGCCAATTCAGCTGGAAATGCAAACCCGAGAGGCAATCTGAAAACTTTGTAAAAACGGTGCACAAGCGTGCGCGCAATTTGGCTATGGGCGACGACGTCAAAAACTCCGCACCCGAGGCCTCAAATTCAAAAAATTTCCCGACAAAATTGATTCTATGGCCAATTCAGCTGGAGATGCAAACCCGACAGGCAATCTGAAAACTTTGTAAAAACGGCGCACAAGTGTGCGCGCAATTTGGCTATGGGCGACGACGTCAAAAACTCCGCACCCGAGGCCTCAAATTCAAAAAATTTCTCAACACAATTGATTCTATGGCCAATTCAGCTAGAAGTGCAAACCCGGGAGGCAATCTGAAAACTTTGTAAAAACGACGCACAAGTGTGCGCGCAATTTGGCTATGGGCGACGACGTCAAAAACTCCGCACCCGAGGCCTCAAATTCAAAAACAGTCTCGACACAATTGATTCTATGGCCAATTCAGTGAGGGATGCAAACCTGGGAGGCAATCTGAAAACTTTGTAAAAACGACACACAACCATGCACGCAAGTTTGGCTATGGGCGACGACGTCAAAAACTCCGCACCCGAGGCCTCAAATTCAAAAACCGTCTCGACACAATTGATTCTAGGGCCAATTCAGTGAGGGATGCAAACCTGGGAGGCAATCTGAAAACTGTGTAAAAACGGCACACAACCATTCGCACAAGTTTGGCCATGGGCGACGACGTCAAAAACTCCGCACCCGAGGCCTCAAATTAAAAATCCGTCTCGACACAATTGATTCTATGGCCAATTCAGCTGGTGATGAAAACCCGAGAGGCAATCTGAAAACTTTGTAAAAACGGCGCACAAGTGTGCGCGCAATTTGGCTATGGGCGACGACGTCAAAAACTCCGCACCCGAGGCCTCAAATTCAAAAACCGTCTCGACACAATTGATTCTATGGCCAATTCAGTGAGGGATGCAAACCTGGGAGGCAATCTGAAAACTTTGTAAAAATGACACACAACCATGCGCGCAAGTTTAGCTATGGGCGACGACGTCAAAAACTCCGCACCCGAGGCCTCAAATTCAAAAACCGTCTCGACACAAATGATTCTATGGCCAATTCAGTGAGGGTTGCAAACCTGGGAGGCAATCTGAAAACTTTGTAAAAACGGCACACAACCATGCGCGCAAGTTTGGCTATGGGCGACGACGTCAAAAACTCCGCACCCGAGGCCTCAAATTCAAAAACTTTCTCGACACAATTGATTTTATGGCCAATTCAGCTGGAAATGCAAACCCGAGAGGCAATCTGAAAACTTTGTAAAAACGGTGCACAAGCGTGCGCGCAATTTGGCTATGGGCGACGACGTCAAAAACTCCGCACCCGAGGCCTCAAATTCAAAAAAATTCTCGACAAAATTGATTCTATGGCCAATTCAGCTGGAGATGCAAACCCGACAGGCAATCTGAAAACTTTGTAAAAACGGCGCACAAGTGTGCGCGCAATTTGGCTATGGGCGACGACGTCAAAAACTCCGCACCCGAGGCCTCAAATTCAAAAAAATTCTCAACACAATTGATTCTATGGCCAATTCAGCTAGAAGTGCAAACCCGGGAGGCAATATGAAAACTTTGTAAAAACGACGCACAAGTGTGCGCGCAATTTGGCTATGGGAGACGACGTCAAAAACTCCGCACCCGAGGCCTCAAATTCAAAAACAGTCTCGACACAATTGATTCTATGGCCAATTCAGTGAGGGATGCAAACCTGGGAGGCAATCTGAAAACTTTGTAAAAACGACACACAACCATGCGCGCAAGTTTGGCTATGGGCGACGACGTCAAAAACTCCGCACCCGAGGCCTCAAATTCAAAAACCGTCTCGACACAATTGATTCTAGGGCCAATTCAGTGAGGGATGCAAACCTGGGAGGCAATCTGAAAACTGTGTAAAAACGGCACACAACCATTCGCGCAAGTTTGGCCATGGGCGACGACGTCAAAAACTCCGCACCCAAAGCCTCAAATTAAAAATCCGTCTCGACACAATTGATTCTATGGCCAATTCAGCTGGTGATGAAAACCCGAGAGGCAATCTAAAAACTTTGTAAAAACGGCGCACAAGTGTGCGCGCAATTTGGCTATGGGCGACGACGTCAAAAACTCCGCACCCGAGGCCTCAAATTCAAAAACCGTCTCGACACAATTGATTCTATGGCCAATTCAGCTGGGAATGCAAACCCGAGAGGCAATCTGAAAACTTTGTCAAAACGACGCACAAGTGTGCGCGCAATTTGGCTATGGGCGACGACGTCAAAAACTCCGCACCCGAGGCCTCAAATTCAAAAACCGTCCCGACACAATTGATTCTATGGCCAATTCAGTGAGGGATGCAAACCTGGGAGACAATCTGAAAACTTTGTAAAAACGGCACACAACCATGCGCGCAAGTTTGGCTATGGGCGACGACTTAAAAAACTCCACACCCGAGGTCTCAAATTCAAAAACCGTCTCGACACAATTGATTCTATGGCCAATTCAGTGAGGGATGCAAACCTGGGAGGCAATCTGAAAACTTTGTAAAAACGGCACACAACCATGCGCGCAAGTTTGGCTATGAGCGACGACGTCAAAAACTCCGCACCCGAGGCCTCAAATTCAAAAACCGTCTCGACACAATTGATTCTATGGCCAATTCAGATGGAAATGCAAACCCGAGAGACAATCTGAAAACTTTGTAAAAACGGCACACAAGCGTGCGCGCAATTTGGCTATGGGCGACGACGTCAAAAACTCCGCACCCGAGCCCTCAAATTCAAAAATTTTCTCGACACAATTGATTCTATGGCCAATTCAGCTGGAAATGCAAACCCAAGAGGCAATCTGAAAACTTTGTAAAAACGGCGCACAAGTGTGCGCGCAATTTGGCTATGGGCAACGACGTCAAAAACTCCGCACCCGAGGCCTCAAATTCAAAAACCGTGTCGACACAATTGATTCTATGGCCAATTTAGTGAGGGATGCAAACCTGGGAGGCAATCTGAAAACTTTGTAAAAACAGCACACAACCATGCGCGCAAGTTTGGCTATGGGCGACGACGTCAAAAACTCCGCACCCGAGGCCTCAAATTCAAAAACGGTCCCAACACAATTGATTCTATGGCCAATTCAGTGGGGGATGCAAACCTGGGAGGCAATCTGAAAACATTGTAAAAACGGCACACAACCATGCGCGCAAGTTTGGCTATGGGCGACGACTTCAAAAACTCCGCACCCGAGGCCTCAAATTCAAAAACTGTCTCGACACAATTGATTCTATGGCCAATTCAGATGGGAGTGCAAACCCGAGAGGCAATCTGAAAACTTTGTAAAAACGGCGCACAAGTGTGCATGCAATTTGGCTATGGGCGACGACGTCAAAAACTCCACACCCGAGGACTCAAATTCAAAAAAATTCTCGACACAATTGATTCTATGGCCAATTCAGCTAGAAGTGCAAACCCGAGAGGCAATCTGAAAACTTTGTAAAAATGGCGCACAAGTGGGCGCGCAATTTGGCTATGGGCGACGACGTCAAAAACTCCGCACCCGAGGCCTCAAATTCAAAAACCGTCTCGACACAATTGATTATATTGCCAGTTCAGCTAGAAGTGCAAACCCGAGAGGCAATCTGAATACTTTGTAAAAACGGCGCACAAGTGTGCGCGCAATTTGGCTATGGGCGACGACGTCAAAAACTCCGCACCCGAGGCCTCAAATTCAAAAACCGTCTCGACACAATTGATTCTATGGCCAATTCAGCTAGAAATGCAAACCCGAGAGGCAATCTGAAAACTTTGTAAAAACGGCACACAAGTGTGCTCGCAATTTAGCTATGGGCGACGACGTCAAAAACTCCGCACCCGAGGCCTCAAATTCAAAAATTTTCTCGACACAATTGATTCTATGGCCAATTCAACAGGAAGTGCAAACCCGAGAGGCAATCTGAAAACTTTGTCAAAACGACGCACAAGTGTGCGCGCAATTTGGCTATGGGCGACGACGTCAAAAACTCCGCACCCGAGGCCTCAAATTCAAAAACCGTCTCGACACAATTGATTTTATGGCCAATTCAGTGAGGGATGCAAACCTGGGAGGCAATCTGAAAACTTTGTAAAAACGGCACACAACCATGCGCGCAAGTTTGGCTATGGGCGACGACTTAAAAAACTCCACACCCGAGGCCTCAAATTCAAAAACCGTCTCGACACAATTGATTCTATAGCCAATTCAGTGAGGGATGCAAACCTGGGAGGCAATCTGAAAACTTTGTGAAAACGGCACACAACCATGCGCGCAAGTTTGGCTATGGGCGACGACGTTAAAAACTCCGCACCCGAGGCCTCAAATTCAAAAATCGTCTCGACACAATTGATTCTATGGCCAATTCAGATGGAAATGCAAACCCGAGAGACAATCTGAAAACTTTGTAAAAACGGCGCACAAGCGTGCGCGCAATTTGGCTATGGGCGACGACGTCAAAAACTCCGCACCCGAGGCCTCAAATTCAAAAAAATTTCGACACAATTGATTCTATGGCCAATTCAGCTGGAAATGCAAACCCAAGAGGCAATCTGAAAACTTTGTAAAAATGGCGCACAAGTGTGCGCGCAATTTGGCTATGGGCGACGACGTCAAAAACTCCGCACCCGAGGCCTCAAATTCAAAAACCGTGTCGACACAATTGATTCTATGGCCAATTTAGTGAGGGATGCAAACTTGGGAGGCAATCTGAAAACTTTGTAAAAACAGCACACAACCATGCGCGCAAGTTTGGCTATGGGCGACGACGTCAAAAACTCCGCACCCGAGGCCTCAAATTCAAAAACGGTCCCAACACAATTGATTCTATGGCCAATTCAGTGAGTGATGCAAACCTGGGAGGCAATCTGAAAACATTGTAAAAACGGCACACAACCATGCGCGCAAGTTTGGCTATGGGCGACGACTTTAAAAACTCCACACCCGAGGCCTCAAATTCAAAAACCGTCTCGACACAATTGATTCTATGGCCAATTCAGATGGGAATGCAAACCCGAGAGGCAATCTGAAAACTTTGTAAAAACGGCGCACAAGTGTGCATGCAATTTGGCTATGGGCGACGACGTCAAAAACTCCGCACCCGAGGCCTCAAATTCAAAAAATTTCTCGACACAATTGATTCTATGGCCAATTCAGCTAGAAGTGCAAACCCGAGAGGCAATCTGAAAACTTTGTAAAAACGACGCACAAGTGTGCGCGCAATTTGGCTATGGGCGACGACGTCAAAAACTCCGCACCCGAGGCCTCAAATTCAAAAACCGTCCCGACACAATTGATTCTATGGCCAATTCAGTGAGGGATGCAAACCTGGGAGACAATCTGAAAACTTTGTAAAAACGGCACACAACCATGCGCGCAAGTTTGGCTATGGGCGACGACTTAAAAAACTCCACACTCGAGGTCTCAAATTCAAAAACCGTCTCGACACAATTGATTCTATGGCCAATTCAGTGAGGGATGCAAACCTGGGAGGCAATCTGAAAACTTTGTAAAAACGGCACACAACCATGCGCGCAAGTTTGGCTATGGGCGACGACGTCAAAAACTCCGCACCCGAGGCCTCAAATTCAAAAACCGTCTCGACACAATTGATTCTATGGCCAATTCAGATGGAAATGCAAACCCGAGAGACAATCTGAAAACTTTGTAAAAACGGCACACAAGCGTGCGCGCAATTTGGCTATGGGCGACGACGTCAAAAACTCCGCACCCGAGCCCTCAAATTCAAAAATTTTCTCGACACAATTGATTCTATGGCCAATTCAGCTGGAAATGCAAACCCAAGAGGCAATCTGAAAACTTTGTAAAAACGGCGCACAAGTGTGCGCGCAATTTGGCTATGGGCAACGACGTCAAAAACTCCGCACCCGAGGCCTCAAATTCAAAAACCGTGTCGACACAATTGATTCTATGGCCAATTTAGTGAGGGATGCAAACCTGGGAGGCAATCTGAAAACTTTGTAAAAACAGCACACAACCATGCGCGCAAGTTTGGCTATGGGCGACGACGTCAAAAACTCCGCACCCGAGGCCTCAAATTCAAAAACGGTCCCAACACAATTGATTCTATGGCCAATTCAGTGGGGGATGCAAACCTGGGAGGCAATCTGAAAACATTGTAAAAACGGCACACAACCATGCGCGCAAGTTTGGCTATGGGCGACGACTTCAAAAACTCCGCACCCGAGGCCTCAAATTCAAAAACTGTCTCGACACAATTGATTCTATGGCCAATTCAGATGGGAGTGCAAACCCGAGAGGCAATCTGAAAACTTTGTAAAAACGGCGCACAAGTGTGCATGCAATTTGGCTATGGGCGACGACGTCAAAAACTCCACACCCGAGGACTCAAATTCAAAAAAATTCTCGACACAATTGATTCTATGGCCAATTCAGCTAGAAGTGCAAACCCGAGAGGCAATCTGAAAACTTTGTAAAAATGGCGAACAAGTGGGCGCGCAATTTGGCTATGGGCGACGACGTCAAAAACTCCGCACCCGAGGCCTCAAATTCAAAAACCGTCTCGACACAATTGATTATATTGCCAGTTCAGCTAGAAGTGCAAACCCGAGAGGCAATCTGAATACTTTGTAAAAACGGCGAACAAGTGTGCGCGCAATTTGGCTATGGGCGACGACGTCAAAAACTCCGCACCCGAGGCCTCAAATTCAAAAACCGTCTCGACACAATTGATTCTATGGCCAATTCAGCTAGAAATGCAAACCCGAGAGGCAATCTGAAAACTTTGTAAAAACGGCACACAAGTGTGCTCGCAATTTAGCTATGGGCGACGACGTCAAAAACTCCGCACCCGAGGCCTCAAATTCAAAAATTTTCTCGACACAATTGATTCTATGGCCAATTCAACAGGAAGTGCAAACCCGAGAGGCAATCTGAAAACTTTGTCAAAACGACGCACAAGTGTGCGCGCAATTTGGCTATGGGCGACGACGTCAAAAACTCCGCACCCGAGGCCTCAAATTCAAAAACCGTCTCGACACAATTGATTTTATGGCCAATTCAGTGAGGGATGCAAACCTGGGAGGCAATCTGAAAACTTTGTAAAAACGGCACACAACCATGCGCGCAAGTTTGGCTATGGGCGACGACTTAAAAAACTCCACACCCGAGGCCTCAAATTCAAAAACCGTCTCGACACAATTGATTCTATAGCCAATTCAGTGAGGGATGCAAACCTGGGAGGCAATCTGAAAACTTTGTGAAAACGGCACACAACCATGCGCGCAAGTTTGGCTATGGGCGACGACGTTAAAAACTCCGCACCCGAGGCCTCAAATTCAAAAATCGTCTCGACACAATTGATTCTATGGCCAATTCAGATGGAAATGCAAACCCGAGAGACAATCTGAAAACTTTGTAAAAACGGCGCACAAGCGTGCGCGCAATTTGGCTATGGGCGACGACGTCAAAAACTCCGCACCCGAGGCCTCAAATTCAAAAAAATTTCGACACAATTGATTCTATGGCCAATTCAGCTGGAAATGCAAACCCAAGAGGCAATCTGAAAACTTTGTAAAAATGGCGCACAAGTGTGCGCGCAATTTGGCTATGGGCGACGACGTCAAAAACTCCGCACCCGAGGCCTCAAATTCAAAAACCGTGTCGACACAATTGATTCTATGGCCAATTTAGTGAGGGATGCAAACTTGGGAGGCAATCTGAAAACTTTGTAAAAACAGCACACAACCATGCGCGCAAGTTTGGCTATGGGCGACGACGTCAAAAACTCCGCACCCGAGGCCTCAAATTCAAAAACGGTCCCAACACAATTGATTCTATGGCCAATTCAGTGAGTGATGCAAACCTGGGAGGCAATCTGAAAACATTGTAAAAACGGCACACAACCATGCGCGCAAGTTTGGCTATGGGCGACGACTTTAAAAACTCCACACCCGAGGCCTCAAATTCAAAAACCGTCTCGACACAATTGATTCTATGGCCAATTCAGATGGGAATGCAAACCCGAGAGGCAATCTGAAAACTTTGTAAAAACGGCGCACAAGTGTGCATGCAATTTGGCTATGGGCGACGACGTCAAAAACTCCGCACCCGAGGCCTCAAATTCAAAAAATTTCTCGACACAATTGATTCTATGGCCAATTCAGCTAGAAGTGCAAACCCGAGAGGCAATCTGAAAACTTTGTAAAAACGACGAACAAGTGTGCGTGCAATTTGGCTATGGGCGACGACGTTAAAAACTCCGCACCCGAGGCCTCAAATTCAAAAACCGTCTCGACACAATTGATTCTATGGCCAATTCAGTGAGGGATGAAAACCTGGGAGGCAATCTGAAAACTTTGTAAAAACGGCACACAACCATGCGCGCAAGTTTGGCTATGGGCGACGACTTAAAAAACTCCGCACCCGAGGCCTCAAATTCAAAAACCGTCTCGACACATTTGATTCTATGGCCAATTCAGTGAGGGATGCAAACCTGGGAGGCAGTCTGAAAACTTTGTAAAAACGGCACACAACCATGCGCGCAAGTTTGGCTATGGGCGACGACGTCAAAAACTCCACACCCGAGGCCTCAAATTCAAAAACCGTCTCGACACAATTGATTCTATGGCCAATTCAGATGGAAATGCAAACCCGAGAGGCAATCTGAAAACTTTGTAAAAACGGCGCACAAGCGTGCGCGCAATTTGTCTATGGTCGACGACGTCAAAAACTCCGCACCCGAGGCCTCAAATTCAAAAAAATTCTCGACACAATTGATTCTATGGCCAATTCAGCTGGAAATGCAAACCCAAGAGGCAATCTGAAAACGTTGTAAAAACGGCGCACAAGTGTGCGCGCAATTTGCCTATGGGCGACGACGTCAAAAACTCCGCACCCGAGGCCTCAAATTCAAAAACCGTCTCGACACAATTGATTCTATGGCCAATTTAGTGAGGGATGCAAACCTGGGAGGCAATCTGAAAACTTTGTAAAAACAGCACACAACCATGCGCGCAAGTTTGGCTATGGGCGACGACGTCAAAAACTCCGCACCCGAGGCCTCAAATTCAAAAACGGTCTCAACACAATTGATTCTATGGCCAATTCAGTGGGGGATGCAAACCTGGGAGGCAATCTGAAAACTTTGTAAAAACGGCGCACTAGCGTGCGCGCAATTTAGCTATGGGCGACGACGTCAAAAACACCGCACCCGAGGCCTCAAATTCAAAAATTTTCTCGACACAATTGATTCTATGGCCAATTCAGCTGGAAATGCAAACCCAAGAGGCAATCTGAAAACTTTGTAAAAACGGCGCACAAGTGTGCGCGCAATTTGGCTATGGGCGACGACGTCAAAAACTCCGCACCCGAGGCCTCAAATTCAAAAACCGTCTCGACACATTTGATTCTATGGCCAATTCAGTGAGGGATGCAAACCTGGGAGGCAATCTGAAAACTTTGTAAAAACGGCACACAACCATGCGCGCAAGTTTGGCTATGGGCGACGACGTCAAAAACTCCGCACCCGAGGCCTCAAATTCAAAAACCGTCTCGACACAATTGATTCTATGGCCAATTCAGTGAGGGACGCAAACCTGGGAGGCAATCTGAAAACTTTGTAAAAACGGCACACAACCATGCGCGCAAGTTTAGCTATGGGCGACGACGTAAAAAATCTCCGCACCCGAGGCCTCAAATTCAAAAACCGTCTCGACACAATTGATTCTATGGCCAATTCAGTGAGGGATGCAAACCTGGGAGGCAATCTGAAAACTTTGTAAAAACGGCACACAACCATGCGCGCAAGTTTGGCTTTGGGCGACGACGTCAAAAACTCCGCACCCGAGGCCTCAAATTCAAAAACTTTCTTGACACAATTGATTCTATGGCCAATTCAGATGGAATTGCAAACCCGAGAGGCAATCTGAAAACTTTGTAAAAACGGCGCACAAGCGTGCGCGCAATTTGGTTATGGGCGACGACGTCAAAAACTCCGCACCCGAGGCCTCAAATTCAAAAATTTCCTCGACACAATTGATTCTATGGCCAATTCAGCTGGTAATGCAAACCCAAGAGGCAATCTGAAAACTTTGTAAAAATGGCGCACAATTGTGCGCGCAATTTGGCTATGGGCGACGACGTCAAAAACTCTGAACCCGAGGCCTCAAATTCAAAAACCGTCTCGACACAATTGATTCTATGGCCAATTTAGTGAGGGATGCAAACCTTGGAGGCAATCTGAAAACTTTGTAAAAACGACACACAACCATGCGCGCAAGTTTGGCTATGGGCGACGACGTCAAAAACTCCGCACCCGAGGCCTCAAATTCAAAAACCGTCTCGACACAATTGATTCTAGGGCCAATTCAGTGAGGGATGCAAACCTGGGAGGCAATCTGAAAACTGTGTAAAAACGGCACACAACCATTCGCGCAAGTTTGGCCATGGGCGACGACGTCAAAAACTCCGCACCCAAAGCCTCAAATTAAAAATCCGTCTCGACACAATTGATTCTATGGCCAATTCAGCTGGTGATGAAAACCCGAGAGGCAATCTGAAAACTTTGTAAAAACGGCGCACAAGTGTGCGCGCAATTTGGCTATGGGCGACGACGTCAAAAACTCCGCACCCGAGGCCTCAAATTCAAAAACCGTCTCGACACAATTGATTCTATGGCCAATTCAGCTGGGAATGCAAACCCGAGAGGCAATCTGAAAACTTTGTCAAAACGACGCACAAGTGTGCGCGCAATTTGGCTATGGGCGACGACGTCAAAAACTCCGCACCCGAGGCCTCAAATTCAAAAACCGTCCCGACACAATTGATTCTATGGCCAATTCAGTGAGGGATGCAAACCTGGGAGACAATCTGAAAACTTTGTAAAAACGGCACACAACCATGCGCGCAAGTTTGGCTATGGGCGACGACTTAAAAAACTCCACACCCGAGGTCTCAAATTCAAAAACCGTCTCGACACAATTGATTCTATGGCCAATTCAGTGAGGGATGCAAACCTGGGAGGCAATCTGAAAACTTTGTAAAAACGGCACACAACCATGCGCGCAAGTTTGGCTATGGGCGACGACGTCAAAAACTCCGCACCCGAGGCCTCAAATTCAAAAACCGTCTCGACACAATTGATTCTATGGCCAATTCAGATGGAAATGCAAACCCGAGAGACAATCTGAAAACTTTGTAAAAACGGCACACAAGCGTGCGCGCAATTTGGCTATGGGCGACGACGTCAAAAACTCCGCACCCGAGCCCTCAAATTCAAAAATTTTCTCGACACAATTGATTCTATGGCCAATTCAGCTGGAAATGCAAACCCAAGAGGCAATCTGAAAACTTTGTAAAAACGGCGCACAAGTGTGCGCGCAATTTGGCTATGGGCAACGACGTCAAAAACTCCGCACCCGAGGCCTCAAATTCAAAAACCGTGTCGACACAATTGATTCTATGGCCAATTTAGTGAGGGATGCAAACCTGGGAGGCAATCTGAAAACTTTGTAAAAACAGCACACAACCATGCGCGCAAGTTTGGCTATGGGCGACGACGTCAAAAACTCCGCACCCGAGGCCTCAAATTCAAAAACGGTCCCAACACAATTGATTCTATGGCCAATTCAGTGGGGGATGCAAACCTGGGAGGCAATCTGAAAACATTGTAAAAACGGCACACAACCATGCGCGCAAGTTTGGCTATGGGCGACGACTTCAAAAACTCCGCACCCGAGGCCTCAAATTCAAAAACTGTCTCGACACAATTGATTCTATGGCCAATTCAGATGGGAGTGCAAACCCGAGAGGCAATCTGAAAACTTTGTAAAAACGGCGCACAAGTGTGCATGCAATTTGGCTATGGGCGACGACGTCAAAAACTCCACACCCGAGGACTCAAATTCAAAAAAATTCTCGACACAATTGATTCTATGGCCAATTCAGCTAGAAGTGCAAACCCGAGAGGCAATCTGAAAACTTTGTAAAAATGGCGCACAAGTGGGCGCGCAATTTGGCTATGGGCGACGACGTCAAAAACTCCGCACCCGAGGCCTCAAATTCAAAAACCGTCTCGACACAATTGATTATATTGCCAGTTCAGCTAGAAGTGCAAACCCGAGAGGCAATCTGAATACTTTGTAAAAACGGCGCACAAGTGTGCGCGCAATTTGGCTATGGGCGACGACGTCAAAAACTCCGCACCCGAGGCCTCAAATTCAAAAACCGTCTCGACACAATTGATTCTATGGCCAATTCAGCTAGAAATGCAAACCCGAGAGGCAATCTGAAAACTTTGTAAAAACGGCACACAAGTGTGCTCGCAATTTAGCTATGGGCGACGACGTCAAAAACTCCGCACCCGAGGCCTCAAATTCAAAAATTTTCTCGACACAATTGATTCTATGGCCAATTCAACAGGAAGTGCAAACCCGAGAGGCAATCTGAAAACTTTGTCAAAACGACGCACAAGTGTGCGCGCAATTTGGCTATGGGCGACGACGTCAAAAACTCCGCACCCGAGGCCTCAAATTCAAAAACCGTCTCGACACAATTGATTTTATGGCCAATTCAGTGAGGGATGCAAACCTGGGAGGCAATCTGAAAACTTTGTAAAAACGGCACACAACCATGCGCGCAAGTTTGGCTATGGGCGACGACTTAAAAAACTCCACACCCGAGGCCTCAAATTCAAAAACCGTCTCGACACAATTGATTCTATAGCCAATTCAGTGAGGGATGCAAACCTGGGAGGCAATCTGAAAACTTTGTGAAAACGGCACACAACCATGCGCGCAAGTTTGGCTATGGGCGACGACGTTAAAAACTCCGCACCCGAGGCCTCAAATTCAAAAATCGTCTCGACACAATTGATTCTATGGCCAATTCAGATGGAAATGCAAACCCGAGAGACAATCTGAAAACTTTGTAAAAACGGCGCACAAGCGTGCGCGCAATTTGGCTATGGGCGACGACGTCAAAAACTCCGCACCCGAGGCCTCAAATTCAAAAAAATTTCGACACAATTGATTCTATGGCCAATTCAGCTGGAAATGCAAACCCAAGAGGCAATCTGAAAACTTTGTAAAAATGGCGCACAAGTGTGCGCGCAATTTGGCTATGGGCGACGACGTCAAAAACTCCGCACCCGAGGCCTCAAATTCAAAAACCGTGTCGACACAATTGATTCTATGGCCAATTTAGTGAGGGATGCAAACTTGGGAGGCAATCTGAAAACTTTGTAAAAACAGCACACAACCATGCGCGCAAGTTTGGCTATGGGCGACGACGTCAAAAACTCCGCACCCGAGGCCTCAAATTCAAAAACGGTCCCAACACAATTGATTCTATGGCCAATTCAGTGAGTGATGCAAACCTGGGAGGCAATCTGAAAACATTGTAAAAACGGCACACAACCATGCGCGCAAGTTTGGCTATGGGCGACGACGTCAAAAACTCCGCACCCGAGGCCTCAAATTCAAAAACCGTCTCGACACAATTGATTCTATGGCCAATTCAGATGGAAATGCAAACCCGAGAGACAATCTGAAAACTTTGTAAAAACGGCGCACAAGCGTGCGCGCAATTTGGCTATGGGCGACGACGTCAAAAACTCCGCACCCGAGCCCTCAAATTCAAAAATTTTCTCGACACAATTGATTCTATGGCCAATTCAGCTGGAAATGCAAACCCAAGAGGCAATCTGAAAACTTTGTAAAAACGGCGCACAAGTGTGCGCGCAATTTGGCTATGGGCAACGACGTCAAAAACTCCGCACCCGAGGCCTCAAATTCAAAAACCGTGTCGACACAATTGATTCTATGGCCAATTTAGTGAGGGATGCAAACCTGGGAGGCAATCTGAAAACTTTGTAAAAACAGCACACAACCATGCGCGCAAGTTTGGCTATGGGCGACGACGTCAAAAACTCCGCACCCGAGGCCTCAAATTCAAAAACGGTCCCAACACAATTGATTCTATGGCCAATTCAGTGGGGGATGCAAACCTGGGAGGCAATCTGAAAACATTGTAAAAACGGCACACAACCATGCGCGCAAGTTTGGCTATGGGCGACGACTTCAAAAACTCCGCACCCGAGGCCTCAAATTCAAAAACTGTCTCGACACAATTGATTCTATGGCCAATTCAGATGGGAGTGCAAACCCGAGAGGCAATCTGAAAACTTTGTAAAAACGGCGCACAAGTGTGCATGCAATTTGGCTATGGGCGACGACGTCAAAAACTCCACACCCGAGGACTCAAATTCAAAAAAATTCTCGACACAATTGATTCTATGGCCAATTCAGCTAGAAGTGCAAACCCGAGAGGCAATCTGAAAACTTTGTAAAAATGGCGCACAAGTGGGCGCGCAATTTGGCTATGGGCGACGACGTCAAAAACTCCGCACCCGAGGCCTCAAATTCAAAAACCGTCTCGACACAATTGATTATATTGCCAGTTCAGCTAGAAGTGCAAACCCGAGAGGCAATCTGAATACTTTGTAAAAACGGCGCACAAGTGTGCGCGCAATTTGGCTATGGGCGACGACGTCAAAAACTCCGCACCCGAGGCCTCAAATTCAAAAACCGTCTCGACACAATTGATTCTATGGCCAATTCAGCTAGAAATGCAAACCCGAGAGGCAATCTGAAAACTTTGTAAAAACGGCACACAAGTGTGCTCGCAATTTAGCTATGGGCGACGACGTCAAAAACTCCGCACCCGAGGCCTCAAATTCAAAAATTTTCTCGACACAATTGATTCTATGGCCAATTCAACAGGAAGTGCAAACCCGAGAGGCAATCTGAAAACTTTGTCAAAACGACGCACAAGTGTGCGCGCAATTTGGCTATGGGCGACGACGTCAAAAACTCCGCACCCGAGGCCTCAAATTCAAAAACCGTCTCGACACAATTGATTTTATGGCCAATTCAGTGAGGGATGCAAACCTGGGAGGCAATCTGAAAACTTTGTAAAAACGGCACACAACCATGCGCGCAAGTTTGGCTATGGGCGACGACTTAAAAAACTCCACACCCGAGGCCTCAAATTCAAAAACCGTCTCGACACAATTGATTCTATAGCCAATTCAGTGAGGGATGCAAACCTGGGAGGCAATCTGAAAACTTTGTGAAAACGGCACACAACCATGCGCGCAAGTTTGGCTATGGGCGACGACGTTAAAAACTCCGCACCCGAGGCCTCAAATTCAAAAATCGTCTCGACACAATTGATTCTATGGCCAATTCAGATGGAAATGCAAACCCGAGAGACAATCTGAAAACTTTGTAAAAACGGCGCACAAGCGTGCGCGCAATTTGGCTATGGGCGACGACGTCAAAAACTCCGCACCCGAGGCCTCAAATTCAAAAAAATTTCGACACAATTGATTCTATGGCCAATTCAGCTGGAAATGCAAACCCAAGAGGCAATCTGAAAACTTTGTAAAAATGGCGCACAAGTGTGCGCGCAATTTGGCTATGGGCGACGACGTCAAAAACTCCGCACCCGAGGCCTCAAATTCAAAAACCGTGTCGACACAATTGATTCTATGGCCAATTTAGTGAGGGATGCAAACTTGGGAGGCAATCTGAAAACTTTGTAAAAACAGCACACAACCATGCGCGCAAGTTTGGCTATGGGCGACGACGTCAAAAACTCCGCACCCGAGGCCTCAAATTCAAAAACGGTCCCAACACAATTGATTCTATGGCCAATTCAGTGAGTGATGCAAACCTGGGAGGCAATCTGAAAACATTGTAAAAACGGCACACAACCATGCGCGCAAGTTTGGCTATGGGCGACGACTTTAAAAACTCCACACCCGAGGCCTCAAATTCAAAAACCGTCTCGACACAATTGATTCTATGGCCAATTCAGATGGGAATGCAAACCCGAGAGGCAATCTGAAAACTTTGTAAAAACGGCGCACAAGTGTGCATGCAATTTGGCTATGGGCGACGACGTCAAAAACTCCGCACCCGAGGCCTCAAATTCAAAAAATTTCTCGACACAATTGATTCTATGGCCAATTCAGCTAGAAGTGCAAACCCGAGAGGCAATCTGAAAACTTTGTAAAAACGACGAACAAGTGTGCGTGCAATTTGGCTATGGGCGACGACGTTAAAAACTCCGCACCCGAGGCCTCAAATTCAAAAACCGTCTCGACACAATTGATTCTATGGCCAATTCAGTGAGGGATGCAAACCTGGGAGGCAATCTGAAAACTTTGTAAAAACGGCACACAACCATGCGCGCAAGTTTGGCTATGGGCGACGACTTAAAAAACTCCGCACCCGAGGCCTCAAATTCAAAAACCGTCTCGACACATTTGATTCTATGGCCAATTCAGTGAGGGATGCAAACCTGGGAGGCAGTCTGAAAACTTTGTAAAAACGGCACACAACCATGCGCGCAAGTTTGGCTATGGGCGACGACGTCAAAAACTCCACACCCGAGGCCTCAAATTCAAAAACCGTCTCGACACAATTGATTCTATGGCCAATTCAGATGGAAATGCAAACCCGAGAGGCAATCTGAAAACTTTGTAAAAACGGCGCACAAGCGTGCGCGCAATTTGTCTATGGTCGACGACGTCAAAAACTCCGCACCCGAGGCCTCAAATTCAAAAAAATTCTCGACACAATTGATTCTATGGCCAATTCAGCTGGAAATGCAAACCCAAGAGGCAATCTGAAAACGTTGTAAAAACGGCGCACAAGTGTGCGCGCAATTTGCCTATGGGCGACGACGTCAAAAACTCCGCACCCGAGGCCTCAAATTCAAAAACCGTCTCGACACAATTGATTCTATGGCCAATTTAGTGAGGGATGCAAACCTGGGAGGCAATCTGAAAACTTTGTAAAAACAGCACACAACCATGCGCGCAAGTTTGGCTATGGGCGACGACGTCAAAAACTCCGCACCCGAGGCCTCAAATTCAAAAACGGTCTCAACACAATTGATTCTATGGCCAATTCAGTGGGGGATGCAAACCTGGGAGGCAATCTGAAAACTTTGTAAAAACGGCGCACTAGCGTGCGCGCAATTTAGCTATGGGCGACGACGTCAAAAACACCGCACCCGAGGCCTCAAATTCAAAAATTTTCTCGACACAATTGATTCTATGGCCAATTCAGCTGGAAATGCAAACCCAAGAGGCAATCTGAAAACTTTGTAAAAACGGCGCACAAGTGTGCGCGCAATTTGGCTATGGGCGACGACGTCAAAAACTCCGCACCCGAGGCCTTAAATTCAAAAACCGTCTCGACACATTTGATTCTATGGCCAATTCAGTGAGGGATGCAAACCTGGGAGGCAATCTGAAAACTTTGTAAAAACGGCACACAACCATGCGCGCAAGTTTGGCTATGGGCGACGACGTCAAAAACTCCGCACCCGAGGCCTCAAATTCAAAAACCGTCTCGACACAATTGATTCTATGGCCAATTCAGTGAGGGACGCAAACCTGGGAGGCAATCTGAAAACTTTGTAAAAACGGCACACAACCATGCGCGCAAGTTTAGCTATGGGCGACGACGTAAAAAATCTCCGCACCCGAGGCCTCAAATTCAAAAACCGTCTCGACACAATTGATTCTATGGCCAATTCAGTGAGGGATGCAAACCTGGGAGGCAATCTGAAAACTTTGTAAAAACGGCACACAACCATGCGCGCAAGTTTGGCTTTGGGCGACGACGTCAAAAACTCCGCACCCGAGGCCTCAAATTCAAAAACTTTCTTGACACAATTGATTCTATGGCCAATTCAGATGGAATTGCAAACCCGAGAGGCAATCTGAAAACTTTGTAAAAACGGCGCACAAGCGTGCGCGCAATTTGGTTATGGGCGACGACGTCAAAAACTCCGCACCCGAGGCCTCAAATTCAAAAATTTCCTCGACACAATTGATTCTATGGCCAATTCAGCTGGTAATGCAAACCCAAGAGGCAATCTGAAAACTTTGTAAAAATGGCGCACAATTGTGCGCGCAATTTGGCTATGGGCGACGACGTCAAAAACTCTGAACCCGAGGCCTCAAATTCAAAAACCGTCTCGACACAATTGATTCTATGGCCAATTTAGTGAGGGATGCAAACCTTGGAGGCAATCTGAAAACTTTGTAATAGCAGCACACAACAATGCGCGCAAGTTTGGTTATGGGCGACGACGTCAAAAACTCCGCACCCGAGGCCTCAAATTAAAAAATGGTCTCGACACAATTGATTCTATGGCCGATTCAGTGAGGGATGCAAACCTGGGAGGCAATCTGAAAACTTTGTAAAAACGGCACACAACCATGCGCGCAAGTTTGGCTTTGGGCGACGACGTCAAAAACTCCGCACCCGAGGCCTCAAATTCAAAAACCGTCTCGACACAATTGATTCTATGGCCAATTCAGCTGGAAATGCAAACCCGAGAGGCAATCTGAAAACTTTGTAAAAACGGCGCACAAGTGTGCGCGCAATTTGGCTATGGGCGACGACGTCAAAAACTCCGCACCCGAGGCCTCAAATTCAAAAAATTTCTCGACACAATTGATTCTATGGCCAATTCAGCTGGAAATGCAAACCCGAGAGGCAATCTGAAAACTTTATAAAAACGGCGCACAAGTGTGCGCACAATTTTAGCTATGGGCGACGACGTCAAAAACTCCGAACCCGAGGCCTCAAATTTAAAAAATTTCTCGACACAATTGATTCTATGGCCAATTCAACTGGAAGTGCAAATCCGAGAGGCAATCTGAAAACTTTGTAAAAACGGCGCACAAGTGTGCGCGCAATTTGGCTATGGGCGACGACGTCAAAAACTCCGCACCCGAGGCCTCAAATTCAAAAATTTTCTCGACACAATTGATTCTATGGCCAATTCAAATGGAAGTGCAAACCCGAGAGGCAATCTAAAAACTTTGTAAAAACTGCGCACAAGTGTGCGCGCAATTTGGCTATGGGCGACGACGTCAAAAACTCCGCACCCGAGGCCTCTAATTCAAAAACCGTCTCGACACAATTGATTCTATGGCTAATTCAGCTAGAAGTGCAAACCCGAGAGGCAATCTGCAAACTTTGTAAAAACGGCGCACAAGTGTGCGCGCAATTTGGCTATGGTCGACGACGTCAAAAACTCCGCACCCGAGGCCTCAAATTCAAAAAATTTCTAAACACAATTGATTCTATGGCCAATTCAACTGGAAGTGCAAACCCGAGAGGCAATCTGAAAACTTTGTAAAAACGGCGCACAAGTGTGCGCGCAATTTGGCTATGGGCGACGACGTCAAAAACTCCGCACCCGAGGCCTCAAATTCAAAAACCGTCTCGACACAATTGATTCTATGGCCAATTCAGTGAGGGATGCAAACCTGGGAGGCAATCTGAAAACTTTGTAAAAACGGCACACAACCATGCGCGCAAGTTTGGCTTTGGGCAACGACGTCAAAAACTCCGCACCCGAGGCCTCAAATTTAAAAACTTTCTCGACACAATTGATTTTATGGCCAATTCAGCTGGAAATGCAAACCCGAGAGGCAATCTGAAAACTTTGTAAAAACGGCGCACAAGCGTGCGCGCAATTTGGCTATGGGCGACGACGTTAAAAACTCCGCACCCGAGGCCTCAAATTCAAAAAATTTCTCGACACAATTGATTCTATGGCCAATTCAGCTAGAAGTGTAAACCCGAGAGGCAATCTGAAAACTTTGTAAAAACGGCGCACAAGTGTGCGCGCAATTTGGCTATGGGCGACGACGTCAAAAACTCCGTACCCGAGGCCTCAAAATCAAAAATTTTCTCGACACAATTGATTCTATGGCCAATTCAGCTGGAAATGCAAACCCAAGAGGCAATCCGAAAACTTTGTAAAAACGGCGCACAAGTGTGCACGCAATTTGGCTATGGGCGACGACGTTAAAAACTCCGCACCCGAGGCCTCAAATTCAAAAACCGTCTCGACACAATTGATTCTATGGCCAATTTAGTGTGGGATGCAAACCTGGGAGGCAATCTGAAAACTTTGTAAAAACGGCACACAACCATGCGCGCAAGTTTGGCTATGGGCGACGACGTCAAAAACTCCGCACCCGAGGCCTCAAATTCAAAAACTTTCTCGACACAATTGATTCTATGGCCAATTCAGCTAGAAGTGTAAACCCGAGAGGCAATCTGAAAACTTTGTAAAAAGGGCGCACAAGTGTGCGCGCAATTTGGCTATGGGCGACGACGTCAAAAACTCCGCACCCGAGGCCTCAAATTCAAAAACCGTCTCAACACAATTGATTATATGGCCAATTCAGTGAGGGATGCAAACCTGGGAGGCAATCTGAAAACTTTGTAAAAACGGCACACAACCATGCGCGCAAGTTTGGCTTTGGGCGACGACGTCAAAAACTCCGCACCCGAGGCCTCAAATTCAAAAACTTTCTTGACACAATTGATTCTATGGCCAATTCAGATGGAATTGCAAACCCGAGAGGCAATCTGAAAACTTTGTAAAAACGGCGCACAAGCGTGCGCGCAATTTGGTTATGGGCGACGACGTCAAAAACTCCGCACCCGAGGCCTCAAATTCAAAAATTTCCTCGACACAATTGATTCTATGGCCAATTCAGCTGGTAATGCAAACCCAAGAGGCAATCTGAAAACTTTGTAAAAATGGCGCACAATTGTGCGCGCAATTTGGCTATGGGCGACGACGTCAAAAACTCTGAACCCGAGGCCTCAAATTCAAAAACCGTCTCGACACAATTGATTCTATGGCCAATTTAGTGAGGGATGCAAACCTTGGAGGCAATCTGAAAACTTTGTAATAGCAGCACACAACAATGCGCGCAAGTTTGGTTATGGGCGACGACGTCAAAAACTCCGCACCCGAGGCCTCAAATTAAAAAATGGTCTCGACACAATTGATTCTATGGCCGATTCAGTGAGGGATGCAAACCTGGGAGGCAATCTGAAAACTTTGTAAAAACGGCACACAACCATGCGCGCAAGTTTGGCTTTGGGCGACGACGTCAAAAACTCCGCACCCGAGGCCTCAAATTCAAAAACCGTCTCGACACAATTGATTCTATGGCCAATTCAGCTGGAAATGCAAACCCGAGAGGCAATCTGAAAACTTTGTAAAAACGGCGCACAAGTGTGCGCGCAATTTGGCTATGGGCGACGACGTCAAAAACTCCGCACCCGAGGCCTCAAATTCAAAAAATTTCTCGACACAATTGATTCTATGGCCAATTCAGCTGGAAATGCAAACCCGAGAGGCAATCTGAAAACTTTATAAAAACGGCGCACAAGTGTGCGCACAATTTTAGCTATGGGCGACGACGTCAAAAACTCCGAACCCGAGGCCTCAAATTTAAAAAATTTCTCGACACAATTGATTCTATGGCCAATTCAACTGGAAGTGCAAATCCGAGAGGCAATCTGAAAACTTTGTAAAAACGGCGCACAAGTGTGCGCGCAATTTGGCTATGGGCGACGACGTCAAAAACTCCGCACCCGAGGCCTCAAATTCAAAAATTTTCTCGACACAATTGATTCTATGGCCAATTCAAATGGAAGTGCAAACCCGAGAGGCAATCTAAAAACTTTGTAAAAACTGCGCACAAGTGTGCGCGCAATTTGGCTATGGGCGACGACGTCAAAAACTCCGCACCCGAGGCCTCTAATTCAAAAACCGTCTCGACACAATTGATTCTATGGCTAATTCAGCTAGAAGTGCAAACCCGAGAGGCAATCTGCAAACTTTGTAAAAACGGCGCACAAGTGTGCGCGCAATTTGGCTATGGTCGACGACGTCAAAAACTCCGCACCCGAGGCCTCAAATTCAAAAAATTTCTAAACACAATTGATTCTATGGCCAATTCAACTGGAAGTGCAAACCCGAGAGGCAATCTGAAAACTTTGTAAAAACGGCGCACAAGTGTGCGCGCAATTTGGCTATGGGCGACGACGTCAAAAACTCCGCACCCGAGGCCTCAAATTCAAAAACCGTCTCGACACAATTGATTCTATGGCCAATTCAGTGAGGGATGCAAACCTGGGAGGCAATCTGAAAACTTTGTAAAAACGGCACACAACCATGCGCGCAAGTTTGGCTTTGGGCAACGACGTCAAAAACTCCGCACCCGAGGCCTCAAATTTAAAAACTTTCTCGACACAATTGATTTTATGGCCAATTCAGCTGGAAATGCAAACCCGAGAGGCAATCTGAAAACTTTGTAAAAACGGCGCACAAGCGTGCGCGCAATTTGGCTATGGGCGACGACGTTAAAAACTCCGCACCCGAGGCCTCAAATTCAAAAAATTTCTCGACACAATTGATTCTATGGCCAATTCAGCTAGAAGTGTAAACCCGAGAGGCAATCTGAAAACTTTGTAAAAACGGCGCACAAGTGTGCGCGCAATTTGGCTATGGGCGACGACGTCAAAAACTCCGTACCCGAGGCCTCAAAATCAAAAATTTTCTCGACACAATTGATTCTATGGCCAATTCAGCTGGAAATGCAAACCCAAGAGGCAATCCGAAAACTTTGTAAAAACGGCGCACAAGTGTGCACGCAATTTGGCTATGGGCGACGACGTTAAAAACTCCGCACCCGAGGCCTCAAATTCAAAAACCGTCTCGACACAATTGATTCTATGGCCAATTTAGTGTGGGATGCAAACCTGGGAGGCAATCTGAAAACTTTGTAAAAACGGCACACAACCATGCGCGCAAGTTTGGCTATGGGCGACGACGTCAAAAACTCCGCACCCGAGGCCTCAAATTCAAAAACTTTCTCGACACAATTGATTCTATGGCCAATTCAGCTAGAAGTGTAAACCCGAGAGGCAATCTGAAAACTTTGTAAAAAGGGCGCACAAGTGTGCGCGCAATTTGGCTATGGGCGACGACGTCAAAAACTCCGCACCCGAGGCCTCAAATTCAAAAACCGTCTCAACACAATTGATTATATGGCCAATTCAGTGAGGGATGCAAACCTGGGAGGCAATCTGAAAACTTTGTAAAAACGGCACACAACCATGCGCGCAAGTTTGGCTTTGGGCAACGACGTCAAAAACTCCGCACCCGAGGCCTCAAATTTAAAAACTTTCTCGACACAATTGATTTTATGGCCAATTCAGCTGGAAATGCAAACCCGAGAGGCAATCTGAAAACTTTGTAAAAACGGCGCACAAGCGTGCGCGCAATTTGGCTATGGGCGAAAACGTCAAAAACTCCGCACCCGAGGCCTCAAATTCAAAAATTTTCTCGACAAAATTGATTCTATGGCTAATTCAGCTGGATATGCAAACCCGAGAGGCAATCTGAAAACTTTGTAAAAACGGCGCACAAGTGTGCGCGCAATTTGGCTATGGGCGACGACGTCAAAAACTCCGCACACGAGGCCTCAAATTCAAAAAATTTCTCGACACAATTGATTCTATGGCCAATTCAGCTAGAAGTGTAAACCCGAGAGGCAATCTGAAAACTTTGTAAAAACGGCGCACAAGTGTGCGCGCAATTTGGCTATGGGCGACGACGTCAAAAACTCCGCACCCGAGGCCTCAAATTCAAAAACCGTCTCGACACAATTGATTCTATGGCCAATTCAGTGAGGGATGCAAACCTGGGAGGCAATCTGAAAACATTGTAAAAACGGCACACAACCATGCGCGCAAGTTTTGCTATGGGCGACGACGTCAAAAACTCCGCACCCGAGGCCTCAAATTCAAAAACCGTCTCGACACAATTGATTCTATGGTCAATTCAATGAGGGATGCAAACCTGGGAGGCAATCTGAAAACTTTGTAAAAACGGCACATAACCATGCGCGCAAGCTTGGCTATGGGCGACGACGTCAAAAACTCCGCACCCGAGGCCTCAAATTCAAAAACCGTCTCGACACAATTGATTCTATGGCCAATTCAGCTGGGGATGAAAACCCGAGAGGCAATCTGAAAACTTTGTAAAAACGGCGCACAAGTGTGCGCGCAATTTGGCTATGGGCGACGACGTCAAAAACTCCGCACCCGAGGCCTCAAATTCAAAAACCGTCTCGACACAATTGATTCTATGGCCAATTCAGTGAGGGATGCAAACCTGGGAGGCAATCTGAAAACTTTGTAAAAACGGCACACAACCATGCGCGCAAGTTTGGCTATGGGCGACGACGTCAAAAATCTCCGCACCCGAGGCCTCAAATTCAAAAACCGTCTCGACACAATTGATTCTATGGCCAATTCAGTGAGGGATGCAAACCTGGGAGGCAATCTGAAAACTTTGTAAAAACGGCACACAACCATGCGCGCAAGTTTGGCTTTGGGCGACGACGTCAAAAACTCCGCACCCAAGGCCTCAAATTCAAAAACTTTCTCGACACAATTGATTCTATGGCCAATTCAGATGGAATTGCAAACCCGAGAGGCAATCTGAAAACTTTGTAAAAACGGCGCACAAGCGTGCGCGCAATTTGGCTATGGGCGACGACGTCAAAAACTCCGCACCCGAGGCCTCAAATTCAAAAATTTCCTCGACACAATTGATTCTATGGCCAATTCAGCTGGTAATGCAAACCCAAGAGGCAATCTGAAAACTTTGTAAAAACGGCGCACAATTGTGCGCGCAATTTGGCTATGGGCGACGACGTCAAAAACTCTGAACCCGAGGCCTCAAATTCAAAACCGTCTCGACACAATTGATTCTATGGCCAATTTAGTGAGGGATGCAAACCTTGGAGGCAATCTGAAAACTTTGTAAAAGCAGCACACAACAATGCGCGCAAGTTTGGCTATGGGCGACGACGTCAAAAACTCCGCACCCGAGGCCTCAAATTCAAAAAATTTCTCGACACAATTGATTCTATGGCCAATTCAAATGGAAGTGCAAACCCGAGAGGCAATCTAAAAACTTTGTAAAAACTGCGCACAAGTGTGCGCGCAATTTGGCTATGGGCGACGACGTCAAAAACTCCGCACCCGAGGCCTCTAATTCAAAAACCGTCTCGACACAATTGATTCTATGGCTAATTCAGCTAGAAGTGCAAACCCGAGAGGCAATCTGCAAACTTTGTAAAAACGGCGCACAAGTGTGCGCGCAATTTGGCTATGGTCGACGACGTCAAAAACTCCGCACCCGAGGCCTCAAATTCAAAAAATTTCTAAACACAATTGATTCTATGGCCAATTCAACTGGAAGTGCAAACCCGAGAGGCAATCTGAAAACTTTGTAAAAACGGCGCACAAGTGTGCGCGCAATTTGGCTATGGGCGACGACGTCAAAAACTCCGCACCCGAGGCCTCAAATTCAAAAACCGTCTCGACACAATTGATTCTATGGCCAATTCAGTGAGGGATGCAAACCTGGGAGGCAATCTGAAAACTTTGTAAAAACGGCACACAACCATGCGCGCAAGTTTGGCTTTGGGCAACGACGTCAAAAACTCCGCACCCGAGGCCTCAAATTTAAAAACTTTCTCGACACAATTGATTTTATGGCCAATTCAGCTGGAAATGCAAACCCGAGAGGCAATCTGAAAACTTTGTAAAAACGGCGCACAAGCGTGCGCGCAATTTGGCTATGGGCGACGACGTTAAAAACTCCGCACCCGAGGCCTCAAATTCAAAAAATTTCTCGACACAATTGATTCTATGGCCAATTCAGCTAGAAGTGTAAACCCGAGAGGCAATCTGAAAACTTTGTAAAAACGGCGCACAAGTGTGCGCGCAATTTGGCTATGGGCGACGACGTCAAAAACTCCGTACCCGAGGCCTCAAAATCAAAAATTTTCTCGACACAATTGATTCTATGGCCAATTCAGCTGGAAATGCAAACCCAAGAGGCAATCCGAAAACTTTGTAAAAACGGCGCACAAGTGTGCACGCAATTTGGCTATGGGCGACGACGTTAAAAACTCCGCACCCGAGGCCTCAAATTCAAAAACCGTCTCGACACAATTGATTCTATGGCCAATTTAGTGTGGGATGCAAACCTGGGAGGCAATCTGAAAACTTTGTAAAAACGGCACACAACCATGCGCGCAAGTTTGGCTATGGGCGACGACGTCAAAAACTCCGCACCCGAGGCCTCAAATTCAAAAACTTTCTCGACACAATTGATTCTATGGCCAATTCAGCTAGAAGTGTAAACCCGAGAGGCAATCTGAAAACTTTGTAAAAAGGGCGCACAAGTGTGCGCGCAATTTGGCTATGGGCGACGACGTCAAAAACTCCGCACCCGAGGCCTCAAATTCAAAAACCGTCTCAACACAATTGATTATATGGCCAATTCAGTGAGGGATGCAAACCTGGGAGGCAATCTGAAAACTTTGTAAAAACGGCACACAACCATGCGCGCAAGTTTGGCTTTGGGCAACGACGTCAAAAACTCCGCACCCGAGGCCTCAAATTTAAAAACTTTCTCGACACAATTGATTTTATGGCCAATTCAGCTGGAAATGCAAACCCGAGAGGCAATCTGAAAACTTTGTAAAAACGGCGCACAAGCGTGCGCGCAATTTGGCTATGGGCGAAAACGTCAAAAACTCCGCACCCGAGGCCTCAAATTCAAAAATTTTCTCGACAAAATTGATTCTATGGCTAATTCAGCTGGATATGCAAACCCGAGAGGCAATCTGAAAACTTTGTAAAAACGGCGCACAAGTGTGCGCGCAATTTGGCTATGGGCGACGACGTCAAAAACTCCGCACACGAGGCCTCAAATTCAAAAAATTTCTCGACACAATTGATTCTATGGCCAATTCAGCTAGAAGTGTAAACCCGAGAGGCAATCTGAAAACTTTGTAAAAACGGCGCACAAGTGTGCGCGCAATTTGGCTATGGGCGACGACGTCAAAAACTCCGCACCCGAGGCCTCAAATTCAAAAACCGTCTCGACACAATTGATTCTATGGCCAATTCAGTGAGGGATGCAAACCTGGGAGGCAATCTGAAAACATTGTAAAAACGGCACACAACCATGCGCGCAAGTTTTGCTATGGGCGACGACGTCAAAAACTCCGCACCCGAGGCCTCAAATTCAAAAACCGTCTCGACACAATTGATTCTATGGTCAATTCAATGAGGGATGCAAACCTGGGAGGCAATCTGAAAACTTTGTAAAAACGGCACATAACCATGCGCGCAAGCTTGGCTATGGGCGACGACGTCAAAAACTCCGCACCCGAGGCCTCAAATTCAAAAACCGTCTCGACACAATTGATTCTATGGCCAATTCAGCTGGGGATGAAAACCCGAGAGGCAATCTGAAAACTTTGTAAAAACGGCGCACAAGTGTGCGCGCAATTTGGCTATGGGCGACGACGTCAAAAACTCCGCACCCGAGGCCTCAAATTCAAAAACCGTCTCGACACAATTGATTCTATGGCCAATTCAGTGAGGGATGCAAACCTGGGAGGCAATCTGAAAACTTTGTAAAAACGGCACACAACCATGCGTGCAAGTTTGGCTATGGGCGACGACGTCAAAAATCTCCGCACCCGAGGCCTCAAATTCAAAAACCGTCTCGACACAATTGATTCTATGGCCAATTCAGTGAGGGATGCAAACCTGGGAGGCAATCTGAAAACTTTGTAAAAACGGCACACAACCATGCGCGCAAGTTTGGCTTTGGGCGACGACGTCAAAAACTCCGCACCCAAGGCCTCAAATTCAAAAACTTTCTCGACACAATTGATTCTATGGCCAATTCAGATGGAATTGCAAACCCGAGAGGCAATCTGAAAACTTTGTAAAAACGGCGCACAAGCGTGCGCGCAATTTGGCTATGGGCGACGACGTCAAAAACTCCGCACCCGAGGCCTCAAATTCAAAAATTTCCTCGACACAATTGATTCTATGGCCAATTCAGCTGGTAATGCAAACCCAAGAGGCAATCTGAAAACTTTGTAAAAACGGCGCACAATTGTGCGCGCAATTTGGCTATGGGCGACGACGTCAAAAACTCTGAACCCGAGGCCTCAAATTCAAAACCGTCTCGACACAATTGATTCTATGGCCAATTTAGTGAGGGATGCAAACCTTGGAGGCAATCTGAAAACTTTGTAAAAGCAGCACACAACAATGCGCGCAAGTTTGGCTATGGGCGACGACGTCAAAAACTCCGCACCCGAGGCCTCAAATTCAAAAAATTTCTCGACACAATTGATTCTATGGCCAATTCAGCTGGGAATGCAAACCCGAGAGGCAATCTGAAAACTTTATAAAAACGGCGCACAAGTGTGCGCACAATTTTAGCTATGGGCGACGACGTCAAAAACTCCGAACCCGAGGCCTCAAATTTAAAAAATTTCTCGACACAATTGATTCTATGGCCAATTCAACTGGAAGTGCAAATCCGAGAGGCCATCTGAAAACTTTGTAAAAACGGCGCACAAGTGTGCGCGCAATTTGGCTATGGGCGACGACGTCAAAAACTCCGCACCCGAGGCCTCAAATTCAAAAATTTTCTCGACACAATTGATTCTATGGCCAATTCAAATGGAAGTGCAAACCCGAGAGGCAATCTAAAAACTTTGTAAAAACTGCGCACAAGTGTGCGCGCAATTTGGCTATGGGCGACGACGTCAAAAACTCCGCACCCGAGGCCTCTAATTCAAAAACCGTCTCGACACAATTGATTCTATGGCTAATTCAGCTAGAAGTGCAAACCCGAGAGGCAATCTGCAAACTTTGTAAAAACGGCGCACAAGTGTGCGCGCAATTTGGCTATGGTCGACGACGTCAAAAACTCCGCACCCGAGGCCTCAAATTCAAAAAATTTCTCGACACAATTGATTCTATGGCCAATTCAACTGGAAGTGCAAACCCGAGAGGCAATCTGAAAACTTTGTAAAAACGGCGCACAAGTGTGCGCGCAATTTGGCTATGGGCGACGACGTCAAAAACTCCGCACCCGAGGCCTCAAATTCAAAAACCGTCTCGACACAATTGATTCTATGGCCAATTCAGTGAGGGATGCAAACCTGGGAGGCAATCTGAAAACTTTGTAAAAACGGCACACAACCATGCGCGCAAGTTTGGCTTTGGGCAACGACGTCAAAAACTCCGCACCCGAGGCCTCAAATTTAAAAACTTTCTCGACACAATTGATTTTATGGCCAATTCAGCTGGAAATGCAAACCCGAGAGGCAATCTGAAAACTTTGTAAAAACGGCGCACAAGCGTGCGCGCAATTTGGCTATGGGCGACGACGTTAAAAACTACGCACCCGAGGCCTCAAATTCAAAAAATTTCTCGACACAATTGATTCTATGGCCAATTCAGCTAGAAGTGTAAACCCGAGAGGCAATCTGAAAACTTTGTAAAAACGGCGCACAAGTGTGCGCGCAATTTGGCTATGGGCGACGACGTCAAAAACTCCGTACCCGAGGCCTCAAATTCAAAAATTTTCTCGACACAATTGATTCTATGGCCAATTCAGCTGGAAATGCAAACCCAAGAGGCAATCCGAAAACTTTGTAAAAACGGCGCACAAGTGTGCGCGCAATTTGGCTATGGGCGACGACGTTAAAAACTCCGCACCCGAGGCCTCAAATTCAAAAACCGTCTCGACACAATTGATTCTATGGCCAATTTAGTGTGGGATGCAAACCTGGGAGGCAATCTGAAAACTTTGTAAAAACGGCACACAACCATGCGCGCAAGTTTGGCTATGGGCGACGACGTCAAAAACTCCGCACCCGAGGCCTCAAATTCAAAAACTTTCTCGACACAATTGATTCTATGGCCAATTCAGCTAGAAGTGTAAACCCGAGAGGCAATCTGAAAACTTTGTAAAAACGGCGCACAAGTGTGCGCGCAATTTGGCTATGGGCGACGACGTCAAAAACTCCGCACCCGAGGCCTCAAATTCAAAAACCGTCTCAACACAATTGATTATATGGCCAATTCAGTGAGGGATGCAAACCTGGGAGGCAATCTGAAAACTTTGTAAAAACGGCACACAACCATGCGCGCAAGTTTGGCTTTGGGCAACGACGTCAAAAACTCCACACCCGAGGCCTCAAATTTAAAAACTTTCTCGACACAATTGATTTTATGGCCAATTCAGCTGGAAATGCAAACCCGAGAGGCAATCTGAAAACTTTGTAAAAACGGCGCACAAGCGTGCGCGCAATTTGGCTATGGGCGAAAACGTCAAAAACTCCGCACCCGAGGCCTCAAATTCAAAAATTTTCTCGACAAAATTGATTCTATGGCTAATTCAGCTGGGTATGCAAACCCGAGAGGCAATCTGAAAACTTTGTAAAAACGGCGCACAAGTGTGCGCGCAATTTGGCTATGGGCGACGACGTCAAAAACTCCGCACACGAGGCCTCAAATTCAAAAAATTTCTCGACACAATTGATTCTATGGCCAATTCAGCTAGAAGTGTAAACCCGAGAGGCAATCTGAAAACTTTGTAAAAACGGCGCACAAGTGTGCGCGCAATTTGGCTATGGGCGACGACGTCAAAAACTCCGCACCCGAGGCCTCAAATTCAAAAACCGTCTCGACACAATTGATTCTATGGCCAATTCAGTGAGGGATGCAAACCTGGGAGGCAATCTGAAAACTTTGTAAAAACGGCACACAACCATGCGCGCAAGTTTTGCTATGGGCGACGACGTCAAAAACTCCGCACCCGAGGCCTCAAATTCAAAAACTGTCTCGACACAATTGATTCTATGGTCAATTCAATGAGGGATGCAAACCTGGGAGGCAATCTGAAAACTTTGTAAAAACGGCACATAACCATGCGCGCAAGCTTGGCTATGGGCGACGACGTCAAAAACTCCGCACCCGAGGCCTCAAATTCAAAAACCGTCTCGACACAATTGATTCTATGGCCAATTCAGCTGGGGATGAAAACCCGAGAGGCAATCTGAAAACTTTGTAAAAACGGCGCACAAGTGTGCGCGCAATTTGGCTATGGGCGACGACGTCAAAAACTCCGCACCCGAGGCCTCAAATTCAAAAACCGTCTCGACACAATTGATTCTATGGCCAATTCAGTGAGGGATGCAAACCTGGGAGGCAATCTGAAAACTTTGTAAAAACGGCACACAACCATGCGCGCAAGTTTGGCTATGGGCGACGACGTCAAAAATCTCCGCACCCGAGGCCTCAAATTCAAAAACCGTCTCGACACAATTGATTCTATGGCCAATTCAGTGAGGGATGCAAACCTGGGAGGCAATCTGAAAACTTTGTAAAAACGGCACACAACCATGCGCGCAAGTTTGGCTTTGGGCGACGACGTCAAAAACTCCGCACCTGAGGCCTCAAATTCAAAAACTTTCTCGACACAATTGATTCTATGGCCAATTCAGATGGAATTGCAAACCCGAGAGGCAATCTGAAAACTTTGTAAAAACGGCGCACAAGCGTGCGCGCAATTTGGCTATGGGCGACGACGTCAAAAACTCCGCACCCGAGGCCTCAAATTCAAAATTTTCCTCGACACAATTGATTCTATGGCCAATTCAGCTGGTAATGCAAACCCAAGAGGCAATCTGAAAACTTTGTAAAAACGGCGCACAATTGTGCGCGCAATTTGGCTATGGGCGACGACGTCAAAAACTCTGAACCCGAGGCCTCAAATTCAAAAACCGTCTCGACACAATTGATTCTATGGCCAATTTAGTGAGGGATGCAAACCTTGGAGGCAATCTGAAAACTTTGTAAAAGCAGCACACAACAATGCGCGCAAGTTTGGCTATGGGCGACGACGTCAAAAACTCCGCACCCGAGGCCTCAAATTAAAAAACGTTCTCGACACAATTGATTCTATGGCCGATTCAGTGAGGGATGCAAACCTGGGAGGCAATCTGAAAACTTTGTATGCTAGTATGGCTCGGGTAGTTATTTTTCTCTCCAAGATTCTTTTGTCGTTTCTTGACTTGGGAATTGAAACTACTGGATTTTCTTGGCAAATCAATGGTAACTTCACCATTGTTTTGTGATTAAGCACTGATTTACAGCAAATTCAACGCAAATTAACAACAAATCACTCGATTTCTGCAATTAACAACGTGAAGAAGGAAGAACAGAGGCAGTTGGTGGCGGTTACAGGCTGTTTCTTGGATTGTTCAGGGCCTCTTTGGGAGCAATGGGTAAGTCAAGGAGGATTAAGGAGTTAAGGAATGAGGGGGCTGCCGTTTTAGCTACTCCGGCAGTGCTCCGTCCATCTTCCCCGATGAGAAAGGCGGCGACTAGACCGGAATCGCCTAGATTGAAGAAGAGAACGCGTGGGTTGTCCATGGATCGCCTGCAAGCTAGAGAAATGAGAGAAGAACAGTCCATGGCTGAAAAAATTGAGGGAAACGAAGCTGGAAACTCTAAGGATTTAATTGTTGAAGTTGTCTTACCACCCATCAAAGCTAATCACGACCATGGGAGCAGTGAAAGTGATGAAGAGTCCCAAGAAGATCAAAGCGAGGAGGAAGATGAATTGCAACAGGAGGAGAAACATGCTACAATGGTGGAGAACGACGCATTGAAGGAAAACAGAGCATCATTAAAAGAGGTTAGTAATTCGACCTCAAACTTTGATTCAAGTAATTCTGGATGTGAACCCATGCACACCAGTGCCTCCAATGATGGAATGGACGAAATTGAGAGGGAGGGGAACGTATTGGAGGAAGATGATAGGGTGCACGCCATGTGTTTGTTAAAAGGTAAAGCTGAAATTGGGGCTGAATTGACCAGGCAGCAACGTGAGTTGAAGGACACAATTGAGAAAAACAGTACAATGCCGGAATGGATGCTCCAACAAAACAATGGAGCAAGCTCAAGTAAGAATGGAAATGAGGACAGTCATGAGAAAAAAGGGGAGGAAAATACAGGGGGAGTTGGGCCATGGAAGAGGACGACTGAAGATGATGATGGTGAGGCAGAATCACGACTGAAAAGCAGTGCTCAATTGCCTAAAAACAGAGCATGGAGGAAGGGAGAAGTGCCTGAGAGTGTGAGGGGTAATCGCACCCTTAAACAAGAGCATCGTTTGAAATTTGTCCAACCAACGGCGAATAGTGCGTACATACCTATGGAAGCCATCACCAATGAGTGGGATAATACACTTATTGCCTATTTCATGGGCAGATTTCCGGGATTTAAGGCATTGAAAGAAATATGCAATGGATGGAAAGTACGACATGAAATTAAAAGCCATGAGTCCGGATGGTTAATGTTTAAATTTGAGACTGAAGGCGATATGGACAGTGTGTTACAAGGAGGCCCGTATTCTATTTGGGGACGAAACTTGATGATGCGGAAAATGCCTCAAGGATTTGATTTCAGTGACGCGGAAATTAGTTTGGTCCCGACATGGATAAAGCTTCGGAATCTACCTATGTGCTGCTGGTCGAATAGTGCGATTGAAATAATTACATCCTTTGTAGGCACTCCGCTGTATACGGATCGAATGTCAAACACGATGGAAAAAGTCTCTTATGCTCGTGTTTTGGTTGAGGTAGATGCGGCCAAGCCGTTGGTACGGGAGGTGGCTGTCCGAATGGGAAAAATAAAGGAGTGGACGCAAAAAGTTGAGTACGAAGCGGAGCCACGATTTTGCTCAAAGTGCCGGAAAGTGGGGCATAGCACGGAGGCGTGTAGACCTATGGACAGAATTGTAAAGAAAAATCCGCAAAAAGAAGGAGAAAGCAAGGGGAAAGTGCCAATTCGTAATCGTGAAGTTGATGACCTTGGGTTCATCAAAATTAGAGGGAAATCTGGTGGGAGTGTTAACAAAGGGGGATCTGGAAGTAATGGGAGGCAAAATTCTGGAGATGATGGTATTAAAAACGCTGTACACGAACAGAAAACGGGGGAAGAAGACTTTGATATTAATGGGGGCAGATTCGATACATTAAAGGATATGGATGAAGATGCTCTTAATGAGATTGAAGTGGGGGAGAATGGAAGGGCCATGGAGATCGACAAAGGGGATGGAAGCAGGAATGAAAGTGAGGAAAATAACTTGATGGAGGAATGTGAACAAATTCCAGAAATGCACTCAAAAACAGAGCATGCCGAGGCTATTTTGGGAGGTGAAATGGAGGCGACTAATACCCATGCAAATGGTGGGGGGATAGCTAGCATCAACATGAGCAAGAATGAGAGGATGAAGAGGATTGAGGAGGCATTGAAATCTGCTTCAGTTGACAAAGTAAAACAAGTGGCTTCGAGTTCGATTGATAGAGGTCGAAACATGAAAGGAAGAGGCAGCGGGGGAAACCCCTTGGGTCGTAAATGATTATAGCATCATGGAATACACGTGGCTTGAGGGTAGACGCGACCCTCAAGAAGGTGAAGAGCGTTATGGGGAGGGATGATGTAGATATTTTCTGTTTCGTTGAGACGAAACTAAAAAATGATGAAATTGTGGACTGGATTCAAAAGAATTTTGGTGATGAATGGGCATTTGAGCATAACTTCGACCTATGCCGTATGGGGAGGATTTTGGTTGCATGGAGAAAGAAGAGGGTTCGCTTGATAACCCTTGGAAGACAAGAACAGGTAATACATTTTCGTGTAAAATGTGCAATTACCTTAAATACCTTTAATCTATCAACGGTCTATGGGAGGAATACAATTCCGGCGAGAAGACCGCTTTGGGAGCATATGATGGTGTTTGATGAGGGGCAGAATCTACCTTGGATAGTGGTGGGGGATTTCAATAATGTGCTTAATAGGGAGGAGAGAAGTGGGGGTGCTCAAATGACATCGAACACATTCGAAGACTTCCAAAACTGTGTGGTAAGTACTGGTTTGGTGGATGCTCCATCGAAAGGCTGTTTCTATACATGGAAAAATAATTCGGTGTGTAGCAAGTTGGATCGAGTTATGATAAATCAAGCATGGATCGAGAAGAACTGGAATATCATTACAGATTTCAGGGCTGTGGGGATAGAATCAGACCATACCATAGCAATATCAGCTTTGTTTGGACGGGATCAACGTAAGAAAAAGCCGTTCCGATACTTTAATATGTGGAGCATGCATGCAGATCATAAGACGACGGTGGAGGAGAGCTGGATTGATGAAGTTGAGGGTACGAAGCAATTTCAGCTTGTGACAAAACTTCGAAGATTGAAAAAGCCGTTGAAATGCCTACATAAGGAACAATTCCAGCATATAAAAGAGAGAGTTAAAAGGGAGGAGGAGGAGTTGATTGAAATGCATTCTAGGGTGCTCGAAAGGAGGCAGGATATGGATGAAAGAATGGCTGGAATTATCAACCAAAAGAGGAAAATTGTGGCAGATTTGAAGAAGTTTGAAAAGGCATATTTGAGTCAACTTGCGAAAAATAAATACCTTATTAATCAAGATAGGAATACACATTATTTCTATTCTATGGTTAACAAGGTAAGGAAGAGGAACTATATTACACACTTGAAAGTGGAGGATGGTCAAACGAAATCACAAGAGGAAGTTGCATTGAGAATGGTGGCATATTATGAGGGTTTTCTGGGCACAGTTGAGGAGGTGGATTGCATTGATGAAGAAGTGTGTAGACATGGCAGCTGTATTAATGAGGAGATGGGGGATAGGCTGTGTAGAGATGTGACGGATGATGAAATCAAAGAGGCGTTGTGGGGCATTGGTGAGGATAAAGCACCCGGGCCAGATGGGTATACATCGAAGTTTTTTAAGGCAAGCTGGAATGTTGTAAAAGGGGATGTATGTGCAGCTGTGAAGGAGTTTTTTGGTACAGGTATGCTTCTTAAACAAGCTAATTGCACATTTTTAACTTTGATACCGAAAACATTACATGATCCGGGGGTTGAGGACTTTCGTCCTATTGCATGTTGCAATGTATTTTACAAGATTATTTCGAAAATTATTGCATCTCGTCTTGGTGAGGCTGCTGTGGATGTGATAAATGAGGGCCAAGGTGCATTTGTCAAGGGTAGATCGATTGTTGATAATATTCAAATGGCACAAGAGTTGGTGCACAAGTATGGTAAGATGGTGAATGTTTCCCCTAGGATGATGCTTAAAGTGGATATAAGAAAGGCTTATGATTCTTTATCATGGGTTTTTTTGAGAGGTGTGCTTGAGGGATTGAGATTTCCGAAAGTTTTCATTGGATGGGTAATGGAATGTGTAAGCACGCCTATGTACTCAATCCTAATAAATGGTGTGCCGCATGGGTTCATAAAAGGGAGACGAGGGATAAGGCAAGGGGATCCATTATCCCCGTTATTGTTTGTAATCTGTATGGAATATTTGAGCCGGCTGTTGAAGATGAGGACAACTGGGACTGGGTTTGGCTTCCACCCTAAGTGTGATGTGTATAGGACTACAAATTTGATGTTCGCGGATGACCTATTGATATTTGCTAGGGGTGATTTCCATTCGGCGAGTATTATTAATGATGCTTTGGACGATTTTAAAAAGGTGTCGGGGCTGGGGGTAAACCCTAAAAAATCTGTGATCGTGATGGCTGGAGTTAGGGGCGAGGAACAGGCTGCCATTTTGAATGTGCTTGGCTTTGCTGAAGGTGGGTTACCTATTAAATATTTGGGGGTTCCGCTTGGGTCGGCAAGACTGAAAATTGAACATTTTGATCCCTTAGTTGACAAAATAAGGGACCAAATTGGTAAATGGAATTCTAAGGCATTGTCGTATGGGGGCAGGATGGAGCTCATCAAGGCTGTTGTGCAGGGAATTTGTGCCTACTGGTTCGGAATATTTCCCATTCCAAAGTTGGTCATTAGTCGAATCAATCGCATGGCAAGTGCATTTTTGTGGGGAGGAAAGAGATGCTTGGTTGCTTGGGATGATGTGTGTAAGGATAAGAGAGATGGTGGCTTGGGATTGCGAAATCTGGAGATATGGAACAAAGCCTTGTTTCTTCGGTATATTTGGAACATGCACACAAATAAGGAATCCATGTGGCTACGTTGGGTTCATACTTATTGGTTGAAAGGAAATGCTCCTTGGGATTTGGAATGTGGGAGGAATGGGTCGAAGCTACAGAGATTTATGGCAAGGATTAAAGACGAGGTGGTGGCGACTTATGGTGGAGTGGAGGAAGCTATCGAATTGATGGCTTCTGTTTTGGGGCCGAAAGGAGTCATGGTGGGGGAGCTTTATGATAGGTTGGTCAATCATCATGGTGAGGGGTATGTTTTTAGATTTAAAGACATATGGAGGGGGAGTATTCCGCCAAAATTCTCGGTCATTACTTGGCTTGTTGTGCGAGGTAGATTGGCTACAAAGGACACTTGGTTCTTTACGGATGAAGATAGGGGGTGCAACTGGTGTATAAACAATATGGAATCAGCTAGGCATCTTCTTTTCGATTGTGCTTTTGTTAGGGCAATCTGGAGTAAGGTGTGGGCCTGGATTGGGTGGAACAATAGTGCTAATTGTGTGGATGACTTGTTTGAGGATATTAAAAGGAGTAGAAGGCTCAAGAGAGGACATAAGGAGGTTGCGAGACTGGCTGCATGTACAGTGATCTATCTTGTTTGGAGGGCTAGGAATACGCATGTGCATGGAGGCGTGAGAGCGACCGTTGATGGGATCGTGAAGATGGCACAGCTGGATATCCTCCGTTATGGAGCAAAGATTAAGAACATATATGCTTATACTGGCCTGTGAATGGGTCAGCTTATACCTACATGGTATGATTTATTTCATGATGCTTATTAATTTGATGCATTATGGAATGGAGGTGTGCTGCTGTGTGCATTTTAAATTCGCAGGATCATGGAGTATGTATGGTGGCATAATGGGTGCAGAGCTGGATGGAGGTAGCTTGGGCGTGGATAACATGTTTAAGCTTTGGCGTAAATACGCATGGATGCAAGATCAACGACACAAATGCATTTACTTGGCTGTAATTTGCCCAGGAAATGACTACATGGTACTATGCATTCTTTTTATGCATTTTATTGTAGCATTATTCTTGGGGCCTTTGCTTCTTGTGGTACAATGTTATGGCAGGATAATTGGTGGGCGGAGTAATGTCTTGAAGGGCCAAATACAAAAACGAGTTAACATAAAGGTGTGGAGCAAAATCTGGTTTGGGAGGCCATCCGGACGAGCTAGGGCATCCGGCCGTGGACCTGTTGGTGATACAAGCTGGATATGGAGTGCATCCGGCCGAGGAAGTCCATCCGGCCGAGCTGCTGTTTGTGATGCAAGCTGGATATGGAGTGCATCCGGCCGAGGAAGGCCATCCGGCCGAGCTGCTGTTTGTGATGCAAGCTGGATATGGAGTGCATCTGGCCGAGGAAGTCCATCCGGCTTATACTTGTAAAATGTGTAGTTGGATAGGTGCTTTGTATAAGTGTTTGGAAAAGGCTATGTGTATGCCTTGTGGTTGTATTAATACGCTGAAATACTGTATTTTTGTGATGGATTTACCTCAAATGAAGGTTTACGGTTTTCCGTAAGTGGGTTTGTCCCTAAAAGGGTTTACCACTACGGTTTTTTACCCGAAAACCGGATGAGGTAGACATAGGAGGCTAGGACGGATTGTACGGAGTGCGTGGTCCTTTTTGGACTTTCGTTTTTTTGAGCTATATATTTACCTTTTTACGCTCAAAAAAAATCTGAAAACTTTGTAAAAACGGCACACAACCATGCGCGCAAGTTTGGCTTTGGACGACGACGTCAAAAACTCCGCACCCGAGGCCTCAAATTCAAAAACCGTCTCGACACAATTGATTCTATGGCCAATTCAGCTGGAAATGCAAACCCGAGAGGCAATCTGAAAACTTTGTAAAAACGGCGCACAAGTGTGCGCGCAATTTGGCTATGGGCGACGACGTCAAAAACTCCGCACCCGAGGCCTCAAATTCAAAAAATTTCTCGACACAATTGATTCTATGGCCAATTCAGCTGGAAATGCAAACCCGAGAGGCAATCTGAAAACTTTGTAAAAACGGCGCACAAGTGTGCGCACAATTTTGGCTATGGGCGACGACGTCAAAAACTCCGAACCCGAGGCCTCAAATTCAAAAATTTTCTCGACACAATTGATTCTATGGCCAATTCAACTGGAAGTGCAAATCCGAGAGGCAATCTGAAAACTTTGTAAAAACGGCGCACAAGTGTGCGCGCAATTTGGCTATGGGCGACGACGTCAAAAACTCCGCACCCGAGGCCTCAAATTCAAAAATTTTCTCGACACAATTGATTCTATGGCCAATTCAACTGGAAGTGCAAACCCGAGAGGCAATCTAAAAACTTTGTAAAAACTGCGCACAAGTGTGCGCGCAATTTGGCTATGGGCGACGACGTCAAAAACTCCGCACCCGAGGCCTCTAATTCAAAAACCGTCTCGACACAATTGATTCTATGGCCAATTCAGCTAGAAGTGCAAACCCGAGAGGCAATCTGCAAACTTTGTAAAAACGGCGCACAAGTGTGCGCGCAATTTGGCTATGGTCGACGACGTCAAAAACTCCGCACCCGAGGCCTCAAATTCAAAAATTTTCTCGACACAATTGATTCTATGGCCAATTCAACTTGAAGTGCAAACCCGAGAGGCAATCTGAAAACTTTGTAAAAACGGCGCACAAGTGTGCGCGCAATTTGGCTATGGGCGACGACGTCAAAAACTCCGCACCCGAGGCCTCAAATTCAAAAACCGTCTCGACACAATTGATTCTATGGCCAATTCAGTGAGGGATGCAAACCTGGGAGGCAATCTGAAAACTTTGTAAAAACGGCACACAACCATGCGCGCAAGTTTGGCTTTGGGCAACGACGTCAAAAACTCCGCACCCGAGGCCTCAAATTTAAAAACTTTCTCGACACAATTGATTTTATGGCCAATTCAGCTGGAAATGCAAACCCGAGAGGCAATCTGAAAACTTTGTAAAAACGGCGCACAAGCGTGCGCGCAATTTGGCTATGGGCGACGACGTTAAAAACTCCGCACCCGAGGCCTCAAATTCAAAAAATTTCTCGACACAATTGATTCTATGGCCAATTCAGCTAGAAGTGTAAACCCGAGAGGCAATCTGAAAACTTTGTAAAAACGGCGCACAAGTGTGCGCGCAATTTGGCTATGGGCGACGACGTCAAAAACTCCGCACCCGAGGCCTCAAATTCAAAAATTTTCTCGACACAATTAATTCTATGGCCAATTCAGCTGGAAATGCAAACCCAAGAGGCAATCCGAAAACTTTGTAAAAACGGCGCACAAGTGTGCGCGCAATTTGGCTATGGGCGACGACGTTAAAAACTCCGCACCCGAGGCCTCAAATTCAAAAACCGTCTCGACACAATTGATTCTATGGCCAATTTAGTGTGGGATGCAAACCTGGGAGGCAATCTGAAAACTTTGTAAAAACGGCACACAACCATGCGCGCAAGTTTGGCTATGGGCGACGACGTCAAAAACTCCGCACCCGAGGCCTCAAATTCAAAAACTTTCTCGACACAATTGATTCTATGGCCAATTCAGCTAGAAGTGTAAACCCGAGAGGCAATCTGAAAACTTTGTAAAAACGGCGCACAAGTGTGCGCGCAATTTGGCTATGGGCGACGACGTCAAAAACTCCGCACCCGAGGCCTCAAATTCAAAAACCGTCTCGACACAATTGATTATATGGCCAATTCAGTGAGGGATGCAAACCTGGGAGGCAATCTGAAAACTTTGTAAAAACGGCACACAACCATGCGCGCAAGTTTGGCTTTGGGCAACGACGTCAAAAACTCCACACCCGAGGCCTCAAATTTAAAAACTTTCTCGACACAATTGATTTTATGGCCAATTCAGCTGGAAATGCAAACCCGAGAGGCAATCTGAAAACTTTGTAAAAACGGCGCACAAGCGTGCGCGCAATTTGGCTATGGGCGAAAACGTCAAAAACTCCGCACCCAAGGCCTCAAATTCAAAAATTTTCTCGACAAAATTGATTCTATGGCTAATTCAGCTGGATATGCAAACCCGAGAGGCAATCTGAAAACTTTGTAAAAACGGCGCACAAGTGTGCGCGCAATTTGGCTATGGGCGACGACGTCAAAAAGTCCGCACACGAGGCCTCAAATTCAAAAAATTTCTCGACACAATTGATTCTATGGCCAATTCAGCTAGAAGTGTAAACCCGAGAGGCAATCTGAAAACTTTGTAAAAACGGCGCACAAGTGTGCGCGCAATTTGGCTATGGGCGACGACGTCAAAAACTCCGCACCCGAGGCCTCAAATTCAAAAACCGTCTCGACACAATTGATTCTGTGGCCAATTCAGTGAGGGATGCAAACCTGGGAGGCAATCTGAAAACTTTGTAAAAACGGCACATAACCATGCGCGCAAGCTTAGCTATGGGCGACGACGTCAAAAACTCCGCACCCGAGGCCTCAAATTCAAAAACCGTCTCGACACAATTGATTCTATGGCCAATTCAATGAGGGATGCAAACCTGGGAGGCAATCTGAAAACTTTGTAAAAACGGCACATAACCATGCGCGCAAGCTTGGCTATGGGCGACGACGTCAAAAACTCCGCACCCGAGGCCTCAAATTCAAAAACCGTCTCGACACAATTGATTCTATGGCCAATTCAGCTGGGGATGAAAACCCGAGAGGCAATCTGAAAACTTTGTAAAAACGGCGCACAAGTGTGCGCGCAATTTGGCTATGGGCGACGACGTCAAAAACTCCGCACCCGAGGCCTCAAATTCAGAAACCGTCTCGACACAATTGATTCTATGGCCAATTCAGTGAGGGATGCAAACCTGGGAGGCAATCTGAAAACTTTGTAAAAACGGCACACAACCATGCGCGCAAGTTTGGCTTTGGGCAACGACGTCAAAAACTCCGCACCCGAGGCCTCAAATTTAAAAACTTTCTCGACACAATTGATTTTATGGCCAATTCAGCTGGAAATGCAAACCCGAGAGGCAATCTGAAAACTTTGTAAAAACGGCGCACAAGTGTGCGCGCAATTTGGCTATGGGCGACGACGTCAAAAACTCCGCACCCGAGGCCTCAAATTCAAAAACCGTCTCGACACAATTGATTCTATGGCCAATTCAGTGAGGGATGCAAACCTGGGAGGCAATCTGAAAACTTTGTAAAAACGACACACAACCATGCGCGCAAGTTTGGCTATGGGCGACGACTTCAAAAACTCCGCACCCGAGGCCTCAAATTCAAAAACCGTCTCGACACAATTGATTCTATGGCCAATTCAGTGAGGGATGCAAACCTGGGAGGCAATCTGAAAACTTTGTAAAAACGGCACACATCCATGCGCGCAAGTTTGGCTATGGGCGACGACGTCATAAACTCCGCACCCGAGGCCTCAAATTCAAAAACTTTATCGACACAATTGATTTTATTGCCAATTCACCTGGAGATGCAAACCCGAGAGGCAATCTGAAAACTTTGTAAAAACGGCGCATAAGTGTGCGCGCAATTTGGCTATGGGCGACGACGTCAAAAACTCCGCACTCGAGGCCTCAAATTCAAAAAATTTCTCGACACAATTGATTCTATGGTCAATTCAGCTGGAGATGAAAACCCGAGAGGCAATCTGAAAACTTTGTAAAAACGGCGCACAAGTGTGCGCGCAATTTGGCTATGGGCGACGACGTCAAAAACTCCGCACCCGAGCCCTCAACTTCAAAAACTTTCTCGACACAATTGATTCTATGGCCAATTCAGCTAGAAGTGTAAACCCGAGAGGCAATCTGAAAACTTTGTAAAAACGGCGCACAAGTGTGCGCGCAATTTGGCTATGGGCGACGACGTCAAAAACTCCGCACCCGAGGCCTCAAATTCAAAAACCGTCTCGACACAGTTGATTCTATGGCCAATTCAGTGAGGGATGCAAACCTGGGAGGCAATCTGAAAACTTTGTAAAAACGGCACACAACCATGCGCGCAAGTTTGTCTTTGGGCAACGACGTCAAAAACTCCGCACCCGAGGCCTCAAATTTAAAAACTTTCTCGACACAATTGATTTTATGGCCAATTCAGCTGGAAATGCAAACCCGAGAGGCAATCTGAAAACTTTGTAAAAACGGCGCACAAGCGTGCGCGCAATTTGGCTATGGGCGAAAACGTCAAAAACTCCGCACCCGAGGCCTCAAATTCAAAAATTTTCTCGACAAAATTGATTCTATGGCTAATTCAGCTGGATATGCAAACCCGAGAGGCAATCTGAAAACTTTGTAAAAACGGCGCACAAGTGTGCGCGCAATTTGGCTATGGGCGACGACGTCAAAAACTCCGCACCCGAGGCCTCAAATTCAAAAACCGTCTCGACACAATTGATTCTATGGCCAATTCAGTGAGGGATGCAAACCTGGGAGGCAATCTGAAAACTTTGTAAAAATGACACACAACCATGCGCGCAAGTTTGGCTATGGGCGACGACTTCAAAAACTCCGCACCCGAGGCCTCAAATTCAAAAACCGTCTCGACACAATTGATTCTATGGCCAATTCAGTGAGGGATGCAAACCTGGGAGGCAATCTGAAAACTTTGTAAAAACGGCACACATCCATGCGCGCAAGTTTGGCTATGGGCGACGACGTCATAAACTCCGCACCCGAGGCCTCAAATTCAAAAACTTTATCGACACAATTGATTTTATTGCCAATTCACCTGGAGATGCAAACCCGAGAGGCAATCTGAAAACTTTGTAAAAACGGCGCACAAGTGTGCGCGCAATTTGGCTATGGGCGACGACGTCAAAAACTCCGCACCCGAGGCCTCAAATTCAAAAACCGTCTCGACACAATTGATTCTATGGCCAATTCAGTGAGGGATGCAAACCTGGGAGGCAATCTGAAAACTTTGTAAAAACGACACACAACCATGCGCGCAAGTTTGGCTATGGGCGACGACTTCAAAAACTCCGCACCCGAGGCCTCAAATTCAAAAACCGTCTCGACACAATTGATTCTATGGCCAATTCAGTGAGGCATGCAAACCTGGGAGGCAATCTGAAAACTTTGTAAAAACGGCACACAACCATGCGCGCAAGTTTGGCTTTGGGCAACGACGTCAAAAACTCCGCACCCGAGGCCTCAAATTTAAAAACTTTCTCGACACAATTGATTTTATGGCCAATTCAGCTGGAAATGCAAACCCGAGAGGCAATCTGAAAACTTTGTAAAAACGGCGCACAAGCGTGCGCGCAATTTGGCTATGGGCGAAAACGTCAAAAACTCCGCACCCGAGGCCTCAAATTCAAAAATTTTCTCGACAAAATTGATTCTATGGCTAATTCAGCTGGATATGCAAACCCGAGAGGCAATCTGAAAACTTTGTAAAAACGGCGCACAAGTGTGCGCGGAATTTGGCTATGGGCGACGACGTCAAAAACTCTTCACCCGAGGCCTCAAATTCAAAAAATTTCACGACACAATTGAATCTATGGCCAATTCAGCTAGAAGTGTAAACCCGAGAGGCAATCTGAAAACTTTGTAAAAACGGCGCACAAGTGTGCGCGCAATTTGGCTATGGGCGACGACGTCAAAAACTCCGCACCCGAGGCCTCAAATTGAAAAACCGTCTCGACACAATTGATTCTATGGCCAATTCAGTGAGGGATGCAAACCTGGGAGGCAATCTGAAAACTTTGTAAAAACGGCACACAACCATGCGCGCAAGTTTGGCTATGGGCGACGACGTCAAAAACTCCGCACCCGAGGCCTCAAATTCAAAAACCGTCTCGACACAATTGATTCTATGGCCAATTCAGTGAGGGATGCAAACCTGGGAGGCAATCTGAAAACTTTGTAAAAACGGCACATAACCATGCGCGCAAGCTTGGCTATGGGCGACGACGTCAAAAACTCCGCACCCGAGGCCTCAAATTCAAAAACCGTCTCGACACAATTGATTCTATGGCCAATTCAGCTGGGAATGAAAACCCGAGAGGCAATCTGAAAACTTTGTAAAAACGGCGCACAAGTGTGCGCGCAATTTGGCTATGGGCGACGACGTCAAAAACTCCGCACCCGAGGCCTCAAATTCAAAAACCGTCTCGACACACTTGATTCTATGGCCAATTCAGTGAGGGATGCAAACCTGGGAGGCAATCTGAAAACTTTGTAAAAACGGCACACAACCATGCGCGCAAGTTTGGCTATGGGCGACGACGTCAAAAACTCCGCACCCGAGGCCTCAAATTCAAAAACCGTCTCGACACAATTGATTCTATGGCCAATTCAGTGAGGGATGCAAACCTGGGAGGCAATCTGAAAACTTTGTAAAAACGGCACACAATCATGCGCGCAAGTTTGGCTATGGGCGACGACTACAAAAACTCCGCACCCGAGGCCTCAAATTCAAAAACCGTCTCGACACAATTGATTCTATGGCCAATTCAGCTGGTAATGAAAACCCGAGAGGCAATCTGAAAACTATGTAAAAACGGCGCACAAGTGTGCGCGCAATTTGGCTATGGGCGACGACGTCAAAAACTCCGCACCCGAGGCCACAAATTCAAAAACCGTCTCGACATAATTGATTCTATGGCCAATTCAGCTGGATATGCAAACCCGATAGGCAATCTGAAAATTTTGTAAAAATGGCGCACACGTGTGCGCGCAATTTGGCTATGGGCGACGACGTAAAAAACTCCGCACCCGAGGCCTCAAATTCAAAAACCGTCTCGACACAATTGATTCTATGGCCAATTCAGTGAGGGATGCAAACCTGGGAGGCAATTTTAAAACTTTGTAAAAACGGCACACAACCATGCGCGAAAGTTTGGCTTTGGACGACGACGTCAAAAACTCCGCACCCGAGGCCTCAAATTTAAAAACTTTCTCGACACAATTGATTTTATGGCCAATTCAGCTGGAAATGCGAACCCGAGAGGCAATCTGAAAACTTTGTAAAAACGGCGCACAAGCGTGCGCGCAATTTGGCTATGGGCGACGACGTCAAAAACTCCGCACCCGAGGCCTCAAATTCAAAAATTTTCTCGACAAAATTGATTCTATGGCTAATTCAGCTGGATATGCAAACCCGAGAGGCAATCTGAAAACTTTGTAAAAACGGCGCACAAGTGTGCGCGCAATTTGGCTATGGGCGACGACGTCAAAAACTCCGCACCCGAGGCCTCAAATTCAAAAAATTTCTCGACACAATTGATTCTATGGCCAATTCAGCTAGAAGTGTAAACCCGAGAGGCAATCTGAAAACTTTGTAAAAACGGCGCACAAGTGTGCGCGCAATTTGGCTATGGGCGACGACGTCAAAAACTCCGCACCCGAGGCCTCAAATTCAAAAACCGTCTCGACACAATTGATTCTATGGCCAATTCAGTGAGGGATGCAAACCTGGGAGGCAATCTGAAAACTTTGTAAAAACGGCACACAACCATGCGCGCAAGTTTGGCTATGGGCGACGACGCCAAAAACTCCACACCCGAGGCCTCAAATTCAAAAACCGTCTCGACACAATTGATTCTATGGCCAATTCAGTGAGGGATGCAAACCTGGGAGGCAATCTGAAAACTTTGTAAAAACGGCACATAACCATGCGCGCAAGCTTGGCTATGGGCGACGACGTCAAAAACTCCGCACCCGAGGCCTCAAATTCAAAAACCGTCTCGACACAATTGATTATATGGCCAATTCAGCTGGGAATGAAAACCCGAGAGGCAATCTGAAAACTTTGTAAAAACGGCGCACAAGTGTGCGCGCAATTTGGCTATGGGCGACGACGTGAAAAACTCCGCACCCGAGGCCTCAAATTCAAAAACCGTCTCGACACAATTGATTCTATGGCCAATTCAGCTGGGAGTGAAAACCCGAGAGGCAATCTGAAAACTTTGTAAAAACGGCGCACAAGTGTGCGCGCAATTTGGCTATGGGCGACGACGTCAAAAACTCCGCACCCGAGGCCTCAAATTCAAAAACCGTCTCGACACAATTGATTCTATGGCCAATTCAGTGAGGGATGCAAACCTGGGAGGCAATCTGAAAACTTTGTAAAAACGGCACAACCATGCGCGCAAGTTTGGCTATGGGCGACGACGTCAAAAACTCCGCACCCGAGGCCTCAAATTCAAAAACCGTCTCGACACAATTGATTCTATGGCCAATTTAGTGAGGGATGCAAACCTGGGAGGCAATCTGAAAACTTTGTAAAAACGGCACACAACCATGCGCGCAAGTTTGGCTATGGGCGACGACTTCAAAAACTCCGCACCCGAGGCCTCAAATTCAAAAACCGTCTCGACACAATTGATTCTATGGCCAATTCAGCTGGAAATGCAAACCCGATAGGCAATCTGAAAATTTTGTAAAAACGGCGCACAAGTGTGCGCGCAATTTGGCTATGGGCGACGACGTAAAAAACTCTGCACCCGAGGCCTCAAATTCAAAAACCGTCTCGACACAATTGATTCTATGGCCAATTCAGTGAGGGATGCAAACCTGGGAGGCAATTTTAAAACTTTGTAAAAACGGCACACAACCATGCGCGAAAGTTTGGCTTTGGACGACGACGTCAAAAACTCCGCACCCGAGGCCTCAAATTTAAAAACTTTCTCGACACAATTGATTTTATGGCCAATTCAGCTGGAAATGCAAACCCGAGAGGCTATCTGAAAACTTTGTAAAAATGGCGCACAAGTGTGCGCGCAATTTGGCTATGGGCGACGACGTCAAAAACTCCGCACCCGAGGCCTCAAATTCAAAAATTTTCTCGGCAAAATTGATTCTATGGCTAATTCAGCTGGATATGCAAACCCGAGAGGCTATCTGAAAACTTTGTAAAAATGGCGCACAAGTGTGCGCGCAATTTGGCTATGGGCGACGACGTCAAAAACTCCGCACCCGAGGCCTCAAATTCAAAAAATTTCTCGACACAATTGATTCTATGGCCAATTCAGCTAGAAGTGTAAACCCGAGAGGCAATCTGAAAACTTTGTAAAAATGGCGCACAAGTGTGCGCGCAATTTGGCTATGGGCGACGACGTCAAAAACTCTGCACCCGAGGCCTCAAATTCAAAAACCGTCTCGACACAATTGATTCTATGGCCAATTCAGTGAGGGATGCAAACCTGGGAGGCAATCTGAAAACTTTGTAAAAACGGCACATAACCATGCGCGCAAGCTTGGCTATGGGCGACGACGTCAAAAACTCCGCACCCGAGGCCTCAAATTCAAAAACCGTCTCGACACAATTGATTCTATGGCCAATTCAGTTGGGAATGAAAACCCGAGAGGCAATCTGAAAACTTTGTAAAAACGGCGCACAAGTGTGCGCGCAATTTGGCTATGGGCGACGACGTCAAAAACTCCGCACCCGAGGCCTCAAATTCAAAAACCGTCTCGACACACTTGATTCTATGGCCAATTCAGTGAGGGATGCAAACCTGGGAGGCAATCTGAAAACTTTGTAAAAACGGCACACAACCATGCGCGCAAGTTTGGCTATGGGCGACGACGTCAAAAACTCCGCACCCGAGGCCTCAAATTCAAAAACCGTCTCGACACAATTGATTCTATGGCCAATTCAGTGAGGGATGCAAACCTGGGAGGCAATCTGAAAACTTTGTAAAAACGGCACACAATCATGCGCGCAAGTTTGGCTATGGGCGACGACTACAAAAACTCCGCACCCGAGGCCTCAAATTCAAAAACCGTCTCGACACAATTGATTCTATGACCAATTCAGCTGGTAATGAAAACCCGAGAGGCAATCTGAAAACTATGTAAAAACGGCGCACAAGTGTGCGCGCAATTTGGCTATGGGCGACGACGTCAAAAACTCCGCACCCGAGGCCACAAATTCAAAAACCGTCTCGACATAATTGATTCTATGGCCAATTCAGCTGGATATGCAAACCCGATAGGCAATCTGAAAATTTTGTAAAAATGGCGCACACGTGTGCGCGCAATTTGGCTATGGGCGACGACGTAAAAAACTCCGCACCCGAGGCCTCAAATTCAAAAACCGTCTCGACACAATTGATTCTATGGCCAATTCAGTGAGGGATGCAAACCTGGGAGGCAATTTTAAAACTTTGTAAAAACGGCACACAACCATGCGCGAAAGTTTGGCTTTGGACGACGACGTCAAAAACTCCGCACCCGAGGCCTCAAATTTAAAAACTTTCTCGACACAATTGATTTTATGGCCAATTCAGCTGGAAATGCGAACCCGAGAGGCAATCTGAAAACTTTGTAAAAACGGCGCACAAGCGTGCGCGCAATTTGGCTATGGGCGACGACGTCAAAAACTCCGCACCCGAGGCCTCAAATTCAAAAATTTTCTCGACAAAATTGATTCTATGGCTAATTCAGCTGGATATGCAAACCCGAGAGGCAATCTGAAAACTTTGTAAAAACGGCGCACAAGTGTGCGCGCAATTTGGCTATGGGCGACGACGTCAAAAACTCCGCACCCGAGGCCTCAAATTCAAAAAATTTCTCGACACAATTGATTCTATGGCCAATTCAGCTAGAAGTGTAAACCCGAGAGGCAATCTGAAAACTTTGTAAAAACGGCGCACAAGTGTGCGCGCAATTTGGCTATGGGCGACGACGTCAAAAACTCCGCACCCGAGGCCTCAAATTCAAAAACCGTCTCGACACAATTGATTCTATGGCCAATTCAGTGAGGGATGCAAACCTGGGAGGCAATCTGAAAACTTTGTAAAAACGGCACACAACCATGCGCGCAAGTTTGGCTATGGGCGACGACGCCAAAAACTCCACACCCGAGGCCTCAAATTCAAAAACCGTCTCGACACAATTGATTCTATGGCCAATTCAGTGAGGGATGCAAACCTGGGAGGCAATCTGAAAACTTTGTAAAAACGGCACATAACCATGCGCGCAAGCTTGGCTATGGGCGACGACGTCAAAAACTCCGCACCCGAGGCCTCAAATTCAAAAACCGTCTCGACACAATTGATTATATGGCCAATTCAGCTGGGAATGAAAACCCGAGAGGCAATCTGAAAACTTTGTAAAAACGGCGCACAAGTGTGCGCGCAATTTGGCTATGGGCGACGACGTGAAAAACTCCGCACCCGAGGCCTCAAATTCAAAAACCGTCTCGACACAATTGATTCTATGGCCAATTCAGCTGGGAGTGAAAACCCGAGAGGCAATCTGAAAACTTTGTAAAAACGGCGCACAAGTGTGCGCGCAATTTGGCTATGGGCGACGACGTCAAAAACTCCGCACCCGAGGCCTCAAATTCAAAAACCGTCTCGACACAATTGATTCTATGGCCAATTCAGTGAGGGATGCAAACCTGGGAGGCAATCTGAAAACTTTGTAAAAACGGCACAACCATGCGCGCAAGTTTGGCTATGGGCGACGACGTCAAAAACTCCGCACCCGAGGCCTCAAATTCAAAAACCGTCTCGACACAATTGATTCTATGGCCAATTTAGTGAGGGATGCAAACCTGGGAGGCAATCTGAAAACTTTGTAAAAACGGCACACAACCATGCGCGCAAGTTTGGCTATGGGCGACGACTTCAAAAACTCCGCACCCGAGGCCTCAAATTCAAAAACCGTCTCGACACAATTGATTCTATGGCCAATTCAGCTGGAAATGCAAACCCGATAGGCAATCTGAAAATTTTGTAAAAACGGCGCACAAGTGTGCGCGCAATTTGGCTATGGGCGACGACGTAAAAAACTCTGCACCCGAGGCCTCAAATTCAAAAACCGTCTCGACACAATTGATTCTATGGCCAATTCAGTGAGGGATGCAAACCTGGGAGGCAATTTTAAAACTTTGTAAAAACGGCACACAACCATGCGCGAAAGTTTGGCTTTGGACGACGACGTCAAAAACTCCGCACCCGAGGCCTCAAATTTAAAAACTTTCTCGACACAATTGATTTTATGGCCAATTCAGCTGGAAATGCAAACCCGAGAGGCTATCTGAAAACTTTGTAAAAATGGCGCACAAGTGTGCGCGCAATTTGGCTATGGGCGACGACGTCAAAAACTCCGCACCCGAGGCCTCAAATTCAAAAATTTTCTCGGCAAAATTGATTCTATGGCTAATTCAGCTGGATATGCAAACCCGAGAGGCTATCTGAAAACTTTGTAAAAATGGCGCACAAGTGTGCGCGCAATTTGGCTATGGGCGACGACGTCAAAAACTCCGCACCCGAGGCCTCAAATTCAAAAAATTTCTCGACACAATTGATTCTATGGCCAATTCAGCTAGAAGTGTAAACCCGAGAGGCAATCTGAAAACTTTGTAAAAATGGCGCACAAGTGTGCGCGCAATTTGGCTATGGGCGACGACGTCAAAAACTCTGCACCCGAGGCCTCAAATTCAAAAACCGTCTCGACACAATTGATTCTATGGCCAATTCAGTGAGGGATGCAAACCTGGGAGGCAATCTGAAAACTTTGTAAAAACGGCACACAACCATGCGCGCAAGTTTGGCTATGGGCGACGACGTCAAAAACTCCGCACCCGAGGCCTCAAATTCAAAAAATTTCTCGACACAATTGATTCTATGGCCAATTCAGCTAGAAGTGCAAACCCGAGAGGCAATCTGAAAACTTTGTAAAAACGACGAACAACTGTGCGTGCAATTTGGCTATGGGCGACGACGTCAAAAACTCCGCACCCGAGGCCTCAAATTCAAAAACCGTCTCGACACAATTGATTCTATGGCCAATTCCTGTGAGGGATGCAAACCTGGGAGGCAATCTGAAAACTTTGTAAAAACGGCACACAACCATGCGCGCAAGTTTGGCTATGGGCGACGACTTAAAAAACTCCGCACCCGAGGCCTCAAATTCAAAAACCGTCTCGACACATTTGATTCTATGGCCAATTCAGTGAGGGATGCAAACCTGGGAGGCAGTCTGAAAACTTTGTAAAAACGGCACACAACCATGCGCGCAAGTTTGGCTATGGGCGACGACGTCAAAAACTCCGCACCCGAGGCCTCAAATTCAAAAACCGTCTCGACACAATTGATTCTATGGCCAATTCAGATGGAAATGCAAACCCGAGAGGCAATCTGAAAACTTTGTAAAAACGGCGCACAAGCGTGCGCGCAATTTGGCTATGGGCGACGACGTCAAAAACTCCGCACCCGAGGCCTCAAATTCAAAAAATTTCTCGACACAATTGATTCTATGGCGAATTCAGCTGGAAATGCAAACCCAAGAGGCAATCTGAAAACGTTGTAAAAACGGCGCACAAGTGTGCGCGCAATTTGCCTATGGGCGACGACGTCAAAAACTCCGCACCCGAGGCATCAAATTCAAAAACCGTCTCGACACAATTGATTCTATGGCCAATTTAGTGAGGGATGCAAACCTGGGAGGCAATCTGAAAACTTTGTAAAAACAGCACACAACCATGCGCGCAAGTTTGGCTATGGGCGACGACGTCAAAAACTCCGCACCCGAGGCCTCAAATTCAAAAACGGTCTCAACACAATTGATTCTATGGCCAATTCAGTGGGGGATGCAAACCTGGGAGGCAATCTGAAAACTTTGTAAAAACGGCGCACAAGCGTGCGCGCAATTTAACTATGGGCGACGACGTCAAAAACACCGCACCCGAGGCCTCAAATTCAAAAATTTTCTCGACACAATTGATTCTATGGCCAATTCAGCTGGGAATGCAAACCCAAGAGGCAATCTGAAAAATTTGTAAAAACGGCGCACAAGTGTGCGCGCAATTTGGCTATGGGCGACGACGTCAAAAACTCCGCACCCGAGGCCTCAAATTCAAAAACCGTCTCGACACATTTGATTCTATGGCCAATTCAGTGAGGGATGCAAACCTGGGAGGCAATCTGAAAACTTTGTAAAAACGGCACACAACCATGCGCGCAAGTTTGGCTATGGGCGACGACGTCAAAAACTCCGCACCCGAGGCCTCAAATTCAAAAACCGTCTCGACACAATTGATTCTATGGCCAATTCAGTGAGGGATGCAAACCTGGGAGGCAATCTGAAAACATTGTAAAAACGGCACACAACCATGCGCGCAAGTTTGGCTATGGGCGACGACGTCAAAAATCTCCGCACCCGAGGCCTCAAATTCAAAAACCGTCTCGACACAATTGATTCTATGGCCAATTCAGTGAGGGATGCAAACCTGGGAGGCAATCTGAAAACTTTGTAAAAACGGCACACAACCATGCGCGCAAGTTTGGCTTTGGGCGACGACGTCAAAAACTCCGCACCCGAGGCCTCAAATTCAAAAACTTTCTCGACACAATTGATTCTATGGTCAATTCAGATGGAATTGCAAACCCGAGAGGCAATCTGAAAACTTTGTAAAAACGGCGCACAAGCGTGCGCGCAATTTGGCTATGGGCGACGACGTCAAAAACTCCGCACCCGAGGCCTCAAATTCAAAAATTTCCTCGACACAATTGATTCTATGGCCAATTCAGCTGGTAATGCAAACCCAAGAGGCAATCTGAAAACTTTGTAAAAACGGCGCACAATTGTGCGCGCAATTTGGCTATGGGCGACGACGTTAAAAACTCTGAACCCGAGGCCTCAAATTCAAAAACCGTCTCGACACAATTGATTCTATGGCCAATTTAGTGAGGGATGCAAACCTTGGAGGCAATCTGAAAACTTTGTAAAAGCAGCACACAACAATGCGCGCAAGTTTGGCTATGGGCGACGACGTCAAAAACTCCGCACCCGAGGCCTCAAATTAAAAAACGGTCTCGACACAATTGATTCTATGGCCGATTCAGTGAGGGATGCAAACCTGGGAGGCAATCTGAAAACTTTGTAAAAACGGCACACAACCATGCGCGCAAGTTTGGCTTTGGGCGACGACGTCAAAAACTCCGCACCCGAGGCCTCAAATTCAAAAACCGTCTCGACACAATTGATTCTATGGCCAATTCAGCTGGAAATGCAAACCCGAGAGGCAATCTGAAAACTTTGTAAAAACGGCGCACAAGTGTGCGCGCAATTTGGCTATGGGCGACGACGTCAAAAACTCCGCACCCGAGGCCTCAAATTCAAAAAATTTCTCGACACAATTGATTCTATGGCCAATTCAGCTGGAAATGCAAACCCGAGAGGCAATCTGAAAACTTTGTAAAAACGGCGCACAAGTGTGCGCACAATTTTGGCTATGGGCGACGACGTCAAAAACTCCGAACCCGAGGCCTCAAATTCAAAAATTTTCTCGACACAATTGATTCTATGGCCAATTCAACTAGAAGTGCAAATCCGAGAGGCAATCTGAAAACTTTGTAAAAACGGCGCACAAGTGTGCGCGCAATTTGGCTATGGGCGACGACGTCAAAAACTCCGCACCCGAGGCCTCAAATTCAAAAATTTTCTCGACACAATTGATTCTATGGCCAATTCAACTGGAAGTGCAAACCCGAGAGGCAAGCTAAAAACTTTGTAAAAACTGCGCACAAGTATGCGCGCAATTTGGCTATGGGCGACGACGTCAAAAACTCCGCACCCGAGGCCTCTAATTCAAAAACCGTCTCGACACAATTGATTCTATGGCCAATTCAGCTAGAAGTGCAAACCCGAGAGGCAATCTGCAAACTTTGTAAAAACGGCGCACAAGTGTGCGCGCAATTTGGCTATGGTCGACGACGTCAAAAACTCCGCACCCGAGGCCTCAAATTCAAAAATTTTCTCGACACAATTGATTCTATGGCCAATTCAACTGGAAGTGCAAACCCGAGAGGCAATCTGAAAACTTTGTAAAAACGGCGCACAAGCGTGCGCGCAATTTGGCTATGGGCGACGACGTCAAAAACTCCGTACCCGAGGCCTCAAATTCAAAAAATTTCTCGACACAATTGATGCTATGGCCAATTCAACTGGAAGTGCAAATCTGAGAGGCAATCTGAAAACTTTGTAAAAACGGCGCACAAGTGTGCGCGCAATTTGGCTATGGGCGATGACGTCAAAAACTCCGCACCCGAGGCCTCAAATTTAAAAACCGTCTCGACACAATTGATTCTATGGCCAATTCAGTGAGGGATGCAAACCAGGGAGGCAATCTGAAAACTTTGTAAAAACGGCACACAACCATGCGCGCAAGTTTGGCTTTGGGCAACGACGTCAAAAACTCCGCACCCGAGGCCTCAAATTCAAAAACCGTCTCGACACAATTGATTCTATGGCCAATTCAGCTGGAAATGCAAACCCGAGAGGCAATCTGAAAACTTTGTAAAAACGCCGCACAAGTGTGCGCGCAATTTGGCTATGGGCGACGACGTCAAAAACTCCGCACCCGAGGCCTCAAATTCAAAAAATTTCTCGACACAATTGATTCTATGGCCAATTCAGCTGGAAATGCAAACCCGAGAGGCAATCTGAAAACTTTGTAAAAACGGCGCACAAGTGTGCGCACAATTTTGGCTATGGGCGACGACGTCAAAAACTCCGAACCCGAGGCCTCAAATTCAAAAATTTTCTCGACACAATTGATTCTATGGCCAATTCAACTAGAAGTGCAAATCCGAGAGGCAATCTGAAAACTTTGTAAAAACGGCGCACAAGTGTGCGCGCAATTTGGCTATGGGCGACGACGTCAAAAACTCCGCACCCGAGGCCTCAAATTCAAAAATTTTCTCGACACAATTGATTCTATGGCCAATTCAACTGGAAGTGCAAACCCGAGAGGCAATCTAAAAACTTTGTAAAAACTGCGCACAAGTATGCGCGCAATTTGGCTATGGGCGACGACGTCAAAAACTCCGCACCCGAGGCCTCTAATTCAAAAACCGTCTCGACACAATTGATTCTATGGCCAATTCAGCTAGAAGTGCAAACCCGAGAGGCAATCTGCAAACTTTGTAAAAACGGCGCACAAGTGTGCGCGCAATTTGGCTATGGTCGACGACGTCAAAAACTCCGCACCCGAGGCCTCAAATTCAAAAATTTTCTCGACACAATTGATTCTATGGCCAATTCAACTGGAAGTGCAAACCCGAGAGGCAATCTGAAAACTTTGTAAAAACGGCGCACAAGCGTGCGCGCAATTTGGCTATGGGCGACGACGTCAAAAACTCCGTACCCGAGGCCTCAAATTCAAAAAATTTCTCGACACAATTGATGCTATGGCCAATTCAACTGGAAGTGCAAATCTGAGAGGCAATCTGAAAACTTTGTAAAAACGGCGCACAAGTGTGCGCGCAATTTGGCTATGGGCGACGACGTCAAAAACTCCGCACCCGAGGCCTCAAATTTAAAAACCGTCTCGACACAATTGATTCTATGGCCAATTCAGTGAGGGATGCAAACCAGGGAGGCAATCTGAAAACTTTGTAAAAACGGCACACAACCATGCGCGCAAGTTTGGCTTTGGGCAACGACGTCAAAAACTCCGCACCCGAGGCCTCAAATTTAAAAACTTTCTCGACACAATTGATTTTATGGCCAATTCAGCTGGAAATGCAAACCCGAGAGGCAATCTGAAAACTTTGTAAAAACGGCGCACAAGCGTGCGCGCAATTTGGCTATGGGCGACGACGTTAAAAACTCCGCACCCGAGGCCTCAAATTCAAAAAATTTCTCGACACAATTGATTCTATGGCCAATTCAGCTAGAAGTGTAAACCCGAGAGGCAATCTGAAAACTTTGTAAAAACGGCGCACAAGTGTGCGCGCAATTTGGCTATGGGCGACGACGTCAAAAACTCCGCACCCGAGGCCTCAAATTCAAAAATTTTCTCCACACAATTGATTCTATGGCCAATTCAGCTGGAAATGCAAACCCAAGAGGCAATCCGAAAACTTTGTAAAAACTGCGCACAAGTGTGCGTGCAATTTGGCTATGGGCGACGACGTCAAAAACTCCGCACCCGAGGCCTCTAATTCAAAAACCGTCTCGACACAATTGATTCTATGGCCAATTCAGCTAGAAGTGCAAACCCGAGAGGCAATCTGCAAACTTTGTAAAAACGGCGCACAAGTGTGCGCGCAATTTGGCTATGGTCGACGACGTCAAAAACTCCGCACCCGAGGCCTCAAATTCAAAAATTTTCTCGACACAATTGATTCTATGGCCAATTCAACTGGAAGTGCAAACCCGAGAGGCAATCTGAAAACTTTGTAAAAACGGCGCACAAGTGTGCGCGCAATTTGGCTATGGGCGACGACGTAAAAAACTCCGCACCCGAGGCCTCAAATTCAAAAACCGTCTCGACACAATTGATTCTATGGCCAATTCAGTGAGGGATGCAAACCTGGGAGGCAATATGAAAACTTTGTAAAAACGGCACACAACCATGCGCGCAAGTTTGGCTTTGGGCAACGACGTCAAAAACTCCGCACCCGAGGCCTCAAATTTAAAAACTTTCTCGACACAATTGATTTTATGGCCAATTCAGCTGGAAATGCAAACCCGAGAGGCAATCTGAAAACTTTGTAAAAACGGCGCACAAGCGTGCGCGCAATTTGGCTATGGGCGACGACGTTAAAAACTCCGCACCCGAGGCCTCAAATTCAAAAAATTTCTCGACACAATTGATTCTATGGCCAATTCAGCTAGAAGTGTAAACCCGAGAGGCAATCTGAAAACTTTGTAAAAACGGCGCACAAGTGTGCGCGCAATTTGGCTATGGTCGACGACGTCAAAAACTCCGCACCCGAGGCCTCAAATTCAAAAATTTTCTCGACACAATTGATTCTATGGCCAATTCAACTGGAAGTGCAAACCCGAGAGGCAATCTGAAAACTTTGTAAAAACGGCGCACAAGCGTGCGCGCAATTTGGCTATGGGCGACGACGTCAAAAACTCCGTACCCGAGGCCTCAAATTCAAAAAATTTCTCGACACAATTGATGCTATGGCCAATTCAACTGGAAGTGCAAATCTGAGAGGCAATCTGAAAACTTTGTAAAAACGGCGCACAAGTGTGCGCGCAATTTGGCTATGGGCGACGACGTCAAAAACTCCGCACCCGAGGCCTCAAATTTAAAAACCGTCTCGACACAATTGATTCTATGGCCAATTCAGTGAGGGATGCAAACCAGGGAGGCAATCTGAAAACTTTGTAAAAACGGCACACAACCATGCGCGCAAGTTTGGCTTTGGGCAACGACGTCAAAAACTCCGCACCCGAGGCCTCAAATTTAAAAACTTTCTCGACACAATTGATTTTATGGCCAATTCAGCTGGAAATGCAAACCCGAGAGGCAATCTGAAAACTTTGTAAAAACGGCGCACAAGCGTGCGCGCAATTTGGCTATGGGCGACGACGTTAAAAACTCCGCACCCGAGGCCTCAAATTCAAAAAATTTCTCGACACAATTGATTCTATGGCCAATTCAGCTAGAAGTGTAAACCCGAGAGGCAATCTGAAAACTTTGTAAAAACGGCGCACAAGTGTGCGCGCAATTTGGCTATGGGCGACGACGTCAAAAACTCCGCACCCGAGGCCTCAAATTCAAAAATTTTCTCCACACAATTGATTCTATGGCCAATTCAGCTGGAAATGCAAACCCAAGAGGCAATCCGAAAACTTTGTAAAAACTGCGCACAAGTGTGCGTGCAATTTGGCTATGGGCGACGACGTCAAAAACTCCGCACCCGAGGCCTCTAATTCAAAAACCGTCTCGACACAATTGATTCTATGGCCAATTCAGCTAGAAGTGCAAACCCGAGAGGCAATCTGCAAACTTTGTAAAAACGGCGCACAAGTGTGCGCGCAATTTGGCTATGGTCGACGACGTCAAAAACTCCGCACCCGAGGCCTCAAATTCAAAAATTTTCTCGACACAATTGATTCTATGGCCAATTCAACTGGAAGTGCAAACCCGAGAGGCAATCTGAAAACTTTGTAAAAACGGCGCACAAGTGTGCGCGCAATTTGGCTATGGGCGACGACGTAAAAAACTCCGCACCCGAGGCCTCAAATTCAAAAACCGTCTCGACACAATTGATTCTATGGCCAATTCAGTGAGGGATGCAAACCTGGGAGGCAATATGAAAACTTTGTAAAAACGGCACACAACCATGCGCGCAAGTTTGGCTTTGGGCAACGACGTCAAAAACTCTGCACCCGAGGCCTCAAATTTAAAAACTTTCTCGACACAATTGATTTTATGGCCAATTCAGCTGGAAATGCAAACCCGAGAGGCAATCTGAAAACTTTGTAAAAACGGCGCACAAGCGTGCGCGCAATTTGGCTATGGGCGACGACGTTAAAAACTCCGCACCCGAGGCCTCAAATTCAAAAAATTTCTCGACACAATTGATTCTATGGCCAATTCAGCTAGAAGTGTAAACCCGAGAGGCAATCTGAAAACTTTGTAAAAACGGCGCACAAGTGTGCGCGCAATTTGGCTATGGGCGACGACGTCAAAAACTCCGCACCCGATGCCTCAAATTCAAAAAATTTCTCGACACAATTGATTCTATGGCCAATTCAGCTGGAAATGCAAACCCAAGAGGCAATCCGAAAACTTTGTAAAAACGGCGCACAAGTGTGCGCGCAATTTGGCTATGGGCGACGACGTTAAAAACTCCGCACCCGAGGCCTCAAATTCAAAAACCGTCTCGACACAATTGATTCTATGGCCAATTTAGTGTGGGATGCAAACCTGGGAGGCAATCTGAAAACTTTGTAAAAACGGCACACAACCATGCGCGCAAGTTTGGCTATGGGCGACGACGTCAAAAACTCCGCACCCGAGGCCTCAAATTCAAAAATTTCTCGACACAATTGATTCTATGGCCAATTCAGCTAGAAGTGTAAACCCGAGAGGCAATCTGAAAACTTTGTAAAAACGGCGCACAAGTGTGCGCGCAATTTGGCTATGGGCGACGACGTCAAAAACTCCGCACCCGAGGCCTCAAATTCAAAAACCGTCTCGACACAATTGATTCTATGGCCAATTCAGTGAGGGATGCAAACCTGGGAGGCAATCTGAAAACTTTGTAAAAACGGCACACAACCATGCGCGCAAGTTTGGCTTTGGGCAACGACGTCAAAAACTCCGCACCCGAGGCCTCAAATTTAAAAACTTTCTCGACACAATTGATTTTATGGCCAATTCAGCTGGAAATGCAAACCCGAGAGGCAATCTGAAAACTTTGTAAAAACGGCGCACAAGCGTGCGCGCAATTTGGCTATGGGCGAAAACGTCAAAAACTCCGCACCCGAGGCCTCAAATTCAAAAAATTTCTCGACAAAATTGATTCTATGGCTAATTCAGCTGGATATGCAAACCCGAGAGGCAATCTGAAAACTTTGTAAAAACGGCGCACAAGTGTGCGCGCAATTTGGCTATGGGCGACGACGTCAAAAACTCCGCACCCGAGGCCTCAAATTCAAAAAATTTCTCGACACAATTGATTCTATGGCCAATTCAGCTAGAAGTGTAAACCCGAGAGGCAATCTGAAAACTTTGTAAAAACGGCGCACAAGTGTGCGCGCAATTTGGCTATGGGCGACGACGTCAAAAACTCCGCACCCGAGGCCTCAAATTCAAAAACCGTCTCGACACAATTGATTCTATGGCCAATTCAGTGAGGGATGCAAACCTGGGAGGCAATCTGAAAACTTTGTAAAAACGGCACACAACCATGCGCGCAAGTTTGGCTATGGGCGACGACGTCAAAAACTCCGCACCCGAGGCCTCAAATTCAAAAACCGTCTCGACACAATTGATTCTATGGCCAATTCAGTGAGGGATGCAAACCTGGGAGGCAATCTGAAAACTTTGTAAAAACGGCACATAACCATGCGCGCAAGCTTGGCTATGGGCGACGACGTCAAAAACTCCGCACCCGAGGCCTCAAATTCAAAAACCGTCTCGACAAAATTGATTCTATGGCCAATTCAGCTGGGAATGAAAACCCGAGAGGCAATCTGAAAACTTTGTAAAAACGGCGCACAAGTGTGCGCGCAATTTGGCTATGGGCGACGACGTCAAAAACTCCGCACCCGAGGCCTCAAATTCAAAAACCGTCTCGACACAATTGATTCTATGGCCAATTCAGTGAGGGATGCAAACCTGGGAGGCAATATGAAAACTTTGTAAAAACGGCACACAACCATGCGCGCAAGTTTGGCTTTGGGCAACGACGTCAAAAACTCTGCACCCGAGGCCTCAAATTTAAAAACTTTCTCGACACAATTGATTTTATGGCCAATTCAGCTGGAAATGCAAACCCGAGAGGCAATCTGAAAACTTTGTAAAAACGGCGCACAAGCGTGCGCGCAATTTGGCTATGGGCGACGACGTTAAAAACTCCGCACCCGAGGCCTCAAATTCAAAAAATTTCTCGACACAATTGATTCTATGGCCAATTCAGCTAGAAGTGTAAACCCGAGAGGCAATCTGAAAACTTTGTAAAAACGGCGCACAAGTGTGCGCGCAATTTGGCTATGGGCGACGACGTCAAAAACTCCGCACCCGATGCCTCAAATTCAAAAAATTTCTCGACACAATTGATTCTATGGCCAATTCAGCTGGAAATGCAAACCCAAGAGGCAATCCGAAAACTTTGTAAAAACGGCGCACAAGTGTGCGCGCAATTTGGCTATGGGCGACGACGTTAAAAACTCCGCACCCGAGGCCTCAAATTCAAAAACCGTCTCGACACAATTGATTCTATGGCCAATTTAGTGTGGGATGCAAACCTGGGAGGCAATCTGAAAACTTTGTAAAAACGGCACACAACCATGCGCGCAAGTTTGGCTATGGGCGACGACGTCAAAAACTCCGCACCCGAGGCCTCAAATTCAAAAATTTCTCGACACAATTGATTCTATGGCCAATTCAGCTAGAAGTGTAAACCCGAGAGGCAATCTGAAAACTTTGTAAAAACGGCGCACAAGTGTGCGCGCAATTTGGCTATGGGCGACGACGTCAAAAACTCCGCACCCGAGGCCTCAAATTCAAAAACCGTCTCGACACAATTGATTCTATGGCCAATTCAGTGAGGGATGCAAACCTGGGAGGCAATCTGAAAACTTTGTAAAAACGGCACACAACCATGCGCGCAAGTTTGGCTTTGGGCAACGACGTCAAAAACTCCGCACCCGAGGCCTCAAATTTAAAAACTTTCTCGACACAATTGATTTTATGGCCAATTCAGCTGGAAATGCAAACCCGAGAGGCAATCTGAAAACTTTGTAAAAACGGCGCACAAGCGTGCGCGCAATTTGGCTATGGGCGAAAACGTCAAAAACTCCGCACCCGAGGCCTCAAATTCAAAAAATTTCTCGACAAAATTGATTCTATGGCTAATTCAGCTGGATATGCAAACCCGAGAGGCAATCTGAAAACTTTGTAAAAACGGCGCACAAGTGTGCGCGCAATTTGGCTATGGGCGACGACGTCAAAAACTCCGCACCCGAGGCCTCAAATTCAAAAAATTTCTCGACACAATTGATTCTATGGCCAATTCAGCTAGAAGTGTAAACCCGAGAGGCAATCTGAAAACTTTGTAAAAACGGCGCACAAGTGTGCGCGCAATTTGGCTATGGGCGACGACGTCAAAAACTCCGCACCCGAGGCCTCAAATTCAAAAACCGTCTCGACACAATTGATTCTATGGCCAATTCAGTGAGGGATGCAAACCTGGGAGGCAATCTGAAAACTTTGTAAAAACGGCACACAACCATGCGCGCAAGTTTGGCTATGGGCGACGACGTCAAAAACTCCGCACCCGAGGCCTCAAATTCAAAAACCGTCTCGACACAATTGATTCTATGGCCAATTCAGTGAGGGATGCAAACCTGGGAGGCAATCTGAAAACTTTGTAAAAACGGCACATAACCATGCGCGCAAGCTTGGCTATGGGCGACGACGTCAAAAACTCCGCACCCGAGGCCTCAAATTCAAAAACCGTCTCGACAAAATTGATTCTATGGCCAATTCAGCTGGGAATGAAAACCCGAGAGGCAATCTGAAAACTTTGTAAAAACGGCGCACAAGTGTGCGCGCAATTTGGCTATGGGCGACGACGTCAAAAACTCCGCACCCGAGGCCTCAAATTCAAAAACCGTCTCGACACAATTGATTCTATGGCCAATTCAGTGAGGGATGCAAACCTGGGAGGCAATATGAAAACTTTGTAAAAACGGCACACAACCATGCGCGCAAGTTTGGCTTTGGGCAACGACGTCAAAAACTGTGCACCCGAGGCCTCAAATTTAAAAACTTTCTCGACACAATTGATTTTATGGCCAATTCAGCTGGAAATGCAAACCCGAGAGGCAATCTGAAAACTTTGTAAAAACGGCGCACAAGCGTGCGCGCAATTTGGCTATGGGCGACGACGTTAAAAACTCCGCACCCGAGGCCTCAAATTCAAAAAATTTCTAGACACAATTGATTCTATGGCCAATTCAGCTAGAAGTGTAAACCCGAGAGGCAATCTGAAAACTTTGTAAAAACGGCGCACAAGTGTGCGCGCAATTTGGCTATGGGCGACGACGTCAAAAACTCCGCACCCGATGCCTCAAATTCAAAAAATTTCTCGACACAATTGATTCTATGGCCAATTCAGCTGGAAATGCAAACCCAAGAGGCAATCCGAAAACTTTGTAAAAACGGCGCACAAGTGTGCGCGCAATTTGGCTATGGGCGACGACGTTAAAAACTCCGCACCCGAGGCCTCAAATTCAAAAACCGTCTCGACACAATTGATTCTATGGCCAATTTAGTGTGGGATGCAAACCTGGGAGGCAATCTGAAAACTTTGTAAAAACGGCACACAACCATGCGCGCAAGTTTGGCTATGGGCGACGACGTCAAAAACTCCGCACCCGAGGCCTCAAATTCAAAAACTTTCTCGACACAATTGATTCTATGGCCAATTCAGCTAGAAGTGTAAACCCGAGAGGCAATCTGAAAACTTTGTAAAAACGGCGCACAAGTGTGCGCGCAATTTGGCTATGGGCGACGACGTCAAAAACTCCGCACCCGAGGCCTCAAATTCAAAAACCGTCTCGACACAATTGATTCTATGGCCAATTCAGTGAGGGATGCAAACCTGGGAGGCAATCAGAAAACTTTGTAAAAACGGCACACAACCATGCGCGCAAGTTTGGCTTTGGGCAACGACGTCAAAAACTCCGCACCCGAGGCCTCAAATTTAAAAACTTTCTCGACACAATTGATTTTATGGCCAATTCAGCTGGGAATGCAAACCCGAGAGGCAATCTGAAAACTTTGTAAAAACGGCGCACAAGCGTGCGCGCAATTTGGCTATGGGCGAAAACGTCAAAAACTCCGCACCCGAGGCCTCAAATTCAAAAAATTTCTCGACAAAATTGATTCTATGGCTAATTCAGCTGGATATGCAAACCCGAGAGGCAATCTGAAAACTTTGTAAAAACGGCGCACAAGTGTGCGCGCAATTTGGCTATGGGCGACGACGTCAAAAACTCCGCACCCGAGGCCTCAAATTCAAAAAATTTCTCGACACAATTGATTCTATGGCCAATTCAGCTAGAAGTGTAAACCCGAGAGGCAATCTGAAAACTTTGTAAAAACGGCGCACAAGTGTGCGCGCAATTTGGCTATGGGCGACGACGTCAAAAACTCCGCACCCGAGGCCTCAAATTCAAAAAATTTCTCGACACAATTGATTCTATGGCCAATTCAGCTAGAAGTGTAAACCCGAGAGGCAATCTGAAAACTTTGTAAAAATGGCGCACAAGTGTGCGCGCAATTTGGCTATGGGCGACGACGTCAAAAACTCTGCACCCGAGGCCTCAAATTCAAAAACCGTCTCGACACAATTGATTCTATGGCCAATTCAGTGAGGGATGCAAACCTGGGAGGCAATCTGAAAACTTTGTAAAAACGGCACACAACCATGCGCGCAAGTTTGGCTATGGGCGACGACGTCAAAAACTCCGCACCCGAGGCCTCAAATTCAAAAAATTTCTCGACACAATTGATTCTATGGCCAATTCAGCTAGAAGTGCAAACCCGAGAGGCAATCTGAAAACTTTGTAAAAACGACGAACAAGTGTGCGTGCAATTTGGCTATGGGCGACGACGTCAAAAACTCCGCACCCGAGGCCTCAAATTCAAAAACCGTCTCGACACAATTGATTCTATGGCCAATTCCTGTGAGGGATGCAAACCTGGGAGGCAATCTGAAAACTTTGTAAAAACGGCACACAACCATGCGCGCAAGTTTGGCTATGGGCGACGACTTAAAAAACTCCGCACCCGAGGCCTCAAATTCAAAAACCGTCTCGACACATTTGATTCTATGGCCAATTCAGTGAGGGATGCAAACCTGGGAGGCAGTCTGAAAACTTTGTAAAAACGGCACACAACCATGCGCGCAAGTTTGGCTATGGGCGACGACGTCAAAAACTCCGCACCCGAGGCCTCAAATTCAAAAACCGTCTCGACACAATTGATTCTATGGCCAATTCAGATGGAAATGCAAACCCGAGAGGCAATCTGAAAACTTTGTAAAAACGGCGCACAAGCGTGCGCGCAATTTGGCTATGGGCGACGACGTCAAAAACTCCGCACCCGAGGCCTCAAATTCAAAAAATTTCTCGACACAATTGATTCTATGGCGAATTCAGCTGGAAATGCAAACCCAAGAGGCAATCTGAAAACGTTGTAAAAACGGCGCACAAGTGTGCGCGCAATTTGCCTATGGGCGACGACGTCAAAAACTCCGCACCCGAGGCATCAAATTCAAAAACCGTCTCGACACAATTGATTCTATGGCCAATTTAGTGAGGGATGCAAACCTGGGAGGCAATCTGAAAACTTTGTAAAAACAGCACACAACCATGCGCGCAAGTTTGGCTATGGGCGACGACGTCAAAAACTCCGCACCCGAGGCCTCAAATTCAAAAACGGTCTCAACACAATTGATTCTATGGCCAATTCAGTGGGGGATGCAAACCTGGGAGGCAATCTGAAAACTTTGTAAAAACGGCGCACAAGCGTGCGCGCAATTTAACTATGGGCGACGACGTCAAAAACACCGCACCCGAGGCCTCAAATTCAAAAATTTTCTCGACACAATTGATTCTATGGCCAATTCAGCTGGGAATGCAAACCCAAGAGGCAATCTGAAAAATTTGTAAAAACGGCGCACAAGTGTGCGCGCAATTTGGCTATGGGCGACGACGTCAAAAACTCCGCACCCGAGGCCTCAAATTCAAAAACCGTCTCGACACATTTGATTCTATGGCCAATTCAGTGGGGGATGCAAACCTGGGAGGCAATCTGAAAACTTTGTAAAAACGGCACACAACCATGCGCGCAAGTTTGGCTATGGGCGACGACGTCAAAAACTCCGCACCCGAGGCCTCAAATTCAAAAACCGTCTCGACACAATTGATTCTATGGCCAATTCAGTGAGGGATGCAAACCTGGGAGGCAATCTGAAAACATTGTAAAAACGGCACACAACCATGCGCGCAAGTTTGGCTATGGGCGACGACGTCAAAAATCTCCGCACCCGAGGCCTCAAATTCAAAAACCGTCTCGACACAATTGATTCTATGGCCAATTCAGTGAGGGATGCAAACCTGGGAGGCAATCTGAAAACTTTGTAAAAACGGCACACAACCATGCGCGCAAGTTTGGCTTTGGGCGACGACGTCAAAAACTCCGCACCCGAGGCCTCAAATTCAAAAACTTTCTCGACACAATTGATTCTATGGCCAATTCAGATGGAATTGCAAACCCGAGAGGCAATCTGAAAACTTTGTAAAAACGGCGCACAAGCGTGCGCGCAATTTGGCTATGGGCGACGACGTCAAAAACTCCGCACCCGAGGCCTCAAATTCAAAAATTTCCTCGACACAATTGATTCTATGGCCAATTCAGCTGGTAATGCAAACCCAAGAGGCAATCTGAAAACTTTGTAAAAACGGCGCACAATTGTGCGCGCAATTTGGCTATGGGCGACGACGTCAAAAACTCTGAACCCGAGGCCTCAAATTCAAAAACCGTCTCGACACAATTGATTCTATGGCCAATTTAGTGAGGGATGCAAACCTTGGAGGCAATCTGAAAACTTTGTAAAAGCAGCACACAACAATGCGCGCAAGTTTGGCTATGGGCGACGACGTCAAAAACTCCGCACCCGAGGCCTCAAATTAAAAAACGGTCTCGACACAATTGATTCTATGGCCGATTCAGTGAGGGATGCAAACCTGGGAGGCAATCTGAAAACTTTGTAAAAACGGCACACAACCATGCGCGCAAGTTTGGCTTTGGGCGACGACGTCAAAAACTCCGCACCCGAGGCCTCAAATTCAAAAACCGTCTCGACACAATTGATTCTATGGCCAATTCAGCTGGAAATGCAAACCCGAGAGGCAATCTGAAAACTTTGTAAAAACGGCGCACAAGTGTGCGCGCAATTTGGCTATGGGCGACGACGTCAAAAACTCCGCACCCGAGGCCTCAAATTCAAAAAATTTCTCGACACAATTGATTCTATGGCCAATTCAGCTGGAAATGCAAACCCGAGAGGCAATCTGAAAACTTTGTAAAAACGGCGCACAAGTGTGCGCACAATTTTGGCTATGGGCGACGACGTCAAAAACTCCGAACCCGAGGCCTCAAATTCAAAAATTTTCTCGACACAATTGATTTTATGGCCAATTCAACTGGAAGTGCAAATCCGAGAGGCAATCTGAAAACTTTGTAAAAACGGCGCACAAGTGTGCGCGCAATTTGGCTATGGGCGACGACGTCAAAAACTCCGCACCCGAGGCCTCAAATTCAAAAATTTTCTCGACACAATTGATTCTATGGCCAATTCAACTGGAAGTGCAAACCCGAGAGGCAATCTAAAAACTTTGTAAAAACTGCGCACAAGTATGCGCGCAATTTGGCTATGGGCGACGACGTCAAAAACTCCGCACCCGAGGCCTCTAATTCAAAAACCGTCTCGACACAATTGATTCTATGGCCAATTCAGCTAGAAGTGCAAACCCGAGAGGCAATCTGCAAACTTTGTAAAAACGGCGCACAAGTGTGCGCGCAATTTGGCTATGGTCGACGACGTCAAAAACTCCGCACCCGAGGCCTCAAATTCAAAAATTTTCTCGACACAATTGATTCTATGGCCAATTCAACTGGAAGTGCAAACCCGAGAGGCAATCTGAAAACTTTGTAAAAACGGCGCAGAAGCGTGCGCGCAATTTGGCTATGGGCGACGACGTCAAAAACTCCGTACCCGAGGCCTCAAATTCAAAAAATTTCTCGACACAATTGATGCTATGGCCAATTCAACTGGAAGTGCAAATCTGAGAGGCAATCTGAAAACTTTGTAAAAACGGCGCACAAGTGTGCGCGCAATTTGGCTATGGGCGACGACGTCAAAAACTCCGCACCCGAGGCCTCAAATTTAAAAACCGTCTCGACACAATTGATTCTATGGCCAATTCAGTGAGGGATGCAAACCAGGGAGGCAATCTGAAAACTTTGTAAAAACGGCACACAACCATGCGCGCAAGTTTGGCTTTGGGCAACGACGTTAAAAACTCCGCACCCGAGGCCTCAAATTTAAAAACTTTCTCGACACAATTGATTTTATGGCCAATTCAGCTAGAAATGCAAACCCGAGAGGCAATCTGAAAACTTTGTAAAAACGGCGCACAAGCGTGCGCGCAATTTGGCTATGGGCGACGACGTTAAAAACTCCGCACCCGAGGCCTCAAATTCAAAAAATTTCTCGACACAATTGATTCTATGGCCAATTCAGCTAGAAGTGTAAACCCGAGAGGCAATCTGAAAACTTTGTAAAAACGGCGCACAAGTGTGCGCGCAATTTGGCTATGGGCGACGACGTCAAAAACTCCGCACCCGAGGCCTCAAATTCAAAAATTTTCTCCACACAATTGATTCTATGGCCAATTCAGCTGGAAATGCAAACCCAAGAGGCAATCCGAAAACTTTGTAAAAACTGCGCACAAGTGTGCGTGCAATTTGGCTATGGGCGACGACGTCAAAAACTCCGCACCCGAGGCCTCTAATTCAAAAACCGTCTCGACACAATTGATTCTATGGCCAATTCAGCTAGAAGTGCAAACCCGAGAGGCAATCTGCAAACTTTGTAAAAACGGCGCACAAGTGTGCGCGCAATTTGGCTATGGTCGACGACGTCAAAAACTCCGCACCCGAGGCCTCAAATTCAAAAATTTTCTCGACACAATTGATTCTATGGCCAATTCAACTGGAAGTGCAAACCCGAGAGGCAATCTGAAAACTTTGTAAAAACGGCGCACAAGTTTGCGCGCAATTTGGCTATGGGCGACGACGTAAAAAACTCCGCACCCGAGGCCTCAAATTCAAAAACCGTCTCGACACAATTGATTCTATGGCCAATTCAGTGAGGGATGCAAACCTGGGAGGCAATATGAAAACTTTGTAAAAACGGCACACAACCATGCGCGCAAGTTTGGCTTTGGGCAACGACGTCAAAAACTCTGCACCCGAGGCCTCAAATTTAAAAACTTTCTCGACACAATTAATTTTATGGCCAATTCAGCTGGAAATGCAAACCCGAGAGGCAATCTGAAAACTTTGTAAAAACGGCGCACAAGCGTGCGCGCAATTTGGCTATGGGCGACGACGTTAAAAACTCCGAACCCGAGGCCTCAAATTCAAAAAATTTCTCGACACAATTGATTCTATGGCCAATTCAGCTAGAAGTGTAAACCCGAGAGGCAATCTGAAAACTTTGTAAAAACGGCGCACAAGTGTGCGCGCAATTTGGCTATGGGCGACGACGTCAAAAACTCCGCACCCGATGCCTCAAATTCAAAAAATTTCTCGACACAATTGATTCTATGGCCAATTCAGCTGGAAATGCAAACCCAAGAGGCAATCCGAAAACTTTGTAAAAACGGCGCACAAGTGTGCGCGCAATTTGGCTATGGGCGACGACGTTAAAAACTCCGCACCCGAGGCCTCAAATTCAAAAACCGTCTCGACACAATTGTTTCTATGGCCAATTTAGTGTGGGATGCAAACCTGGGAGGCAATCTGAAAACTTTGTAAAAACGGCACACAACCATGCGCGCAAGTTTGGCTATGGGCGACGACGTCAAAAACTCCGCACCCGAGGCCTCAAATTCAAAAATTTCTCGACACAATTGATTCTATGGCCAATTCAGCTAGAAGTGTAAACCCGAGAGGCAATCTGAAAACTTTGTAAAAACGGCGCACAAGTGTGCGCGCAATTTGGCTATGGGCGACGACGTCAAAAACTCCGCACCCGAGGCCTCAAATTCAAAAACCGTCTCGACACAATTGATTCTATGGCCAATTCAGTGAGGGATGCAAACCTGGGAGGCAATCTGAAAACTTTGTAAAAACGGCACACAACCATGCGCGCAAGTTTGGCTTTGGGCAACGACGTCAAAAACTCCGCACCCGAGGCCTCAAATTTAAAAACTTTCTCGACACAATTGATTTTATGGCCAATTCAGCTGGAAATGCAAACCCGAGAGGCAATCTGAAAACTTTGTAAAAACGGCGCACAAGCGTGCGCGCAATTTGGCTATGGGCGAAAACGTCAAAAACTCCGCACCCGAGGCCTCAAATTCAAAAAATTTCTCGACAAAATTGATTCTATGGCTAATTCAGCTGGATATGCAAACCCGAGAGGCAATCTGAAAACTTTGTAAAAACGGCGCACAAGTGTGCGCGCAATTTGGCTATGGGCGACGACGTCAAAAACTCCGCACCCGAGGCCTCAAATTCAAAAAAATTCTCGACACAATTGATTCTATGGCCAATTCAGCTAGAAGTGTAAACCCGAGAGGCAATCTGAAAACTTTGTAAAAACGGCGCACAAGTGTGCGCGCAATTTGGCTATGGGCGACGACGTCAAAAACTCCGCACCCGAGGCCTCAAATTCAAAAACCGTCTCGACACAATTGATTCTATGGCCAATTCAGTGAGGGATGCAAACCTGGGAGGCAATCTGAAAACTTTGTAAAAACGGCACACAACCATGCGCGCAAGTTTGGCTATGGGCGACGACGTCAAAAACTCCGCACCCGAGGCCTCAAATTCAAAAACCGTCTCGACACAATTGATTCTATGGCCAATTCAGTGAGGGATGCAAACCTAGGAGGCAATCTGAAAACTTTGTAAAAACGGCACATAACCATGCGCGCAAGCTTGGCTATGGGCGACGACGTCAAAAACTCCGCACCCGAGGCCTCAAATTCAAAAACTGTCTCGACACAATTGATTCTATGGCCAATTCAGCTTGGAATGAAAACCCGAGAGGCAATCTGAAAACTTTGTAAAAACGGCGCACAAGTGTGCGCGCAATTTGGCTATGGGCGACGACGTCAAAAACTCCGCACCCGAGGCCTCAAATTCAAAAACCGTCTCGACACAATTGATTCTATGGCCAATTCAGTGAGGGATGCAAACCTGGGAGGCAATATGAAAACTTTGTAAAAACGGCACACAACCATGCGCGCAAGTTTGGCTTTGGGCAACGACGTCAAAAACTCTGCACCCGAGGCCTCAAATTTAAAAACTTTCTCGACACAATTGATTTTATGGCCAATTCAGCTGGAAATGCAAACCCGAGAGGCAATCTGAAAACTTTGTAAAAACGGCGCACAAGCGTGCGCGCAATTTGGCTATGGGCGACGACGTTAAAAACTCCGCACCCGAGGCCTCAAATTCAAAAAATTTCTCGACACAATTGATTCTATGGCCAATTCAGCTAGAAGTGTAAACCCGAGAGGCAATCTGAAAACTTTGTAAAAACGGCGCACAAGTGTGCGCGCAATTTGGCTATGGGCGACGACGTCAAAAACTCCGCACCCGATGCCTCAAATTCAAAAAATTTCTCGACACAATTGATTCTATGGCCAATTCAGCTGGAAATGCAAACCCAAGAGGCAATCCGAAAACTTTGTAAAAACGGCGCACAAGTGTGCGCGCAATTTGGCTATGGGCGACGACGTTAAAAACTCCGCACCCGAGGCCTCAAATTCAAAAACCGTCTCGACACAATTGATTCTATGGCCAATTTAGTGTGGGATGCAAACCTGGGAGGCAATCTGAAAACTTTGTAAAAACGGCACACAACCATGCGCGCAAGTTTGGCTATGGGCGACGACGTCAAAAACTCCGCACCCGAGGCCTCAAATTCAAAAATTTCTCGACACAATTGATTCTATGGCCAATTCAGCTAGAAGTGTAAACCCGAGAGGCAATCTGAAAACTTTGTAAAAACGGCGCACAAGTGTGCGCGCAATTTGGCTATGGGCGACGACGTCAAAAACTCCGCACCCGAGGCCTCAAATTCAAAAACCGTCTCGACACAATTGATTCTATGGCCAATTCAGTGAGGGATGCAAACCTGGGAGGCAATCTGAAAACTTTGTAAAAACGGCACACAACCATGCGCGCAAGTTTGGCTTTGGGCAACGACGTCAAAAACTCCGCACCCGAGGCCTCAAATTTAAAAACTTTCTCGACACAATTGATTTTATGGCCAATTCAGCTGGAAATGCAAACCCGAGAGGCAATCTTAAAACTTTGTAAAAACGGCGCACATGCGTGCGCGCAATTTGGCTATGGGCGAAAACGTCAAAAACTCCGCACCCGAGGCCTCAAATTCAAAAAATTTCTCGACAAAATTGATTCTATGGCTAATTCAGCTGGATATGCAAACCCGAGAGGCAATCTGAAAACTTTGTAAAAACGGCGCACAAGTGTGCGCGCAATTTGGCTATGGGCGACGACGTCAAAAACTCCGCACCCGAGGCCTCAAATTCAAAAAATTTCTCGACACAATTGATTCTATGGCCAATTCAGCTAGAAGTGTAAACCCGAGAGGCAATCTGAAAACTTTGTAAAAACGGCGCACAAGTGTGCGCGCAATTTGGCTATGGGCGACGACGTCAAAAACTCCGCACCCGAGGCCTCAAATTCAAAAACCGTCTCGACACAATTGATTCTATGGCCAATTCAGTGAGGGATGCAAACCTGGGAGGCAATCTGAAAACTTTGTAAAAACGGCACACAACCATGCGCGCAAGTTTGGCTATGGGCGACGACGTCAAAAACTCCGCACCCGAGGCCTCAAATTCAAAAACCGACTCGACACAATTGATTCTATGGCCAATTCAGTGAGGGATGCAAACCTGGGAGGCAATCTGAAAACTTTGTAAAAACGGCACATAACCATGCGCGCAAGCTTGGCTATGGGCGACGACGTCAAAAACTCCGCACCCGAGGCCTCAAATTCAAAAACCGTCTCGACACAATTGATTCTATGGCCAATTCAGCTGGGAATGAAAACCCGAGAGGCAATCTGAAAACTTTGTAAAAACGGCGCACAAGTGTGCGCGCAATTTGGCTATGGGCGACGACGTCAAAAACTCCGCACCCGAGGCCTCAAATTCAAAAACCGTCTCGACACAATTGATTCTATGGCCAATTCAGTGAGGGATGCAAACCTGGGAGGCAATATGAAAACTTTGTAAAAACGGCACACAACCATGCGCGCAAGTTTGGCTTTGGGCAACGACGTCAAAAACTCTGCACCCGAGGCCTCAAATTTAAAAACTTTCTCGACACAATTGATTTTATGGCCAATTCAGCTGGAAATGCAAACCCGAGAGGCAATCTGAAAACTTTGTAAAAACGGCGCACAAGCGTGCGCGCAATTTGGCTATGGGCGACGACGTTAAAAACTCCGCACCCGAGGCCTCAAATTCAAAAAATTTCTCGACACAATTGATTCTATGGCCAATTCAGCTAGAAGTGTAAACCCGAGAGGCAATCTGAAAACTTTGTAAAAACGGCGCACAAGTGTGCGCGCAATTTGGCTATGGGCGACGACGTCAAAAACTCCGCACCCGATGCCTCAAATTCAAAAAATTTCTCGACACAATTGATTCTATGGCCAATTCAGCTGGAAATGCAAACCCAAGAGGCAATCCGAAAACTTTGTAAAAACGGCGCACAAGTGTGCGCGCAATTTGGCTATGGGCGACGACGTTAAAAACTCCGCACCCGAGGCCTCAAATTCAAAAACCGTCTCGACACAATTGATTCTATGGCCAATTTAGTGTGGGATGCAAACCTGGGAGGCAATCTGAAAACTTTGTAAAAACGGCACACAACCATGCGCGCAAGTTTGGCTATGGGCGACGACGTCAAAAACTCCGCACCCGAGGCCTCAAATTCAAAAACTTTCTCGACACAATTGATTCTATGGCCAATTCAGCTAGAAGTGTAAACCCGAGAGGCAATCTGAAAACTTTGTAAAAACGGCGCACAAGTGTGCGCGCAATTTGGCTATGGGCGACGACGTCAAAAACTCCGCACCCGAGGCCTCAAATTCAAAAACCGTCTCGACACAATTGATTCTATGGCCAATTCAGTGAGGGATGCAAACCTGGGAGGCAATCTGAAAACTTTGTAAAAACGGCACACAACCATGCGCGCAAGTTTGGCTTTGGGCAACGACGTCAAAAACTCCGCACCCGAGGCCTCAAATTTAAAAACTTTCTCGACACAATTGATTTTATGGCCAATTCAGCTGGAAATGCAAACCCGAGAGGCAATCTGAAAACTTTGTAAAAACGGCGCACAAGCGTGCGCGCAATTTGGCTATGGGCGAAAACGTCAAAAACTCCGCACCCGAGGCCTCAAATTCAAAAAATTTCTCGACAAAATTGATTCTATGGCTAATTCAGCTGGATATGCAAACCCGAGAGGCAATCTGAAAACTTTGTAAAAACGGCGCACAAGTGTGCGCGCAATTTGGCTGTGGGCGACGACGTCAAAAACTCCGCACCCGAGGCCTCAAATTCAAAAAATTTCTCGACACAATTGATTCTATGGCCAATTCAGCTAGAAGTGTAAACCCGAGAGGCAATCTGAAAACTTTGTAAAAACGGCGCACAAGTGTGCGCGCAATTTGGCTATGGGCGACGACGTCAAAAACTCCGCACCCGAGGCCTCAAATTCAAAAACCGTCTCGACACAATTGATTCTATGGCCAATTCAGTGAGGGATGCAAACCTGGGAGGCAATCTGAAAACTTTGTAAAAACGGCACACAACCATGCGCGCAAGTTTGGCTATGGGCGGCGACGTCAAAAACTCCGCACCCGAGGCCTCAAATTCAAAAACCGTCTCGACACAATTGATTCTATGGCCAATTCAGTGAGGGATGCAAACCTGGGAGGCAATCTGAAAACTTTGTAAAAACGGCACATAACCATGCGCGCAAGCTTGGCTATGGGCGACGACGTCAAAAACTCCGCACCCGAGGCCTCAAATTCAAAAACCGTCTCGACACAATTGATTCTATGGCCAATTCAGCTGGGAATGAAAACCCGAGAGGCAATCTGAAAACTTTGTAAAAACGGCGCACAAGTGTGCGCGCAATTTGGCTATGGGCGACGACGTCAAAAACTCCGCACCCGAGGCCTCAAATTCAAAAACCGTCTCGACACAATTGATTCTATGGCCAATTCAGTGAGGGATGCAAACCTGGGAGGCAATCTGAAAACTTTGTAAAAACGGCACACAACCATGCGCGCAAGTTTGGCTATGGGCGACGACGTCAAAAACTCCGCACCCGAGGCCTCAAATTCAAAAACCGTCTCGACACAATTGATTCTATGGCCAATTCAGTGAGGGATGCAAACCTGGGAGGCAATCTGAAAACTTTGTAAAAACGGCACACAACCATGCGCGCAAGTTTGGCTATGGGCGACGACTTCAAAAACTCCGCACCCGAGGCCTCAAATTCAAAAACCGTCTCGACACTATTGATTCTATGGCCAATTCAGCTGGAAATGCAAACCCAAGAGGCAATCCGAAAACTTTGTAAAAACTGCGCACAAGTGTGCGTGCAATTTGGCTATGGGCGACGACGTCAAAAACTCCGCACCCGAGGCCTCTAATTCAAAAACCGTCTCGACACAATTGATTCTATGGCCAATTCAGCTAGAAGTGCAAACCCGAGAGGCAATCTGCAAACTTTGTAAAAACGGCGCACAAGTGTGCGCGCAATTTGGCTATGGTCGACGACGTCAAAAACTCCGCACCCGAGGCCTCAAATTCAAAAATTTTCTCGACACAATTGATTCTATGGCCAATTCAACTGGAAGTGCAAACCCGAGAGGCAATCTGAAAACTTTGTAAAAACGGCGCACAAGTGTGCGCGCAATTTGGCTATGGGCGACGACGTCAAAAAATCCGCACCCGAGGCCTCAAATTCAAAAACCGTCTCGACACAATTGATTCTATGGCCAATTCAGTGAGGGATGCAAACCTGGGAGGCAATCTGAAAACTTTGTAAAAACGGCACACAACCATGCGCGCAAGTTTGGCTTTGGGCAACGACGTCAAAAACTCCGCACCCGAGGCCTCAAATTCAAAAACCGTCTCGACACAATTGATTCTATGGCCAATTCAGTGAGGGATGCAAACCTGGGAGGCAATCTGAAAACTTTGTAAAAACGGCACACAACCATGCGCGCAAGTTTGGCTATGGGCGACGACGTCAAAAACTCCGCACCCGAGGCCTCAAATTCAAAAACCGTCTCGACACAATTGATTCTATGGCCAATTCAGTGAGGGATGCAAACCTGGGAGGCAATCTGAAAACTTTGTAAAAACAGCACATAACCATGCGCGCAAGCTTGGCTATGGGCGACGACGTCAAAAACTCCGCACCCGAGGCCTCAAATTCAAAAACCGTCTCGACACAATTGATTCTACGGCCAATTCAGTGAGGGATGCAAACCTGGGAGGCAATCTGAAAACTTTGTAAAAACGGCACACAACCATGCGCGCAAGTTTGGCTATGGGCGACGACGTCAAAAACTCCGCACCCGAGGCCTCAAATTCAAAAACCGTCTCGACACAATTGATTCTATGGCCAATTCAGTGAGGGATGCAAACCTGGGAGGCAATCTGAAAACTTTGTAAAAACGGCACACAACCATGCGCGCAAGTTTGGCTATGGGCGACGACTTCAAAAACTCCGCACCCGAGGCCTCAAATTCAAAAACCGTCTCGACACAATTGATTCTATGGCCAATTCAGCTGGAAATGCAAACCCAAGAGGCAATCCGAAAACTTTGTAAAAACTGCGCACAAGTGTGCGTGCAATTTGGCTATGGGCGACGACGTCAAAAACTCCGCACCCGAGGCCTCTAATTCAAAAACCGTCTCGACACAATTGATTCTATGGCCAATTCAGCTAGAAGTGCAAACCCGAGAGGCAATCTGCAAACTTTGTAAAAACGGCGCACAAGTGTGCGCGCAATTTGGCTATGGTCGACGACGTCAAAAACTCCGCACCCGAGGCCTCAAATTCAAAAATTTTCTCGACACAATTGATTCTATGGCCAATTCAGCTAGAAGTGTAAACCCGAGAGGCAATCTGAAAACTTTGTAAAAACGGCGCAGAAGCGTGCGCGCAATTTGGCTATGGGCGACGACGTCAAAAACTCCGCACCCGATGCCTCAAATTCAAAAAATTTCTCGACACAATTGATTCTATGGCCAATTCAGCTGGTAATGCAAACCCAAGAGGCAATCCGAAAACTTTGTAAAAACGGCGCACAAGTGTGCGCGCAATTTGGCTATGGGCGACGACGTTAAAAACTCCGCACCCGAGGCCTCAAATTCAAAAACCGTCTCGACACAATTGATTCTATGGCCAATTTAGTGTGGGATGCAAACCTGGGAGGCAATCTGAAAACTTTGTAAAAACGGCACACAACCATGCGCGCAAGTTTGGCTATGGGCGACGACGTCAAAAACTCCGCACCCGAGGCCTCAAATTCAAAAATTTCTAGACACAATTGATTCTATGGCCAATTCAGCTAGAAGTGTAAACCCGAGAGGCAATCTGAAAACTTTGTAAAAACGGCGCACAAGTGTGCGCGCAATTTGGCTATGGGCGACGACGTCAAAAACTCCGCACCCGAGGCCTCAAATTCAAAAACCGCCTCGACACAATTGATTCTATGGCCAATTCAGTGAGGGATGCAAACCTGGGAGGCAATCTGAAAACTTTGTAAAAACGGCACACAACCATGCGCGCAAGTTTGGCTTTGGGCAACGACGTCAAAAACTCCGCACCCGAGGCCTCAAATTTAAAAACTTTCTCGACACAATTGATTTTATGGCCAATTCAGCTGGAAATGCAAACCCGAGAGGCAATCTGAAAACTTTGTAAAAACGGCGCACAAGCGTGCGCGCAATTTGGCTATGGGCGAAAACGTCAAAAACTCCGCACCCGAGGCCTCAAATTCAAAAAATTTCTCGACAAAATTGATTCTATGGCTAATTCAGCTGGATATGCAAACCCGAGAGGCAATCTGAAAACTTTGTAAAAACGGCGCACAAGTGTGCGCGCAATTTGGCTATGGGCGACGACGTCAAAAACTCCGCACCCGAGGCCTCAAATTCAAAAAATTTCTCGACACAATTGATTCTATGGCCAATTCAGCTAGAAGTGTAAACCCGAGAGGCAATCTGAAACCTTTGTAAAAACGGCGCACAAGTGTGCGCGCAATTTGGCTATGGGCGACGACGTCAAAAACTCCGCACCCGAGGCCTCAAATTCAAAAACCGTCTCGACACAATTGATTCTATGGCCAATTCAGTGAGGGATGCAAACCTGGGAGGCAATCTGAAAACTTTGTAAAAACGGCACACAACCATGCGCGCAAGTTTGGCTATGGGCGACGACGTCAAAAACTCCGCACCCGAGGCCTCAAATTCAAAAACCGTCTCGACACAATTGATTCTATGGCCAATTCAGTGAGGGATGCAAACCTAGGAGGCAATCTGAAAACTTTGTAAAAACGGCACATAACCATGCGCGCAAGCTTGGCTATGGGCGACGACGTCAAAAACTCCGCACCCGAGGCCTCAAATTCAAAAACCGTCTCGACACAATTGATTCTATGGCCAATTCAGCTGGGAATGAAAACCCGAGAGGCAATCTGAAAACTTTGTAAAAACGGCGCACAAGTGTGCGCGCAATTTGGCTATGGGCGACGACGTCAAAAACTCCGCACCCGAGGCCTCAAATTCAAAAACCGTCTCGACACAATTGATTCTATGGCCAATTCAGTGAGGGATGCAAACCTGGGAGGCAATATGAAAACTTTGTAAAAACGGCACACAACCATGCGCGCAAGTTTGGCTTTGGGCAACGACGTCAAAAACTCTGCACCCGAGGCCTCAAATTTAAAAACTTTCTCGACACAATTGATTTTATGGCCAATTCAGCTGGAAATGCAAACCCGAGAGGCAATCTGAAAACTTTGTAAAAACGGCGCACAAGCGTGCGCGCAATTTGGCTATGGGCGACGACGTTAAAAACTCCGCACCCGAGGCCTCAAATTCAAAAAATTTCTCGACACAATTGATTCTATGGCCAATTCAGCTAGAAGTGTAAACCCGAGAGGCAATCTGAAAACTTTGTAAAAACGGCGCACAAGTGTGCGCGCAATTTGGCTATGGGCGACGACGTCAAAAACTCCGTACCCGATGCCTCAAATTCAAAAAATTTCTCGACACAATTGATTCTATGGCCAATTCAGCTGGAAATGCAAACCCAAGAGGCAATCCGAAAACTTTGTAAAAACGGCGCACAAGTGTGCGCGCAATTTGGCTATGGGCGACGACGTTAAAAACTCCGCACCCGAGGCCTCAAATTCAAAAACCGTCTCGACACAATTGATTCTATGGCCAATTTAGTGTGGGATGCAAACCTGGGAGGCAATCTGAAAACTTTGTAAAAACGGCACACAACCATGCGCGCAAGTTTGGCTATGGGCGACGACGTCAAAAACTCCGCACCCGAGGCCTCAAATTCAAAAATTTCTCGACACAATTGATTCTATGGCCAATTCAGCTAGAAGTGTAAACCCGAGAGGCAATCTGAAAACTTTGTAAAAACGGCGCACAAGTGTGCGCGCAATTTGGCTATGGGCGACAACGTCAAAAACTCCGCACCCGAGGCCTCAAATTCAAAAACCGTCTCGACACAATTGATTCTATGGCCAATTCAGTGAGGGATGCAAACCTGGGAGGCAATCTGAAAACTTTGTAAAAACGGCACACAACCATGCGCGCAAGTTTGGCTTTGGGCAACGACGTCAAAAACTCCGCACCCGAGGCCTCAAATTTAAAAACTTTCTCGACACAATTGATTTTATGGCCAATTCAGCTGGAAATGCAAACCCGAGAGGCAATCTGAAAACTTTGTAAAAACGGCGCACAAGCGTGCGCGCAATTTGGCTATGGGCGAAAACGTCAAAAACTCCGCACCCGAGGCCTCAAATTCAAAAAATTTCTCGACAAAATTGATTCTATGGCTAATTCAGCTGGATATGCAAACCCGAGAGGCAATCTGAAAACTTTGTAAAAACGGCGCACAAGTGTGCGCGCAATTTGGCTATGGGCGACGACGTCAAAAATTCCGCACCCGAGGCCTCAAATTCAAAAAATTTCTCGACACAATTGATTCTATGGCCAATTCAGCTAGAAGTGTAAACCCGAGAGGCAATCTGAAAACTTTGTAAAAACGGCGCACAAGTGTGCGCGCAATTTGGCTATGGGCGACGACGTCAAAAACTCCGCACCCGAGGCCTCAAATTCAAAAACCGTCTCGACACAATTGATTCTATGGCCAATTCAGTGAGGGATGCAAACCTGGGAGGCAATCTGAAAACTTTGTAAAAACGGCACACAACCATGCGCGCAAGTTTGGCTATGGGCGACGACGTCAAAAACTCCGCACCCGAGGCCTCAAATTCAAAAACCGACTCGACACAATTGATTCTATGGCCAATTCAGTGAGGGATGCAAACCTGGGAGGCAATCTGAAAACTTTGTAAAAACGGCACATAACCATGCGCGCAAGCTTGGCTATGGGCGACGACGTCAAAAACTCCGCACCCGAGGCCTCAAATTCAAAAACCGTCTCGTCACAATTGATTCTATGGCCAATTCAGCTGGGAATGAAAACCCGAGAGGCAATCTGAAAACTTTGTAAAAACGGCGCACAAGTGTGCGCGCAATTTGGCTATGGGCGACGACGTCAAAAACTCCGCACCCGAGGCCTCAAATTCAAAAACCGTCTCGACACAATTGATTCTATGGCCAATTCAGTGAGGGATGCAAACCTGGGAGGCAATATGAAAACTTTGTAAAAACGGCACACAACCATGCGCGCAAGTTTGGCTTTGGGCAACGACGTCAAAAACTCTGCACCCGAGGCCTCAAATTTAAAAACTTTCTCGACACAATTGATTTTATGGCCAATTCAGCTGGAAATGCAAACCCGAGAGGCAATCTGAAAACTTTGTAAAAACGGCGCACAAGCGTGCGCGCAATTTGGCTATGGGCGACGACGTTAAAAACTCCGCACCCGAGGCCTCAAATTCAAAAAATTTCTCGACACAATTGATTCTATGGCCAATTCAGCTAGAAGTGTAAACCCGAGAGGCAATCTGAAAACTTTGTAAAAACGGCGCACATGTGTGCGCGCAATTTGGCTATGGGCGACGACGTCAAAAACTCCGCACCCGATGCCTCAAATTCAAAAAATTTCTCGACACAATTGATTCTATGGCCAATTCAGCTGGAAATGCAAACCCAAGAGGCAATCCGAAAACTTTGTAAAAACGGCGCACAAGTGTGCGCGCAATTTGGCTATGGGCGACGACGTTAAAAACTCCGCACCCGAGGCCTCAAATTCAAAAACCGTCTCGACACAATTGATTCTATGGCCAATTTAGTGTGGGATGCAAACCTGGGAGGCAATCTGAAAACTTTGTAAAAACGGCACACAACCATGCGCGCAAGTTTGGCTATGGGCGACGACGTCAAAAACTCCGCACCCGAGGCCTCAAATTCAAAAACTTTCTCGACACAATTGATTCTATGGCCAATTCAGCTAGAAGTGTAAACCCGAGAGGCAATCTGAAAACTTTGTAAAAACGGCGCACAAGTGTGCGCGCAATTTGGCTATGGGCGACGACGTCAAAAACTCCGCACCCGAGGCCTCAAATTCAAAAACCGTCTCGACACAATTGATTCTATGGCCAATTCAGTGAGGGATGCAAACCTGGGAGGCAATCTGAAAACTTTGTAAAAACGGCACACAACCATGCGCGCAAGTTTGGCTTTGGGCAACGACGTCAAAAACTCCGCACCCGAGGCCTCAAATTTAAAAACTTTCTCGACACAATTGATTTTATGGCCAATTCAGCTGGAAATGCAAACCCGAGAGGCAATCTGAAAACTTTGTAAAAACGGCGCACAAGCGTGCGCGCAATTTGGCTATGGGCGAAAACGTCAAAAACTCCGCACCCGAGGCCTCAAATTCAAAAAATTTCTCGACAAAATTGATTCTATGGCTAATTCAGCTGGATATGCAAACCCGAGAGGCAATCTGAAAACTTTGTAAAAACGGCGCACAAGCGTGCGCGCAATTTGGCTATGGGCGACGACGTTAAAAACTCCGCACCCGAGGCCTCAAATTCAAAAAATTTCTCGACACAATTGATTCTATGGCCAATTCAGCTAGAAGTGTAAACCCGAGAGGCAATCTGAAAACTTTGTAAAAACGGCGCACAAGTGTGCGCGCAATTTGGCTATGGGCGACGACGTCAAAAACTCCGCACCCGAGGCCTCAAATTCAAAAACCGTCTCGACACAATTGATTCTATGGCCAATTCAGTGAGGGATGCAAACCTGGGAGGCAATCTGAAAACTTTGTAAAAACGGCACACAACCATGCGCGCAAGTTTGGCTATGGGCGACGACGTCAAAAACTCCGCACCCGAGGCCTCAAATTCAAAAACCGTCTCGACACAATTGATTCTATGGCCAATTCAGTGAGGGATGCAAACCTGGGAGGCAATCTGAAAACTTTGTAAAAACGGCACATAACCATGCGCGCAAGCTTGGCTATGGGCGACGACGTCAAAAACTCCGCACCCGAGGCCTCAAATTCAAAAACCGTCTCGACACAATTGATTCTATGGCCAATTCAGCTGGGAATGAAAACCCGAGAGGCAATCTGAAAACTTTGTAAAAACGGCGCACAAGTGTGCGCGCAATTTGGCTATGGGCGACGACGTCAAAAACTCCGCACCCGAGGCCTCAAATTCAAAAACCGTCTCGACACAATTGATTCTATGGCCAATTCAGTGAGGGATGCAAACCTGGGAGGCAATCTGAAAACTTTGTAAAAACGGCACACAACCATGCGCGCAAGTTTGGCTATGGGCGACGACGTCAAAAACTCCGCACCCGAGGCCTCAAATTCAAAAACCGTCTCGACACAATTGATTCTATGGCCAATTCAGTGAGGGATGCAAACCTGGGAGGCAATCTGAAAACTTTGTAAAAACGGCACACAACCATGCGCGCAAGTTTGGCTATGGGCGACGACTTCAAAAACTCCGCACCCGAGGCCTCAAATTCAAAAACCGTCTCGACACAATTGATTCTATGGCCAATTCAGCTGGAAATGCAAACCCAAGAGGCAATCCGAAAACTTTGTAAAAACTGCGCACAAGTGTGCGTGCAATTTGGCTATGGGCGACGACGTCAAAAACTCCGCACCCGAGGCCTCTAATTCAAAAACCGTCTCGACACAATTGATTCTATGGCCAATTCAGCTAGAAGTGCAAACCCGAGAGGCAATCTGCAAACTTTGTAAAAACGGCGCACAAGTGTGCGCGCAATTTGGCTATGGTCGACGACGTCAAAAACTCCGCACCCGAGGCCTCAAATTCAAAAAATTTCTCGACACAATTGATTCTATGGCCAATTCAACTGGAAGTGCAAACCCGAGAGGCAATCTGAAAACTTTGTAAAAACGGCGCACAAGTGTGCGCGCAATTTGGCTATGGGCGACGACGTCAAAAACTCCGCACCCGAGGCCTCAAATTCAAAAACCGTCTCGACACAATTGATTCTATGGCCAATTCAGTGAGGGATGCAAACCTGGGAGGCAATCTGAAAACTTTGTAAAAACGGCACACAACCATGCGCGCAAGTTTGGCTTTGGGCAACGACGTCAAAAACTCCGCACCCGAGGCCTCAAATTTAAAAACTTTCTCGACACAATTGATTTTATGGCCAATTCAGCTGGAAATGCAAACCCGAGAGGCAATCTGAAAACTTTGTAAAAACGGCGCACAAGCGTGCGCGCAATTTGGCTATGGGCGACGACGTTAAAAACTCCGCACCCGAGGCCTCAAATTCAAAAAATTTCTCGACACAATTGATTCTATGGCCAATTCAGCTAGAAGTGTAAACCCGAGAGGCAATCTGAAAACTTTGTAAAAACGGCGCACAAGTGTGCGCGCAATTTGGCTATGGGCGACGACGTCAAAAACTCCGCACCCGAGGCCTCAAATTCAAAAACCGTCTCGACACAATTGATTCTATGGCCAATTCAGTGAGGGATGCAAACCTGGGAGGCAATCTGAAAACTTTGTAAAAACGGCACACAACCATGCGCGCAAGTTTGGCTATGGGCGACGACGTCAAAAACTCCGCACCCGAGGCCTCAAATTCAAAAACCGTCTCGACACAATTGATTCTATGGCCAATTCAGTGAGGGATGCAAACCTGGGAGGCAATCTGAAAACTTTGTAAAAACGGCACATAACCATGCGCGCAAGCTTGGCTATGGGCGACGACGTCAAAAACTCCGCACCCGAGGCCTCAAATTCAAAAACCGTCTCGACACAATTGATTCTATGGCCAATTCAGCTGGGAATGAAAACCCGAGAGGCAATCTGAAAACTTTGTAAAAACGGCGCACAAGTGTGCGCGCAATTTGGCTATGGGCGACGACGTCAAAAACTCCGCACCCGAGGCCTCAAATTCAAAAACCGTCTCGACACAATTGATTCTATGGCCAATTCAGTGAGGGATGCAAACCTGGGAGGCAATCTGAAAACTTTGTAAAAACGGCACACAACCATGCGCGCAAGTTTGGCTATGGGCGACGACGTCAAAAACTCCGCACCCGAGGCCTCAAATTCAAAAACCGTCTCGACACAATTGATTCTATGGCCAATTCAGTGAGGGATGCAAACCTGGGAGGCAATCTGAAAACTTTGTAAAAACGGCACACAACCATGCGCGCAAGTTTGGCTATGGGCGACGACTTCAAAAACTCCGCACCCGAGGCCTCAAATTCAAAAACCGTCTCGACACAATTGATTCTATGGCCAATTCAGCTGGAAATGCAAACCCAAGAGGCAATCCGAAAACTTTGTAAAAACTGCGCACAAGTGTGCGTGCAATTTGGCTATGGGCGACGACGTCAAAAACTCCGCACCCGAGGCCTCTAATTCAAAAACCGTCTCGACACAATTGATTCTATGGCCAATTCAGCTAGAAGTGCAAACCCGAGAGGCAATCTGCAAACTTTGTAAAAACGGCGCACAAGTGTGCGCGCAATTTGGCTATGGTCGACGACGTCAAAAACTCCGCACCCGAGGCCTCAAATTCAAAAAATTTCTCGACACAATTGATTCTATGGCCAATTCAACTGGAAGTGCAAACCCGAGAGGCAATCTGAAAACTTTGTAAAAACGGCGCACAAGTGTGCGCGCAATTTGGCTATGGGCGACGACGTCAAAAACTCCGCACCCGAGGCCTCAAATTCAAAAACCGTCTCGACACAATTGATTCTATGGCCAATTCAGTGAGGGATGCAAACCTGGGAGGCAATCTGAAAACTTTGTAAAAACGGCACACAACCATGCGCGCAAGTTTGGCTTTGGGCAACGACGTCAAAAACTCCGCACCCGAGGCCTCAAATTCAAAAACCGTCTCGACACAATTGATTCTATGGCCAATTCAGTGAGGGATGCAAACCTGGGAGGCAATCTGAAAACTTTGTAAAAACGGCACATAACCATGCGCGCAAGCTTGGCTATGGGCGACGACGTCAAAAACTCCGCACCCGAGGCCTCAAATTCAAAAACCGTCTCGACACAATTGATTCTACGGCCAATTCAGTGAGGGATGCAAACCTGGGAGGCAATCTGAAAACTTTGTAAAAACGGCACACAACCATGCGCGCAAGTTTGGCTATGGGCGACGACGTCAAAAACTCCGCACCCGAGGCCTCAAATTCAAAAACCGTCTCGACACAATTGATTCTATGGCCAATTCAGTGAGGGATGCAAACCTGGGAGGCAATCTGAAAACTTTGTAAAAACGGCACACAACCATGCGCGCAAGTTTGGCTATGGGCGACGACTTCAAAAACTCCGCACCCGAGGCCTCAAATTCAAAAACCGTCTCGACACAATTGATTCTATGGCCAATTCAGCTGGAAATGCAAACCCAAGAGGCAATCCGAAAACTTTGTAAAAACTGCGCACAAGTGTGCGTGCAATTTGGCTATGGGCGACGACGTCAAAAACTCCGCACCCGAGGCCTCTAATTCAAAAACCGTCTCGACACAATTGATTCTATGGCCAATTCAGCTAGAAGTGCAAACCCGAGAGGCAATCTGCAAACTTTGTAAAAACGGCGCACAAGTGTGCGCGCAATTTGGCTATGGTCGACGACGTCAAAAACTCCGCACCCGAGGCCTCAAATTCAAAAATTTTCTCGACACAATTGATTCTATGGCCAATTCAACTGGAAGTGCAAACCCGAGAGGCAATCTGAAAACTTTGTAAAAACGGCGCACAAGTGTGCGCGCAATTTGGCTATGGGCGACGACGTCAAAAACTCCGCACCCGAGGCCTCAAATTCAAAAACCGTCTCGACACAATTGATTCTATGGCCAATTCAGTGAGGGATGCAAACCTGGGAGGCAATCTGAAAACTTTGTAAAAACGGCACACAACCATGCGCGCAAGTTTGGCTTTGGGCAACGACGTCAAAAACTCCGCACCCGAGGCCTCAAATTTAAAAACTTTCTCGACACAATTGATTTTATGGCCAATTCAGCTGGAAATGCAAACCCGAGAGGCAATCTGAAAACTTTGTAAAAACGGCGCACAAGCGTGCGCGCAATTTGGCTATGGGCGACGACGTTAAAAACTCCGCACCCGAGGCCTCAAATTCAAAAAATTTCTCGACACAATTGATTCTATGGCCAATTCAGCTAGAAGTGTAAACCCGAGAGGCAATCTGAAAACTTTGTAAAAACGGCGCACAAGTGTGCGCGCAATTTGGCTATGGGCGACGACGTCAAAAACTCCGCACCCGAGGCCTCAAATTCAAAAACCGTCTCGACACAATTGATTCTATGGCCAATTCAGTGAGGGATGCAAACCTGGGAGGCAATCTGAAAACTTTGTAAAAACGGCACACAACCATGCGCGCAAGTTTGGCTATGGGCGACGACGTCAAAAACTCCGCACCCGAGGCCTCAAATTCAAAAACCGTCTCGACACAATTGATTCTATGGCCAATTCAGTGAGGGATGCAAACCTGGGAGGCAATCTGAAAACTTTGTAAAAACGGCACATAACCATGCGCGCAAGCTTGGCTATGGGCGACGACGTCAAAAACTCCGCACCCGAGGCCTCAAATTCAAAAACCGTCTCGACACAATTGATTCTATGGCCAATTCAGCTGGGAATGAAAACCCGAGAGGCAATCTGAAAACTTTGTAAAAACGGCGCACAAGTGTGCGCGCAATTTGGCTATGGGCGACGACGTCAAAAACTCCGCACCCGAGGCCTCAAATTCAAAAACCGTCTCGACACAATTGATTCTATGGCCAATTCAGTGAGGGATGCAAACCTGGGAGGCAATCTGAAAACTTTGTAAAAACGGCACACAACCATGCGCGCAAGTTTGGCTATGGGCGACGACGTCAAAAACTCCGCACCCGAGGCCTCAAATTCAAAAACCGTCTCGACACAATTGATTCTATGGCCAATTCAGTGAGGGATGCAAACCTGGGAGGCAATCTGAAAACTTTGTAAAAACGGCACACAACCATGCGCGCAAGTTTGGCTATGGGCGACGACTTCAAAAACTCCGCACCCGAGGCCTCAAATTCAAAAACCGTCTCGACACAATTGATTCTATGGCCAATTCAGCTGGAAATGCAAACCCAAGAGGCAATCCGAAAACTTTGTAAAAACTGCGCACAAGTGTGCGTGCAATTTGGCTATGGGCGACGACGTCAAAAACTCCGCACCCGAGGCCTCTAATTCAAAAACCGTCTCGACACAATTGATTCTATGGCCAATTCAGCTAGAAGTGCAAACCCGAGAGGCAATCTGCAAACTTTGTAAAAACGGCGCACAAGTGTGCGCGCAATTTGGCTATGGTCGACGACGTCAAAAACTCCGCACCCGAGGCCTCAAATTCAAAAAATTTCTCGACACAATTGATTCTATGGCCAATTCAACTGGAAGTGCAAACCCGAGAGGCAATCTGAAAACTTTGTAAAAACGGCGCACAAGTGTGCGCGCAATTTGGCTATGGGCGACGACGTCAAAAACTCCGCACCCGAGGCCTCAAATTCAAAAACCGTCTCGACACAATTGATTCTATGGCCAATTCAGTGAGGGATGCAAACCTGGGAGGCAATCTGAAAACTTTGTAAAAACGGCACACAACCATGCGCGCAAGTTTGGCTTTGGGCAACGACGTCAAAAACTCCGCACCCGAGGCCTCAAATTCAAAAACCGTCTCGACACAATTGATTCTATGGCCAATTCAGTGAGGGATGCAAACCTGGGAGGCAATCTGAAAACTTTGTAAAAACGGCACATAACCATGCGCGCAAGCTTGGCTATGGGCGACGACGTCAAAAACTCCGCACCCGAGGCCTCAAATTCAAAAACCGTCTCGACACAATTGATTCTACGGCCAATTCAGTGAGGGATGCAAACCTGGGAGGCAATCTGAAAACTTTGTAAAAACGGCACACAACCATGCGCGCAAGTTTGGCTATGGGCGACGACGTCAAAAACTCCGCACCCGAGGCCTCAAATTCAAAAACCGTCTCGACACAATTGATTCTATGGCCAATTCAGTGAGGGATGCAAACCTGGGAGGCAATCTGAAAACTTTGTAAAAACGGCACACAACCATGCGCGCAAGTTTGGCTATGGGCGACGACTTCAAAAACTCCGCACCCGAGGCCTCAAATTCAAAAACCGTCTCGACACAATTGATTCTATGGCCAATTCAGCTGGAAATGCAAACCCAAGAGGCAATCCGAAAACTTTGTAAAAACTGCGCACAAGTGTGCGTGCAATTTGGCTATGGGCGACGACGTCAAAAACTCCGCACCCGAGGCCTCTAATTCAAAAACCGTCTCGACACAATTGATTCTATGGCCAATTCAGCTAGAAGTGCAAACCCGAGAGGCAATCTGCAAACTTTGTAAAAACGGCGCACAAGTGTGCGCGCAATTTGGCTATGGTCGACGACGTCAAAAACTCCGCACCCGAGGCCTCAAATTCAAAAATTTTCTCGACACAATTGATTCTATGGCCAATTCAACTGGAAGTGCAAACCCGAGAGGCAATCTGAAAACTTTGTAAAAACGGCGCACAAGTGTGCGCGCAATTTGGCTATGGGCGACGACGTCAAAAACTCCGCACCCGAGGCCTCAAATTCAAAAACCGTCTCGACACAATTGATTCTATGGCCAATTCAGTGAGGGATGCAAACCTGGGAGGCAATCTGAAAACTTTGTAAAAACGGCACACAACCATGCGCGCAAGTTTGGCTTTGGGCAACGACGTCAAAAACTCCGCACCCGAGGCCTCAAATTTAAAAACTTTCTCGACACAATTGATTTTATGGCCAATTCAGCTGGAAATGCAAACCCGAGAGGCAATCTGAAAACTTTGTAAAAACGGCGCACAAGCGTGCGCGCAATTTGGCTATGGGCGACGACGTTAAAAACTCCGCACCCGAGGCCTCAAATTCAAAAAATTTCTCGACACAATTGATTCTATGGCCAATTCAGCTAGAAGTGTAAACCCGAGAGGCAATCTGAAAACTTTGTAAAAACGGCGCACAAGTGTGCGCGCAATTTGGCTATGGGCGACGACGTCAAAAACTCCGCACCCGAGGCCTCAAATTCAAAAACCGTCTCGACACAATTGATTCTATGGCCAATTCAGTGAGGGATGCAAACCTGGGAGGCAATCTGAAAACTTTGTAAAAACGGCACACAACCATGCGCGCAAGTTTGGCTTTGGGCAACGACGTCAAAAACTCCGCACCCGAGGCCTCAAATTTAAAAACTTTCTCGACACAATTGATTTTATGGCCAATTCAGCTGGAAATGCAAACCCGAGAGGCAATCTGAAAACTTTGTAAAAACGGCGCACAAGCGTGCGCGCAATTTGGCTATGGGCGAAAACGTCAAAAACTCCGCACCCGAGGCCTCAAATTCAAAAAATTTCTCGACAAAATTGATTCTATGGCTAATTCAGCTGGATATGCAAACCCGAGAGGCAATCTGAAAACTTTGTAAAAACGGCGCACAAGTGTGCGCGCAATTTGGCTGTGGGCGACGACGTCAAAAACTCCGCACCCGAGGCCTCAAATTCAAAAAATTTCTCGACACAATTGATTCTATGGCCAATTCAGCTAGAAGTGTAAACCCGAGAGGCAATCTGAAAACTTTGTAAAAACGGCGCACAAGTGTGCGCGCAATTTGGCTATGGGCGACGACGTCAAAAACTCCGCACCCGAGGCCTCAAATTCAAAAACCGTCTCGACACAATTGATTCTATGGCCAATTCAGTGAGGGATGCAAACCTGGGAGGCAATCTGAAAACTTTGTAAAAACGGCACACAACCATGCGCGCAAGTTTGGCTATGGGCGACGACGTCAAAAACTCCGCACCCGAGGCCTCAAATTCAAAAACCGTCTCGACACAATTGATTCTATGGCCAATTCAGTGAGGGATGCAAACCTGGGAGGCAATCTGAAAACTTTGTAAAAACGGCACATAACCATGCGCGCAAGCTTGGCTATGGGCGACGACGTCAAAAACTCCGCACCCGAGGCCTCAAATTCAAAAACCGTCTCGACACAATTGATTCTATGGCCAATTCAGCTGGGAATGAAAACCCGAGAGGCAATCTGAAAACTTTGTAAAAACGGCGCACAAGTGTGCGCGCAATTTGGCTATGGGCGACGACGTCAAAAACTCCGCACCCGAGGCCTCAAATTCAAAAACCGTCTCGACACAATTGATTCTATGGCCAATTCAGTGAGGGATGCAAACCTGGGAGGCAATCTGAAAACTTTGTAAAAACGGCACACAACCATGCGCGCAAGTTTGGCTATGGGCGACGACGTCAAAAACTCCGCACCCGAGGCCTCAAATTCAAAAACCGTCTCGACACAATTGATTCTATGGCCAATTCAGTGAGGGATGCAAACCTGGGAGGCAATCTGAAAACTTTGTAAAAACGGCACACAACCATGCGCGCAAGTTTGGCTATGGGCGACGACTTCAAAAACTCCGCACCCGAGGCCTCAAATTCAAAAACCGTCTCGACACAATTGATTCTATGGCCAATTCAGCTGGAAATGCAAACCCAAGAGGCAATCCGAAAACTTTGTAAAAACTGCGCACAAGTGTGCGTGCAATTTGGCTATGGGCGACGACGTCAAAAACTCCGCACCCGAGGCCTCTAATTCAAAAACCGTCTCGACACAATTGATTCTATGGCCAATTCAGCTAGAAGTGCAAACCCGAGAGGCAATCTGCAAACTTTGTAAAAACGGCGCACAAGTGTGCGCGCAATTTGGCTATGGTCGACGACGTCAAAAACTCCGCACCCGAGGCCTCAAATTCAAAAAATTTCTCGACACAATTGATTCTATGGCCAATTCAACTGGAAGTGCAAACCCGAGAGGCAATCTGAAAACTTTGTAAAAACGGCGCACAAATGTGCGCGCAATTTGGCTATGGGCGACGACGTCAAAAACTCCGCACCCGAGGCCTCAAATTCAAAAACCGTCTCGACACAATTGATTCTATGGCCAATTCAGTGAGGGATGCAAACCTGGGAGGCAATCTGAAAACTTTGTAAAAACGGCACACAACCATGCGCGCAAGTTTGGCTTTGGGCAACGACGTCAAAAACTCCGCACCCGAGGCCTCAAATTCAAAAACCGTCTCGACACAATTGATTCTATGGCCAATTCAGTGAGGGATGCAAACCTGGGAGGCAATCTGAAAACTTTGTAAAAACGGCACATAACCATGCGCGCAAGCTTGGCTATGGGCGACGACGTCAAAAACTCCGCACCCGAGGCCTCAAATTCAAAAACCGTCTCGACACAATTGATTCTACGGCCAATTCAGTGAGGGATGCAAACCTGGGAGGCAATCTGAAAACTTTGTAAAAACGGCACACAACCATGCGCGCAAGTTTGGCTATGGGCGACGACGTCAAAAACTCCGCACCCGAGGCCTCAAATTCAAAAACCGTCTCGACACAATTGATTCTATGGCCAATTCAGTGAGGGATGCAAACCTGGGAGGCAATCTGAAAACTTTGTAAAAACGGCACACAACCATGCGCGCAAGTTTGGCTATGGGCGACGACTTCAAAAACTCCGCACCCGAGGCCTCAAATTCAAAAACCGTCTCGACACAATTGATTCTATGGCCAATTCAGCTGGAAATGCAAACCCAAGAGGCAATCCGAAAACTTTGTAAAAACTGCGCACAAGTGTGCGTGCAATTTGGCTATGGGCGACGACGTCAAAAACTCCGCACCCGAGGCCTCTAATTCAAAAACCGTCTCGACACAATTGATTCTATGGCCAATTCAGCTAGAAGTGCAAACCCGAGAGGCAATCTGCAAACTTTGTAAAAACGGCGCACAAGTGTGCGCGCAATTTGGCTATGGTCGACGACGTCAAAAACTCCGCACCCGAGGCCTCAAATTCAAAAATTTTCTCGACACAATTGATTCTATGGCCAATTCAACTGGAAGTGCAAACCCGAGAGGCAATCTGAAAACTTTGTAAAAACGGCGCACAAGTGTGCGCGCAATTTGGCTATGGGCGACGACGTCAAAAACTCCGCACCCGAGGCCTCAAATTCAAAAACCGTCTCGACACAATTGATTCTATGGCCAATTCAGTGAGGGATGCAAACCTGGGAGGCAATCTGAAAACTTTGTAAAAACGGCACACAACCATGCGCGCAAGTTTGGCTTTGGGCAACGACGTCAAAAACTCCGCACCCGAGGCCTCAAATTTAAAAACTTTCTCGACACAATTGATTTTATGGCCAATTCAGCTGGAAATGCAAACCCGAGAGGCAATCTGAAAACTTTGTAAAAACGGCGCACAAGCGTGCGCGCAATTTGGCTATGGGCGACGACGTTAAAAACTCCGCACCCGAGGCCTCAAATTCAAAAAATTTCTCGACACAATTGATTCTATGGCCAATTCAGCTAGAAGTGTAAACCCGAGAGGCAATCTGAAAACTTTGTAAAAACGGCGCACAAGTGTGCGCGCAATTTGGCTATGGGCGACGACGTCAAAAACTCCGCACCCGAGGCCTCAAATTCAAAAACCGTCTCGACACAATTGATTCTATGGCCAATTCAGTGAGGGATGCAAACCTGGGAGGCAATCTGAAAACTTTGTAAAAACGGCACACAACCATGCGCGCAAGTTTGGCTTTGGGCAACGACGTCAAAAACTCCGCACCCGAGGCCTCAAATTTAAAAACTTTCTCGACACAATTTATTTTATGGCCAATTCAGCTGGAAATGCAAACCCGAGAGGCAATCTGAAAACTTTGTAAAAACGGCGCACAAGCGTGCGCGCAATTTGGCTATGGGCGACGACGTTAAAAACTCCGCACCCGAGGCCTCAAATTCAAAAAATTTCTCGACACAATTGATTCTATGGCCAATTCAGCTAGAAGTGTAAACCCGAGAGGCAATCTGAAAACTTTGTAAAAACGGCGCACAAGTGTGCGCGCAATTTGGCTATGGGCGACGACGTCAAAAACTCCGCACCCGAGGCCTCAAATTCAAAAAATTTCTCGACACAATTGATTCTATGGCCAATTCAGCTGGAAATGCAAACCCAAGAGGCAATCCGAAAACTTTGTAAAAACGGCGCACAAGTGTGCGCGCAATTTGGCTATGGGCGACGACGTTAAAAACTCCGCACCCGAGGCCTCAAATTCAAAAACCGTCTCGACACAATTGATTCTATGGCCAATTTAGTGTGGGATGCAAACCTGGGAGGCAATCTGAAAACTTTGTAAAAACGGCACACAACCATGCACGCAAGTTTGGCTATGGGCGACGACGTCAAAACCTCCGCACCAGAGGCCTCAAATTCAAAAACTTTCTCGACACAATTGATTCTATGACCAATTCAGCTAGAAGTGTAAACCCGAGAGGCAATCTGAAAACTTTGTAAAAACGGTGCACAAGTGTGCGCGCAATTTGGCTATGGGCGACGACGTCAAAAACTCCGCACCCGAGGCCTCAAATTCAAAAACCGTCTCGACACAATTGATTATATGGCCAATTCAGTGAGGGATGCAAACCTGGGAGGCAATCTGAAAACTTTGTAAAAACGGCACACAACCATGCGCGCAAGTTTGGCTTTGGGCAACGACGTCAAAAACTCCGCACCCGAGGCCTCAAATTTAAAAACTTTCTCGACACAATTGATTTTATGGCCAATTCAGCTGGAAATGCAAACCCGAGAGGCAATCTGAAAACTTTGTAAAAACGGCGCACAAGCGTGCGCGCAATTTGGCTATGGGCGAAAACGTCAAAAACTCCGCACCCGAGGCCTCAAATTCAAAAATTTTCTCGACAAAATTGATTCTATGGCTAATTCAGCTGGATATGCAAACCCGAGAGGCAATCTGAAAACTTTGTAAAAACGGCGCACAAGTGTGCGCGCAATTTGGCTATGGGCGACGACGTCAAAAACTCCGCACCCGAGGCCTCAAATTCAAAAAAATTCTCGACACAATTGATTCTATGGCCAATTCAGCTAGAAGTGTAAACCCGAGAGGCAATCTAAAAACTTTGTAAAAATGGCGCACAAGTGTGCGCGCAATTTGGCTATGGGCGACGACGTCAAAAACTCCGCACCCGAGGCCTCAAATTCAAAAACCGTCTCGACACAATTGATTCTATGGCCAATTCAGTGAGGGATGCAAACCTGGGAGGCAATCTGAAAACTTTGTAAAAACGGCACACAACCATGCGCGCAAGTTTGGCTTTGGGCAACGACGTCAAAAACTCCGCACCCGAGGCCTCAAATTTAAAAACTTTCTCGACACAATTTATTTTATGGCCAATTCAGCTGGAAATGCAAACCCGAGAGGCAATCTGAAAACTTTGTAAAAACGGCGCACAAGCGTGCGCGCAATTTGGCTATGGGCGACGACGTTAAAAACTCCGCACCCGAGGCCTCAAATTCAAAAAATTTCTCGACACAATTGATTCTATGGCCAATTCAGCTAGAAGTGTAAACCCGAGAGGCAATCTGAAAACTTTGTAAAAACGGCGCACAAGTGTGCGCGCAATTTGGCTATGGGCGACGACGTCAAAAACTCCGCACCCGAGGCCTCAAATTCAAAAAATTTCTCGACACAATTGATTCTATGGCCAATTCAGCTGGAAATGCAAACCCAAGAGGCAATCCGAAAACTTTGTAAAAACGGCGCACAAGTGTGCGCGCAATTTGGCTATGGGCGACGACGTTAAAAACTCCGCACCCGAGGCCTCAAATTCAAAAACCGTCTCGACACAATTGATTATATGGCCAATTTAGTGTGGGATGCAAACCTGGGAGGCAATCTGAAAACTTTGTAAAAACGGCACACAACCATGCGCGCAAGTTTGGCTATGGGCGACGACGTCAAAACCTCCGCACCCGAGGCCTCAAATTCAAAAACTTTCTCGACACAATTGATTCTATGACCAATTCAGCTAGAAGTGTAAACCCGAGAGGCAATCTGAAAACTTTGTAAAAACGGTGCACAAGTGTGCGCGCAATTTGGCTATGGGCGACGACGTCAAAAACTCCGCACCCGAGGCCTCAAATTCAAAAACCGTCTCGACACAATTGATTATATGGCCAATTCAGTGAGGGATGCAAACCTGGGAGGCAATCTGAAAACTTTGTAAAAACGGCACACAACCATGCGCGCAAGTTTGGCTTTGGGCAACGACGTCAAAAACTCCGCACCCGAGGCCTCAAATTTAAAAACTTTCTCGACACAATTGATTTTATGGCCAATTCAGCTGGAAATGCAAACCCGAGAGGCAATCTGAAAACTTTGTAAAAACGGCGCACAAGCGTGCGCGCAATTTGGCTATGGGCGAAAACGTCAAAAACTCCGCACCCGAGGCCTCAAATTCAAAAATTTTCTCGACAAAATTGATTCTATGGCTAATTCAGCTGGATATGCAAACCCGAGAGGCAATCTGAAAACTTTGTAAAAACGGCGCACAAGTGTGCGCGCAATTTGGCTATGGGCGACGACGTCAAAAACTACGCACCCGAGGCCTCAAATTCAAAAAAATTCTCGACACAATTGATTCTATGGCCAATTCAGCTAGAAGTGTAAACCCGAGAGGCAATCTAAAAACTTTGTAAAAACGGCGCACAAGTGTGCGCGCAATTTGGCTATGGGCGACGACGTCAAAAACTCCGCACCCGAGGCCTCAAATTCAAAAACCGTCTCGACACAATTGATTCTATGGCCAATTCAGTGAGGGATGCAAACCTGGGAGGCAATCTGAAAACTTTGTAAAAACGGCACACAACCATGCGCGCAAGTTTGGCTATGGGCGACGACGTCAAAAACTCCGCACCCGAGGCCTCAAATTCAAAAACCGTCTCGACACAATTGATTCTATGGCCAATTCAGTGAGGGATGCAAACCTGGGAGGCAATCTGAAAACTTTGTAAAAACGGCACATAACCATGCGCGCAAGCTTGGCTATGGGCGACGACGTCAAAAACTCCGCACCCGAGGCCTCAAATTCAAAAACCGTCTCGACACAATTGATTCTATGGCCAATTCAGCTGGGAATGAAAACCCGAGAGGCAATCTGAAAACTTTGTAAAAACGGCGCACAAGTGTGCGCGCAATTTGGCTATGGGCGACGACGTCAAAAACTCCGCACCCGAGGCCTCAAATTCAAAAACCGTCTCGACACAATTGATTCTATGGCCAATTCAGTGAGGGATGCAAACCTGGGAGGCAATCTGAAAACTTTGTAAAAACGGCACACAACCATGCGCGCAAGTTTGGCTATGGGCGACGACGTCAAAAACTCCGCACCCGAGGCCTCAAATTCAAAAACCGTCTCGACACAATTGATTCTATGGCCAATTCAGTGAGGGATGCAAACCTGGGAGGCAATCTGAAAACTTTGTAAAAACGGCACACAACCATGCGCGCAAGTTTGGCTATGGGCGACGACTTCAAAAACTCCACACCCGAGGCCTCAATTTCAAAAACCGTCTCGACACAATTGATTCTATGGCCAATTCAGCTGGTAATGAAAACCCGAGAGGCAATCTGAAAACTATGTAAAAACGGCGCACAAGTGTGCGCGCAATTTGGCTATGGGCGACGACGTCAAAAACTCCGCACCCGAGGCCACAATTTCAAAAACCGTCTCGACACAATTGATTCTATGGCCAATTCAGCTGGAAATGCAAACCCGATAGGCAATCTGAAAATTTTGTAAAAACGGCGCACAAGTGTGCGCGCAATTTGGCTATGGGCGACGACGTAAAAAATTCCGCACCCGAGGCCTCAAATTCAAAAACCGTCTCGACACAATTGATTCTATGGCCAATTCAGTGAGGGATGCAAACCTGGGAGGCAATTTTAAAACTTTGTAAAAACGGCACACAACCATGCGCGAAAGTTTGGCTTTGGATGACGACGTCAAAAACTCCGCACCCGAGGCCTCAAATTTAAAAACTTTCTCGACACAATTGATTTTATGGCCAATTTAGCTGGAAATGCAAACCCGAGAGGCAATCTGAAAACTTTGTAAAAACGGCGCACAAGCGTGCGCGCAATTTGGCTATGGGCGACGACGTCAAAAACTCCGCACCCGAGGCCTCAAATTCAAAAAAATTCTCGACAAAATTGATTATATAGCTAATTCAGCTGGATATGCAAACCCGAGAGGCAATCTGAAAACTTTGTAAAAATGGCGCACAAGTGTGCGCGCAATTTGGCTATGGGCGACGACGTCAAAAACTCCAAACCCGAGGCCTCAAATTCAAAAAATTTCTCGACACAATTGATTCTATGGCCAATTCAGCTAGAAGTGTAAACCCGAGAGGCAATCTGAAAACTTTGTAAAAACGGCGCACAAGTGTGCGCGCAATTTGGCTATGGGCGACGACGTCAAAAACTCGTCACCCGAGGCCTCAAATTCAAAAACCGTCTCGACACAATTGATTCTATGGCCAATTCAGTGAGGGATGCAAACCTGGGAGGCAATCTGAAAACTTTGTAAAAACGGCACACAACCATGCGCGCAAGTTTGGCTATGGGCGACGACGTCAAAAACTCCGCACCCGAGGCCTCAAATTCAAAAACCGTCTCGACACAATTGATTCTATGGCCAATTCAGTGAGGGATGCAAACCTGGGAGGCAATCTGAAAACTTTGTAAAAACGGCACACAATCATGCGCGCAAGTTTGGCTATGGGCGACGACGTCAAAAACTCCGCACCCGAGGCCTCAAATTCAAAAACCGTCTCGACACAATTGATTCTATGGCCAATTCAGCTGGGAATGAAAACCCGAGAGGCAATCTGAAAACTTTGTAAAAACGGCGCACAAGTGTGCGCGCAATTTGGCTATGGGCGACGACGTCAAAAACTCCGCACCCGAGGCCTGAAATTCAAAAACCGTCTCGACACAATTGATTCTATGGCCAATTCAGTGAGGGATGCAAACCTGGGAGGCAATCTGAAAACTTTGTAAAAACGGCACATAACCATGCGCGCAAGCTTGGCTATGGGCGACGACGTCAAAAACTCCGCACCCGAGGCCTCAAATTCAAAAACCGTCTCGACACAATTGATTCTATGGCCAATTCAGCTGGGAATGAAAACCCGAGAGGCAATCTGAAAACTTTGTAAAAACGGCGCACAAGCGTGCGCGCAATTTGGCTATGGGCGAAAACGTCAAAAACTCCGCACCCGAGGCCTCAAATTCAAAAATTTTCTCGACAAAATTGATTCTATGGCTAATTCAGCTGGATATGCAAACCCGAGAGGCAATCTGAAAACTTTGTAAAAACGGCGCACAAGTGTGCGCGCAATTTGGCTATGGGCGACGACGTCAAAAACTACGCACCCGAGGCCTCAAATTCAAAAAAATTCTCGACACAATTGATTCTATGGCCAATTCAGCTAGAAGTGTAAACCCGAGAGGCAATCTAAAAACTTTGTAAAAACGGCGCACAAGTGTGCGCGCAATTTGGCTATGGGCGACGACGTCAAAAACTCCGCACCCGAGGCCTCAAATTCAAAAACCGTCTCGACACAATTGATTCTATGGCCAATTCAGTGAGGGATGCAAACCTGGGAGGCAATCTGAAAACTTTGTAAAAACGGCACACAACCATGCGCGCAAGTTTGGCTATGGGCGACGACGTCAAAAACTCCGCACCCGAGGCCTCAAATTCAAAAACCGTCTCGACACAATTGATTCTATGGCCAATTCAGTGAGGGATGCAAACCTGGGAGGCAATCTGAAAACTTTGTAAAAACGGCACATAACCATGCGCGCAAGCTTGGCTATGGGCGACGACGTCAAAAACTCCGCACCCGAGGCCTCAAATTCAAAAACCGTCTCGACACAATTGATTCTATGGCCAATTCAGCTGGGAATGAAAACCCGAGAGGCAATCTGAAAACTTTGTAAAAACGGCGCACAAGTGTGCGCGCAATTTGGCTATGGGCGACGACGTCAAAAACTCCGCACCCGAGGCCTCAAATTCAAAAACCGTCTCGACACAATTGATTCTATGGCCAATTCAGTGAGGGATGCAAACCTGGGAGGCAATCTGAAAACTTTGTAAAAACGGCACACAACCATGCGCGCAAGTTTGGCTATGGGCGACGACGTCAAAAACTCCGCACCCGAGGCCTCAAATTCAAAAACCGTCTCGACACAATTGATTCTATGGCCAATTCAGTGCGGGATGCAAACCTGGGAGGCAATCTGAAAACTTTGTAAAAACGGCACATAACCATGCGCGCAAGCTTGGCTATGGGCGACGACGTCAAAAACTCCGCACCCGAGGCCTCAAATTCAAAAACCGTCTCGACACAATTGATTCTATGGCCAATTCAGCTGGGAATGAAAACCCGAGAGGCAATCTGAAAACTTTGTAAAAACGGCGCACAAGTGTGCGCGCAATTTGGCTATGGGCGACGACGTCAAAAACTCCGCACCCGAGGCCTCAAATTCAAAAACCGTCTCGACACAATTGATTCAATGTCCAATTTAGTGAGGGATGCAAACCTGGGAGGCAATCTGAAAACTTTGTAAAAACGGCACACAACCATGCGCGCAAGTTTGGCTATGGGCGACGACGTCAAAAACTCCGCACCCGAGGCCTCAAATTCAAAAACCGTCTCGACACAATTGATTCTATGGCCAATTCAGTGAGGGATGCATACCTGGGAGGCAATCTGAAAACTTTGTAAAAACGGCACACAACCATGCGCGCAAGTTTGGCTATGGGCGACGACTTCAAAAACTCCACACCCGAGGCCTCAATTTCAAAAACCGTCTCGACACAATTGATTCTATGGCCAATTCAGCTGGTAATGAAAACCCGAGAGGCAATCTGAAAACTATGTAAAAACGGCGCACAAGTGTGCGCGCAATTTGGCTATGGGCGACGACGTCAAAAACTCCGCACCCGAGGCCACAATTTCAAAAACCGTCTCGACACAATTGATTCTATGGCCAATTCAGCTGGAAATGCAAACCCGATAGGCAATCTGAAAATTTTGTAAAAACGGCGCACAAGTGTGCGCGCAATTTGGCTATGGGCGACGACGTAAAAAATTCCGCACCCGAGGCCTCAAATTCAAAAACCGTCTCGACACAATTGATTCTATGGCCAATTCAGTGAGGGATGCAAACCTGGGAGGCAATTTTAAAACTTTGTAAAAACGGCACACAACCATGCGCGAAAGTTTGGCTTTGGATGACGACGTCAAAAACTCCGCACCCGAGGCCTCAAATTTAAAAACTTTCTCGACACAATTGATTTTATGGCCAATTTAGCTGGAAATGCAAACCCGAGAGGCAATCTGAAAACTTTGTAAAAACGGCGCACAAGCGTGCGCGCAATTTGGCTATGGGCGACGACGTCAAAAACTCCGCACCCGAGGCCTCAAATTCAAAAAAATTCTCGACAAAATTGATTATATAGCTAATTCAGCTGGATATGCAAACCCGAGAGGCAATCTGAAAACTTTGTAAAAATGGCGCACAAGTGTGCGCGCAATTTGGCTATGGGCGACGACGTCAAAAACTCCAAACCCGAGGCCTCAAATTCAAAAAATTTCTCGACACAATTGATTCTATGGCCAATTCAGCTAGAAGTGTAAACCCGAGAGGCAATCTGAAAACTTTGTAAAAACGGCGCACAAGTGTGCGCGCAATTTGGCTATGGGCGACGACGTCAAAAACTCCTCACCCGAGGCCTCAAATTCAAAAACCGTCTCGACACAATTGATTCTATGGCCAATTCAGTGAGGGATGCAAACCTGGGAGGCAATCTGAAAACTTTGTAAAAACGGCACACAACCATGCGCGCAAGTTTGGCTATGGGCGACGACGTCAAAAACTCCGCACCCGAGGCCTCAAATTCAAAAACCGTCTCGACACAATTGATTCTATGGCCAATTCAGTGAGGGATGCAAACCTGGGAGGCAATCCGAAAACTTTGTAAAAACGGCACACAATCATGCGCGCAAGTTTGGCTATGGGCGACGACGTCAAAAACTCCGCACCCGAGGCCTCAAATTCAAAAACCGTCTCGACACAATTGATTCTATGGCCAATTCAGCTGGGAATGAAAACCCGAGAGGCAATCTGAAAACTTTGTAAAAACGGCGCACAAGTGTGCGCGCAATTTGGCTATGGGCGACGACGTCAAAAACTCCGCACCCGAGGCCTCAAATTCAAAAACCGTCTCGACACAATTGATTCTATGGCCAATTCAGTGAGGGATGCAAACCTGGGAGGCAATCTGAAAACTTTGTAAAAACGGCACACAACCATGCGCGCAAGTTTGGCTATGGGCGACGACGTCAAAAACTCCGCACCCGAGGCCTCAAATTCAAAAACCGTCTCAACACAATTGATTCTATGGCCAATTCAGTGAGGGATGCAAACCTGGGAGGCAATCTGAAAACTTTGTAAAAACGGCACACAACCATGCGCGCAAGTTTGGCTTTGGGCGACGACGTCAAAAACTCCGCACCTGAGGCCTCAAATTAAAAAACTTTCTCGACACAATTGATTCTATGGCCAATTCAACTGGAAATGCAAACCCGAGAGGCAATCTGAAAACTTTGTAAAAACGGCGCACAAGTGTGCGCGCAATTTGGCTATGGGCGACGACGTCAAAAACTCCGCACCCGAGGCCTCAAATTCAAAAATTTTCTCGACACAATTGATTATATGGCCAATTCAGCTGGAAATGCAAACCCAAGAGGCAATCCGAAAACTTTGTAAAAACGGCGCACAAGTGTGCGCGCAATTTGGCTATGGGCGACGACGTTAAAAACTCCGCACCCGAGGCCTCAAATTCAAAAACCGTCTCGACACAATTGATTCTATGGCCAATTTAGTGTGGGATGCAAACCTGGGAGGCAATCTGAAAAGTTTGTAAAAACGGCACACAACCATGCGCGCAAGTTTGGCTGTGGGCGACGACGTCAAAAACTCCGCACCCGAGTCCTCAAATTCAAAAACGGTCTCGACACAATTGATTCTTTAGCCAATTCAGTGAGGGATGCAAACCTGGGAGGCAATCTGAAAACTTTGTAAAAACGGCGCACAAGTGTGCGCGCAATTTGGCTATGGGCGACGACGTCAAAAACTCCGCACCCGAGGCCTCAAATTCAAAAAATTTCTCGACACAATTGATTATATGGCCAATTCAGCTGGAAATGCAATCCCGAGAGGCAATCTGAAAACTTTGTAAAAACGGCGCACAAGTGTGCGCACAATTTTGGCTATGGGCGACGACGTCAAAAACTCCGAACCCGAGGCCTCAAATTCAAAAATTTTCTCGACACAATTGATTCTATGGCCAATTCAACTGGAAGTGCAAATCCGAGAGGCAATCTGAAAACTTTGTAAAAACGGCGCACAGGTGTGCGCGCAATTTGGCTATGTGCGACGACGTCAAAAACTCCGCACCCGAGGCCTCAAATTCAAAAAATTTCTCGACACAATTGATTCTATGGCCAATTCAGCTAGAAGTGTAAACCCGAGAGGCAATCTGAAAACTTTGTAAAAACGGCGCACAAGTGTGCGCACAATTTTGGCTATGGGCGACGACGTCAAAAACTCCGAACCCGAGGCCTCAAATTCAAAAATTTTCTCGACACAATTGATTCTATGGCCAATTCAACTGGAAGTGCAAATCCGAGAGGCAATCTGAAAACTTTGTAAAAACGGCGCACAAGTGTGCGCGCAATTTGGCTATGGGCGACGACGTTATAAACTCCGCACCCGAGGCCTCAAATTCAAAAACCGTCTCGACACAATTGATTCTATGGCCAATTCAGCTGGAAATGCAAACCCGATAGGCAATCTGAAAATTTTGTAAAAACGGCGCACAAGTGTGCGCGCAATTTGGCTATGGGCGACGACGTAAAAAATTCCGCACCCGAGGCCTCAAATTCAAAAACCGTCTCGACACAATTGATTCTATGGCCAATTCAGTGAGGGATGCAAACCTGGGAGGCAATTTTAAAACTTTGTAAAAACGGCACACAACCATGCGCGAAAGTTTGGCTTTGGACGACGACGTCAAAAACTCCGCACCCGAGGCCTCAAATTTAAAAACTTTCTCGACACAATTGATTTTATGGCCAATTCAGCTGGAAATGCAAACCCGAGAGGCAATCTGAAAACTTTTTAAAACCGGCGCACAAGCGTGCGCGCAATTTGGCTATGGGCGACGACGTCAAAAACTCCGCACCCGAGGCCTCAAATTCAAAAAATTTCTCGACAAAATTGATTCTATGGCTAATTCAGCTGGATATGCAAACCCGAGAGGCAATCTGAAAACTTTGTAAAAATGGCGCACAAGTGTGCGCGCAATTTGGCTATGGTGGACGACGTCTAAAACTCCGCACCCGAGGCCTCAAATTCAAAAAATTTCTCGACACAATTGATTCTATGGCCAATTCAGCTAGAAGTGTAAACCCGAGAGGCAATCTGAAAACTTTGTAAAAATGGCGTACAAGTGTGCGCGCAATTTGGCTATGGGCGACGACGTCAAAAACTCCGCACCCGAGGCCTCAAATTCAAAAACCGTCTCGACACAATTGATTCTATGGCCAATTCAGTGAGGGATGCAAACCTGGGAGGCAATCTGAAAACTTTGTAAAAACGGCACACAACCATGCGCGCAAGTTTGGCTATGGGCGACGACGTCAAAAACTCCGCACCCGAGGCCTCAAATTCAAAAACCGTCTCGACACAATTGATTCTATGGCCAATTCAGTGAGGGATGCAAACCTGGGAGGCAATTGTAAAACTTTGTAAAAACGGCACACAACCATGCGCGCAAGTTTGGCTTTGGGCGACGACGTCAAAAACTCCGCACCCGAGGCCTCAAATTTAAAAACTTTCTCGACACAATTGATTTTATGGCCAATTCAGCTGGAAATGCAAACCCAAGAGGCAATCCGAAAACTTTGTAAAAATGGCGCACAAGTGTGCGCGCAATTTGGCTATGGGCGACGACGTTAAAAACTCCGCACCCGAGGCCTCAAATTCAAAAACCGTCTCGACACAATTGATTCTATGGCCAATTCAGTGAGGGATGCAAACCTGGGAGGCAATCTGAAAACTTTGTAAAAACGGCACACAACCATGCGCGCAAGTTTGGCTATGGGCGACGACGTCAAAAACTCCGCACCCGAGGCCTCAAATTCAAAAACCGTCTCGACACAATTGATTTTATGGCCAATTCAGTGAGCGATGCAAACCTGGGAGGCAATCTGAAAACTTTGTAAAAACGGCACATAACCATGCGCGCAAGCTTGGCTATGGGCGACGACGTCAAAAACTCCGCACCCGAGGCCTCAAATTCAAAAACCGTCTCGACACAATTGATTCTATGGCCAATTCAGCTGGGAATGAAAACCCGAGAGGCAATCTGAAAACTTTGTAAAAACGGCGCACAAGTGTGCGCGCAATTTGGCTATGGGCGACGACGTCAAAAACTCCGCACCCGAGGCCTCAAATTCAAAAACCGTCTCGACACAATTGATTCTATGGCCAATTCAGTGAGGGATGCAAACCTGGGAGGCAATCTGAAAACTTTGTAAAAACGGCACACAACCATGCGCGCAAGTTTGGCTATGGGCGACGACGTCAAAAACTCCGCACCCGAGGCCTCAAATTCAAAAACCGTCTCGACACAATTGATTCTATGGCCAATTCAGTGCGGGATGCAAACCTGGGAGGCAATCTGAAAACTTTGTAAAAACGGCACATAACCATGCGCGCAAGCTTGGCTATGGGCGACGACGTCAAAAACTCCGCACCCGAGGCCTCAAATTCAAAAACCGTCTCGACACAATTGATTCTATGGCCAATTCAGCTGGGAATGAAAACCCGAGAGGCAATCTGAAAACTTTGTAAAAACGGCGCACAAGTGTGCGCGCAATTTGGCTATGGGCGACGACGTCAAAAACTCCGCACCCGAGGCCTCAAATTCAAAAACCGTCTCGACACAATTGATTCAATGTCCAATTTAGTGAGGGATGCAAACCTGGGAGGCAATCTGAAAACTTTGTAAAAACGGCACACAACCATGCGCGCAAGTTTGGCTATGGGCGACGACGTCAAAAACTCCGCACCCGAGGCCTCAAATTCAAAAACCGTCTCGACACAATTGATTCTATGGCCAATTCAGTGAGGGATGCAAACCTGGGAGGCAATCTGAAAACTTTGTAAAAACGGCACACAACCATGCGCGCAAGTTTGGCTATGGGCGACGACTTCAAAAACTCCACACCCGAGGCCTCAATTTCAAAAACCGTCTCGACACAATTGATTCTATGGCCAATTCAGCTGGTAATGAAAACCCGAGAGGCAATCTGAAAACTATGTAAAAACGGCGCACAAGCGTGCGCGCAATTTGGCTATGGGCGACGACGTCAAAAACTCCGCACCCGAGGCCTCAAATTCAAAAAAATTCTCGACAAAATTGATTATATAGCTAATTCAGCTGGATATGCAAACCCGAGAGGCAATCTGAAAACTTTGTAAAAATGGCGCACAAGTGTGCGCGCAATTTGGCTATGGGCGACGACGTCAAAAACTCCAAACCCGAGGCCTCAAATTCAAAAAATTTCTCGACACAATTGATTCTATGGCCAATTCAGCTAGAAGTGTAAACCCGAGAGGCAATCTGAAAACTTTGTAAAAACGGCGCACAAGTGTGCGCGCAATTTGGCTATGGGCGACGACGTCAAAAACTCCTCACCCGAGGCCTCAAATTCAAAAACCGTCTCGACACAATTGATTCTATGGCCAATTCAGTGAGGGATGCAAACCTGGGAGGCAATCTGAAAACTTTGTAAAAACGGCACACAACCATGCGCGCAAGTTTGGCTATGGGCGACGACGTCAAAAACTCCGCACCCGAGGCCTCAAATTCAAAAACCGTCTCGACACAATTGATTCTATGGCCAATTCAGTGAGGGATGCAAACCTGGGAGGCAATCCGAAAACTTTGTAAAAACGGCACACAATCATGCGCGCAAGTTTGGCTATGGGCGACGACGTCAAAAACTCCGCACCCGAGGCCTCAAATTCAAAAACCGTCTCGACACAATTGATTCTATGGCCAATTCAGCTGGGAATGAAAACCCGAGAGGCAATCTGAAAACTTTGTAAAAACGGCGCACAAGTGTGCGCGCAATTTGGCTATGGGCGACGACGTCAAAAACTCCGCACCCGAGGCCTCAAATTCAAAAACCGTCTCGACACAATTGATTCTATGGCCAATTCAGTGAGGGATGCAAACCTGGGAGGCAATCTGAAAACTTTGTAAAAACGGCACACAACCATGCGCGCAAGTTTGGCTATGGGCGACGACGTCAAAAACTCCGCACCCGAGGCCTCAAATTCAAAAACCGTCTCAACACAATTGATTCTATGGCCAATTCAGTGAGGGATGCAAACCTGGGAGGCAATCTGAAAACTTTGTAAAAACGGCACACAACAATGCGCGCAAGTTTGGCTTTGGGCGACGACGTCAAAAACTCCGCACCTGAGGCCTCAAATTAAAAAACTTTCTCGACACAATTGATTCTATGGCCAATTCAACTGGAAATGCAAACCCGAGAGGCAATCTGAAAACTTTGTAAAAACGGCGCACAAGTGTGCGCGCAATTTGGCTATGGGCGACGACGTCAAAAACTCCGCACCCGAGGCCTCAAATTCAAAAATTTTCTCGACACAATTGATTATATGGCCAATTCAGCTGGAAATGCAAACCCAAGAGGCAATCCGAAAACTTTGTAAAAACGGCGCACAAGTGTGCGCGCAATTTGGCTATGGGCGACGACGTTAAAAACTCCGCACCCGAGGCCTCAAATTCAAAAACCGTCTCGACACAATTGATTCTATGGCCAATTTAGTGTGGGATGCAAACCTGGGAGGCAATCTGAAAAGTTTGTAAAAACGGCACACAACCATGCGCGCAAGTTTGGCTGTGGGCGACGACGTCAAAAACTCCGCACCCGAGTCCTCAAATTCAAAAACGGTCTCGACACAATTGATTCTTTAGCCAATTCAGTGAGGGATGCAAACCTGGGAGGCAATCTGAAAACTTTGTAAAAACGGCGCACAAGTGTGCGCGCAATTTGGCTATGGGCGACGACGTCAAAAACTCCGCACCCGAGGCCTCAAATTCAAAAAATTTCTCGACACAATTGATTATATGGCCAATTCAGCTGGAAATGCAATCCCGAGAGGCAATCTGAAAACTTTGTAAAAACGGCGCACAAGTGTGCGCACAATTTTGGCTATGGGCGACGACGTCAAAAACTCCGAACCCGAGGCCTCAAATTCAAAAATTTTCTCGACACAATTGATTCTATGGCCAATTCAACTGGAAGTGCAAATCCGAGAGGCAATCTGAAAACTTTGTAAAAACGGCGCACAGGTGTGCGCGCAATTTGGCTATGTGCGACGACGTCAAAAACTCCGCACCCGAGGCCTCAAATTCAAAAAATTTCTCGACACAATTGATTCTATGGCCAATTCAGCTAGAAGTGTAAACCCGAGAGGCAATCTGAAAACTTTGTAAAAACGGCGCACAAGTGTGCGCACAATTTTGGCTATGGGCGACGACGTCAAAAACTCCGAACCCGAGGCCTCAAATTCAAAAATTTTCTCGACACAATTGATTCTATGGCCAATTCAACTGGAAGTGCAAATCCGAGAGGCAATCTGAAAACTTTGTAAAAACGGCGCACAAGTGTGCGCGCAATTTGGCTATGGGCGACGACGTTATAAACTCCGCACCCGAGGCCTCAAATTCAAAAACCGTCTCGACACAATTGATTCTATGGCCAATTCAGCTGGAAATGCAAACCCGATAGGCAATCTGAAAATTTTGTAAAAACGGCGCACAAGTGTGCGCGCAATTTGGCTATGGGCGACGACGTAAAAAATTCCGCACCCGAGGCCTCAAATTCAAAAACCGTCTCGACACAATTGATTCTATGGCCAATTCAGTGAGGGATGCAAACCTGGGAGGCAATTTTAAAACTTTGTAAAAACGGCACACAACCATGCGCGAAAGTTTGGCTTTGGACGACGACGTCAAAAACTCCGCACCCGAGGCCTCAAATTTAAAAACTTTCTCGACACAATTGATTTTATGGCCAATTCAGCTGGAAATGCAAACCCGAGAGGCAATCTGAAAACTTTTTAAAACCGGCGCACAAGCGTGCGCGCAATTTGGCTATGGGCGACGACGTCAAAAACTCCGCACCCGAGGCCTCAAATTCAAAAAATTTCTCGACAAAATTGATTCTATGGCTAATTCAGCTGGATATGCAAACCCGAGAGGCAATCTGAAAACTTTGTAAAAATGGCGCACAAGTGTGCGCGCAATTTGGCTATGGTGGACGACGTCTAAAACTCCGCACCCGAGGCCTCAAATTCAAAAAATTTCTCGACACAATTGATTCTATGGCCAATTCAGCTAGAAGTGTAAACCCGAGAGGCAATCTGAAAACTTTGTAAAAATGGCGTACAAGTGTGCGCGCAATTTGGCTATGGGCGACGACGTCAAAAACTCCGCACCCGAGGCCTCAAATTCAAAAACCGTCTCGACACAATTGATTCTATGGCCAATTCAGTGAGGGATGCAAACCTGGGAGGCAATCTGAAAACTTTGTAAAAACGGCACACAACCATGCGCGCAAGTTTGGCTATGGGCGACGACGTCAAAAACTCCGCACCCGAGGCCTCAAATTCAAAAACCGTCTCGACACAATTGATTCTATGGCCAATTCAGTGAGGGATGCAAACCTGGGAGGCAATTGTAAAACTTTGTAAAAACGGCACACAACCATGCGCGCAAGTTTGGCTTTGGGCGACGACGTCAAAAACTCCGCACCCGAGGCCTCAAATTTAAAAACTTTCTCGACACAATTGATTTTATGGCCAATTCAGCTGGAAATGCAAACCCAAGAGGCAATCCGAAAACTTTGTAAAAATGGCGCACAAGTGTGCGCGCAATTTGGCTATGGGCGACGACGTTAAAAACTCCGCACCCGAGGCCTCAAATTCAAAAACCGTCTCGACACAATTGATTCTATGGCCAATTTAGTGTGGGATGCAAACTTGGGAGGCAATCTGAAAACTTTGTAAAAACGGCACACAACCATGCGCGCAAGTTTGGCTGTGGGCGACGACGTCAAAAACTCCGCACCCGAGTCCTCAAATTCAAAAACGGTCTCGACACAATTGATTCTATGGCCAATTCAGTGAGGGATGCAAACCTGGGAGGCAATCTGAAAACTTTGTAAAAACGGCGCACAAGTGTGCGCGCAATTTGGCTATGGGCGACGACGTCAAAAACTCCGCACCTGAGGCCTCAAATTCAAAAAATTTCTCGACACAATTGATTATATGGCCAATTCAGCTGGAAATGCAATCCCGAGAGGCAATCTGAAAACTTTGTAAAAACGGCGCACAAGTGTGCGCACAATTTTGGCTATGGGCGACGACGTCAAAAACTCCGAACCCGAGGCCTCAAATTCAAAAAATTTCTCGACACAATTGATTCTATGGCCAATTCAACTGGAAGTGCAAATCCGAGAGGCAATCTGAAAACTTTGTAAAAACGGCGCACAGGTGTGCGCGCAATTTGGCTATGGGCGACGACGTCAAAAACTCCGCACCCGAGGCCTCAAATTCAAAAATTTCTCGACACAATTGATTCTATGGCCAATTCAGCTAGAAGTGTAAACCCGAGAGGCAATCTGAAAACTTTGTAAAAACGGCGCACAAGTGTGCGCACAATTTTGGCTATGGGCGACGACGTCAAAAACTCCGAACCCGAGGCCTCAAATTCAAAAATTTTCTCGACACAATTGATTCTATGGCCAATTCAACTGGAAGTGCAAATCCGAGAGGCAATCTGAAAACTTTGTAAAAACGGCGCACAAGTGTGCGCGCAATTTGGCTATGGGCGACGACGTTAAAAACTCCGCACCCGAGGCCTCAAATTCAAAAACCGTCTCGACACAATTGATTCTATGGCCAATTCAGTGAGGGATGCAAACCTGGGAGGCAATTGTAAAACTTTGAAAAAACGGCACACAACCATGCGCGCAAGTTTGGCTTTGGGCGACGACGTCAAAAACTGCGCACCCGAGGCCTCAAATTTAAAAACTTTCTCGACACAATTGATTTTATGGCCAATTCAGCTGGAAATGCAAACCCAAGAGGCAATCCGAAAACTTTGTAAAAACGGCGCACAAGTGTGCGCGCAATTTGGCTATGGGCGACGACGTTAAAAACTCCGCACCCGAGGCCTCAAATTCAAAAACCGTCTCGACACAATTGATTCTATGGCCAATTTAGTGTGGGATGCAAACCTGGGAGGCAATCTGGAAACTTTGTAAAAACGGCACACAACCATGCGCGCAAGTTTGGCTGTGGGCGACGACGTCAAAAACTCCGCACCCGAGTCCTCAAATTCAAAAACGGTCTCGACACAATTGATTCTATGGCCAATTCAGTGAGGGATGCAAACCTGGGAGGCAATGTGAAAACTTTGTAAAAACGGCACAAAACCATGCGCGCAAGTTTGGCTATGGGCGACGACGTCAAAAACTCCGCACCCGAGGCCTCAAATTCGAAAACCGTCTCGACACAATTGATTCTATGGCCAATTCAGTGAGGGTGGCAAACCTGGGAGGCAATCTGAAAACTTTGTAAAAACGGCACACAACCATGCGCGCAAGTTTGGCTATGGGCGACAACGTCAAAAACTCCGTACCCGAGGCCTCAAATTCAAAAACCGTCTCGACACAATTGATTCTATGTCCAATTCAGTGAGGGATGCAAACCTGGGAGGCAATTTTAAAACTTTGTAAAAACGGCACACAACCATGCGCGCAAGTTTGGCTTTGGGCGACGACGTCAAAAACTCCGCACCCGAGGCCTCAAATTCAAAAACTTTCTCGACACAATTGATTCTATGGCCAATTCAGCTGGGGATGAAAACCCGAGAGGCAATCTGAAAACTTTGTAAGAACGGCGCACAAGTATGCGCGCAATTTGGCTATGGGCGACGACGTCAAAAACTCCGCACCCGAGGCCTCAAATTCAAAAACCGTCTCGACACAATTGATTCTATGGCCAATGCAGTGAGGGATGCAAACCTGGGAGGCAATCTAAAAACTTTGTAAAAACGGCACACAACCATGCGCGCAAGTTTGGCTATGGGCGACGACGTCAAAAACTCCGCACCCGAGGCCTCAAATTCAAAAACCGTCTCGACACAATTGATTCTATGGCCAATTCAGTGAGGGATGCAAACCTAGGAGGCAATCTGAAAACTTTGTAAAAACGGCACACTACCATGCGCGCAAGTTTGGCTTTGGGCGACGACGTCAAAAACTCCGCACCCGAGGCCTCAAATTAAAAAACTTTCTCGACACAATTGATTCTATGGCCAATTCAACTGGAAATGCAAACCCGAGAGGCAATCTGAAAACTTTGTAAAAACGGCGCACAAGTGTGCGCGCAATTTGGCTATGGGCGATGACGTCAAAAACTTCGCACCCGAGGCCTCAAATTCAAAAAATTTCTCGACACAATTGATTCTATGGCCAATTCAGCTGGAAATGCAAACCCAAGAGGCAATCCGAAAACTTTGTAAAAACGGCGCACAAGTGTGCGCGCAATTTGGCTATGGGCGACGACGTTAAAAACTCCGCACCCGAGGCCTCAAATTCAAAAACCGTCTCGACATAATTGATTCTATGGCCAATTTAGTGTGGGATGCAAACCTGGGAGGCAATATGAAAACTTTGTAAAAACGGCACACAACCATGCGCGCAAGTTTGGCTGTAGGCGACGACGTCAAAAACTCCGCACCCGAGTCCTCAAATTCAAAAACGGTCTCGACACAATTGATTCTATGGCCAATTCAGTGAGGCATGCAAACCTGGGAGGCAATCTGAAAACTTTGTAAAAACGGCGCACAAGTGTGCGCGCAATTTGGCTATGGGCGACGACGTCAAAAACTCCGCACCCGAGGCCTCAAATTCAAAAAATTTCTCGACACAATTGATTATATGGCCAATTTAGCTGGAAATGCAATCACGAGAGGCAATCTGAAAACTTTTTAAAAACGGCGCACAAGTGTGCGCACAATTTTGGCTATGGGCGACGACGTCAAAAACTCCAAACCCGAGGCCTCAAATTCAAAAAATTTCTCGACACAATTGATTCTATGGCCAATTCAACTTGAAGTGCAAATCCGAGAGGCAATCTGAAAACTTTGTAAAAACGGCGCACAAGTGTGCGCGCAATTTGGCTATGGGCGACGACGTCAAAAACTCCGCACCCGAGGCCTCAAATTCAAAAAATTTCTCGACACAATTGATTATATGGCCAATTTAGCTGGAAATGCAATCACGAGAGGCAATCTGAAAACTTTTTAAAAACGGCGCACAAGTGTGCGCACAATTTTGGCTATGGGCGACGACGTCAAAAACTCCAAACCCGAGGCCTCAAATTCAAAAATTTTCTCGACACAATTGATTCTATGGCCAATTCAACTGGAAGTGCAAACCCGAGAGGCAATCCAAAAACTTTGTAAAAACTGCGCACAAGTGTGCGCGCAATTTGGCTATGGGCGACGACGTCAAAAACTCCGCACCCGAGGCCTCAAATTCAAAAATCGTCTCGACACAATTGATTCTATGGCCAATTCAGTGAGGGTGGCAAACCTGGGAGGCAATCTGAAAACTTTGTAAAAACGGCACACAACCATGCGCGCAAGTTTGGCTATGGGCGACAACGTCAAAAACTCCGCACCCGAGGCCTCAAATTCAAAAAATTTCTCGACACAATTGATTCTATGGCCAATTCAACTGGAAGTGCAAACCCGAGAGGCAATCTGAAAACTTTGTAAAAATGGCGCACAAGTGTGCGCGCAATTTGGCTATGGGCGACGACGTCGAAAACTCCGCACCCGAGGCCTCAAATTCAAAAACCGTCTCGACACAATTGATTCTATGGCCAATTCAGTGAGGGATGCAAACCTGGGAGGCAATCTGAAAACTTTGTAAAAACGGCACACAACCATGCGCGCAAGTTTGGCTATGGGCGACGACGTCAAAAACTCCGCACCCGAGGCCTCAAATTCAAAAACCGTCTCGACACAATTGATTTTATGGCCAATTTAGTGAGGGATGCAAACCTAGGAGGCAATCTGAAAACTTTGTAAAAACGGCACACAACCATGCGCGCAAGTTTGGCTTTGGGCGACGACGTCAAAAACTCCGCACCCGAGGCCTCAAATTAAAAAACTTTCTCGACGCAATTGATTCTATGGCCAATTCAGCTGGAAATGCAAACCCGAGAGGCAATCTGAAAACTATGTAAAAACGGCGCACAAGTGTGCGCGCAATTTGGCTATGGGCGACGACGTCAAAAACTCCGCACCCGAGGCCTCAAATTCAAAAATTTTCTCGACACAATTGATTCTATGGCCAATTCACCTGGAAGTGCAAACCCGAGAGGCAATCCAAAAACTTTGTAAAAACTGCGCACAAGTGTGCGCGCAATTTGGCTATGGGCGACGACGTCAAAAACTCCGCACCCGAGGCCTCAAATTCAAAAATCGTCTCGACACAATTGATTCTATGGCCAATTCAGTGAGGGTGGCAAACCTGGGAGGCAATCTGAAAACTTTGTAAAAACGGCACACAACCATGCGCGCAAGTTTGGCTATGGGCGACAACGTCAAAAACTCCGCACCCGAGGCCTCAAATTCAAAAATTTTCTCGACACAATTGATTCTATAGCCAATTCAACTGGAAGTGCAAACCCGAGAGGCAATCTGAAAACTTTGTAAAAATGGCGCACAAGTGTGCGCGCAATTTGGCTATGGGCGACGACGTCGAAAACTCCGCACCCGAGGCCTCAAATTCAAAAACCGTCTCGACACAATTGATTCTATGGCCAATTCAGTGAGGGATGCAAACCTGGGAGGCAATCTGAAAACTTTGTAAAAACGGCACACAACCATGCGCGCAAGTTTGGCTATGGGCGACGACGTCAAAAACTCCGCACCCGAGGCCTCAAATTCAAAAACCGTCTCGAAACAATTGATTTTATGGCCAATTTAGTGAGGGATGCAAACCTAGGAGGTAATCTGAAAACTTTGTAAAAACGGCACACAACCATGCGCGCAAGTTTGGCTTTGGGCGACGACGTCAAAAACTCCGCACCCGAGGCCTCAAATTAAAAAACTTTCTCGACACAATTGATTCTATGGCCAATTCAGCTGGAAATGCAAACCCGAGAGGTAATCTGAAAACTTTGTAAAAACGGCGCACAAGTGTGCGCGCAATTTGGCTATGGGCGACGACGTCAAAAACTCGGCACCCGAGGCCTCTAATTCAAAAAATTTCTCGACACAATTGATTCTATGGCCAATTCAGCTGGAAATGCAAACCCAAGAGGCAATCCGAAAACTTTGTAAAAACGGCGCGCAATTTGGCTATGGGCGACGACGTTAAAAACTCCGCACCCGAGGCCTCAAATTCAAAAACCGTCTCGACACAATTGATACTATGGCCAATTTAGTGTGGGATGCAAACCTGGGAGGCAATCTGAAAACTTTGTAAAAAAGGCACACAACCATGCGCGCAAGTTTGGCTATGGGCGACGACGTCAAAAACTCCGCACCCGAGGCCTCAAATTCAAAAACCGTCTCGACACAATTGATTTTATGGCCAATTCAGTGAGGGATGCAAACCTGGGAGGCAATCTGAAAACTTTGTAAAAACGGCACACAACCATGCGCGCAAGTTTGGCTATGGGCGACGACGTCAAAAACTCCGCACCCGAGGCCTCAAATTCAAAAACCGTCTCAACACAATTGATTCTATGGCCAATTCAGCTGGAAATGCAAACCCGAGAGGCAATCTGAAAACTTTGTAAAAACGGCGCACAAGTGTGTGCGCAATTTGGCTATGGGCGACGACGTCAAAAACACCGCACCCGAGGCCTCAAATTCAAAAATTTTCTCGACACAATTGATTCTATGGCCAATTCAACTGGAAGTGCAAACCCGAGAGGCAATCTGAAAACTTTGTAAAAACGGCGCACAAGTGTGCGCGCAATTTGGCTATGGGTGACGACGTCAAAAACTCCGCACCCGAGGCCTCAAATTCAAAAATTTCTCGACACAATTGATTCTATGGCCAATTTAGCTAGAAGTGCAAAACCGAGAGGCAATCTGAAAACTTTGTAAAAACGGCGCACAAGTGTGCGCGCAATTTGGTTATGGGCGACGACGTCAAAAACTCCGCACCCGAGGCCTCAAATTCAAAAATCGTCTCGACACAATTGATTCTATGGCCAATTCAATGAGGGTGGCAAACTTGGGAGGCAATCTGAAAACTTTGTAAAAACGGCACACAACCATGCGCGCAAGTTTGGCTATGGGCGACAACGTCAAAAACTCCGCACCCGAGGCCTCAAATTCAAAAACCGTCTCGACACAATTGATTCTATGGCCAATTCAGTGAGGGATGCAAACCTGGGAGGCAATTTTAAAACTTTGTAAAAACGGCACACAACCATGCGCGCAAGTTTGGCTTTGGGCGACGACGTCAAAAACTCCGCACCCGAGGCCTCAAATTCAAAAACTTTCTCGACACAATTGATTTTATGGCCAATTCAGCTGGAAATGCAAACCCGAGAGGCAATCTGAAAACTTTGTAAAAACGGCGCACAAGCGTGCGCGCAATTTGGCTATGGGCGACGACGTCAAAAACTCCGCACCCGAGGCCTCAAATTCAAAACTTTTCTAGACAAAATTGATTCTATGGCTAATTCAGCTGGATATGCAAACCCGAGAGGCAATCTGAAAACTTTGTAAAAACGGCGCACAAGTGTGCGCGCAAGTTGGCTATGGGCGACGACGTCAAAAACTCCGCACCCGAGGCCTCAAATTCAAAAAATTTCTCGACACAATTGATTATATGGCCAATTCAGCTAGAAGTGTAAACCCGAGAGGCAATCTGAAAACTTTGTAAAAACGGCGTACAAGTGTGCGCGCAATTTGGCTATGGGCGACGAAGTCAAAAACTCCGCACCCGAGGCCTCAAATTCAAAAACCGTCTCGACACAATTGATTCTATGGCCAATTCAGTGAGGGATGCAAACCTGGGAGGCAATTTGAAAACTTTGTAAAAACGGCAAACAACCATGCGCGCAAGTTTGGCTATGGGCGACGACGTCAAAAACTCCGCACCCGAGGCCTCAAATTCAAAAACCGTCTCGACACAATTGATTCTATGGCCAATTCAGTGAGGGATGCAAACCTGGGAGGCAATCTGAAAACTTTGTAAAAACGGCACACAATCATGCGCGCAAGTTTGGCTATGGGCGACGACGTCAAAAACTCCGCACCCGAGGCCTCAAATTCAAAAACCATCTCGACACAATTGATTCTATGGCCAATTCAGCTGGGAATGAAAACCCGAGAGGCAATCTGAAAACTTTGTAAAAACGGCGCACAAGTGTGCGCGCAATTTGGCTATGGGCGACGACGTCAAAAACTCCGCACCCGAGGCCTCAAATTCAAAAACCGTCTCGACACAATTGATTCTATGGCCAATTCAGCTGGGAATGCAAACCCGAGAGGCAATCTGAAAACTTTGTAAAAACGGCGCACAAGTGTTCGCGCAATTTGGCTATGGGCGACGACGTCAAAAACTCCGCACCCGAGGCCTCAAATTCAAAAATTTTCTCGACACAATTGATTCTATGGCCAATTCAACAGGAAGTGCAAACCCGAGAGGCAATCTGAAAACTTTGTAAAAACGGCGCACAAGTGTGCATGCAATTTGGCTATGGGCGACGACGTCAAAAACTCCGCACCCGAGGCCTCAAATTCAAAAATTTCTCGACACAATTGATTCTATGGCCAATTCAACTGGAAGTGCAAACCCGAGAGGCAATCTGAAAACTTTGTAAAAACGGCGCACAAGTGTGCGCGCAATTTGGCTATGGGTGACGACGTCAAAAACTCCGCACCCGAGGCCTCAAATTAAAAACTTCTCGACACAATTGATTCTATGGCCAATTTAGCTAGAAGTGCAAACCCGAGAGGCAATCTGAAAACTTTGTAAAAACGGCGCACAAGTGTGCGCGCAATTTGGTTATGGGCGACGACGTCAAAAACTCCGCACCCGAGGCCTCAAATTCAAAAACCGTCTCGACACAATTGATTCTATGGCCAATTCAGTGAGGGATGCAAACCTGGGAGGCAATTTTAAAACTTTGTAAAAACGGCACACAACCATGCGCGCAAGTTTGGCTTTGGGCGACGACGTCAAAAACTCCGCACCCGAGGCCTCAAATTCAAAAACTTTCTCGACACAATTGATTTTATGGCCAATTCAGCTGGAAATGCAAACCCGAGAGGCAATCTGAAAACTTTGTAAAAACGGCGCACAAGCGTGCGCGCAATTTGGCTATGGGCGACGACGTCAAAAACTCCGCACCCGAGGCCTCAAATTCAAAACTTTTCTAGACAAAATTGATTCTATGGCTAATTCAGCTGGATATGCAAACCCGAGAGGCAATCTGAAAACTTTGTAAAAACGGCGCACAAGTGTGCGCGCAAGTTGGCTATGGGCGACGACGTCAAAAACTCCGCACCCGAGGCCTCAAATTCAAAAAATTTCTCGACACAATTGATTTTATGGCCAATTCAGCTAGAAGTGTAAACCCGAGAGGCAATCTGAAAACTTTGTAAAAACGGCGTACAAGTGTGCGCGCAATTTGGCTATGGGCGACGAAGTCAAAAACTCCGCACCCGAGGCCTCAAATTCAAAAACCGTCTCGACACAATTGATTCTATGGCCAATTCAGTGAGGGATGCAAACCTGGGAGGCAATCTGAAAACTTTGTAAAAACGGCACACAATCATGCGCGCAAGTTTGGCTATGGGCGACGACGTCAAAAACTCCGCACCCGAGGCCTCAAATTCAAAAACCATCTCGACACAATTGATTTTATGGCCAATTCAGCTGGGAATGAAAACCCGAGAGGCAATCTGAAAACTTTGTAAAAACGGCGCACAAGTGTGCGCGCAATTTGGCTATGGGCGACGACGTCAAAAACTCCGCACCCGAGGCCTCAAATTCAAAAACCGTCTCGACACAATTGATTCTATGGCCAATTCAGCTGGGAATGCAAACCCGAGAGGCAATCTGAAAACTTTGTAAAAACGGCGCACAAGTGTTCGCGCAATTTGGCTATGGGCGACGACGTCAAAAACTCCGCACCCGAGGCCTCAAATTCAAAAATTTTCTCGACACAATTGATTCTATGGCCAATTCAACAGGAAGTGCAAACCCGAGAGGCAATCTGAAAACTTTGTAAAAACGGCGCACAAGTGTGCATGCAATTTGGCTATGGGCGACGACGTCAAAAACTCCGCACCCGAGGCCTCAAATTCAAAAATTTCTCGACACAATTGATTCTATGGCCAATTCAACTGGAAGTGCAAACCCGAGAGGCAATCTGAAAACTTTGTAAAAACGGCGCACAAGTGTGCGCGCAATTTGGCTATGGGTGACGACGTCAAAAACTCCGCACCCGAGGCCTCAAATTAAAAACTTCTCGACACAATTGATTCTATGGCCAATTTAGCTAGAAGTGCAAACCCGAGAGGCAATCTGAAAACTTTGTAAAAACGGCGCACAAGTGTGCGCGCAATTTGGTTATGGGCGACGACGTCAAAAACTCCGCACCCGAGGCCTCAAATTCAAAAATCATCTCGACACAATTGATTCTATGGCCAATTCAGTGAGGGTGGCAAACCTGGGAGGCAATCTGAAAACTTTGTAAAAACGGCACACAACCATGCGCGCAAGTTTGGCTATGGGCGACAACGTCAAAAACTCCGCACCCGAGGCCTCAAATTCAAAAACCGTCTCGACACAATTGATTCTATGGCCAATTCAGTGAGGGATGCAAACCTGGGAGGCAATTTTAAAACTTTGTAAAAACGGCACACAACCATGCGCGCAAGTTTGGCTTTGGGCGACGACGTCAAAAACTCCGCACCCGAGGCCTCAAATTCAAAAACTTTCTCGACACAATTGATTTTATGGCCAATTCAGCTGGAAATGCAAACCCGAGAGACAATCTGAAAACTTTGTAAAAACGGCGCACAAGCGTGCGCGCAATTTGGCTATGGGCGACGACGTCAAAAACTCCGCACCCGAGGCCTCAAATTCAAAACTTTTCTAGACAAAATTGATTCTATGGCTAATTCAGCTGGATATGCAAACCCGAGATGCAATCTGAAAACTTTGTAAAAACGGCGCACAAGTGTGCGCGCAAGTTGGCTATGGGCGACGACGTCAAAAACTCCGCACCCGAGGCCTCAAATTCAAAAAATTTCTCGACACAATTGATTATATGGCCAATTCAGCTAGAAGTGTAAACCCGAGAGGCAATCTGAAAACTTTGTAAAAACGGCGTACAAGTGTGCGCGCAATTTGGCTATGGGCGACGAAGTCAAAAACTCCGCACCCGAGGCCTCAAATTCAAAAACCGTCTCGACACAATTGATTCTATGGCCAATTCAGTGAGGGATGCAAACCTGGGAGGCAATCTGAAAACTTTGTAAAAACGGCACACAACCATGCGCGCAAGTTTGGCTATGGGCGACGACGTCAAAAACTCCGCACCCGAGGCCTCAAATTCAAAAACCGTCTCGACACAATTGATTCTATGGCCAATTCAGTGAGGGATGCAAACCTGGGAGGCAATATGAAAACTTTGTAAAAACGGCACACAACCATGCGCGCAAGTTTGGCTATGGGCGACGACGTCAAAAACTCCGCACCCGAGGCCTCAAATTCAAAAACCATCTCGACACAATTGATTCTATGGCCAATTCAGCTGGGAATGAAAACCCGAGAGGCAATCTGAAAACTTTGTAAAAACGGCGCACAAGTGTGCGCGCAATTTGGCTATGGGCGACGACGTCAAAAACTCCGCACCCGAGGCCTCAAATTCAAAAACCGTCTCGACACAATTGATTCTATGGCCAATTCAGCTGGGAATGCAAACCCGAGAGGCAATCTGAAAACTTTGTAAAAACGGCGCACAAGTGTTCGCGCAATTTGGCTATGGGCGACGACGTCAAAAACTCCGCACCCGAGGCCTCAAATTCAAAAATTTTCTCGACACAATTGATTCTATGGCCAATTCAACAGGAAGTGCAAACCCGAGAGGCAATCTGAAAACTTTGTAAAAACGGCGCACAAGTGTGCATGCAATTTGGCTATGGGCGACGACGTCAAAAACTCCGCACCCGAGGCCTCAAATTCAAAAATTTCTCGACACAATTGATTCTATGGCCAATTCAACTGGAAGTGCAAACCCGAGAGGCAATCTGAAAACTTTGTAAAAACGGCGCACAAGTGTGCGCGCAATTTGGCTATGGGTGACGACGTCAAAAACTCCGCACCCGAGGCCTCAAATTAAAAATTTCTCGACACAATTGATTCTATGGCCAATTTAGCTAAAAGTGCAAACCCGAGAGGCAATCTGAAAACTTTGTAAAAACGGCGCACAAGTGTGCGCGCAATTTGGTTATGGGCGACGACGTCAAAAACTCCGCAACCGAGGCCTCAAATTCAAAAATCATCTCGACACAATTGATTCTATGGCCAATTCAGTGAGGGTGGCAAACCTGGGAGGCAATCTGAAAACTTTGTAAAAACGGCACACAACCATGCGCGCAAGTTTGGCTATGGGCGACAACGTCAAAAACTCCGCACCCGAGGCCTCAAATTCAAAAACTTTCTCGACACAATTGATTTTATGGCCAATTCAGCTGGAAATGCAAACCCGAGAGGCAATCTGAAAACTTTGTAAAAACGGCGCACAAGCGTGCGCGCAATTTGGCTATGGGCGACGACGTCAAAAACTGCGCACCCGAGGCCTCAAATTCAAAACTTTTCTAGACAAAATTGATTCTATGGCTAATTCAGCTGGATATGCAAACCCGAGAGGCAATCTGAAAACTTTGTAAAAACGGCGCACAAGTGTGCGCGCAAGTTGGCTATGGGCGACGACGTCAAAAACTCCGCACCCGAGGCCTCAAATTCAAAAAATTTCTCGACACAATTGATTATATGGCCAATTCAGCTAGAAGTGTAAACCCGAGAGGCAATCTGAAAACTTTGTAAAAACGGCGTACAAGTGTGCGCGCAATTTGGCTATGGGCGACGAAGTCAAAAACTCCGCACCCGAGGCCTCAAATTCAAAAACCGTCTCGACACAATTGATTCTATGGCCAATTCAGTGAGGGATGCAAACCTGGGAGGCAATCTGAAAACTTTGTAAAAACGGCACACAACCATGCGCGCAAGTTTGGCTATGGGCGACGACGTCAAAAACTCCGCACCCGAGGCCTCAAATTCAAAAACCGTCTCGACACAATTGATTCTATGGCCAATTCAGTGAGGGATGCAAACCTGGGAGGCAATCTGAAAACTTTGTAAAAATGGCACACAACCATGCGCGCAAGTTTGGCTATGGGCGACGACGTCAAAAACTCCGCACCCGAGGCCTCAAATTCAAAAACCATCTCGACACCATTGATTCTATGGCCAATTCAGCTGGGAATGAAAACCCGAGAGGCAATCTGAAAACTTTGTAAAAACGGCGCACAAGTGTGCGCGCAATTTGGCTATGGGCGACGACGTCAAAAACTCCGCACCCGAGGCCTCAAATTCAAAAACCGTCTCGACACAATTGATTCTATGGCCAATTCAGCTGGGAATGCAAACCCGAGAGGCAATCTGAAAACTTTGTAAAAACGGCGCACAAGTGTTCGCGCAATTTGGCTATGGGCGACGACGTCAAAAACTCCGCACCCGAGGCCTCAAATTCAAAAAATTTCTCGACACAATTGATTCTATGGCCAATTCAACAGGAAGTGCAAACCCGAGAGGCAATCTGAAAACTTTGTAAAAACGGCGCACAAGTGTGCATGCAATTTGGCTATGGGCGACGACGTCAAAAACTCCGCACCCGAGGCCTCAAATTCAAAAATTTCTCGACACAATTGATTCTATGGCCAATTCAACTGGAAGTGCAAACCCGAGAGGCAATCTGAATACTTTGTAAAAACGGCGCACAAGTGTGCGCGCAATTTGGCTATGGGTGACGACGTCAAAAACTCCGCACCCGAGGCCTCAAATTAAAAATTTCTCGACACAATTGATTCTATGGCCAATTTAGCTAAAAGTGCAAACCCGAGAGGCAATCTGAAAACTTTGTAAAAACGGCGCACAAGTGTGCGCGCAATTTGGTTATGGGCGACGACGTCAAAAACTCCGCAACCGAGGCCTCAAATTCAAAAATCATCTCGACACAATTGATTCTATGGCCAATTCAGTGAGGGTGGCAAACCTGGGAGGCAATCTGAAAACTTTGTAAAAACGGCACACAACCATGCGCGCAAGTTTGGCTATGGGCGACAACGTCAAAAACTCCGCACCCGAGGCCTCAAATTCAAAAACTTTCTCGACACAATTGATTTTATGGCCAATTCAGCTGGAAATGCAAACCCGAGAGGCAATCTGAAAACTTTGTAAAAACGGCGCACAAGCGTGCGCGCAATTTGGCTATGGGCGACGACGTCAAAAACTCCGCACCCGAGGCCTCAAATTCAAAACTTTTCTAGACAAAATTGATTCTATGGCTAATTCAGCTGGATATGCAAACCCGAGAGGCAATCTGAAAACTTTGTAAAAACGGCGCACAAGTGTGCGCGCAAGTTGGCTATGGGCGACGACGTCAAAAACTCCGCACCCGAGGCCTCAAATTCAAAAAATTTCTCGACACAATTGATTATATGGCCAATTCAGCTAGAAGTGTAAACCCGAGAGGCAATCTGAAAACTTTGTAAAAACGGCGTACAAGTGTGCGCGCAATTTGGCTATGGGCGACGAAGTCAAAAACTCCGCACCCGAGGCCTCAAATTCAAAAACCGTCTCGACACAATTGATTCTATGGCCAATTCAGTGAGGGATGCAAACCTGGGAGGCAATCTGAAAACTTTGTAAAAACGGCACACAACCATGCGCGCAAGTTTGGCTATGGGCGACGACGTCAAAAACTCCGCACCCGAGGCCTCAAATTCAAAAACCGTCTCGACACAATTGATTCTATGGCCAATTCAGTGAGGGATGCAAACCTGGGAGGCAATCTGAAAACTTTGTAAAAACGGCACACAACCATGCGCGCAAGTTTGGCTATGGGCGACGACTTCAAAAACTCCGCACCCGAGGCCTCAAATTCAAAAACCATCTCGACACCATTGATTCTATGGCCAATTCAGCTGGGAATGAAAACCCGAGAGGCAATCTGAAAACTTTGTAAAAACGGCGCACAAGTGTGCGCGCAATTTGGCTATGGGCGACGACGTCAAAAACTCCGCACCCGAGGCCTCAAATTCAAAAACCGTCTCGACACAATTGATTCTATGGCCAATTCAGCTGGGAATGCAAACCCGAGAGGCAATCTGAAAACTTTGTAAAAACGGCGCACAAGTGTTCGCGCAATTTGGCTATGGGCGACGACGTCAAAAACTCCGCACCCGAGGCCTCAAATTCAAAAATTTTCTCGACACAATTGATTCTATGGCCAATTCAACAGGAAGTGCAAACCCGAGAGGCAATCTGAAAACTTTGTAAAAACGGCGCACAAGTGTGCATGCAATTTGGCTATGGGCGACGACGTCAAAAACTCCGCACCCGAGGCCTCAAATTCAAAAATTTCTCGACACAATTGATTCTATGGCCAATTCAACTGGAAGTGCAAACCCGAGAGGCAATCTGAAAACTTTGTAAAAACGGCGCACAAGTGTGCGCGCAATTTGGCTATGGGTGACGACGTCAAAAACTCCGCACCCGAGGCCTCAAATTAAAAATTTCTCGACACAATTGATTCTATGGCCAATTTAGCTAAAAGTGCAAACCCGAGAGGCAATCTGAAAACTTTGTAAAAACGGCGCACAAGTGTGCGCGCAATTTGGTTATGGGCGACGACGTCAAAAACTCCGCAACCGAGGCCTCAAATTCAAAAATCATCTCGACACAATTGATTCTATGGCCAATTCAGTGAGGGTGGCAAACCTGGGAGGCAATCTGAAAACTTTGTAAAAACGGCACACAACCATGCGCGCAAGTTTGGCTATGGGCGACAACGTCAAAAACTCCGCACCCGAGGCCTCAAATTCAAAAACCGTCTCGACACAATTGATTCTATGGCCAATTCAGTGAGGGATGCAAACCTGGGAGGCAATTTTAAAACTTTGTAAAAACGGCACACAACCATGCGCGCAAGTTTGGCTTTGGGCGACGACGTCAAAAACTCCGCACCCGAGGCCTCAAATTCAAAAACTTTCTCGACACAATTGATTTTATGGCCAATTCAGCTGGAAATGCAAACCCGAGAGGCAATCTAAAAACTTTGTAAAAACGGCGCACAAGCGTGCGCGCAATTTGGCTATGGGCGACGACGTAAAAAACTCCGCACCCGAGGCCTCAAATTCAAAAATTTTCTAGACAAAATTGATTTTATGGCTAATTCAGCTGGATATGCAAAGCCGAGAGGCAATCTGAAAACTTTGTAAAAACGGCGCACAAGTGTGCGCGCAGTTTGGCTATGGGCGACGACGTCAAAAACTCCGCACCCGAGGCCTCAAATTCAAAAAATTTCTCGACACAATTGATTCTATGGCCAATTCAGCTAGAAGTGTAAACCCGAGAGGCAATCTGAAAACTTTGTAAAAACGGCGCACAAGTGTGCGCGCAATTTGGCTATGGGCGACGACGTCAAAAACACCGCACCCGAGGCCTCAAATTCAAAAACCGTCTCGACACAATTGATTCTATGGCCAATTCAGTGAGGGATGCAAACCTGGGAGGCAATCTGAAAACTTTGTAAAAACGGCACACAACCATGCGCGCAAGTTTGGCTATGGGCGACGACGTCAAAAACTCCGCACCCGAGGCCTCAAATTCAAAAACCGTCTCGACACAATTGATTCTATGGCCAATTCAGTGAGTGATGCAAACCTGGGAGGCAATCTGAAAACTTTGTAAAAACGGCACACAACCATGCGCGCAAGTTTGGCTATGGGCGACGACGTCAAAAACTCCGCACCCGAGGCCTCAAATTCAAAAACCGTCTCGACACAATTGATTCTATGGCCAATTCAGCTAGAAGTGTAAACCCGAGAGGCAATCTGAAAACTTTGTAAAAACGGCGCACAAGTGTGCGCGCAATTTGGCTATGGGCGACGACGTCAAAAACTCCGCACCCGAGGCCTCAAATTCAAAAACCGTCTCGACACAATTGATTCTATGGCCAATTCAGTGAGGGATGCAAACCTGGGAGGCAATCTGAAAACTTTGTAAAAACGGCACACAACCATGCGCGCAAGTTTGGCTATGGGCGACGACGTCAAAAACTCCGCACCCGAGGCCTCAAATTCAAAAACCGTCTCGACACAATTGATTCTATGGCCAATTCAGTGAGGGATGCAAACCTGGGAGGCAATCTGAAAACTTTGTAAAAACGGCACACAACCATGCGCGCAAGTTTGGCTATGGGCGACGACGTCAAAAACTCCGCACCCGAGGCCTCAAATTCAAAAACCGTCTCGACACAATTGATTCTATGGCCAATTCAGCTGGGAATGAAAACCCGAGAGGCAATCTGAAAAATTTGTAAAAACGGCGCACAAGTGTGCGCGCAATTTGGCTATGGGCGACGACGTCAAAAACTCCGCACCCGAGGCCTCAAATTCAAAAACCGTCTCGACACAATTGATTCTATGGCCAATTCAGCGGGGAATGCAAACCCGAGAGGCAATCTGAAAACTTTGTAAAAACGGCGCACAAGTGTGCGCGCAATTTGGCTATTGGCGACGACGTCAAAAACTCCGCACCCGAGGCCTCAAATTCAAAAAATTTCTCGACACAATTGATTCTATGGCCAATTCAACAGGAAGTGCAAACCCGAGAGGCAATCTGAAAACTTTGAAAAAACGGCGCACAAGTGTGCATGCAATTTGGCTATGGGCGACGACGTCAAAAACTCCGCACCCGAGGCCTCAAATTCAAAAACCGTCTCGACACAATTGATTCTATGGCCAATTCAGTGAGGGATGCAAACCTGGGAGGCAATCTGAAAACTTTGTTAAAACGGCACACAACCATGCGCGTAAGTTTGTCTATGGGCGACGACTTAAAAAACTCCGCACCCGAGACCTCAAATTCAAAAACCGTCTCGACACAATTAATTCTATGGCCAATTCAGTGAGGGATGCAAACCTGGGAGGCAATCTGAAAACTTTGTAAAAACGGCACACAACCATGCGCGCAAGTTTGGCTATGGGCGACGACGTCAAAAACTCCGCACCCGAGGCCTCAAATTCAAAAACCGTCTCGACACAATTGATTCTATGGCCAATTCAGCTGGAAATGAAAACCCGAGAGGCAATCTGAAAACTTTGTAAAAACGGTGCACAAGTGTGCGCACAATTTGGCTATGGGCGACAACGTCAAAAACTCCGAACCCGAGGCCTCAAATTCAAAAAATTTCTCGACACAATTGATTCTATGGCCAATTCAACTGGAAGTGCAAATCCGAGAGGCAATCTGAAAACTTTGTAAAAACGGCGCACAAGTGTGCGCGCAATTTGGCTATGGGCGACGACGTCAAAAACTCCGCACCCGAGGCCTCAAATTCAAAAATATTCTCGACACAATTGATTCTATGGCCAATTCAACTGGAAGTGCAAACCCGAGAGGCAATCTAAAAACTTTGTAAAAACTGCGCACAAGTGTGCGCGCAATTTGGCTATGGGCGACGATGTCAAAAACTCCGCACCCGAGGCCTCTAATTCAAAAACCGTGTCGACACAATTGATTCTATGGCCAATTCAGCTAGAAGTGCAAACCCGAGAGGCAATCTGAAAACTTTGTAAAAACGGCGCACAAGTGTGCGCGCAATTTGGCTATGGGCGACGACGTCAAAAACTCCGCACCCGAGGCCTCAAATTCAAAAACCGTCTCGACACAATTGATTCTATGGCCAATTCAGTGAGGGATGCAAACCTGGGAGGCAATCTGAAAACTTTGTAAAAACGGCACACAACCATGCGCGCAAGTTTGGCTATGGGCGACGACGTCAAAAACTCCGCACCCGAGGCCTCAAATTCAAAAACCGTCTCGACACAATTGATTCTATGGCCAATTCAGTGTGGGATGCAAACCTAGGAGGCAATCTGAAAACTTTGTAAAAACGGCACACAACCATGCGCGCAAGTTTGGCTTTGGGCGACGACGTCAAAAACTCCGCACCCGAGGCCTCAAATTAAAAAAATTTCTCGACACAATTGATTCTATGGCCAATACAGCTGGAAATGCAAACCCGAGAGGCAATCTGAAAACTTTGTAAAAACGGCGCACAAGTGTGCGCGCAATTTGGCTATGGGCGACGACGTCAAAAACTCCGCACCCGAGGCCTCAAATTCAAAAAAATTCTCGACACAATTGATTCTATGGCCAATTCAGTTGGAAATGCAAACCCAAGAGGCAATCCGAAAACTTTGTAAAAACGGCGGACAAGTGTGCGCGCAATTTGGCTATGGGCGACGACGTTAAAAACTCTGCACCCGAGGCCTCAAATTCAAAAACCGTCTCGACACAATTGATTCTATGGCCAATTTAGTGTGGGATGCAAACCTGGGAGGCAATCTGAAAACTTTGTAAAAACGGCACACAACCATGCGCGCAAGTTTGGCTGTGGGCGACGAAGTCAAAAACTCCGCACCCGAGGCCTCAAATTCAAAAACGGTCTCGACACAATTGATTCTATGGCCAATTCAGTGAGGGATGCAAACCTGGGAGGCAATCTGAAAACTTTGTAAAAACGGCACACAACCATGCGCGCAAGTTTGGCTATGGGCGACGACGTCAAAAACTCCGCACCCGAGGCCTCAAATTCAAAAACCGTCTCGACACAATTGATTCTATGGCCAATTCAGTGAGGGATGCAAACCTGGGAGGCAATCTGAAAACTTTGTAAAAACGACACACAACCATGCGCGCAAGTTTGGCTATGGGCGACGACTTCAAAAACTCCGCACCCGAGGCCTCAAATTCAAAAACCGTCTCGACACAATTGATTCTATGGCCAATTCAGCTGGAAATGCAAACCCGAGAGGCAATCTGAAAACTTTGTAAAAACGGCGCACAAGTGTGCGCGCAATTTGGCTATGGGTGACGACGTCAAAAACTCCGCACCCGAGGCCTCAAATTCAAAAATTTCTCGACACAATTGATTCTATGGCCAATTTAGCTAGAAGTGCAAACCCGAGAGGCAATCTGAAAACTTTGTAAAAACGGCGCACAAGTGTGCGCGCAATTTGGCTATGGGCGACGACGTCAAAAACTCCGCACCCGAGGCCTCAAATTCAAAAACCATCTCGACACAATTGATTCTATGGCCAATTCAGTGAGGGTGGCAAACCTGGGAGGCAATCTGAAAACTTTGTAAAAACGGCACACAACCATGCGCGCAAGTTTGGCTTTGGGCGACGACGTCAAAAACTCCGCACCCGAGGCCTCAAATTCAAAAACTTTCTCGACACAATTGATTTTATGGCCAATTCAGCTGGAAATGCAAACCCGAGAGGCAATCTAAAAACTTTGTAAAAACGGCGCACAAGCGTGCGCGCAATTTGGCTATGGGCGACGACGTAAAAAACTCCGCACCCGAGGCCTCAAATTCAAAAATTTTCTAGACAAAATTGATTTTATGGCTAATTCAGCTGGATATGCAAACCCGAGAGGCAATCTGAAAACTTTGTAAAAACGGCGCACAAGTGTGCGCGCAGTTTGGCTATGGGCGACGACGTCAAAAACTCCGCACCCGAGGCCTCAAATTCAAAAAATTTCTCGACACAATTGATTCTATGGCCAATTCAGCTAGAAGTGTAAACCCGAGAGGCAATCTGAAAACTTTGTAAAAACGGCGCACAAGTGTGCGCGCAATTTGGCTATGGGCGACGACGTCAAAAACACCGCACCCGAGGCCTCAAATTCAAAAACCGTCTCGACACAATTGATTCTATGGCCAATTCAGTGAGGGATGCAAACCTGGGAGGCAATCTGAAAACTTTGTAAAAACGGCACACAACCATGCGCGCAAGTTTGGCTATGGGCGACGACGTCAAAAACTCCGCACCCGAGGCCTCAAATTCAAAAACCGTCTCGACACAATTGATTTTATGGCCAATTCAGTGAGGGATGCAAACCTGGGAGGCAATCTGAAAACTTTGTAAAAACGGCACACAACCATGCGCGCAAGTTTGGCTATGGGCGACGACGTCAAAAACTCCGCACCCGAGGCCTCAAATTCAAAAACCGTCTCGACACAATTGATTCTATGGCCAATTCAGCTAGAAGTGTAAACCCGAGAGGCAATCTGAAAACTTTGTAAAAACGGCGCACAAGTGTGCGCGCAATTTGGCTATGGGCGACGACGTCAAAAACTCCGCACCCGAGGCCTCAAATTCAAAAACCGTCTCGACACAATTGATTCTATGGCCAATTCAGTGAGGGATGCAAACCTGGGAGGCAATCTGAAAACTTTGTAAAAACGGCACACAACCATGCGCGCAAGTTTGGCTATGGGCGACGACGTCAAAAACTCCGCACCCGAGGCCTCAAATTCAAAAACCGTCTCGACACAATTGATTCTATGGCCAATTCAGTGAGGGATGCAAACCTGGGAGGCAATCTGAAAACTTTGTAAAAACGGCACACAACCATGCGCGCAAGTTTGGCTATGGGCGACGACGTCAAAAACTCCGCACCCGAGGCCTCAAATTCAAAAACCGTCTCGACACAATTGATTCTATGGCCAATTCAGCTGGGAATGAAAACCCGAGAGGCAATCTGAAAAATTTGTAAAAACGGCGCACAAGTGTGCGCGCAATTTGGCTATGGGCGACGACGTCAAAAACTCCGCACCCGAGGCCTCAAATTCAAAAACCGTCTCGACACAATTGATTCTATGGCCAATTCAGCGGGGAATGCAAACCCGAGAGGCAATCTGAAAACTTTGTAAAAACGGCGCACAAGTGTGCGCGCAATTTGGCTATTGGCGACGACGTCAAAAACTCCGCACCCGAGGCCTCAAATTCAAAAATTTTCTCGACACAATTGATTCTATGGCCAATTCAACAGGAAGTGCAAACCCGAGAGGCAATCTGAAAACTTTGAAAAAACGGCGCACAAGTGTGCATGCAATTTGGCTATGGGCGACGACGTCAAAAACTCCGCACCCGAGGCCTCAAATTCAAAAACCGTCTCGACACAATTGATTCTATGGCCAATTCAGTGAGGGATGCAAACCTGGGAGGCAATCTGAAAACTTTGTTAAAACGGCACACAACCATGCGCGTAAGTTTGTCTATGGGCGACGACTTAAAAAACTCCGCACCCGAGACCTCAAATTCAAAAACCGTCTCGACACAATTAATTCTATGGCCAATTCAGTGAGGGATGCAAACCTGGGAGGCAATCTGAAAACTTTGTAAAAACGGCACACAACCATGCGCGCAAGTTTGGCTATGGGCGACGACGTCAAAAACTCCGCACCCGAGGCCTCAAATTCAAAAACCGTCTCGACACAATTGATTCAATGGCCAATTCAGCTGGAAATGAAAACCCGAGAGGCAATCTGAAAACTTTGTAAAAACGGTGCACAAGTGTGCGCACAATTTGGCTATGGGCGACAACGTCAAAAACTCCGAACCCGAGGCCTCAAATTCAAAAAATTTCTCGACACAATTGATTCTATGGCCAATTCAACTGGAAGTGCAAATCCGAGAGGCAATCTGAAAACTTTGTAAAAACGGCGCACAAGTGTGCGCGCAATTTGGCTATGGGCGACGACGTCAAAAACTCCGCACCCGAGGCCTCAAATTCAAAAATATTCTCGACACAATTGATTCTATGGCCAATTCAACTGGAAGTGCAAACCCGAGAGGCAATCTAAAAACTTTGTAAAAACTGCGCACAAGTGTGCGCGCAATTTGGCTATGGGCAACGATGTCAAAAACTCCGCACCCGAGGCCTCTAATTCAAAAACCGTGTCGACACAATTGATTCTATGGCCAATTCAGCTAGAAGTGCAAACCCGAGAGGCAATCTGAAAACTTTGTAAAAACGGCGCACAAGTGTGCGCGCAATTTGGCTATGGGCGACGACGTCAAAAACTCCGCACCCGAGGCCTCAAATTCAAAAACCGTCTCGACACAATTGATTCTATGGCCAATTCAGTGAGGGATGCAAACCTGGGAGGCAATCTGAAAACTTTGTAAAAACGGCACACAACCATGCGCGCAAGTTTGGCTATGGGCGACGACGTCAAAAACTCCGCACCCGAGGCCTCAAATTCAAAAACCGTCTCGACACAATTGATTCTATGGCCAATTCAGTGTGGGATGCAAACCTAGGAGGCAATCTGAAAACTTTGTAAAAACGGCACACAACCATGCGCGCAAGTTTGGCTTTGGGCGACGACGTCAAAAACTCCGCACCCGAGGCCTCAAATTAAAAAAATTTCTCGACACAATTGATTCTATGGCCAATACAGCTGGAAATGCAAACCCGAGAGGCAATCTGAAAACTTTGTAAAAACGGCGCACAAGTGTGCGCGCAATTTGGCTATGGGCGACGACGTCAAAAACTCCGCACCCGAGGCCTCAAATTCAAAAAAATTCTCGACACAATTGATTCTATGGCCAATTCAGTTGGAAATGCAAACCCAAGAGGCAATCCGAAAACTTTGTAAAAACGGCGCACAAGTGTGCGCGCAATTTGGCTATGGGCGACGACGTTAAAAACTCTGCACCCGAGGCCTCAAATTCAAAAACCGTCTCGACACAATTGATTCTATGGCCAATTTAGTGTGGGATGCAAACCTGGGAGGCAATCTGAAAACTTTGTAAAAACGGCACACAACCATGCGCGCAAGTTTGGCTGTGGGCGACGACGTCAAAAACTCCGCACCCGAGGCCTCAAATTCAAAAACGGTCTCGACACAATTGATTCTATGGCCAATTCAGTGAGGGATGCAAACCTGGGAGGCAATCTGAAAACTTTGTAAAAACGGCACACAACCATGCGCGCAAGTTTGGCTATGGGCGACGACGTCAAAAACTCCGCACCCGAGGCCTCAAATTCAAAAACCGTCTCGACACAATTGATTCTATGGCCAATTCAGCTGGAAATGCAAACCCGAGAGGCAATCTGAAAACTTTGTAAAAACGGCGCACAAGTGTGCGCGCAATTTGGCTATGGGTGACGACGTCAAAAACTCCGCACCCGAGGCCTCAAATTCAAAAATTTCTCGACACAATTGATTCTATGGCCAATTTAGCTAGAAGTGCAAACCCGAGAGGCAATCTGAAAACTTTGTAAAAACGGCGCACAAGTGTGCGCGCAATTTGGCTATGGGCGACGACGTCAAAAACTCCGCACCCGAGGCCTCAAATTCAAAAACCATCTCGACACAATTGATTCTATGGCCAATTCAGTGAGGGTGGCAAACCTGGGAGGCAATCTGAAAACTTTGTAAAAACGGCACACAACCATGCGCGCAAGTTTGGCTATGGGCGACAACGTCAAAAACTTCACACCCGAGGCCTCAAATTCAAAAACCGTCTCGACACAATTGATTCTATGGCCAATTCAGTGAGGGATGCAAACCTGGGAGGCAATTTTAAAACTTTGTAAAAACGGCACACAACCATGCGCGCAAGTTTGGGTTTGGGCGACGACGTCAAAAACTCCGCACCCGAGGCCTCAAATTCAAAAACTTTCTCGACACAATAGATTTTATGGCCAATTCAGCTGGAAATGCAAACCTGAGAGGCAATCTGAAAACTTTGTAAAAACGGCGCACAAGCGTGCGCGCAATTTGGCTATGGGCGACGACGTCAAAAACTCCGCACCCGAGGCCTCAAATTCAAAAAATTTCTCGACAAAATTGATTCTATGGCTAATTCAGCTGGATATGCAAACCCGAGAGGCAATCTGAAAACTTTGTAAAAACGGCGCACAAGTGTGCGCGCAATTTGGCTATGGGCGACGACGTCAAAAACTCCGCACCCGAGGCCTCAAATTCAAAAAATTTCTCGACAAAATTGATTATATGGCCAATTCAGCTAGAAGTGTAAACCCGAGAGGCAATCTGAAAACTTTGTAAAAACGGCGCACAAGTGTGCGCGCAATTTGGCTATGGGCGACGACGTCAAAAACTCCGCACACGAGGCCTCAAATTCAAAAACCGTTTCGACACAATTGATTCTATAGCCAATTCAGTGAGGGATGCAAACCTGGGAGGCAATCTGAAAACTTTGTAAAAACGGCACACAACCATGCGCGCAAGTTTGGCTATGGGCGACGACGTCAAAAACTCCGCACCCGAGGCCTCAAATTCAAAAACCGTCTCGACACAATTGATTCTATGGCCAATTCAGTGAGGGATGCAAACCTGGGAGGCAATCTAAAAACTTTGTAAAAACGGCACACAACCATGCGCGCAAGTTTGGCTATGGGCGACGACGTCAAAAACTCCGCACCCGAGGCCTCAAATTCAAAAACCGTCTCGACACAATTGATTCTATGGCCAATTCAGCTGGGAGTGAAAACCCGAGAGGCAATCTGAAAACTTTGTAAAAACGGCGCACAAGTGTGCGCGCAATTTGGCTATGGGCGACGACGTCAAAAACTCCGCACCCGAGGCCTCAAATTCAAAAACCGTCTCGACACAATTGATTCTATGGCCAATTCAGTGAGGGATGCAAACCTGGGAGGCAATCTGAAAACTTTGTAAAAACGGCACACAACCATGCGCGCAAGTTTGGCTATGGGCGACGACGTCAAAAACTCCGCACCCGAGGCCTCAAATTCAAAAACCGTCTCGACACAATTGATTCTATGGCCAATTCAGCTGGGAATGAAAACCCGAGAGGCAATCTGAAAAATTTGTAAAAACGGCGCACAAGTGTGCGCGCAATTTGGCTATGGGCGACGACGTCAAAAACTCCGCACCCGAGGCCTCAAATTCAAAAACCGTCTCGACACAATTGATTCTATGGCCAATTCAGCGGGGAATGCAAACCCGAGAGGCAATCTGAAAACTTTGTAAAAACGGCGCACAAGTGTGCGCGCAATTTGGCTATTGGCGACGACGTCAAAAACTCCGCACCCGAGGCCTCAAATTCAAAAATTTTCTCGACACAATTGATTCTATGGCCAATTCAACAGGAAGTGCAAACCCGAGAGGCAATCTGAAAACTTTGAAAAAACGGCGCACAAGTGTGCATGCAATTTGGCTATGGGCGACGACGTCAAAAACTCCGCACCCGAGGCCTCAAATTCAAAAACCGTCTCGACACAATTGATTCTATGGCCAATTCAGTGAGGGATGCAAACCTGGGAGGCAATCTGAAAACTTTGTTAAAACGGCACACAACCATGCGCGTAAGTTTGTCTATGGGCGACGACTTAAAAAACTCCGCACCCGAGACCTCAAATTCAAAAACCGTCTCGACACAATTAATTCTATGGCCAATTCAGTGAGGGATGCAAACCTGGGAGGCAATCTGAAAACTTTGTAAAAACGGCACACAACCATGCGCGCAAGTTTGGCTATGGGCGACGACGTCAAAAACTCCGCACCCGAGGCCTCAAATTCAAAAACCGTCTCGACACAATTGATTCTATGGCCAATTCAGCTGGAAATGAAAACCCGAGAGGCAATCTGAAAACTTTGTAAAAACGGTGCACAAGTGTGCGCACAATTTGGCTATGGGCGACAACGTCAAAAACTCCGAACCCGAGGCCTCAAATTCAAAAAATTTCTCGACACAATTGATTCTATGGCCAATTCAACTGGAAGTGCAAATCCGAGAGGCAATCTGAAAACTTTGTAAAAACGGCGCACAAGTGTGCGCGCAATTTGGCTATGGGCGACGACGTCAAAAACTCCGCACCCGAGGCCTCAAATTCAAAAATATTCTCGACACAATTGATTCTATGGCCAATTCAACTGGAAGTGCAAACCCGAGAGGCAATCTAAAAACTTTGTAAAAACTGCGCACAAGTGTGCGCGCAATTTGGCTATGGGCGACGATGTCAAAAACTCCGCACCCGAGGCCTCTAATTCAAAAACCGTGTCGACACAATTGATTCTATGGCCAATTCAGCTAGAAGTGCAAACCCGAGAGGCAATCTGAAAACTTTGTAAAAACGGCGCACAAGTGTGCGCGCAATTTGGCTATGGGCGACGACGTCAAAAACTCCGCACCCGAGGCCTCAAATTCAAAAACCGTCTCGACACAATTGATTCTATGGCCAATTCAGTGAGGGATGCAAACCTGGGAGGCAATCTGAAAACTTTGTAAAAACGGCACACAACCATGCGCGCAAGTTTGGCTATGGGCGACGACGTCAAAAACTCCGCACCCGAGGCCTCAAATTCAAAAACCGTCTCGACACAATTGATTCTATGGCCAATTCAGTGTGGGATGCAAACCTAGGAGGCAATCTGAAAACTTTGTAAAAACGGCACACAACCATGCGCGCAAGTTTGGCTTTGGGCGACGACGTCAAAAACTCCGCACCCGAGGCCTCAAATTAAAAAAATTTCTCGACACAATTGATTCTATGGCCAATACAGCTGGAAATGCAAACCCGAGAGGCAATCTGAAAACTTTGTAAAAACGGCGCACAAGTGTGCGCGCAATTTGGCTATGGGCGACGACGTCAAAAACTCCGCACCCGAGGCCTCAAATTCAAAAAAATTCTCGACACAATTGATTCTATGGCCAATTCAGTTGGAAATGCAAACCCAAGAGGCAATCCGAAAACTTTGTAAAAACGGCGCACAAGTGTGCGCGCAATTTGGCTATGGGCGACGACGTTAAAAACTCTGCACCCGAGGCCTCAAATTCAAAAACCGTCTCGACACAATTGATTCTATGGCCAATTTAGTGTGGGATGCAAACCTGGGAGGCAATCTGAAAACTTTGTAAAAACGGCACACAACCATGCGCGCAAGTTTGGCTGTGGGCGACGACGTCAAAAACTCCGCACCCGAGGCCTCAAATTCAAAAACGGTCTCGACACAATTGATTCTATGGCCAATTCAGTGAGGGATGCAAACCTGGGAGGCAATCTGAAAACTTTGTAAAAACGGCACACAACCATGCGCGCAAGTTTGGCTATGGGCGACGACGTCAAAAACTCCGCACCCGAGGCCTCAAATTCAAAAACCGTCTCGACACAATTGATTCTATGGCCAATTCAGCTGGAAATGCAAACCCGAGAGGCAATCTGAAAACTTTGTAAAAACGGCGCACAAGTGTGCGCGCAATTTGGCTATGGGTGACGACGTCAAAAACTCCGCACCCGAGGCCTCAAATTCAAAAATTTCTCGACACAATTGATTCTATGGCCAATTTAGCTAGAAGTGCAAACCCGAGAGGCAATCTGAAAACTTTGTAAAAACGGCGCACAAGTGTGCGCGCAATTTGTCTATGGGCGACGACGTCAAAAACTCCGCACCCGAGGCCTCAAATTCAAAAGCCATCTCGACACAATTGATTCTATGGCCAATTCAGTGAGGGTGGCAAACCTGGGAGGCAATCTGAAAACTTTGTAAAAACGGCACACAACCATGCGCGCAAGTTTGGCTATGGGCGACAACGTCAAAAACTTCACACCCGAGGCCTCAAATTCAAAAACCGTCTCGACACAATTGATTCTATGGCCAATTCAGTGAGGGATGCAAACCTGGGAGGCAATTTTAAAACTTTGTAAAAACGGCACACAACCATGCGCGCAAGTTTGGGTTTGGGCGACGACGTCAAAAACTCCGCACCCGAGGCCTCAAATTCAAAAACTTTCTCGACACAATTGATTTTATGGCCAATTCAGCTGGAAATGCAAACCTGAGAGGCAATCTGAAAACTTTGTAAAAACGGCGCACAAGCGTGCGCGCAATTTGGCTATGGGCGACGACGTCAAAAACTCCGCACCCGAGGCCTCAAATTCAAAAATTTTCTCGACAAAATTGATTCTATGGCTAATTCAGCTGGATATGCAAACCCGAGAGGCAATCTGAAAACTTTGTAAAAACGGCGCACAAGTGTGCGCGCAATTTGGCTATGGGCGACGACGTCAAAAACTCCGCACCCGAGGCCTCAAATTCAAAAAATTTCTCGACAAAATTGATTATATGGCCAATTCAGCTAGAAGTGTAAACCCGAGAGGCAATCTGAAAACTTTGTAAAAACGGCGCACAAGTGTGCGCGCAATTTGGCTATGGGCGACGACGTCAAAAACTCCGCACACGAGGCCTCAAATTCAAAAACCGTTTCGACACAATTGATTCTATAGCCAATTCAGTGAGGGATGCAAACCTGGGAGGCAATCTGAAAACTTTGTAAAAACGGCACACAACCATGCGCGCAAGTTTGGCTATGGGCGACGACGTCAAAAACTCCGCACCCGAGGCCTCAAATTCAAAAACCGTCTCGACACAATTGATTCTATGGCCAATTCAGTGAGGGATGCAAACCTGGGAGGCAATCTAAAAACTTTGTAAAAACGGCACACAACCATGCGCGCAAGTTTGGCTATGGGCGACGACGTCAAAAACTCCGCACCCGAGGCCTCAAATTCAAAAACCGTCTCGACACAATTGATTCTATGGCCAATTCAGCTGGGAGTGAAAACCCGAGAGGCAATCTGAAAACTTTGTAAAAACGGCGCACAAGTGTGCGCGCAATTTGGCTATGGGCGACGACGTTAAAATCTCCGCATCCGAGGCCTCAAATTCAAAAACCGTCTCGACACAATTGATTTTATGGCCAATTCAGCTGGGAATGCAAACCCGAGAGGCAATCTGAAAACTTTGTAAAAACGGCGCACAAGTGTGCGCGCAATTTGGCTATGGGCGACGACGTCAAAAACTCCGCACCCGAGGCCTCAAATTCAAAAATTTTCTCAACACAATTGATTCTATGGCCAATTCAACAGGAAGTGCAAACCAGAGAGGCAATCTGAAAACTTTGTAAAAACGGCGCACAAGTGTGCATGCAATTTGGCTATGGGCGACGACGTCAAAAACTCCGCACCCGAGGCCTCAAATTCAAAAAATTTCTCGACACAATTGATTCTATGGCCAATTCAGCTAGAAGTGCAAACCCGAGAGGCTATCTAAAAATTTGTAAAAACGGCGCACAAGTGTGCGCGCAATTTGGCTATGGGCGACGACGTCAAAAACTCCGCACCCGAGGCCTCAAATTCAAAAACCGTCTCGACAAAATTGATTCTATGGCCAATTCAGTGAGGGATGCAAACCTGGGAGGCAATCTGAAAACTTTGTAAAAACGGCACACAACCATGCGCGCAAGTTTGGCTATGGGCGACGACTTAAAAAACTCCGCACCCGAGACCTCAAATTCAAAAACCGTCTCGACACAATTAATTCTATGGCCAATTCAGTGAGGGATGCAAACCTGGGAGGCAATATGAAAACTTTGTAAAAACGGCACACAACCATGCGCGCAAGTTTGGCTATGGGCAACGACGTTAAAAACTCCGCACCCGAGGCCTCAAATTCAAAAACCGTCTCGACACAATTGATTATATGGCCAATTCAGCTGGAAATGAAAACCCGAGAGGCAATCTGAAAACTTTGTAAAAACGGTGCACAAGTGTGCGCGAAATTTGGCTATGGGCCACGACGTTAAAAACTCCGCACCCGAGGCCTCAAATTCAAAAACCGTCTCGACACAATTGATTCTATGGCCAATTCAGCTGGTAATGCAAACCCGAGAGGCAATCTGAAAACTTTGTAAAAACGGCGCACAATTGTGCGCGCAATTTGGCTATGGGCGACGACGTCAAAAACTCCGCACCCGAGGCCTCAAATTCAAAAAATTTCTCGACACAATTGATTCTATGGCCAATTCAACTGGAAGTGCAAACCCGAGAGGCAATCTGAAAACTTTGTAAAAACGGCGCACAAGTGTGCGCGCAATTTGGCTATGGGCGACGACGTCAAAAACTCCGCACCCGCGGCCCAAATTCAATAACCGTCTCGACACAATTGATTCTATGGCCAATTCAGTGAGGGATGCAAACCTGGGAGGCAATCTGAAAACTTTGTAAAAACGGCACACAACCATGCGCGCAAGTTTGGCTATGGGCGACGACGTCAAAAACTCCGCACCCGAGGCCTCAAATTCAAAAACCGTCTCGACACAATTGATTCTATGGCCAATTCAGTGAGGGATGCAAACCTGGGAGGCAATCTGAAAACTTTGTAAAAACGGCAGACAACCATGCGCGCAAGTTTGGCTATGGGCGACGTCGTCAAAAAATCTGCACCCGAGGCCTCAAATTCAAAAACTTTATCGACACAATTGATTTTATGGCCAATTCAGCTGGAAAAGCAAACCCGAGAGGCAATCTGAAAACTTTGTAAAAACGGCGCACAAGCGTGCGCGCAATTTGGCTATGGGCGACGACGTCAAAAACTCCGCACCCGAGGCCTCAAATTCAAAAAATTTCTCGACACAATTGATTCTATGGCCAATTCAGCTGGAAATTCAAACCCGAGAGGCAATCTGAAAACTTTGTAAAAACGGCGCACAAGTGTGCGCGCAATTTGGCTATGGGCGACGACGTCAAAAACTCCGCACCCGATGCCTCAAATTCAAAAATTTTCTCGACACAATTGATTATATGACCAATTCAGCTGGAAGTGCAAACCCGAGAGGCAATCTGAAAACTTTGTAAAAACGGCGCACAAGTGTGCGCGCAATTTGGCTATGGTCGACGACGTCAAAAACTCCGCACCCGAGGCCTCAAATTCAAAAACCGTCTCGACACAATTGATTCTATGGCCAATTCAGTGAGGGATGCAAACCTGGGAGGCAATCCGAAAACTTTGTAAAAACGGCACACAACCATGCGCGCAAGTTTGGCCATGGGCGACGATGTCAAAAACTCCGCACCCGAGGCCTCAAATTCAAAAACCGTCTCGACACAATTGATTCTATGGCCAATTCAGTGAGGGATGCAAACCTGGGAGGCAATCTGAAAACTTTGTAAAAACGGCACACAACCATGCGCGCAAGTTTGGCTATGGGCGACGACGTCAAAAACTCCGCACCCGAGGCCTCAAATTCAAAAACCGTCTCGACACAATTGATTATATGGCCAATTCAGCTGGAAATGAAAACCCGAGAGACAATCTGAAAACTTTGTAAAAACGGTGCACAAGTGTGCGCGAAATTTGGCTATGGGCCACGACGTCAAAAACTCTGCACCCGAGGCCTCAAATTCAAAAACTTTATCGACACAATTGATTTTATGGCCAATTCAGCTGGAAAAGCAAACCCGAGAGGCAATCTGAAAACTTTTTAAAAACGGCGCACAAGCGTGCGCGCAATTTGGCTTTGGGCGACGACGTCAAAAACTCCGCACCCGAGGCCTCAAATTCAAAAAATTTCTCGACACAATTGATTCTATGGTCAATTCAGCTGGAAATGAAAACCCGAGAGTTAATCTGAAAACTTTGTAAAAACGTCGCACAAGTGTGCGCGCAATTTGGCTATGGGCGACGACGTCAAAAACTCCGCACCCGAGGCCTCAAATTCAAAAAATTTCTCGACACAATTGATTCTATGGCCAATTCAGCTGGAAATTCAAACCCGAGAGGCAATCTGAAAACTTTGTAAAAACGGCGCACAAGTGTGCGCGCAATTTGGCTATGGGCGACGACGTCAAAAACTCCGCACCCGAGGCCTCAAATTGAAAAACCGTCTCCACACAATTGATTCTATGGCCAATTCAGCTGGAGGTATTTCAAATGAAAGGATTTAAAAATAGATGAATTTCAAATGACATGGTTTTAGTAGGTATTTAAAATCCTCTCAATTTTAACAAAAAAAATTGTTAAGTATATAAAATTCATTCATTTACTTTTTATCCAAACAAGTGGAGTAGATTTAGATTATGGATTTAAAATTCATAGCTAAATCCCTCCATTCAAACACAACCATATGGATTTAAACAAAGTGAGCAAATAACAATCAGAAAGAAGATAAATGCCAAACTATCAATTTTTTTAATTAATTTACAAATCAACCTCCAGAACATCATTTAGACCTCCGTAGCATCAACAATAACCTATTTGATATCACAAATAACCTAGCTAGCAATGTCAACATCAATATGAGCTTTGTTTGATGAATATTTATACTAGAGCTTGAAATCTTGCAACATTGAAGCAATAGATTAACAAAATAATTTTATAAAGGTTTATTTCTTTAGCATCATTAGCAAAGGAAACCTTTTAATTTAATTCCTGCTTAGACAATAGAGAAGTAAACATGTGATTTTACTTTACAAGGTTATTACTTGACTTTTAGCCCTCTTTGACATCATCAACAAACATATTTTTAAACTTTAATGAATTTTGCCAGGGATGTTAATAAACAAAAATAGAACATTCCAATCTTGACCCATTACCATCTAAGTGCTAATTGATTATCAAGTGAAAGCCACCAGACCAATCGAAGTACTTATATACAAACAGAAACACACTTGCATATAATAGAAGAGAAAAACTGAAAGTGTGTGTGTGTGTGGATGGTATATAGTGTTCAAAGTGTTTAACTGAAAAACAGATTAATGTTGCACACAATGTTGAGACAAATAGTGCAACACTGACTCTAACAGAATATCAGAAATAAGATACACAGCGGAAGACTTGAAACACTAAAAACAAACGTGACACAATGGAAATAATTTTTCACATAGATTTTATAAATAAAAATCTATGCTAGCCTTACGGCGAAAATCAATACTTATCTTCAAGTATAAATGTTGTGTGAAATGTTACAGCAATCACATTCACAACTGAAACTACAAACGAGGCAGGTGCCTTGTTCTAAAAACGAACTAAGTGTATAATGTATACACTGTCGAAATGCCTAGTCTATCTAAAGATTACACTCTCAATAGATAAGAAGACACACAGCCATACGGGTGTGATACGAACGTATGATCTAAAAGGTAGTTCTACTGGCCACAATTCCTAACAGGGATATACGCTCGGTCTAGGAAGTTGATCGAGTAGAATACCCTGAATTATGGAGCCTTCAATCGGTATTTATAGAAGTGGGGTGCTGATTCTAGAGGCTTCCATATAAGATCCTATTTTTTAGGATGTAAGATCCTATTTTTTAGGACTTCAACTTCCATGATCTTTCTAGATCCTTCCACAATGTTCCAGGTCGTTCTAAGCTGCTTCCAACCTCTTCTAGCTCTTCTAGCACGTTCTCCTAGGTTCTGGAATCTTCCAGGTTCCAGACTCTTGTAGAACCTTCTAGATCCTGCCAGAAATGCGACAACATTTAGATCAACATTTAATGTAACATTTCAGAAAAGACTTAGAAAAAATCAAGGAAGGTCAAATTAAGATGTTGTTGATAATGTTAAGGCATTTAAGAATTAACAACATCTACAATCTCCCCCAATTTGACCTTTCGACTACAACACACCTGATGCACATATATTTCTATATATACTCAGTTTTATGTATTTAGTTGAGGTTAACATCATTGCTAAATACTAGTCAAGTCAACACCTGTTGTAACCGTTGGATCAAATCGAATGAAGATCAAAGATAACTTTACAATGATCCGTGCCATAAGATCAAGATAAATTTTATCCAAAATAGAACAAGTATAAACAGTACACTTATTCACAACATAAGTAACTTTACTGAAATCATAAGTTAGGTTTGGAAGAAATAACTTAAGATTTAAGTAAGACTCAAACAAACAAAAAATCAGAGCAAAAATAAAAATGAAATACAAAAGAACTACACAGACCTAAAGACAAACAAAACTAGACTTATATTATCAATAGGCAGTAAGCATATGAGAATTAAAGAGAAGTGTACTTCTAAATTATATTTTCAAAAGCAAACAAATTTAAGCCAATTGAATAATAAGGCAAGTTAGAAAGACAAAACAAACAACAACTAACAAAGACCTAAAATCAGCAAGCAGTAAGCAATTAAGAATAAATCTTTAAGGCAAACAGTTTAAGCAAACTGAAAATAGAGCAAAGTTAGGGAAAAAAACAAATACAATAAACAACTAACATATACAACATGCAGTAAGCAAATAATGATAAGTAAGAAAACAATTTAAGCATAGAAGCAGTAGTCTGTTATCATAAATGCAAACCAATTAAGCAAGTTGAATAAAAGACAACCTATCAACTAGAAAGTAAAAACAAGGTCTGTAAATCAACTTAAACACAGTAACAACAATGCATAAGATCAAGGGAAGTATAAAAGGCACAAATACTTAAGAAACTAAACATGTGACATATATTGCTGTAACAACAGCTGCAGCATCATGTTCCTGCACATAATCACTTATAATGTTCAGCCCTCCCCCTGTCTTGTATCAACCTGTTCAGTTGTTACCATAACCTGTTTAGATGTCATAAGGAACATCCATATGTTCATCAGCTTGTTACCATAACCTGTTTAGACGTCATAAGAAACATCCATATGTTCATCAGCATTAGCAAATTGATCCTCATCTTCTTCAACAAAAGTGCACGTTGTAGCAAAGTGAACTACAACATACAACATCTGGTTCATCAGTCTCTCCATGAATAGCATCAGGTACACAATCAGCTTCTGGTACATCTTTATGGAGCTCTTCACTTCGAACACCAGAAGGGTGATGGTGTTTCTCCCCCTGTGGTAGTAGAAAGTGTCTATAGCCACTGGACTTTAAGGAACTGAAGGCCATCAATAGAGTCCTGTAAATGTTTCAGTTGAAGTAAAATAAAAGATCTAGAAACAGAAAAAAATTTGACCAATGTGACCACCAATGTGCTTCACATTCGGTGCAGCATTTTTCTGTTCAGGTCTTGCTGGAGCTGGTCGAACTGGAATAAGAGCATCTCTGTGATCAGAACCATCTGAATTTTGTAACAAAGCAAATCAACAGTCCTTTCACCAAGTAACAGAGCAGGTGAGATAGTCATCAAGGGTACCTTGCCTCTTGAGGTATGAACATATCAGCAAATGATAAGGTAAAATCCCTTTATAATAAATATCACAATAAACTGCATGTGGTGAAAATAGTTAAATCCATATTGAAATTCTTCAACACAAAAATCTTATACAACCATATAGCTTGATCCTTAGTCACCTTAGTGGAATATGTATAGGGTATCCAATTGTAGTCAATCAATTTATGGAGTACAGAGTATAGAGATGTGTGATCTTGAGCAAGCATAAAAATATGTCACCTAGTTAATCTACCCCCAGTTATAGAAGTAGCAACCAAGTTCAAATCATGTTCATCTTCATCAATCACAAGCTCTATCTCTAAGAGATCATTAATCAATTCCAGAGTAAATGAAACTGATCTCCCCCTAAATTGTACATTCCCATATCATTTAGAGCTACGTCTACCCGTACTCTTCTTAAGTCAAGCATAAAAATACATATACCCAATCAAACACAAAAGTATCACTCAAAGTTACAGCTTTCAACAATTCTCTTTCAATAAAAAATTGTATCAATCTTTTACTCTCAAAATCAGCGATGTTAATTCTCTTTTCTATTAACAATTTTCATGTAGATAGCTTAGTGATTTTAGCAACTAACCTGTCAATCTAAGAATTGTTATCAGGATCAGAATTACCTCCTTTAGAATTTATTTACTCAACTGATTCAGAGTCCTTACTACTGCTCTTCTCAGAATCATCACTTCTACTGTCATCAGGGTCTGGTGTTGCGGCACTTGCTTCAGCGTTTGATGCAGCATTCTTCCTCAGAATCTTCTTAATCTCATGTACAGTGTGATTATCATCTGGATCAGAATTTTCAATTCCTTTGGGCAAGTCTCGTTCAGCAGCAACCATCTTTCCCTTTGGATCATACTTCCTTTTGACTCATTTCTCAGTAACCACATTTTCTTCCTCCGATTAAGAAAAGAACTTGAATCGGTTCATCATCAACACTACTTCCTTTCTTCTCCTCAGTGAGTTAGAGTAATCAACTCTAGTGAACACATAGCCGGATCTCCTTCGTTGAACAAGGCTTCTTCTTCTCTTTTCTTTCTCAACATTCTTCCTAAATGCAATTTATTCAGATTTATCAGTATAGAAAGATAAGAGTTAGTTTAACCTGAGTTAGTATTCACGTCGATCTCCTTCATTTGAGCGTCCTCAGAATCGGATGTCTCAGCATTTGCATACTCATTCTGCTCAGCAACAGGAAAATCATCAATTTCCTTTTCAATCTCCCCCAAAGAGGTAGCATTCGAGACAATTGCCTCTATTTCAGTATTAGGACTTGGAAATTGGGGCTTTTATGAGGTGAATGAATCAAGTGTAATGGTGAGTTTTTCGGTTTTCAGTAGTGAGAAATGTCAATGGACGTATTTCCAACAGTAAGAAATAGATTATCAGAATTCACATTCGATTGAGACATATTCTCAACAGCTTGGTTCAGCTCGTTAAGGGTCGAATCGAGTTGAATGTGAGCAGTTGTAGGAATGGGTGTAACTAGAGTTGTTTGGGTAAGTGTTTCAGCTTTTCTTGTAGCAGTTGGTGAGTTTTGGTGTGAAACGGCCATGCAAGCGAAACTATTAAGGTTGAGAGAGATGGAGATGACGGTTTCGTGGGAGTTTGAGTGTGGTGAGGTAGTTTCTTTGTTTCCTGTCATTAGAGCACCAAGAAATCGAAAAGATAATCACAATATCGAGACACACAAGGCTTTAACAAATCTTAGAATGCAATACTCAAATCACTCGAAAAAATGCAATGCTTAGTATATCATGTTATGAGAAGAGTATAGGAGAGAATGCATAGTTGGAAGTAATACGTTTAAAAATTAAGAACTAACTAAGGAAGATTCTAGAAGAAATTCAATAATACTCCATAAACTTAGCCACAAAAATAGATCATGGTTAAGTAGTGGATAAAACCATAATTAATTAATTAATTAAATTAAGAACATTCTAGAATAATTAGTATTTAAATGTGTATAATCTGAAATAAAACAAAGACGTGGGTTAGCATAATCTGAATAAATAAAATAAATTTCCACAAATAATCAAACAATTACTACTTATAAAAATATAATCGAATCATCTAATGTTGTGCTCAAAACTGTTACATACACCTCAACACGGTTTTTACATGAATTTACTTCATTTGTGTTGCACCATATTTTTTCTTTTTGTGTTATAGCATCTAATTTGTATTGATCCATTGTTCCTGTAGAGTACATCGTAGTAGCGAACTCCGTGCCCCATACTTACTTAATGGATTACAAATATGTTGATGTTTTTACCAAAATATCACTTTTTGAAAAGAAGGCATCGTAGTAGTGAACTCCGTGCTCCATAGTTACTCAGTGATTTGGTACATCTTTTAGTATGCTAATAACATTCTCATTTTTATGCATTTGAGAGGTGTAAGACATGTTTATTTTTGCACAACAAATTTTAGATTCAAGAATATTTTACAAAGGAATTATTCAACAAAATAGGAAATAGATTAAATCTATAACAACTATACAACCTTACGATGTTGTCCCAAATGCTACGACATTTGTGACACCATCCATCTAGGATTATTCAGATACTACACATACCAAGAGATTTCCTCAAAGATGAGAGTGTCTCAAGGTCAAGACCTTAGTAAATATATCATCATTATGATTTTCAGTAGGTACGTATTCCAACTTCACTATGTTCTTCTCCACTAAATCTCTCATAAAATAATTTCTAATGCAAATGTGTTTAGTGAGTGGGTGTTGTACTGAACTTTTAGAAATGTTTATGCACAAGTATTATCACAGAAAATTGTAAGGATATCAATTTCAATTTCATAGGCATGAAACATCTTGCTTAACCACAAGATTGTTTCCCATGTAGAAACATCCTCTACTCTTACTCTTTTTGTCGTCCATATCTCATGCTCAATTCGCATCACTGTATCCAATTAAGGTGTTGTTGGTGTTCTTAGTGTACCATATCCCCAGTTCACTTGTACCTGCATCAAACTTGATAATTCTTTTCAAAATATTCAGGTGAGATTCCTTTGGATTAGCTTGGTACCTAGCACAAACAAAAAACAACACTATGCATAATATCTGGTCTATTAGAGGTTAAATAAAGTAAACTTCTTATCATGGACCTATACAATGTTGGATCAACATACTTACCAACATTGTCTTTGCAAAGTTTCAAAGTAGATCTCATAGAAGTTTTCATTACTTTTTAACTTTCAAAACCAAACCTTTTAACTAAATTCTTAGCATACATACCTTGAGAGAAGAATATACCATCTTTAAATTGCTTGGTTTGAAGACCTAAAAAATAATTCAAGTCTACAACGATACTCATCTCAAATGTTGCAGTCATTGCCTCAACAAATTTGTTAACATTTTAACACAAGTTGAACCAAACACAATGTCATCAACATATATTTGAGCAATAAGTAAATCTTCTCTAGTGTGCTTAATGAACAAAGTTATATCAGTTTCTCCTTTAACAAAAAATGATCAGGGTATTGTGGATCTCCAAATCCTTAAGTTGTTCAACATATGCTTTTTCATTCAAAATGCAATTTAGAAATGCAGCATATACATCCATTTGATGAAGTTTAATGTCAATAAAACATGCAATTACTAGCAATAATCTAATAGATTCTATCCTAGCAACATGTGCAAAAGTTTCATCAAAATCAATAACCTCAACTTGGGTGTAATCTTGTGCAACTAATCTAGTCTCAATCCTAAAAAAATGTTATCAAACTCATCAGTTTTGTTCTTAAAAATCAACTCTGTTCTCATGAAATTAGTATAACTAAGTCTTAGAACAAATGTCCATACTTCAAAGTTTTCAAACTGATTAAGTTCATCATGCATAGCATTTATCCAATTTTAATCAGTTAATGCTTCATTCACATTTTTAGGTTCAATTTCAGAATAGTAACACTCTGCATTCACAACATTGCAAATAGAAGACATGCATATTGTTCTTACCACATCTACCTTATTTGATCTTACTCTTCCTCTTGTTTGCACTCCAACTGTAGCATCACCTATGATCTGGTCAGAATGATGACTTTTCCCAATTCTTGAAGAAGGATTCATTTTGGGAACATACTGATCATTCTGGAAAGGTACAACTGACTGTTCTGTAGATGTTGACCCAGATGTGTTAACATTCGGTGCAACATTTTCAGACTTCAGTGTATTCTCAGAATTGTCAGTGACTTGTGATACCTCTTCTTCATCTTTGTCATCTGTAAGACCTTAATCATCATCAAACACAACATTAACAGATTCTTGAACAGTGTTAGTCTTAAGGTTATAAACTCTATAAGCTTTACTATTTCTAGAATAGCCTAAAAGGAAACCTTACACTTTTAGAATCAAACTTATGAAGTTGATTCATATCATTCAGAATATAACACATACAACCAAATAAATGAAAATACTTCACATTCGGTTTTCAATTGTTCACAGTCTCATAAGGTGTTTGAATAGAACCAGATCGAATATAAACTCCATTAATAATATGATATGATGTATTCAATGCTACAACTTAAAATCTCTTAACAAGACTTTTAGAAGTAAGCATGACTCTTATCATTTCTTGTAGAGTTATATTCTTTCTTTCAGCAAAGACATTCCGTTGTGGAGTTTTAGGAGATGAATATTCTTGCAAAATACCATTTCTTATCATAAAAAATCATTAAACATACTGTTTTCAAATTCCCTACCATGCATGACCAGTTCTAATATGGCCAACTTTCAAGTTAAACACATTTTTGAACCTTTTGTAAAGAATTTTAAATGCAACAATTTAATGTTTCAGATATATCTCTTAAAAACTCAATTCAGGTAAATCTAGAAAAATCATCTACCACAACAAGTGAATACATTTTGCTTACAATGCTTTCAGTTTTCATAGGACCAATAAAATCCATGTGCAAAACAATTCGAAACATTGATGTGTAGAACAATGTGACAGCATTTTATGCAACACTCTTACCTGCTTACCTTTCTGGCATAGTCCACATACAGTAGCACTCTGAAACTTCAGTTTTGGTAATCATTTTCACTGCATCGACTTTGATTAGTCTCTTCACTGATATATAATGTGCATGTCCCAATTTTTGATGCAATAAGACATTTTCATCATTCTTTGACAAATTACACACATTTGTTCCAATGAGGTAATAATTATCTACTGCCCTAGACAATTTTCATATTCATTAAGAACATACACATGATTCTTTGTCAAATTTTACATGCATATTATCATCACAAAATTGACTAATACTAATCAAATCAGCAAGCAAGCCATCAAAATGTAAAGCATTTTTTAAGCTCAGGAAAACCTTCAACATTCAAAGTTCCTTTTCCTATAACATGTCCTTTCGAACAACCACCATATGTAACATTACCATCATTCAAGGTCACATAATCAGATAAATAGTCAATTTGTCCTGTCATATGTCTAGAACAACAACTATCAAATACCATTGACCAAGTAAACATGCTTTCAAAGAGGTGTGAACAACATTACAAGTAACATCAGATTTCCATGCAGATTTCAGAAAATGTTTCATAGGATGTGACATCTTTTTAGGCAACATTTTCTCATATCTCAGATCATCAAACATTTGCATGCAGTAAGGACAAATATGATCAATTTTCGAAAAATAATGACAAACAAACTTCTTTTCAATGTTTTTGAATTTGTGAGAATCTGTTTGTGCAGATGTTACAACATATGTTTTAACATTTGCCTTCACAAACTTCACAACATTTTCAAAATTCTTAGAAAATAGAAGCAGTTTCACTATCATAACGTATACCACAATTATCAAATTTACCAATAGCTATAACATATATCAGAAGTACTCATAGAAAATTTTATGAAACTTAAAGTAGAGGTGATCAATTTCTTCTTCAGTTTACAAACTTCAAAAAAATCTCTTCTGAAATGTATGACTTCTAGCTTGATAATTGTCTCTTTCAGATTCACATTCTCTTTATTCAAAGAATTAAGAGTGAGTTTCTGAGAGTTACAATCATCCAACAACTTTTGGTACTTATGATCATCAAGCCTTATGCCTGCATCATCAACAAACCCATTAAAACAATTCAAATCTGGGTGACTCTGTTTTGATGTTACCATAAATGTTATGACATTAGGTGCAACATCAGAATCTGTATCATCCAGATCATCATCTAAAGAATTATCATAATCAATCTTAGTATGAAAAGTGAATTCAACATCATCAGATTCATCAGATTCATCAAATTCATCATCTGATTCATCATTTAAGGTAGTATTAAAATTCAGTTTTTGCTTAAGTCTAATATTGGCACATTAATTTTCATAAAGACCAAATTCAGAACATGCATTGAACTGATTTTTTACATTAAAGATCATACCTTGGTTTACCTTCACTTTTTGATAACCTTGGTTGAAAATGACTTTTCCTTCTTTCTGGTGAGAGAGTTGATGTGTTGATTTAGATCTTTGGTACATTATAACTTGTAAGTATAGTCCTCCAAGCACGTTCATCTATCGACTTGATATACATGCACAACTTAGGCTTAAAATATGGATAATATGTTCGGGTGCCTAAGTGTAGTGGATATGTGATGTGTTTCCATTGCTAACATAAACTAAAAACACACTTTAAGCAAGGATCTAACCTAGTGTCGTCAGGTATTAGCTCTGATACCAACTGAAAGTGTGTGTGTGTGTGGATGGTATATAGTGTTCAAAGTGTTTAACTGAAAAACAGATTAATGTTGCACACAATGTTGAGACAAATAGTGCAACACTGACTCTAACAGAATATCAGAAATAAGATACACAGCGGAAGACTTGAAACACTAAAAACAAACGTGACACAATGGAAATAATTTTTCACATAGATTTTATAAATAAAAATCTATGCTAGCCTTACGGCGAAAATCAATAATTATCTTCAAGTATAAATGTTGTGTGAAATGTTACAGCAATCACATTCACAACTGAAACTACAAACGAGGCAGGTGCCTTGTTCTAAAAACGAACTAAGTGTATAATGTATACACTGTCGAAATGCCTAGTTTATCTAAAGATTACACTCTCAATAGATAAGAAGACACACAGCCATACGGGTGGGATACGAACGTATGATCTAAAAGGTAGTTCTACTGGCCACAATTCCTAACAAGGATATACGCTCGGTCTAGGAAGTTGATCGAGTAGAATACCCTGAATTATGGAACCTTCAATCGGTATTTATAGAAGTGGGGTGCTGATTCTAGAGGCTTCCATATAAGATCCTATTTTTTAGGATGTAAGATCCTATTTTTTAGGACTTCAACTTCCATGATCTTTCTAGATCCTTCCACAATGTTCCAGGTCGTTCTAAGCTGTTTCCAACCTCTTCTAGCTCTTCTAGCACGTTCTCCTAGGTTCTGGAATCTTCCAGGTTCCAAACTCTTGTAGAACCTTCTAGATCCTGCAAGAAATGCGACAACATTTAGATCAACATTTAATGTAACATTTCAGAAAAGACTTAGAAAAAATCAAGGAAGGTCAAATTAAGATGTTGTTGATAATGTTAAGGCATTTAAGAATTAACAACATCTACAAAAACATTAACAAAACCTCAAATTATCAGTACATCATCATACTCAATTTCAATTCCATAACATCATAAAAACTATGATAAATTTGAAAAAAAAAAACTTAACAAACATGAATGGAAAAAAAACAAAGAAACCAGTTATCACTGCCATGAAAGTGGAACTAGAGCATTCATCATAACAAATAAAAATTACCACGATGTAAGTGGTTGCAACTAAAAATTACGTAGTTTGCAGTTCAGCTATGACTCACATATAGCATATGTGCACACCTAGAACATCAATCTAAGTACTTATATACAAATAGGATAATACATATAATAAATGAGACAATACTAGATGAAGCAGCGAGTATCATGCAACGAGAAAATAAATAGATCGACTCGAATAGAATAAATGCATATGCAAGAAAACAAATTCAATCAGTAACGTTCGATGGTTTCGTCAAGCAGTATGTTTGAAAATAAGTAATATAAATCGACAACTGAAACAAAAGGAAAAGGCAATACTACCTTATTCGAGGCATATGGGGGTGGTATCACTCGACTTGGAATCACAATATGGTCGTTTAATTGTTCGCACAAGAGTATTAGAATCCTTGAGACCATAACTATCGCCACACAAAGAAGCCCCATCAATCTAAATAATGATTTGGCCTATCAGCATATAAAATAAATAGTACAAACTTCAAAAGACTTGGTGCTTTTCTTGTAAAACAGATCATGATCTTACAAAGAAAGCTACAAAACAGGGCATTAACCAAATCCCATTGAAACACTGTCCTCCCATCGACTCAATTGTTCCTCTCAAGTCTCAATTCTCAATTAAAATTGCAACCCTCCACCAAACAAATATGATATAAACAACTAATCATATTTTCTAACATAAAACTCTAGCTAAGTTGCAATGCTGCAACACATGCATCCATTTGTTCACAATTCATCAATGTTGTGTATATATATATTAGTATTGCTTAATCTCAAATCCCATCAAACTAACGACTTCTTAAAATACCTATAAATTACAAGAATTTGGCTACGATTTTGGTACATTTTCCCCTTATTGTAGAGCATGATGCTTTGTAGTGACAAAAACCAAAATATCAACAAACAAGCATAGCCCATCTTACTAAACAATTATGCAAATGATACATACACTAGCATAACCAGGGTATATATCTTGAGCTATTTTGATAAATATAACAATGGATCCAATGAATATAGGAGGCCAAAACCAGAATAGAAAATTCCAACTGATCCAACCAAGAAATTCAATATATAAACAAGAGTTAGATTATTTGTTGGGGTAAAAATAACATGAATCACCTGCGGCTGCGATAATGGAGAGTACGTGTCGAGTAGTTAATTTTTTTTCTCCTTCAAGTCGATGCGGGTGGCGTCAAACTGTGACGCCTCGTCCCCAGTGGAGCTGCTAAGTTACCAAACACGAAAAGGGTCCCACCTGTCCAGTAAGAATGGGTCGAAGACACTGCTTCGATGACCAAAAACGCCGAGAATTAGCGTCGTTGATTAATAAAGCTTTGAATCTGATGAGAATTAGCGTCATTGGTTTTAATGTGCTCTCTGCTACAAAGAATGGAGAAGGGGGAATGAGAATTTGCAATTTCTTGGTTAACTCAAATTGCCAAAGGGAAAACTGAATGATAATTCGGGAGGAACTCCGTTTGAGTAGCATGCGGTTAATATTATGAATTTAGGGCTTATGGAGATTTTTTTAAGTAGCGTAAGGTTATGAATTTAGGATTCCCTCCAAACATTCCCGCTTTTCTAAATTTGTTTTTGGCACAACCGCGCCATTCTAATTTACACACACATATTCGCGCCATTCTAATTTACACTCACACTCGGGCCATTCTAATTTACACTGGTGTTTTCAAAAACAACTAAGGTAATGAATTTAGGATTATGAAATAAACTATTAGTACAGTGATTGGTTATATAATTAAATCATTAATTCATCTATTTCTCAATTTTAAAACTGCTTACGTGGCTCACTTCTCCTCTCTTTATTTTGAAATACTGCATTTGTATGAGTCGGTTATTTTTTAAAAAATCGCCTCTTTTTTTTAGTTTTTTTTTCTATTAATTTGTATTTTTTATGATATTTTTATATTTGATTTTTTTTTTTTGTAACCGCTTTAGTTTGGATAAAAAACAAATCATTCCTAATATTCCTCATTTGTATTCCGCTTCTTCTTTCTCTCTACACTCTCTCAGTTTTTCTTTCTCTTCTCTCTCAAATCTTTCATATAAATTGTGTTGAATTTTTTTTTTTATATATTAATGTTTTGCAATTTTCTGCGTTGGCGACTTTCTGTTTTATGATGTTAGTACAATATTTCTGATTTTTTTTCAGACTTTTCTTCTTCTGTTTTGCAATTTTCTGCGTTGGCGACTTTCTGTTGTACATTCTCTCCCAGTTCCTCTCTCCATTATGAGTTTTAGAAATTGGTGAGTTTGGTTAACATTCTATCTTTCAATTTATATATTTTTTTTTATTCAATTTATGATTTTCTATATATACATATTTCAATATATCTCAAAATTCTCTATCAGTTTTCTTTTACATTCTCTCTCAGTTTTTTTCCCATATAAATTGTGGTAAATCTGATGTATTTATTAATGTTTTGCTCTTTGTCTGGCTTCTAATCTTGATCTTAAGATAAAAAAAATATTTTTTACAAATTATTTGAGAATTTTGAGTACGTACGAATTTGAGTATTTTGATTCCTATTTGTATTGATTAGGATTCCAGGCCTCAATATCGACTTTTTGTATAAGATCAAATTTGAAAATTTTCAATCCTTCGTCATTTTAAATAGGGATGTTCCTCAGCATATCAAAAAAATTTATATTTAATTTTTTTTCGTGATTCAATATATGACATTATATTCTAAAATCTTATTTTTCTTTTCAGTTTGAATTGATTGAAGATTGCAGCTGGAGACTCTTAAACTGGTCTATGTTCTTTTTTTTATTGATTTAATTGTTACAGAGTATTATTTGTAATTTCTACATTTCTCTATGAACCATGTTTTTTTTTCCTTGGTTTAATTGTTATTATTTGTAGATTCCACATTTTTAATTATCGAGTTATTAACAACGAGAAGAAAAGACAATAGTTAGTTGTCCTATTGAATTTGTATAATTGTTGAAATTTGCAATTTCTATGACCCTAAATTTATTATGCAAATTTTCTAAAGTCCAATCTATTAACGTATGATAATGTATGAGAAAACTAAAATATGTGCATGGTAATAACTTTATAAAAAATTATAGAAAGTTAAAAATAATTTTAATAAAATATTATTTAAAAGTACATTGCTTGAATTAATTTAATTAATCTATTACATTTCAATAATTCATGATATTATGAATGAGCAAATTTTTTATATATAATATCTCAAATTACTTCAAATATTAATCTTTTTATTTATTACCTTTTTTATTTTTCTTTTAAATAATTTATAATTAAGGTTGATAATAAGTTATTGTTATTATACATGCATATAAATCAAAAAATTACTATGATTAATTTAAATTAATTCTTTTAAATAAAGTGTTTGAATTATTTTTAATCACTAGTACAAATATATTTCACTTGAATTTGAGTTTATTATCTACCAAATTAGAATTAAATTATAATTATAGCTCAATTGTATCAATTGCACTATGCAATTAAGTGCACACAAATGTAACTCAATTAATAAATAAGACAAAAGTTTATGGGGTGATTGTGGTCAAATTCTTATTGAATAGTATAAATTGTAATAATATTAAAATAAACAATTAAAAAAAAAAAAGCTAGTGATCCATGTGCATATGTTTTTTTTTTTTTTTTGACAGGAATGTGCATATGTTTTAGACAGAAAGAAAGAAGAAAAATTAGAAGGCATTTAGGTGTAGAGATTAGGATAATTATCTTGTTATTTTTTATTTTATTTTTATAAGCAAGATCAACTCACTAAAAATTTAAACACAATGGATTCATCGATGTTGACATGTTACTATAAGCTCGTCACTCGATTAGTCGGTACTCGAAGTCGAGCATACAATTGTCAAATTAAGTCAGCTCACAAAAACTCAATTGACGTCATATGTCTACTCGTATTGCTCCAAATTATTGGCAACTTGTGTTGGATCTGTAAGCAAATATTAGTCACTTTACAACCAAAGCTAGTCAATTTCCTAGCTTTTGTTTATTTAAACTATTACTCCCCCTGTCCAATTTTATTATGCACACTTCTTCGAACACAAATTTTTGAATATTGATTAGCTTATGTATAAAGTAGATAAGTTGATTGTATGATGAGATGTTGTGGGGTCCATTTATAGATAAAATGATTGTTTATGAATAAAGTCAATGACAATTTGAGTAAATAAGTGATGGTTAAAGGGTGAAATAAAATATTTTGAATAGTAAATTTTCCAAATAAGAAATGTGAATAATAAAATTGAACATCCCGAAAGCAAAAATAAGAATTATAAAATTGGACGGAGAGAGTATATACTCATCAAACCCATGTTCTATCTTAATAGCTCATGTTGATCCTATCAGGACATGTTAGTCACTTCCAAAGCGTTTGTCACCTCATGTTAGTAACTTCATCGGTGGAGGTTGACCAATTTTCCTTTCAACTTGTCCAAGCATTACATGTTAAACATATTTTGTTTCATTCATCACCTCTCCCAATTTGGACGTCTATGTAACTTCTAATCTTCTATTGATTTATTGTACTTAGTATTGTTAAACGAATCGAGCTGCTCGTGAGTTCGGCTCGATTCGATAAGACTCGAGTTCGAAGATATTTAATTTACTAACAAGTCGACTCAAACTCGATATATTTAATTTACTAACATCATTATTCAACTAATTGCTATCAATCATTGAAACATAATTAATTTTTTTTAAATCAAACATAATTAAAATTTTAAATCTACCTAACAAAGTTATTTTACTTGAAATAACATAATTTAATTCCATATAAAAATAAATATATATGTCCAAATTAAATAAAAAATAATTATATATATATAATATTTTAAAGAACAACCATTTATGTTTATTAAATGAAATTTAGAGCCAAAAATTTTATAGCGGTCCTTTCAAAACCTTGAAAAGAAATTTTAAATTTTAGTTTATGAAAATTCCAACAAAATGGCGGTCTTTCAAATTATTCAAAATAAAATTTTAAATTTAATTTAGGAAATTCCCAACAAAAAGATTTCGATTAAGGAAAAAATGATCAATTTGCGGATCGTCAACCATAGACACAGTATATCAAAATAACTCCCGGCCCTTATTCATCTCGTCGTCGTCGTGTGGATTGATCAACTGTGCCGGTAATTCACTTATTTTTTTGTTCTTTTTCATAAATTGATTATTTCAATTCGAGTTACTTATGATCAACTGTGCAAGATATTAATTAAGAGAGGTAGAGGGGGGTGGACAACCAGCAGCGTGACATTGTTCTTCATTTATCCAACACTTGTTTAATAATACTGGCGCCATACAACACCAGCAATCATCAAAAAGTACACATTGTTTTCTCTTTGTATGCTTGCAACCATTTAAATATATGTAAATTGTAATCTATATATATAAAATGAGGAAGTGTATTTTCTGGTGTTGACACGTGGCTCACAAGCTCTTGACACGTGGATGTCTGTTTCTCCACATAGATTAAGTTTCTTCTGCCATGTGTCATATTGACATAATGCCTATTATTATTATATATGCCTTTTCAGTTCTCAAAACTTGCTTCTATCAATGGCCGCATCAAGAGATCCACGACGTTTTGGAATCCCGACTCTGTGCCGTCCTTCTAACAGTCTCCTCCGCTCTTCAAAAGATCGTACATCTGAACCCTAGCTTTTATCTTCCGTGTGCCGCCGCCGAGACTGTCGCCACCTTGCCCAGTTCCCGATCGGATGCCGTCGTCGCCACCGCTGCAGTCCAGGTTTTCATCTTCCAACCATCTCTCTCTGTTTTGGCTTAAATTTTCTTTGTTTTCTGTAATTAGTAAATGAAGGTTTTCAATTTTTCAAGCATGCAATTTCATGGTTTCAATACATGTTGCCCAACAACATAACAAAGGTATTATAAGACTCTTTATTTATCTGTTTTGTTTTTAGGGTCAAAATACAACAAACATACTTTGGGTTTCAGGTAATAGAGGAAGTACGACCTTTTCTCCTTGCCAAATTCAAGGTTTTATACTTTTTCCTTTTCAAAATGTTTTGCTATATATTCAATCATTTCTTGATGGACTTGAGTTAGTATCGCCTGTTGAGGTGTAAAGGAGAAGAAGTAAATTAGAGCAATTTGAAGCTATCTATTTACTACACAATTTTCTTTCGTGAAATGGAGTGTATGATAAAACTTAAATTTCAGTAGTAATATTATATAAAGTGGATTGATTTATATGATGATCATTGAAATGTTTTATATAGTACTTGAGACAACCCTGTTTCTTGGCTTGAAACCTGAGGGGATGTGTGCGGTGAGTAACGCCCATCAGGTGTTTGACATCATGTTGATGTATCACGAGCGCAGAGAAGGGCATGTATTGCTTATTCGTGGCAATCACTCTGCAATGGAAGTCGTCCTCGCTCCATCGTGGACGCGCGAACAAATTAATCAAAAGTTTTGGAGGTCGGCTGTGGTAATGGCAGCACAGCTCTACCAATATTGTGGTAATTCTTTTACCATTTCAAGATTTCTGCATCTATTTAGTTGGCTTTTTTTGATGAAGTTTTGTTCTTTTCGTGCAGTGGGCGAGAAGGAATCGTCTTATATGCCTGCGATTGTAGTAGCGAGGCTCTTGAGAGAACTAAACAGATAATTAGTGATGCTAATTCAATTTCAGCTAAGCATCGATTTCACCCGTTTCTACGTGATTTTTCAACAGATGGGTTTCCTACTTTCCTTCATGGTTGGCCTGCAATACTTGCTCAATGCAGGAGCATCATTCAAGACTTTCAGGTACCGTTTTGTTACTACAATTTTTTATATGGTGGTTGTAAGTGAGTTTGTGTAGATCTTTTTCCTTGAAGCTTATCCAGTCGGTTCGTTGGGCTCTGATGAAACTAAATGTTGCATTGGTGTCTTGGATTTCAATACGTTGGTATTTTAAAATCTCATGTTATAAGACTTTTTACTTCACTTAAAGCAACGGTGATTAAAGAGTTTTACTGAAACAACATCATGTAAGAAATTGTGCCAGATATTCACTCTATTAGCCTTACCAGTTGACAGAATGCCCAAGGTCATTACACAGTGCTTTAATGTTCTGAAGCCAGATGGCCTCCTATTGTTTTGAGACTATGGTAATAGCAGCAATATGAATTTATTTCAAAATTCAGAACTCTGTTTTCTTTTATTTTAATTTACTTTTGGCCTAGCTACTAATTCTTTGGTAATGTGACACTGCAAGTGCCCCCTGTTGTGAATTATGCATATTATTATGCTCTCAATTTTGATGTTTGAAATGTGAGGATTTAATTTTCTTGCAGCTTAAGAAAATGATGTAATTAGAACCACCACCTGAAATGTTCTAGCCATCCATGTTCCCTTGATTCTTTGACCTGGAGAACTCTATGCTTCTCTTTTGTAGTAGTCATCTCACTACTTTGCTCCCTCTATTTTTTAGTTATTGAGGCCTTACATGCATAAGGGAAGTTGTATAGAGGGAGGCGCCATTTCTGCAACTCCAACATGTGTGTTTTGATTGTATTTCTTTTCATTTTCATATAAATTTTTTGAGTGTTGTGATAATTCGTGTAGGCATCGAATAGATGATCAGGAAGGGCGATGGCTGCGCAAGGAGATTGATCTGCGAACGGCGATGACGATGTCTCTATACAATCTATTTCAGACGAGTCTGCCTCAGGATTGATGCAGACGACGGTGACTATGATGGGTACTGGCGGTGCTCAATCTGTAAGCCCCACGAAGTGGCACTCGATCTATGTACACCTCCTCCTTCTGCCATGTGTATGATCTATGTGTCAATCTAATGTCCTAAGTTAATACGCCATGTGGCAAACAAGACAAGGTGTTTTTTTTACCCTTCTCATGAAACGTCGCTTGATTTTGCCTTCTTGGTATTTGTATCAACTCTACCGTCGCATGCTTTTGTTCCTCATCGCACCGCCTGGGAGCCCATTTCAATTGTTTTTCAGCTCACTCCCAGTCGAATGAGGTATCTGTTTCTCTCTAGATTTTGTTAGGCCACTTTGTTATTGTCAGTTTATGTTGTATCTTTTTACATGCTCATCCTTTATTTATGAACTGCCTTTAGGTTCTCTTAGAATATGGTAATATTGACTGTAATTCCTTAAATTGCATGGTGTTAGGGATGGAGATTTGATTATGATGATGCTCTCAAACGCCTCATCTTCTAATTTCAAGATTCTTTTAATAACTCCGTGTTTATCTGTTATTTAGTGCTTAAAATTTTAGTTTTTAGGATGATGTCCACGAACTGCACAGTATATTGCTTTGGATATATATATATATATATATATATATTATAATGTTGTTTCTTTTTCATGTCTTTTATTTTTTAAAGTGGTTGTAGAAATATTCTTTAGGTATGGAAATATTTGGGAACAAATTGTGGTGCTGTTTTATTATTTCTTTTAAATGATGAAGTTAATTCTGTCATTGCCTTTGATGTCCTCTGGAATTAATTGATACAGGAGGTTCATATGAATATGTTTGTTGTTGTTTCCACTGTGTTTCTGAAGTGAAAAAGACTTGTCTGAATTTTATATTGGTTGGGGAATTGTTGAGAATAGGTGCAGATGATATTTTGGAAAAATAATGGCGTGTGATCTTTTTTCATTCTTGGAAAATACTGGTGTTGTTCAATTTCATTTCTGACACACCAGACATAGTATATACTCTCTCAGCCAAAAATTTGTTGTGTGAGATTATCTTTGTTCCTTCATGTCATTGAAGAACGATCATCTTACACCATCATTGGATGACATGTCTTTGATGCAATAATTTATAGCTTCATCTAACATGGTGTTTATCTGTCAAATATTTTTGTTCATGCAGAGATCTGCGTTGTTTTGGACATTTGTTCAATTTATTAAACCTGCTGCAGAAGCAAAATATTAGATAGATGGTCAAATTATGCAAGGTCGGGAGCTCACTGTCGTTCAGCAACACTGTCGTTTTTGCTGACAAAAATAGGAAAGTAGATTACACTTGCCTTTTATTTCTTTCAATATTTACGTGGTGTAATATTTTGTTGGAAATATGGAACTCTACTTGAATAGAATGTGCGATTGTAAGGAATTTCAACTTAAAATGAAATGATTACTTGACGATGATATCATTATACAAATGTACACCCCATATTTGTTCGGAAGCAGTGGCAAGCTTAGGCAATACAAATATGATTGATAAATGCATTTTTTTTTTTGAGAATGTAACATAAAAATGTCAATGGTGTATCACAATTTTATTTTTTAAAGCATTGTAATAAAAGTATTTCTAGATTTACAGATGATTGGTGTTTTTATTTTTTTTAGTTATTTTTTTATTGGAAATTGTATTCAAAAGGTGAGGGTACATGAATAAGATGATCAATATGATTATGAGAACTTAAATTCATGGTAGTTTTATAGATTACAAGAAATGAAAGAGGGGAGAAAAAGAAACATTTGGTTCAAAACACGTAATACAAAAAACAAATATTATTTGTAAACAAGTAAACTATAAAGATAAGGGTAGCGAGACTTTAAACTTTTTATGTGAGACAGTTTAAGATATCTATATGTATCTATATGACTATATATACTTAAACAAGCCCGTGCATTGCACGGGTGAAAATCTAGTATCATGATAATTAGTCAATACTTCTACAAAGGGTCATACCTTTGCTTTCACGAAGGATTTTCAATGGAGTCGATGGGAGGACAGTGTTTCAATGGAATTTGGTTAATGCTCTATTTTTTTTTTTTTTAGCTTTCTTTGTAGGATCGTGATCTGTTTTGCAACCTCAAAAAGTAAAAGAAAAGCACTAAGTCAGTTAGTTTGGTTTAGGGATCACGATTTGTTTGGTCTAACTATTTTATAGGTGTTGTGATTGTTTTATGGCAAAAACTTGTGTGGGACCGTCTTATGGATCTTTTTCTGTGAGACGGATCCCTTTTAAGACATATTTTAAAATTTTGGGTAGGATAACCAATATTTTTTTCCAGGTTTTTGGTTTGTAAAAAAAGAGATAATGTTTAAGTAAAAAGTGATAATATTTTTAATAAAAGTGACTGTCACTTTTTGCTTAAACAGTATCACTTTTTACTTAAACATTATCACTTTTTATATGAGGACCCGTCTCGCCAATCTCATTGTGTGAGACGGTCTCACACAAGACTAGCCCTTGTTTTATTTATATAGTTTGATGCATGTGATCTTTCAGAATGTGAATTTATCTAGGTCTTTTGAAGTTTGTACTATTTATCTTAGATGTTGATAGCTCATATCATTATTTAGCTTTGAGCATCTTAGTCTTCTTAGATGTTGTTAAATAACTTAAATTTAATATTGAAAATAATAAGTTAATATACAAGTGTTTAAGTATTGTTAATTCTTAGATGCTGTTATACAGAGATAAAATTTAATATATTTTTTAGTGTTAACACTTCCTTCAGTTTGAAACTTTAGAATAGATAAAAAATAACAAACCCTTTTTCTACAACATAATTGTGAAGAAATGTTTGATAATTTTGCATTTGAAAATTTCAGGATTTTCTTTTTTTTAAATTACAACAAAAGAATATTATTAATACAACTCAATTATTCATGAGTATGTTTATCAACTTAATTAGAAAATTTGGTATTTCACTTACTCTCAAATTATTTTATTTTGTGCTCTTGCAGCATAGAAGTTAGGTGAATCGAAGCAACATGAAAAAACTCTGATGCATATATATATCTAGAAGAAAGAGTTTTACAGTTCCCAACCATGAAATTGTGAGTACACTATAACGTTCTTAAATTTTTAGTTTTTGCTATATTTTTCAGTTTTTATGAAATGTTCCTGATTTTTTTTCGTGAGTTAGCTGAAATGTTTTGGGTATGTATTATGAATATATTTGTAGATGTTGTTAATCCTTAAATGCCTTAACATTATCAACAACACCTGCTTCATAATTCAGTGTATTCTATTCGAGCAATATCCTAGACCGAGCGTTCATCCCTGTTAGGATTTGTGGCCAATAGTTTTACATTTTAGATCATACGAAGTATCCCACCCGTATGGTTGTGTGTCTTGTTATCTATTGAGAGTGTAATCATAGATATACTAGGCATTTCGACAGTGTGTAATCTTATACACTTAGATCGTTTTCTAAACTTGGCACCTGCTTCGTTTATAGTTTCATTTGTGAAGGTTATTGTTGTAACATTTCACACAACATTTGTACTTGAAGATAAGTATTGATTTACGCCATAAGGCAGACATAGATTTTTATTTATAAAATCTATGTTAAAAATATTTCCATTGTGTCACGTTTTTTTTTAGTGTTTCAAGTCTTCCGCTGTGTATTTAATTTTCTGATATTCTGTTAGAGTCAGTGTTGTGCAATTTGTCTCAACATTTAGTACAACATATTTCTACTTAAACTTAAACCCTTCATACACCCCACACACACTTTCAGTTGGTATTAGAGCTGATACCTGACGACACTAGGTTAGATCTTTGGTCAAGTGTGTTTTTACTGTAGGTTAGCAATGGAAACACATCACATATCCACTGCACTTAGGCCACCCATTTTAGATGGTTCGAATTATGCTTATTGGAAGCCTAAGATGTGTATGCACATCAAGTCGATTGATGAACGTGCTTGGAGGACTGTACTTACAGGCTGGGAAACTCCAAAGAGACCAGTAGACGCAGATGGTGAAGTTCAACTCAAGAGAGAAGTTGATTGAATGGCTGATGAAATAACAACAGCAGGCTACAACTCTAAAGCTTTAAATGCTATTTTTACTTTTGTTGATGTTTCAATGTTTTAAATTATATCTAACTGTTCTACTTCTAAAGATGCATGGGACAGGTTGCAAGAGCATTGTGAGAGTTCAGACAGTGTTCGAAGGACTAAGCTTCGAATGTTGGGGACAAAATTTGAGAATCTCCGAATGAAGGAAGATGAAACAATTTCATCCTATAATGAAAGGTTAAGTGAGATAATCAATGAATCATATTCTCTTGGTGACCCTATTTCTAATGTTAGAGTAGTTCATAAGATATTAAGATCTGTTCCTAAAATATTTGATGCTAAAATTTGTGCTATTGAAGAGGCAAAAGATACGGATAAGTTAAGTCAAAATGAGTTAGTGAGTATTCTTAGAACATATGAAATAAACACTAATCAAGTTGATGAAACTAATGCTGATAAGAAAGTTGTAGTTTTTAAAGGGGAAACATCAAACATTTCTGAGTCTCAACCTATCATTACTGAAGTTGATTCGGATGAAGAATTGCTTGATAAATGTCTCAAGGATCCTAACAACATTTCTTTACTTACTAAGCACTTTAATAAGTTTCTTAAGAAATCTGTGAACAAATCTAGTAACATTCAGTCTAAGATTCAAATCAACATATCAACACCTCAACCAAAAAGGAGGAAAAGTCAATTCACACCAAGACTATCAAAGAGTGAAGGCAAACCAAGGTATGATCCTGAATTTCAAAAATCAGTTCAATGCAATGCTTGTTCTGGTTATGGCCATTATGCAAATGAATGTGCAAATACTAGACTTAAGCAAAAACTGAACTTTAGTGCTACATTGAGTGATAATTCTGATGATGATCTTGATGGGTTAAATGAGAATGAATATTCTAATTTTACCAGAATTGATTATAATGATTCCTCAGATGATGATCTGGATGAAACAGATTCTGATGATGTACCTGATGCTTCAATATCTACAGCAACATCAGAATAGAGTCACCCAAATTTGAACTGTTTTAATGGTTTAGTTGATGATGCAGGAAAAAGGACTGATGGCAATGAATACCAAAAGCTGTTAGATGATTGGAAGAATCAGAAACTCACTCTTAATTCTTTGAATAAAAAGAATGAGGATCTGATAGACACAATCACCAAACTAGAAGTCATTCTTACCAAAAGAGATTTGGAAATCTGTAACTTAAAGGAAAAATTGATAAATTCTACTTTATGTTTCAAGAAATATTCCAAGAGTGCTTCTGAGGTAAATAATGCTATAGCTACTAGTAAGTCTAATAATCATGGTATAGGTTATGATGGTACTACTGCCTCTATTTCTGATAAATTTAGAAAACCTGTGAAGTTTGTGAAGGCAAATGTTGACACATCTGGTGTAACATCTGCACAAATAGATCCTCACAAGGTTAAAAGGAAGTATATCTGTCATTACTGTTTCAAAGTTGGTCACATTCGTCCTTACTGTATAAAGTCGTTTGAAGAACAGAAAAACTTGAAAATTCTGCATAAGAAACTGTCACCTCCTGGTAAACATTTTCTGAAATCTGCATGGAAACCAAAAGCTACCTGTAATGTTGTTCATACCTCCTTAAAAGCATGTCTACCTAATTTATGGTACTTTGATAGTGGTAGTTCTAGACATATGACATGTCGTATTGATTTCTTATCTGATTATGTGACCTTGAATAGTGGTAGTGTTACATATGGTGGTGGTTCCAAAGGAAAGATTGTTGGTAAAGGTACTTTGAATGTTGAAGATTTTCCTAAGCTTAAAAATGTCTTGCATGTTGATGGCTTACTTGCAAATCTGATTAGCATTAGTCAACTTTGTGATGATAATTTGCATGTGAAATTTGATAAAGATTCATGTTATGTTCTTAATAAAGATGAAGTTTGTGTGATGACTGGTACTAGGTCAGCTGATAATTGCTATCTTATTGGAACAAATATGTGTAACTTGTCAAAACATGATGAAAATATTATATGGCATCAAAGATTGGGTCATGCAAATTACAGAGCAATGAAAAGGCTAATCAAAGCAGATGGAGTAAAATGAATTCCAGAACTGAGGTTTCACAATACCACTATATGTGGACCATGCCAAAAAGGTAAGCATGTAAGAATGTCACACAAAATGCTGGCACATTGTACTACGCATCGATGCTTTGAATTATTGCACATGGATTTGATGGGTCCTATGGAAACTGAAAGCATTGGAGAAAAGAGGTATTCCTTAGTTGTGGTAGATGATTTTTCTAGATATACCTGGGTAGAGTCTTTGAGAGACAAATCTGATGCGTTTGCTGCATTTAAAATTCTTTATAAGAGGTTCAAAAATGTGTTTAACTTGAAAGTTGGCCGTATTAGAACTGATCATGGTAGGGAATTTGAAAACAGCATGTTTAATGATTTTTGTGATAAAAATGGTATCTTGCAAGAATATTCATCTCCTAAAATTCCACAACAAAATGGAATTGTTGAAAGAAAGAATAGAACTTTACAAGAAATGGCTAGAGTCATGCTTACATCCAAATATCTTGCTAAGAAATTTTGGGGAGAAGCATTGAATACTGCATGCCATATTATTAATAGGGTTTTTATTCGTTCTGGCACTAATCAAACACCTTATGAGATTTTGAACAACAAAAAACCTAATGTGAAATATTTTCATGTATTTGGTTGTGTGTGTTATATTCTGAATGATAGGGATCAACTTCATAAGTTTGATTCTAAAAGTGATAAAGGTTTCTTTTTAGGCTATTCTAGAAATAGTAAAACTTATAGAGTTTATAACCTTAGAACTAACACTGTTCAAGAATCTGTTAATGTTGTGTTTGATGATGATAAAGGTCTTACAGATGACAAAGATGAAGAAAATGTATCACAGGTTACTGACACTTCTGAGAATACACTGAAGTCTGAAAATGTTGTACCGAATGTTAACACATCTAGGTCAACATCTACAGAACAGTCAGTCGTAACTTCATAGAATGATCAGTATGTTCCCAAAACGAATACTTCTTCAAGAATAGGCAAAAGTCATCCTTCTGACCAGATCATAGGCGATGCTGCAGTTGGAGTGCAAACAAGAGGAAGAGTAAGATCAAACAAGGTAGATGTGGTAAGAACAATATGCATGTCTTCTTTGTGTAATGTTGTAAATGCTGAATGCTATTTATCTGAAATTGAACTTAAGAGTGCTAAAGAAGCCTTAACTGATGAAAACTGGATTAATGCTATGCATGAAGAACTTGGTCAGTTTGAAAGAAATGAAGTGTGGACACTTGTTCCTAAACCTAGTCATACTAATGTCATTGGAACAAAGTGGATATTCAATAATAAAACTGATGAATCTGGTAACATTGTTAGAAACAAGGCTAGGTTAGTAGCACAAGGCTACACCCAAGTTGAAGGAGTTGATTTTGATGAAACTTTTGCACCTGTTGCTAGGATAGAATCTATTAGATTATTACTAGCTATTGCATGTTTTATTGATATTAAACTTCATCAAATGGATGTAAAGGCTGCATTTCTAAATGGCATATTGAATGAAGAAGCATATGTTGAACAACCTATAGGATTTGAAGATCCACAGTATCCTGATCATGTATATAAACTTAAGAAAACTTTGTATGGTCTTAAACAAGCTCCTAGAGCATGGTATGGTAGGCTTACTGACTTTCTTTTGAAATATGGATTTATTAGAGGATAGGCAGATAGAACTTTGTTCATTAAGCACACTGAAGATGATATACTAATTGCTCAAATATATGTTGATGACATTGTGTTTGGATCTACTTGTGATAAAATGTTGAATAAATTTGTTGAGGCAATGACTGCAACATTTGAAATGAGTATGGTTGGAGACTTGAATTATTTTCTAGGTTTTCAAATCAAATAATGCAGCGATGGTATTTTTTTCTCCCAGAGTAAGTATGCTAAGAACTTGGTTAAAAGATTTGGTCTTGAGAATTCAAAACCAATGAAAACTCCTATGGGATCCTCTTTGAAACTTTGCAAAGATAGTGCTGGAACAGATGTTGATCCAACACTCTACAGATCCATGATAGGTAGTTTATTATATCTAACCTCTAGTAGACCAGATAATATGTACAGTGTGTGTGTTTGTGCTAGGTACCAAACTAATCCAAAGGAATCTCACTTGAATGTTGTGAAGAGGTTTATCAAGTATGTTGCAGGTACAAGTGACCTTGGAATCTGGTATACTAAGGACACCAACAACATTTTGATAGGCTACAGTGATGCTGATTGGGCTGGAGATATAGATGATAGAAAGAGTACGAGTGGAGGATGTTTCTACATGGGAAACAATCTTGTATCATGGCACAGCAAGAAGCAGAATTGTGTTTCACAATCTACTGCAGAATCTGAGTATATAGCTGGTGGAAGCTGCTGTACACAACTCTTGTGGCTGAGCAAGATGTTCCATGACTATGGTATTGAGAATGGTATACTTACAATCTTTTGTGACAATACTAGTGCCATTAACATTTCTAAGAATCATGTACAATACTCACTCACAAAACACATTAGCATAAGACATCATTTTATGAGAGATTTAGTAGAAAAGAATATTGTTAAGTTGGAGTATATACCTACTGAGAAACAAAATGCTGACATTTTTACTAAGGCATTAGACCATGAGAGATTCTCTATCTTGAGGAAATCTCTTGGCATGAGCACTATCTGAAAAATTCGGATGGATGTTGTCACAAATGCGTCAGCATTTGGGACAACATCATGGGTTGTATAAATTTTATAAGCTGAATCTATCTCTTACTTAGTTAAATAATTCCTATGTAAAATATCTACGAATCTAAGAACCTTGGCGTGCAAAAATAAACATGTCTCACACCTCTCAAATGCATAAAAATGAGAATGTTATTAGCATACTAAAAGATGTACCAAGTCACTGAGTAACTATGGAGCACGGAGTTCACTACTACGATGCCTTCTTTTCAAAAGGTGATCCTTTGGTAAAAACATCAATATATTTGTAATCCATTAAGTAAGTATGGGGCACGGAGTTCGCTACTACGATGTACTCTACAGGAACAATGGATCAATACAAATTAGATGCTATAACACAAAAAGAAAAAATATGGTGCAACACAAATGAAGCAAATTCACGTAAAAACCGTGTTGAGGTGTTTGTAACAGTTTTGAGCACAACATTGCCTGATTCAAATTTATTTTTATTAGTTGTAATTATTTAATTATTAATTGGGATTTATTTCATTTTATTTAATTAATGACCCATATTTTTTTATTTTTCAGATTATGCAAATTTTATTCTGGAAGCTTCTTAATTATTTAATTAAATTAAATGGATTTTACCCACTAATTACCCATGATCTACATTGTGGCTAATTATGTGGAGCATTATCGAAAATTTATGGATTATTTCATTTAACCTCCAACTACATAATTCTCTTGCTAATTGCTATTTGTCGAGCTTTGTCAAGTACACTTCTTGTAGAATTGTTCCTTTTGGCCGTGTATCTCTCAAAATTTGTGTATACACTCCTCAAACCTACCTTGAAATTACAACCGTCCCTTAAATGGCTGGAAACCAACCTCAATCCCACTCACAATCTCACTCTGATTCGAAGAACTCATCCCACTCTCGCACAAACCCTCTCAAAATTCTCGCTTCCATGGCTTCACAGAACTCAACCTCGTCAAATGCTGACTCAAATGTTTCTGCAACACCATCAACAACCGCTCCCACTCCTCAAATTGCTCCTCAAACCGTTCCACCAACAACCAATATTCTTCAAGATGCAACTGTCGAACAGTTCAATAGGGCTATCGAAGAAGTGTCGGACTCTATTCGAACTACTAGTCATCTGCCCGTGATGACATTTGGAGATATCACTGTGGATATCTCAAGCTATTTGGCTGATCAAACCGCCCAAATGGCTGCTGCTTCAAAAAGCCCCAAATTACCTATTGTTCACGACCCGCAAGCTGAAAATGTGGAGGTTGCTGCTGAAGACGAAGCTACTGCTGCTTCCGACCCTGAAGACGTTGAAATGGAAGACGCAAACATCTCTTAAAATGGTACAAACTATTCACTTTCTGTTTCTGATGAATCTGCTCCCATTCCGTTCAAGAAGAATACGCAGAAAGGGAAAAGACAGAGAAGCCCTGTACAAAGAAGGAGATCATGTTGGGAATAAAATGAGATATGTTTTGATCTAATACCAAAACCCCCTGAGACATGCCTAAGTCAATATAAATATGTTCTAAGAATGTTAGAACATATAGATTATAGGCTAGATGAGAAGCTGAAATGTTAGGTAGCTCTTAGACAATTAGATGCACAATTTGAGGGGGAACCTATGCTTGAAGATGATCAAGATCAAGTCCCCTCAAGGCTCAAATTCTGGAACAATCACTTAAGAGTAAGGACACTCTATGAAATCTAAGATGCTCTTATGCAAGAACAAGATTGTGAAGCTCAAAAGGACAAATCCAATGAAGATGCTCTGATCAGGAGAGTTGTCCAGAGAAAATATTCATATGCTCTGATCAGGAGAGTTGTCCAAAGAAGCTAGCCATATGCAAGAACAAGCTTACCTAGCTCAAAAGGACAAGACTACTCAAAGGTTTTCATCAGGAGAGTTGTCCAGAGAAGTCAACTCTATGCACAAAGTGCTCTGATGCAAAAAGATTAAATATACTGATCAGGAGAGTTGTCCAGAGGAGTTGTCTCAGTTAAATTGATCAAGATCAAGTACTCTGAAAGCCTGAGATCAACTATGCTGAAGAGTTTGAGACAACCAGTCCCTAAAGGTCCTCAAAGGAATGAGCTAAGACCATACTCAAGAGAAATAAAGGGAAAGAGCCAAGTCATCTGAAGAAGAGCAAGCCAACCATGCTGAAAAGCAAAAATGCTGATAGTGATAAGGAGAGTTGTCCAATTGATAAGGAATGTTGTCCTATCATTGGATCAACCTTCAGAAGCCATATCCAAGTCCTAACAAGAAGTCAAACATTGGGAAAAGTGCTGCAGAATGAAGACAAAACTGTTACAGCCGTTTATTACCCAAATGAGGACATGTCACTATCAAGAATCTGTCTTCCAGTTTGAAGAACTCAAGGAAGACATTTATAGCAATTTGGGGCTGCCTCTCCAACGGGCAAATCCTCCATTTTGTCTATAAATACAGAAGTGTGAAGACCATTTGAAAGCACCTCAACCTTGACAAGAATATCCAACAATCCTACAAAGTGCTTTCAAAGCTATCAAAGACTATCTTAGTCTTCAAACACTTCTTCTAAGCTGAACACATTGTATATTCATACACAAGCTTAGAGAGATATCCTATCCTTATACACTGATCTCCATTGTAAAGGATATCTCATTAGTTGGAACCTTACTTCAACCCTTAACCCTTTCAAGTGAGAAAGTGAGAAGGTTGTAGTAGTAGAAGTGGTAGGAACTGACTGTTGAGAGAAGAACAGTTCAGTTCTGAGTTGAGAAGAGGGTACTAGGACTCTAGACATCCTAGGGATCAATTCACCAAGGAGTGGTGTTCTTGATCAAGTGCACCTTGGCACTATAAAACAAGTTAATTCCAAGAGTGAAGGAATTATCCTGTTAAATCAGGGAAAGTGGATGTAGGAGCTTGAGTCTCTGAACCACTATAAACTCTTGTGTTGATTTACTTTACAAGTACTTACATTCATTCAACACTGCACACTAAACTGATCTTTCAAAGATACATATTCAAAGACTGTGCAAAACTGATTTGGACAAGTTCCCTGAAGCTAAACTGAACTGTGTTGCATTGACTAAGTGATTTCAGAAATTAAAGGAGTCTAAACTTAAAGGGCCAACCATTATTCCGCACATATAACTCCCCTAGATAGTCAATCAACTAAGTACTCAATAGTACTTAGTAGTCTGATTATCTTAGAAGAGTTAATCTTCTTCAGTAGAGTTGTCCAAGACAACCTTGCTGAACTCTGGTTTGATCAAAGTTATTAAAGAATTGCATACAAGTGTATTCCCCCCCCCATACACTTGTTATATACTCCTTTCAGGACCAACAAGTGGTATCAGAGCAGGGGTTCAAAGACCACTGCTTCTGAAAATCCATCTTGATTTTCAAAACTCTCATATTTGTGTGGTCACTGAACTGATCTCTATCTGAACTCCATCACTTGTTAACTAGCTGATTATTTGTGAGATATGGCCAACAACAATGTTGTTCCTCCACCTGCTGTTCAAGGATTGGACAACATGGCCACAAATCCAGTCAACCACATTTCTCATCACAAACTGCCCATGTTTTCAATAGACAATTATGAATTCTGGAAAATTAGAATGAGGGCTCATCTTGCATCTCTTCATACAGACATGTTAAGAGTAATCACAAGAGGACCTTTTGTGTTTACTCAAACTAACCCCAGGGTAACAGATGCACAAAAAGCAGATGTAAGGGAACTGATTCCCAAGGATGAGGATGACTTCACTGCTGATGAAAAGAGGAAAGATAATCTGAAGTATCTTGCCATGAATACTCTTTATCAAACAATTCCAGATGCAATCATGGGAAGAGTCTACCACTGCACAACAGCCAAAGAAATTTGGGATACCCTTGCTGAAATGTGTGAGGGCACTGAAAAAATCAAGGAGAACAAGCTCCAAGTTGCTGTGCAGAAGTTTGAACAATTCTCAATGGAGTCTGATGAGTCCATTGACAAATTTGCTGGTAGATTCACTGATGTGATGAATGAAATCAACTCATTGGGCAAGGTCTACACCAAGAGAGAGGTTGGATTAAAAATTTTGAGGAGTCTCACTCAAAAGTGGGATGTCTATGCTGTGATGATGCAGAATACCAAAGATCTCTCCACTATGCCCATGCAACAAATATTCTCAGAACTTAAAGCATATGAGTTTGACCTCAATAGAAGATAGCCTGTTGAGGAACCCTCAAATCCTACTAAGGGAGTGGCATTCAAAGCCAAAATTGCTGAACCAGAAATGCAACCCACTCCCAGATCATCAAAGTCAGTCTCTAAGACTGAAATGAAGGAAGAACTAGCCTTGATGGCTAGAAGGTTTGACAAGCTCAACACAAGGTTTGGTAGATACAAGAAATTCTACCAAGACAACAAATTCAGGAGAAGATACAATTCCCCTGAAGATCAGGCTGAGGACAAAAAGCCTGAAGAGAAAAGATCAGAGGACAAGTCCTCTGATAGGAGAAGATCCAGTAGAGCTGATCCTTCTTCATCTAAGAGAAGAGATGAATCCAAGAAGGATGATGATGAAGATCTGTGTTACAACTGCAAAAAGAAAGGGCACTTCCAATATGACTGCCCTGAACTAAGCTCTAAAGAAAGAAGAGAAAGACAAGCAAAAAGAGACAGAAAATTCACCAATAGAAAAGCCATGATGGCTGGTGAAGAATCTGATAGTGCTGAAAGTTTCAACTCTTCTGATGGACTATTCTCCAACAGTGATGATGATGATGATGTTTGCAACATGGCTCTTGAGGATGATGAGGTATCCTCTACTTCTAGTTCACCATCATTCATCTCACAAAACACTAGTGAGGTTAACCTGAAACTTTCCTTGGGAAAGTTGATGGAAGATTTCACTAGATTACAAGAATTTCATGATAATTGTGTGAAAGAAAATGAAAGATTGGCTATTGAACTTTCCAAAAACTCTGAGGTAGCTGTTGATGTCAAGTCTACTGAGTTGTATCAACAAGTCCTGAGAAAGCTTGAGGAAGCAAATCTCAGGATAGTTGACCAACAAAAGGAGATTGATGATCAACTTTTCTCTCAGAAGAGAAAAGAATTTGAACTTAAAATTCTAAATGCCAAATTTGAAAATCTCTCACATGAGTTTGATATTCTTAAATCAAGTGAAGAGAGCCTGAAATTAAAGATGTCTGCTTTGAACAAATCCTCTAGAGCAATAGAGGAAATTCAAAGTTTTCAAAGACCTATGGCTCAAAGAAGTGGATTGGGTTTTGATCCATTTGAATCTTCACCTTGCCTTAGTGTTGCATCCACAAGTAACACTAAGAAAATCTTTGTTAAGTCAGTAGCACAAACTAAAAATGAAATAAATCAGCTACTGAACAAAGGAAAGGGCAAATTGAATGAAATGCCTACTCAAGTGATTCAGGAAAATAGGCCAAAACCTAAGGAAATGGCCAAAGCTCCTGAACACAAGAGGAATATTGGTCAGCAAAGTAGACCCAATGGAAGGGCAACTCTCCTGAACAATGTTCAGAAGAATTATCCAAGGTATAATCAGCCTAGGCCAACTCATCTGAGAAAGCCTCAGCTGAATAGACCTAAGGAAAACTATCCTCTAAGGCAGAATAAAATGAGACAACCAAAACCCTTCATGCCAAAGGGTAATGGTCATAAGAAAACCTTTCCTCAAAGATTTCAACAAGCTGCACAAAGAACTCTTAAGTTCAGAAGAGTGGACAACTCCTCTGAAACTTACAGAGTTAACACATTCACACATACTTTCCCAAAGGCACTTAAGGGAAAGACAGTGTATGTTGATGCACTAGGAAATCAACTTAGCCACCTTGAATCAATCAGGGTTATTAGGCAAGTTTGGGTTCCCAAAGGTACAGCTAACCTCTCAGGACCCAAAACTCAAAGGGTACCTAAACCTATCTAATTGCAGGTACCAATGGGCCACAAGAAGAGGAGCATGAACAAAAAGACAGCATGGTACCTTGACAGTGGATGCTCAAGGCACATGACTGGAAACAAGGAACTCCTCTCTGATTTTATTGAAAAAGAAGGCCCAAATGTCACCTTTGGAGACAGATCACAAGCAACAACAAAAGGTTATGGTACTTTGATGATTGGTAACATCAAAGTAACCAATGTATCTTATGTAGCTGGTCTCAAATATAACCTCCTGAGTATCAGTCAATTCTGTGATAAAGATTTTAATGTTGAGTTCTCAAGTGGAAAGTGTCTAATTAAAGATAAAACTCAACAAACCCTATTGACTGGAACTAGGAAGGGAAATGTGTATTTTGCAGACTGGGACAAGTCTACTGATGCTGCATGTTTTATTGCTAAAAGTTCTAGTGAACAAAGTTGGCTATGGCACAAGAGGCTAAATCACCTGAACTTCAAATCTATGAACAAACTTGCTAGAAATGCATTAGTTAAAGGACTACCTAATGAGGTTTTCATTAAAGAACATGTGTGTAAGCCATGTCAAGAAGGAAAACAGATTAAAGCCTCATTTAAGGGAAAACCAGTCATCTCCACTGAAAGGGTACTTGAACTTCTACATATGGATCTGTTTGGACCAATTACCCCTTCAAGCATAAATGGTAGAAAATACACATTAGTAGTAGTAGATGACTTCTCTAGGTTCACATGGGTAGTATTTCTCCTTAATAAGAAGGAAACACAAGTCAAACTACCTGAACTTCTCAAGAGGTTGTCAAATGAGAAAAGCCTTAGCATTATCAAGATAAGATCTGATAAAGGCACTGAGTTCATTAATTCATACATCAATGAGTACTGCACATCAAATGGAATAGCTCATGAAACTTCAGCAGCTAGAACTCCCCAACAAAATGGAGTTGCAGAAAGAAGGAATAGAACTTTAAAAGAAGCTGCTAGAACCCTAATTGCTGACTCAAATTTACCTAAAAGGTTTTGGGCTGAAGCTATAAACACTGCATGCCATACTCAAAATAGATGTTTGATCACTAAGGGGCAAGGCAAAACCCCCTATGAACTCTGGAAAGGAAGAATGCCTAAAGTGTCATATTTTCATATATTTGGCTGTAAATGTTTCATTCACAATAATGGGAAAGAACAGTTAAAAGCTTTTGATAGCAAAGCTGATGAGGGAGTATTTCTTGGATACTCTCAAATCAGTAGAGCTTTCAGAGTCTACAACAAGAAAACCCTTATAGTGGAAGAAACCCCTCATGTTGTGTTTGATGAGTCTATCTTTGAGATCAGGAATGATCATTTGGAACCTGAAGAAATCACACAGAGGACAACCAGATTAAGCCTAAAAGACAAAGACACTGAATTCATAGATGTTGTCCAATCCAATCTACCTGAACATACAATACTGGACAACCATCCTGAAGGAAACCTTCCTGAGACAAATCCCACAGATGGAAATGGTGAACTGAATGAACCAATCCCAGTTCACATCCAGGTAACAACTACCAATGAAGAAGCAGTTCCTGCTGAGGTAGTTAATGGGTCAAATAATCAAGGGGGAACTCAAAATGTTGAAAATGCCAATGTCCCTGACATTGAGGACAACATCCCTGATTATGATCCTGAATTAGATCCTGCATTAAATTATCCTGAATTCTATGACCAAAATGACTCACCTTCAGTAGAGGACAACTCTACTGAAGAGATCAGAAAAAGAAGGACTTGGTTGTCTGACCATCCTACTGATCTAATACTTGGTGACCCAAGTATTGGAGTCAAAACCAGAAGATTCCATGGTGAAAGTGCTCTTTTCTGTTGTTTCTTGTCAGAGCAAGAACCCAGTAATGTTGAGGAAGCACTTCAAGATGCCAATTGGATCACAGCCATGCAGGAAGAACTAAATCAATTCACCAGAAATGAAGTATGGGAGCTGGTGGACAGACCTTCACATCAAGATGTTATTGGAACAAAGTGGGTGTTCAAGAACAAGAAGAATGAAAATGATGTGATTGTCAGAAACAAAGCAAGACTAGTGGCAAAAGGGTACTGCCAACATGAAGGCATTGACTATGATGAGACATTTGCACCTGTGGCAAGGCTAGAAGCAATAAGGCTCTTTCTAGCTTATGCAGTTCACAAAAGGTTCAAAGTATACCAAATGGATGTCAAGAGTGCCTTTCTGAATGGAGTCTTGAAAGAAGAAGTCTATGTGGAGCAACCACCAGGTTTTGAAATTGGAAACCAAGTTTACAGACTCAAGAAAGCTCTATATGGACTCAAACAAGCCCCTAGGGCTTGGTATGATACACTGTCACAATTCCTCTTGGATCATGGATTCACCAAGGGAACTGTGGACAGAACTCTCTTCAGAATCTCTGAAGGAGAGGACATCTTGCTTGTCCAAATTTATGTGGATGACATAATTTTTGGATCTCCTAATGAGAAGCTGTGTGAGAAATTCTCCAAGCTCATGCAAAGCAAATTTGAGATGTCAATGATGGGGTTGATGAACTTCTTTTTGGGTCTACAAGTCAAGCAATCTAAAGAAGGAATCTTCATCAACCAAGCTAAGTACACCAGAGAGATGATCAAAAAGTTTGGGTGTACAACTAGCAAGCCAGTAAGGATCCCAATGAACACAAATTGGAAGATGGATCCTGATGAGAGTGGTATTCCAACCAACTCTACTGAGTATAGAGGAATAATTGGTTCACTCCTCTATCTCACTGCCAGCAGACCTGATATCACCTTTGCAGTAGGTGTTTGTGCAAGATTTCAAGCAAATCCTAAGAAAAGCCACCTTGAGGCTGCAAAGAGGATTCTGAGGTACCTCAAAGGCACTGAGAATCTAGGCCTTTGGTATCCTGCTGATGACAATATTGAGCTAACTGGCTACTCAGATGCTGATTATGGAGGATGTAGGATTGACAGAAAGTCCACTTCAGGGACTTGTCAATTCTTAGGCAACAAGCTTATTTCATGGTTCTCCAAGAAGCAGAACACAGTGGCCACTTCCACCACTGAAGCTGAATATGTTGCTGCTGGAAGTTGTTGTGCTCAAATTCTTTGGCTAAGACAACAACTAAGAGACTACAAAGTCAACTCTACTGAAGTGCCAATTTTCTGTGATAACAATAGTGCCATTGCTATATCACAAAATCCTGTCTTGCACACAAGATGCAAGCATGTGGACATCAAGCACCACTTCATTAGAGATCATGTGGAGAAGAAGGATATCAAGCTAGTGAAAATTCACACAGACCATCAAAAAGCTGATATATTAACCAAGCCACTTGCAGAGGCAAGATTTCTGGAGCTATCAGCAGAGTTGGGATTACTTGATCCAGGGAAGTTGGCCAAATAAGTCCAAAGAAGCTCATTGATTAAGGGGGAAACAAAATCAAACCTCAGCAGACTTGGTCAAGTCTACTGAAATTCAGAAACATGACCTTACTTCTTCAGGACACTTGTCCATTAACATTCAGGACCTTTGTCCATCTTTCTTCAGGACACTTGTCCATGTAGGGTCAGATAAGTTGTCCTGACTATCAAACAAATTCCTTGGTTTGATAAGCACCTATTTTTGGTGATCAATACCTATTTCGAAATCTGTCCCTTTGAAATACAGTTTTCACCTTTTTGGGATTTAATTTGTCTCCCACCCAAAAGGTCACTTTCCATGCATTAAATGCCAAGATTTAACTCTTGTTTGCATTAAACTTTTTGGGACATGATCTATCTCGAAAAATCCCCAGCCTTAAACAAACATTAAAAACCACCCACGTTTTGAATAAAACAGTTATTTCACTGTTACATTGGTTTTTGACCATTGGATCAACTCCCCTGAAATCAATCCTAGCCGTCCATTTTGGATTTCCATTTTTGTTCATCTTTGAATTATCTCAAGACCTTACCAACTCATTGACAAACATTCTTTTTAGAATATTCACAAGTCTTAAGATACCCACAAACACTTCTTCCCCAAGTATTCGAAACCCTAACTCAAAAGTTCTTCAAACTTTCTCATTCTTCATCAAACTTTCTCTGCAAACTTCAAATGGCCCCCAAGGTTAGACCTGAGATGCTTGTTGATTTCTCCAACAAGGATCTAGACCTAGATTTTGCCTATCTTAGCAACAAAAACAATCTTCACTTTGAGCCCATTCTTTCCTTTGAAAGTGAAGATCCTGAGATTACTCCAACCCTAAGATGGTTGAGAAGGGCTGGTCTCCAAAAGTTCTTGGAGGAAAGACCAAGCTCTTGCTTGGAAAGTTACATGGCAGAATTCTTTGCCTTCCTAAAGTGGAGAGGCAAACCTGAAGATGGAGAAGTCTCAACCAGGTTAGCTTACACTGCAGAAGGAGAGGAGGAGGAGAGATTCCACAGAGTGAAATTCTCCTCAGAGGATCTGGAAGGAGCCTTTGGATTGCCTTATGAGGGAAGGAATCCAGAAGTCTATGGCACTGGACATGAAGAGGAAATAGCTCAAGAGTGGTTATTAGTTCCAGGCCCTCTCTCCTCAACTCAAAACAAGAAAACTCTCAAGCCAGAGTTCCTCAATCTTTTTGAGGTACTTGCTAAGAGCCTCCTAAGCAACACTGGAAGCCTAGAGCAGGTCAGCCAGCCAAGGATCAGAATCATGGCTGCCATTATTGATGCCAGTGATAAGGGCATCAAGTTTGATTGGAGGACCTTCATCATGTCTGAAATGATGAAGGAGAAGGCTAAATTTAAGGTGAAAGCCCACAATAAGGTGGTACTAGAAGGGAAAATCAAGTATTGCACCAGGGCAAGCTTGTTGATTGAGAGGTTTTCCCACTATTCCCAGATGCAGACCTTTGCAAAGCCCCTCCCAGCCCAAAAGATCCTATTCAGAAAGCTCAGCAAGAAAACTGAGAAAAGAAGGATGTTAATGGCCAAGCCTGCTGAAGAACAGGAGGAAGAGAAGCCTAAAATGAAAAAGAGAACAAAGGCCAGGGCTGTCAAAACAAGAAAGATGTCTCAATTGTCTTCCAAAGAAGCCTCAGGAGCATCAGCTGAGGTTGATGCAGTGGCAGAAGAGGGAGTGAGTGTGCCTTCTGACCACTCAGAAGAGTTGAGGAGGAAGTACAATGAGACTAGGCAAAAGAAGAAGGGTGATAAGAGAGTCAGGGAAGTTGTCCCTGAGAAGGAAGGAAGTGGAAGTAGCAGGGCCAGCAAGAGAAGGGCCAAACCTACTGAGAAGGTGTTGGAGTTTCAAGAAGAAAGATCTCTTCAATTGGCTCTAAGGGAGAGCAGAGCTGAAAGCAGGGCCAAATCCATGTCAAGGACAAATTCATCTGGTTCTGGAACTCCAGAATCCAATGTCCCTGAAGGTCAACTCATAGAGGCCAACCTCCCTGAAATTCAGTATCTTGAGCCCAACTCCCCTGAAACCCATGTTACCCCTTCCAACCAACCCATTACCCCTGTGAATCTCACTAAGAGATATTCTCCTGAAGGGAATGAACAAAGAAGTGGCATAGATGTGCTTGCTGATTTAGCAGTAGATGAGACAAGACTCCTGTCTCCCCTTGACTCATCTATGCTCAACTATTCAAAGCTCTTAGAGCATGCACTTCATGAGCCAACACCCCTGAGTAAAGCCCCTTCAGATTCATTGCTCTCTAAAGCAACTGAAGATCCTTCTACTGTACCCAACCCATCTGAAGCCAAGATCCCTGAACTTAACCTACCTGAAGCCACATTAGAAGAACCCAGAGCCAACTCCCCTATAACCCAAAGTCCCCATTCAAGTGGAGATGAGGAGGAGTATACTTTTGAAAGTATGCTCAGAGGAGGAGCCAAGGCTACTGTGGACAGTTTGTATCCACAACTTGCTGAATTTCCAAGAATTCAGAAGGCCTTTCATGATCTGAGGATGCTTGTTGATGTAAAAGATAAATCTATGATGGAGATATCCCAAGTCATCCAAGATAAAGGTGCAAACTGGTGGCAAATAGAAGAAAACAGATTGCTACACTTTGCTGGAGTTTCAAAGACAAGATTCCTCATTGATGAGGAGATTTTTGCAAAGCTGGTAGCCAATAAGATTAAAGAGGAGAAAGAAAGAAAAGCCAAGGGAATCAAACACCCTGACAGTGGCTCTAATGATGATGATTCCCCTGATGATCCCTCAAACCCTTCAAATCCCAACCCTCCTGAAACCCCTCAAGCCAACCTCCCTGAACCCCTTCAACCCAAGTCTTCTGTAGCAGATAGACTGTCCAATCCTCCTAAAACCTATCATAGGAAAGGCTCTGTAACTTCAGAGGTGTTGACCAAGGGTGGTAACACAACCAAAGACACATCTGCCAATGAAGGTTCTTCTGAACCCAAGGCACAGCCTAAAGATGTTGAGGTTCCTGTATTAGAGGCTAGTTTGATTAAGGCCTATTCAGTGTCAGAGGAGTTGAACATTGATCAGCCCTTAATCATTCAGGATGACTCAGTGGCTGTTGATATAAGCACTGTGATCTCCCCACAACTGCCACCTTTGAACCTTGATGAAGGTGGAGATGTTGCAGGTTTAGGAGAAGGAGTTGAAAGGAAAGATTAGTTAAAAAATCAGAGGGAGTTGAGGATGAAAGAGAGGTAGTCATCACTAAGATAGTGAGTGTACCACCATATGAGGGTGGAATAAGTGAGGAAGGACATGTTATTCTTGAAGTCAAATCTGAACTTCAGGAATCCCTTGGTGAAAGGAGGCCTGATTCCTTGAGTGAGAACATTATTTATGAAGGGAGAAAAGAACAAGTTGAAAATGAGAAGAAGACTGCTGATGTATCAGAGTCTTATGCAAAAGAAATTGAGGGTGATGAGTGCTTATTTCCTAACTTGTTTGATTTATCTGATGTTGCAGGTATCTCTCTTGACCAAATTTTTGCAGATGAGTTCCTCACAGATGCACCTATCCAACTTGATACAGGCTCAGCTCAAGCCTTACTTGGAATGCAATCAGAGAAGTTGGACTCCTTGGCTCATCAAGTCCAATCTGCTCATGCTGAAACTTCAGGAGCATTGAATGAGCAAGGAAGGACTCTAGCATCTGTAGAAATGAGGCTCACTGGCTCTGAAGATGTTGTGCTACCAACTCTTGAGGCAAGAATCAGTGGTGTGGAATCTGGTCTCCAAACCATCTCCACTGAAGTTCAAAGTGCCAAATCAACCATGGAAGCCATCTCAGAGGAGGTCAAGAAAGAACAAAAGCTGCTGAGAGACAATCACAATGCTAATGTCAAAGCTCTCAGGCTAACTGTCAAGCAAGCTCTTGGAAAGAAGACAGCACTAAACAAGAGAAAAGCTGAAGAGCAAAGGCTAGCTATGGTCAAAGCAGCCTCTGAAAAGTTTTCCCAAGATGTATTGGCCAACATTGCTGAAGGTGCAGTGGCCAACCTCACTGAGCTCTTAAAAGCCAATTTGGATGCATCTCTCAAAGCAACCTTGGAGGAGGTTGTCCAACAAAAGATGAAGCCTGTTCTAGCTTTCCTTAGCTTGAGCAGTGATAGAATGCAGAATATCCATGATGAGAATGTATATTTGTTGGAAGAGATGAAGTCCCTGAACCAAGCCCAATCCCTAATGGCCACAACAATGAGTGACCTAAAGCCCCAGTGTTTTGATGCTGCCAAAAAGGGGGAAAGGGAAAGAGCAAGGGCAAAAGGTGCCTTAGTAATTGGGAGTCCAGTGAAAGGGAAGGACAAAGTCCCTGAAGGAAAGGGAAAAGAGCCAGAAATGCTGAATTTGGAAGAATTGGATGAAGAAGAGCAGTTAGCATTGGCATTGAAAAACTCAATGGCCTCAGCTCAGGAGGAAAGAGTAAGGCTACAACAAAGACCAGGTGGTGAAGTGTCAGGTTTGGACAAAGATGCTGAAGGTGTCCAAACCAGAGGAAAGATCAAGAAGGCCCAAGGAAAGAAGAGACAAATTGAGAAATTCACTGACTTTCCTAGCAGCCTTGATCTTCCACCTGAATTCAGAATTGATGAAGATGAGCCTACATCAAAGAAAGCCAAAACTGCTGAAGAGCCCAAATCTACTGAAGAGGACAAATCTTCTGAATCTGGAAAAACTGCTGAAGGTATCAAGTCCTCTGAAGACATTGAAGAGTTATTTGCTGAAGGATTTGGACCTGAACCTAAGAAGAAGACAACAGTCCTAGCTCTTGATCCATCAAAACTGTTTCATGAAGGGTATGGCAAAGACCCTGAAACACAACAGAAACTGGCCAAGATGAGGGCCCAAGAGAAAATGGACTTAATGGAAGAAGCCAACAGAGCAAGAGATAAAAGAAGAGCAAACTTTCAGAAACCAAGAAGGAGAAGAGCAACTTACAGCAAGATGAAGCCTCAGCTTCTAATCCCAATGGACACCAAATATCCACACTTGGATAAATGGGTGCCAATTCAACTGAATGACACATGGGAAGAAGCCAAAAGGGAGTTTGTCTATGACTATTATGTCATTGACAGATGGAATGGAGGAGATGCAAACTCTGCCTTCACTGAGTTCATGCTAGAATACTACAGAGAGTTGTATCAACAACTACTTGCAGCTGCTGACATTGCAAGATTTGAACTCACAGCTCCCAAGCCAATCATATACATGCCTCCAAAGCTTGAAGGATGGATTGACCAAGCAAGAATTCTGAGGGAATTCACTGAGATCCTTAAGCTGAACAAGATGGTTCTTGGACCTAAGGGAACCAACCAAGAAGCCATGGCACTGAAAAGAAGAGTGTGGGCACAGTATGGAATGCTGCCACCTCCTGAGGATGATCTTTGAAATGGCTAAGTCTTCTGACCTTACTTGAATGATCAACTATGCTGAAATATGGTCAAGTTTGCTGATGTGTTAATCTGGTTGCTCTGATCTATTAAAGATTGCTCTGATACAAGTTCTATGCTCTAATGCTGAAAATATTATTTTGAATTATTGTAATGAATTGCTCTGATGTATTGATTCATGCTCTGATATGTTAATTTCAACTATCAACATGCCTGTAATGATTTTTTTATGAATGATAGTTGAACTTATTTTGAATCAAGAAACACAAAATCTCTCTATGCCTATCTTAAAACCTACTTGCAACAAAAACAGTGAATACACTAACACATTATTTTTCAGGAATATTGACCTCAGTCATGTCTTCTGAAGATACATGTAATAGGTGTAGACAAGTCACTTTTGCTTAAATTGTATAGGTTTTGGCATCATCAAAAAGGGGGAAATTGTTGGGAATAAAATGAGATATGTTTTGATCTAATACCAAAACCCCCTGAGACATGCCTAAGTCAATATAAATATGTTCTAAGAATGTTAGAACATATAGATTATAGGCTAGATGAGAAGCTGAAATGTTAGGTAGCTCTTAGACAATTAGATGCACAATTTGAGGGGGAACCTATGCTTGAAGATGATCAAGATCAAGTCCCCTCAAGGCTCAAATTCTGGAACAATCACTTAAGAGTAACGACACTCTATGAAATCTAAGATGCTCTTATGCAAGAACAAGATTGTGAAGCTCAAAAGGACAAATCCAATGAAGATGCTCTGATCAGGAGAGTTGTCCAGAGAAAATATTCATATGCTCTGATCAGGAGAGTTGTCCAAAGAAGCTAGCCATATGCAAGAACAAGCTTACCTAGCTCAAAAGGACAAGACTACTCAAAGGTTTTCATCAGGAGAGTTGTCCAGAGAAGTCAACTCTATGAACAAAGTGCTCTGATGCAAAAAGATTAAATATACTGATCAGGAGAGTTGTCCAGAGGAGTTGTCTCAGTTAAATTGATCAAGATCAAGTACTCTGAAAGCCTGAGATCAACTATGCTGAAGAGTTTGAGACAACCATTCCCTAAAGGTCCTCAAAGGAATGAGCTAAGACCATACTCAAGAGAAATAAAGGGAAAGAGCCAAGTCATCTGAAGAAGAGCAAGCCAACCATGCTGAAAAGCAAAAATGCTGATAGTGATAAGGAGAGTTGTCCAATTGATAAGGAATGTTGTCCTATCATTGGATCAACCTTCAGAAGCCATATCCAAGTCCTAACAAGAAGTCAAACATTGGGAAAAGTGCTGCAGAATGAAGACAAAACTGTTACAGCCGTTTATTACCCAAATGAGGACATGTCACTATCAAGAATCTGTCTTCCAGTTTGAAGAACTCAAGGAAGACATTTATAGCAATTTGGGGCTGCCTCTCCAACGGGCAAATCCTCCATTTTGTCTATAAATACAGAAGTGTGAAGACCATTTGAAAGCACCTCAACCTTGACAAGAATATCCAACAATCCTACAAAGTGCTTTCAAAGCTATCAAAGACTATCTTAGTCTTCAAACACTTTTTCTAAGCTGAACACATTGTATATTCATACACAAGCTTAGAGAGATATCCTATCCTTATACACTGAACTCCATTGTAAAGGATATCTCATTAGTTGGAACCTTACTTCAACCCTTAACCCTTTCAAGTGAGAAAGTGAGAAGGTTGTAGTAGTAGAAGTGGTAGGAACTGACTGTTGAGAGAAGAACAGTTCAGTTCTGAGTTGAGAAGAGGGTACTAGGACTCTAGACATCCTAGGGATCAATTCACCAAGGAGTGGTGTTCTTGATCAAGTGCACCTTGGCACTATAAAACAAGTTAATTCCAAGAGTGAAGGAATTATCCTGTTAAATCAGGGAAAGTGGATGTAGGAGCTTGAGTCTCTGAACCACTATAAACTCTTGTGTTGATTTACTTTACAAGTACTTACATTCATTCAACACTGCACACTAAACTGATCTTTCAAAGATACATATTCAAAGACTGTGCAAAACTGATTTGGACAAGTTCCCTGAAGCTAAACTGAACTGTGTTGCATTGACTAAGTGATTTCAGAAATTAAAGGAGTCTAAACTTAAAGGGCCAACCATTATTCCGCACATATAACTCCCCTAGATAGTCAATCAACTAAGTACTCAATAGTACTTAGTAGTCTGATTATCTTAGAAGAGTTAATCTTCTTCAGCAGAGTTGTCCAAGACAACCTTGCTGAACTCTGGTTTGATCAAAGTTATTAAAGAATTGCATACAAGTGTATTTCCCCCCCATACACTTGTTATATACTCCTTTCAGGACCAACAGATCATATCGAGTATTCACTCGTGTGGATTATTCTGAATCCATGAGGAAGAAGAAGAAAGTTGGAGCTGATGCTGGTGAACCTATCCAAGTGTTCACAGGTTCTGAGGAAGAAGAAGCTCCTGTTGTTGCTGAGAAATCCAAGAAAATTGTTGCTGAGAAACCCAAGAAAGTTGTTGCGGAAAAGAAGAAGAAAGTTGTTGCTGGTCCCAAAGGCAAAGGGAAGGCCAAGATGATTACTGAAGATGAACCTGCAAAATCAGATTCCAATTCTGATTCTGATGTGTGTTTAAGAGATATTCTGAATTCTCTTAAGAAAAATGCTGAGCATTTTGCTGCTGCAAAAGAAGCTGCACCAGAACCTGAAGATGATGGTAGTGGTGATAGCTCTTCCAGTGCAGAGAGCAGCTCCAAGGAAAGCTCTGCTAAAGATTCCACATCAAGCTCTAATGACCTTTCTTCTGAAGAGGAAGGTATTTCCGATTCTCTTGAGACTCTAGAGAATAGGTTGGCTATTTATTCTAAGAGAAAACTGTTGATAGAGAAGAGGATCAATATACCTGATTTTGAAAGTAAAGGTATGATTAGTTTCTTAGAGGAAAGGAATTTGATGCATGCTGTGAACTTTGGTGAATCTTTCTTGACAAATTGGGCTTATGAATTTTTTGCTTGCATGAAAAAGAGTACTGGTAGGAGATCATCTAAGTGGTATGGGACTGTAAATTTTAGGGGGAGGGATGTACCTTTTACTCCTGAATTGATAAATGAGTTTCTGCATATTCCCAATGTTGAGGTGGATGAAGAACTTGACATGGATGTGGTTATTGCTGCTATAACTGGTGGTAGGGTAGTTAAGTGGACTAGACAGATGCTAGCCAAAGACCTCACTTCCCTACATTCTGTGTTATACAAACTCATTATCTACAATTGGATTCCCACTATAAATACTACCAAGATCACAAAAGACCAAGTTGTTCTTATGTATAGGATCTCTGTACTTAAGAAATTCAATTTAGGCCTCACTATCTTCCACCACATGATGAGATTTACTGGAAAAGTTTCTGAAAAAGGCAACCTACCCTATCCTGTTCTGATTTCAAATTACTTGAGGCACCATGACTTTGTTGCCAAGAACACTGATGTGTTGAGGGGGAGAGTTCCATTACTGGCCATAACTCCTGCCTTACTCACTGGGGATAGAGTAATTGATCTGCCTTTGACTGCTCCTGGTACTGATCATCAGCACAGGCCTTCAACTACTGAACATCAGCAAAGACCTTCAACTTCTGATCATCCAGAATCATCCAGATCAAGACAGAGAAATGCACCCCCAAATGTTGAGAACATCCGTATCAACATTTCTGGCAATGTGTATCTTTCACAGGAATTCATCAAACTACAGCTCAACCACTTGCAGGAAACAATTGATGAACTCCAGTTCCTGAAGGATAGGTGGACCAGTATGCTTTCACCTACAACAGGGGGAGTACCACTACCATCAAACTCCAATATGGTGATTGAAGAGTTGAATGATGATGGAGTTCCAGCTGCTGCTGATGCTCAAGTGACTGATGTAGTTGCACACCTTGTATCTACTTACTTTGTGGATGAAGCTGATGATGATGCGGCTGACATGGAGACCTTGTATGGTGATCTCCACTGATGAACATGGACAAGCTGCAAGACAGGGGGAGATCTGATATTTATTCAGTTTCAATCTCTGTAATTGATGTTTAAGTTTGAATTCTGAAATTCTGATACACTTGTTATTTACCTTTTAGATGATAGGCTGTTTTTGTTTACAACTTCCTTAAGTATGGTTACATTTGGTGATGTTTGTTTACTGCCCTTGCTTAATTTGTTTACAGGTTACCATGTGTATACTGCAGGTTGTATAGTATTAGTTTCTGTCCATTTGTTATGTTTATTGTTTTTGCTCTGATGTTTGTTATTTTGTTTTTGTTAGTGTCTTACTTAGATTCTAAGTTAATTCTTCCAGTTCAACTTATGATCTTAGTAAAGTTAATTATGTTGTGAATAAGTGTACTGTTTATACTTATTCTATTTTGGATAAAATTATTTTGATCCTTGGCACGGATCATTATGAAATTATCCTTTATTTTCATTTGATTTGATCCAACAATTACAACATGTATTATCTTGACTAGTGCTTAGCAATGTGTCAACCTCAACTAAGTACATAATACTGAGTATGTATAGAAATATATGTGCATCAGGTGTGTTGTAGTCGAAAGGTCAAATTGGGGGAGATTGTAGATGTTGTTAATCCTTAAATGCTTTAACATTATCAACAACATCTTAATTTGACCTTCCGAGATTTTTTTCTAAGTCTTTTCTGAAATGCTACATTAAATGTTGATCTAAATGTTGTCGCATTTCTGGCAGGATCTAGAAGCTTCTACAAGGATCTGGAACCTGGAAGATTCCAGAACATTGGAGAACATGCTAGAGCAGCCTGGAACCATTTAGAACGACCTGGAGCATACAAGAAGGATCTAGAAAGATCATGGAAGTTGAGCTCCTAAAAAATAGGACCTCAATGTGGAAGCCTCTAGAATTCGTATCCCACTTCTATAAATACCGATTGAAGGCTTCATAATTCAGTGTATGCTATTCGAGCAATATCCTAGACCGAGCGTTCATCCTTGTTAGGATTTGTGGCCAATAGTTTTACATTTTAGATCATACGAAGTATCCCACCCGTATGACTGTGTGTCTTGTTATCTATTGAGAGTGTAATCATAGATAGACTAGACATTTCGATAGTGTGTAATCTTATACACTTAGATCGTTTTCTAAACTTGGCACGTGCCTCGTTTATAGTTTCAGTTGTGAAGGTTATTGTTGTAACATTTCACACAACATTTGTACTTGAAGATAACTATTGATTTACGCCATAAGGCAGACATAGATTTTATTTATAAAATCTATGTTAAAAATATTTCCATTGTATCACGTTTGATTTTAGTGTTTCAAGTCTTTCGCTGTGTATTTAATTTTCTGATATTCTGTTAGAGTCAGTGTCGTGTAATTTGTCTCAACATTTAGTACAACATATTTCTACTTAAACTTAAACACTTCATACACCCCACACACACTTTCAATATTGTATATGTTGGTAGGTACGTATATACTCCGTATATTGTAATTTGTAATATTTGAGTCATGGTTTAATCGTTTGACGGATGTTGCTTGTATGTAATATTTGGCCAAACATCATAACTACATGTTTTATTAGTTGAATGACAAGCTCTATGTGATTTCATGAACATCTAACATCATAAGTGAGTGATCTTTTTTTTGTCCACCTATATTTGCGTAGAATAATGTTATAGAGTAGGAAATACTTTCTTATTTTATAATCATTCGCAGGACCTAGAGACCTATTGTAAAGGATGCAAGTTCAAAATATGCTAACAAGGTGTGGATTATCGCGTGTTAAAGTAGAAGCACAAGACTACATACGATGTAGAGCACGGATAAACGACTTAGAAGGGCTTCTTTTTTTCTTTATTTTTTCTATTTTTTTAATTTATAACTCGAATAAGTTTTTTCATTTTAACTTTTAGTACAATTAGTTCATTAAATTTATTATCTTATTATACAAATTTAATTTATTAGGCGATGTAAATATTTATTTATTGTAATTTAGTAATTGAATTAATTTATCATGATAAATTATTAGTCAATTATAAATTTATTTGTTTAATATAGGTGTATTATCACAACATTTTTTGTGATTTATTATGACAAAGAAATTTCGTCACCATTTTTACATCTTTTAACTACAGGGAACATTCTGTCACTAAAGTGATATTATTGATGACAAAATGACGATAAAATTTTAGTCTTATTAGTGAAGTTCTTTTATGACGAAAAAATTGATATATGACAAAAACATTTTGTCATTGTACCAAAACCTTTTGTGATGATTATCATCTTCGTCACTAAATAACATAATATAGGGACAAAAATAATTTGTCACAATTTCCACATAATTTGTGACATTACAATATTTTGTCACTAAATCATACTCTTTAGTGACGAGTGTTATCGTCATTATATAGACACATATACCAACGAACAATATGTTGTCACGAAAGAACAATTTTTTCGTGAAGAAATTATACAAAATACGACGAATAGTTATTCTAATTGTAACAAAAAATGACGTCACCAAAATTTGATATTGTTAGTAATATACGGACAATCGTCACAAAATTTAATTTTTTTAGTGACGATAAGTGAAATCGTGGTGTAAAATTTAACCTTCAGTGACGAAATATCATAATAAGTGACGAAATTTTGATGTCAAATGTGACGATCGATATATATGTCACAATAGATGAAATGAAATAGTAACGATGACCTTTATCGTCATCAAATGATAACTTTTGGTGACGAATTCAAATATTGTCACATTGGTCTTTTTTGACGCACATACGGTGACGTTCTTTGCGACAATTTTCTTTATCACCAAACACCTTTTGTGACGAAAAATGATGTTTTTATGACGAATTTTTTTGTCGCGATTTCTTAAATTTCTTAGAGTGATTCTCCATCTTAGACCTATAACTACTTAAGTTTCCCACAGACGACGCCAGTTGTCAAGAATTCCAGTCGATTAGGCGTCTCCAACCAAGTAGAAGACTTGAAGATATAAGAAATAACTCCTCTAAGATAGTAATTAGAAAAGTAATCAACGAGACAAACATCACACAAAGGATTTAAGTGGTTCGATCAATGTGATCTACATCCACTGGACCAGACGAGTACTTCTTTGATTGATAAAGAATGTTTACACACTCATTCACTCGGAATAGGATATTTCCTCACTTCACTCGTGAACTCCTATAACTCAAAGAATACAAAACATTTGGAACCGCTGAGTAGTTAGCAACCACTTGAAACAACTCATGTGCTTTGTTATTGCCCAACTGAAATGGTAGTTATGCCTCAAAGTAGTTGTAACTGTAATACAGTTAGTTATACTAACTAACTTCTGAATCAGAAGACTTTCCCATAAAGATTAGAAGACTTCTACTATTATAATACCCAACTCTTCTAGTCTGTTGATAGACTTCATACTCTACTGATCTGCTCTACTGAAGTACTCTACTGATCTACTCTACTCAAGTACACTGCTGAACTACTCTGCTGATCTGATCAACTGTGATGAACTCCTCATCTGATTGAAACCTTCAACTTATCTGATTTCGACCTGAGTCATCTTATCTGATCCTATCAGCTAACTACATCAACTGACTATGAGATTATGAGATAACACTCACACAAATTCCTGCACTCTCTGTTGCACAAACTTCATATTTGTCTCCATTACCAAATCATTTTGTTCACTCTATTGAAGCATTTTTACAAAAACATTGAAAAAACAACAACAAAAACTTGTCAAAACCTCATTTTAAACAGATTAGATTACTTCAAGTCAAACATGTTTAACCATTCACGATCCCAACAATCTTACTAACATTTAAACAATAAGAAATTGAAATTTTAATATTATCAGAACAACTTCAACTAATAATCGAATGGAGTTAAATAAATTGGCACAATTCCTCCGAAAATGCAATCTCATTACTCAAATCTCAAGGATCATCAATCCTCGTAAACCCTAGGGTCCTTCCGATAAAAAAACAACTGTGTGTATGAAATCAACAGTGGATCGATAAACATAAAAAAATATTCTGACATTAAGGAGATTACTAAATGAATAAAATGAAAATCGTAATTATATCTTAACATACATTGAAATTTTGAATGTAAGAGAAGATACTCACATTATTCCTCAAAATATTTTCAAGTTCCTACCCTCTATGATGCACAAACTTCATATTTGTCTTCATTACCAAATCATTTTGTTCACTCCGTTAAAGCATTTTTACAAAAATATAGAAAAAATAACAAAAACTTGTCAAAACTATTGTGATATTCTATATCCTTATGTTTTGTATTGATAAACCAAATATACTTGTAATAGGAAAAGGTTACTTGTTACCTAATCAACAAGTCGACCCGTATCTCAAAAAAGTAGTTGAGGATCTTGATCAACCGTCCTCCTCTTGAGATGTTAAAGTGTTCAAGGAGGTTAATATCACATAATGAGATGTGAGAGTAGATGTAGAATATTAAGATGCGAACCACTATAAACCTATGTGTTATTTACAGCTTTAACATACATAATTACATTAGCATAAATGTTCAAAAGGAAAATGTCTTATATCAGCAGACTTGGAGTCTGCTGATATGCTCATATGTTTTGCTATATGAAAGTTCATACCAAGTTTTCTAATATCATAAAATGTGTTTATGCATGAAATAAAATTTTAAATTCCCATGAGTATATAGATGAGTATAATCTTTAAAATGGGCACACTACAAATTCCGTACACGATCCTCTATTATCTTAATCTGCAGATGATATAGTTCTAGACTCCTAGTTAGTCAGCTGAGCAAGTCATCTGTATAGAGGGCTAGTTTTGTTTTATACACCTGAACTTATATATCAGATGTCAACAAGTCATCTGATTTTCAAGAAACTCGTCTGATGCATACCCCATATTAAGGGACCTACAAAAACCTCATTTTAAACAAATTAGATTACTTCAAGTCAAACACGTTTAACAACTCACGATCTTCTGATAACCAATGGAGTCCCAACAATCTTATTAACATTTAAACAACCAGAAATTGAAATTTTAATATTATCAGAACAACTTCAACTAATAATCGAATGGAGTTGAATAAATTGACACAATTCTTCCGAAAATGCAATCTCATTACTCAAATCTCAAGGATCATCAATCCTCGTAAACCCTACGGGTCCTTCCGATAAAAAACAACTATGTGTATGAAATCAATAGTGGATTGATAAACACAAAAAATATTCCGACATTAAGGAGATTACAAAATGAATGAAATGAAACTCGTAATTACATCTTAATATACATTGAAATTTTGAATGTAAGATAAGATACTCACATTATTCTTCAAAATATTTTCAAGTTCCTACACTCCCTTCTCTGGTACACAAACTTCATATTTGTCTCCATTACCAAATCATTTTGTTTACTCCTTTAAAGCAATTTTACAAAAACATCGAAAAAATAACAACAAAAACTTGTCAAAACTGTTGGGATATTCTATATCCTTATGTTTTGGATTGATAAACCAAATATACTTGTAATATGATAAGTTGTATTGTATAGACAACTTCATCATTCATCTTGTAATAGATTAGGATATGGCCATATCAGTAGTGTTGAAAGCTAGTTGATATAGAGGAGAAACGCCTCAAGGTAAGAAGAGAAGATCAGAAGACAAGAAAAGTGAATCTGATGAGTGAAAATCACCTGATGATCAGAAGAGTAAATCAGATGAGTGGAACTCACCTGATGTTCAGGTGAGGCAAGATCAGATGAGTGGAATTCTCAGGTGATGCAAGATCAGATGAGTGGAACTCACCTGAGACAAAATCTATCATAAGACTGTTAATTTAAACATTGAAATCTGGGGTCCCCTTCAAATTTTTAAAGCTAAGACGAGATTCTCGTATTTCAAAGTCATCCATAAATTGTGAATCAGAAATGTTGTTTTCATATTGATATACATATGCATATGGAATGAGCGCCACAAATTTTTCCTTCATTGTTTATGTAATCTGTGCTCCTTCCGACAGATGTTCCACTACAATATTTCACATGAACTGTTAAGTGTGTTTCTTGATGTTGAGCAAATAGTATAGATAAAATTAAAAGTGGAATCACGATACTAAAGCTACTGTCAAGAATGGAAGTGGGAGGCACACTCTCCTCATTAGGTTCTTACCTGTATCCGTATTAACAGATTTTCCTATTAATGAAAATGATTTCTCATTAGCAACAGAAAAAGCAACACAAGAAACATACTCCACTAATTATGAACATAAACAGATTATATTACTTCAAGTCATGGAAGTTTATCCACTCACGATCTTTTGATAACAAATAGAATGGAGTCCCAATAATCGAACGGAGTTGAATAAATTGGCACAATTCTTCCGAAAATGCAATCTCATTACTCAAATCTCAAGGATCATCAATCCTTGTAAACCCTACGCTGCGTCCTTCCGATAAAAAATAACTGTGGAATCAATGGTGAAATGATAAACACAACAAATATTCCGAAGAGATTACAAAATGAAGGAAATGAAACTCGTAATTACATCTTCATATACATTGAAATTTTGAATGTAAGAGAAGATACTCACATTATTCTTCAAAATATTTTCAAGTTCCTACACTCTCTGGTACACAAACTTCATATTTGTCTCCATTACCAAATCATTTTGTTTACTCCGTTAAAACAATTTTACAAAAATATCGAAAAAACAACAACAAAAACTCGTCAAAACTGTTGGGATATTCTATATGCTTATGTTTTGTATTGATAAACCAAATATATACTTGTAATAGGATAAATTATATTGTATAGACAACTTCATCATTCATCTTGTAATAGATTTGGATATGGTCATATCAGTAGTGTTGGAAGCTAGCTGATATAGGGGAGAAACGCGCACAAGCTCAAGATAAGAAGAGAGGACAAAAGATAAAACTCATCTAATGATCAGAAGAGTAAATCAGATTAGTGGAACTCACCTGATGTTCAGGTGAGGCAAGATCAGGTGAGTCACCTGATGTTCAGGTGAGGCAAGATCAGATGAGTGGAACTCACCTGAGACAAAAAGCTGTCAATTTAAACATTGAAATTTTAGGTCTCCTTCACATCTTTAAAGCTAAGACGAGATTCTCATATTTCAAATCCATCCATAACTTATGTATCAAAAATGTTGTTTTCATATTGATATGCATATGGAATGAACGCCATATATTTCTCCTTCATTGTTTATGTAATATGTATATACTCTTTCTGACAGACCGATGTTCCACTACAACATTTCACATCTTTCATTGTTTATGTAATATGTACTCATTCTGACAGACAGATGTTCCACTACAACATTTCACATGGTCTGTTTCTTGATGTGGAGCAAATAGTATAGATAAAATGAAAAGTGGAATCACGATACCAAAGCTACTGTCAAGAATGGGAGTGGGAGGCACACTCTCCTCATTAGGTTCATAGTTGTAAGAACAAAGACCACAAGTAATATAAGAAATAAATTTATTCATACGAGATATATTCTTGGTAAGAATTTACAGCATCACACTCATAGTTTAATATTTGTATCCGTATTAACATATTCCTCCCTCTAAATGAAAATGATTTCTCATTAGCAGCAGAAAATCAACAGAAGAAACATACTCCACTAATTATGAACATAAATATATTAGATTACTTCAAGTCATGGACGTTTAACAACTCACGATCTTCTGATAACAAATGGAGTCCCAACAATCTTACTACCATTTAAACAACAAAAATTGAAATTTTATTCAGAGTCACTCTTGAGCATTTATCAGAACAACTTCAACTAATAATCGAATGGAGTTAAATAAATTGACACAATTCTTTATAAAATGAAATCTCAACAGTGAAAAGATCACTAATCCTGTTAAACCCTAGGGGTCCTTCCGATATATGCAACACAAACAACTGTGTGTGTGAAACATACTCCACTAATTATGAACATAAACAAATAAGATTACTTCAAGTCAAGCACGTTTAACAACTCACGATCTTCTGATAACCAATAGAGTCCCAACAATCATTGAGTAACATTTAAACAACCAGAAATTGAAATTTTAATATTATTAGAACAACTACAACTAATAATCGAATGGAGTTAAATAAATTGGCACAATTCCTCCGAAAATGCAAAAATCATTACTCAAATCTCAAGGATCATCAATCCTCGTAAACCCTAAGTGTCTTCCGATAAAAAACAACTGTGTGTGTGAAATCAACAGTGGATCCTTAAAAACAAATAATATTCCGACATTAACGAGATTACTAAATGAATGAAACAAAACTTGTAATTACATCTTATTACTCAAAATATTTTCAAGTTTCTGCACTCCTTGCTAAATAAGCCTCATATTTGTTTCTATATCCTTATATTTTTGTATTGATAAACCAAATATATACTTGTAATAGGATAAGTTGTATTGTATAGACAACTTCATCATCCATCTTGTAATAGATTTAGATCTGGTCATATCAGTAGTGTTGGAAGCTAGCTGATATAGGGGAGAAACGCGCACAAGCTCAAGATAAGAAAAGATGACAAAAGACAAAACTCACCTAATGATCAGAAGAGTAAATCAGATGAGTGGAACTCACCTGATGTTCAGGTGAGGTAAAATCAGGTCGCATACATGATGTTCAAGTGAGGCAAGATCAAATGAGTGGAACTCACCTGAGACAAAAAGCTGTCAATTTAAACATTGAAATTTTAGGTCTCCTTCACATCTTTAAAGTTAAGACGAGATTCTCATATTTGAAATCCATCCATAACTTATGTATTAGAAATGTTGTTTTCATATTGATATGCATGTGGAATGAGCGTCATATATTTCTCCTTCATTGTTTATGTAATATGTATGTACTCTTTCTGATAGACCGATGTTCCACTACAACATTTCACATCCTTCATTGTTTATATAATATGTACTCATTCTCACAGACAAATGTTACACTACAACATTTCACATGGTCTGTTTTTTGATGTGGAGCAAATAGTATAGATAAAATGAAAAGTGGAATCACGATACCAAAGCTACTGTCAAGAATGGGAGTGCGAGGCACACTCTCCTCATTAGGTTCATAGCTGTAAGAACAAAGACCACAAGTACTATAAGAAATAAATTTATTCATACGAGATATATTCTTGGTAAGAATTTACAGCATCACACTCATCGTTTAATATTTGTATCCGTATTAACATATTCCTCCCTCTAAATGAAAATGATTTCTCATTAGCAGCAGAAAATCAACAGAAGAAACATATTCCATTAATTATGAACATAAATATATTAGATTACTTTAAGTCATGGACGTTTAACAACTCACAATCTTCTGATAACAAATGGAGTCCCAACAATCTTACTAACATTTAAACAACCAGAAATTGAAATTTTATTCAGAGTCACTCTTGAGCATTTATCAGAACAACTTCAACTAATAATCGAATGGAGTTAAATAAATTGACACAATTCCTCATAAAATGAAATCTCAACTGTGAAAAGATCACTAATCCTGTTAAACCCTAGGGGTCCTTCCGATATATGCAACACGAACAACTGTGTGTGTGAAACATACTCCACTAATTATGAACATAAACAAATAAGATTACTTCAAGTCAAGCACGTTTAACAGCTCACGATCTTCTGATAACCAATAGAGTCCCAACAATCATTGAGTAACATTTAAACAACCAGAAATTGAAATTTTAATATTATTAGAACAACTACAACTAATAATCGAATGAAGTTAAATAAATTGGCACAATTCCTCCGAAAATACAAAAATCATTACTCAAATCTCAAGGATCATCAATCCTCGTAAACCCTAGGTGTCTTCCGATAAAAAACAACCGTGTGTGTGAAATCAACAGTGGATCCTTAAAAACAAATAATATTCCGACATTAACGCGATTACTAAATGAATGAAACAAAACTTGTAATTACATCTTATTATAAATTGAAATTTTAAATGTAAGAGAAAATACTCACATTATTCTTCAAAATATTTTCAAGTTTCTGCACTCCTTGCTAAATAAGCCTCATATTTGTTTTTATATCCTTATGTTTTTGTATTGATAAACCAAATATATACTTGTAATAGGATAAGTTGTATTGTATAGACAACTTCATCATTCATCTTGTAATAGATTTGGATCTGGTCATATCAGTAGTGTTGGAAGCTAGCTGATATAGGGGAGAAACGCGCACAAGCTCAAGATAAGAAAAGATGACAAAAGACAAAACTCACCTAATGATCAGAAGAGTAAATCAGATGAGTGGAACTCACCTGATGTTCAGGTGAGGTAAGATCAGGTCGCATACCTGATGTTCAGGTGAGGCAAGATCAGATGAGTGGAACTCACCTGAGACAAAAAGCTGTCAATTTAAACATTGAAATTTTAGGTCTCCTTCACATCTTTAAAGTTAAGACGAGATTCTCATATTTCAAATCCATCCATAACTTATGTATTAGAAATGTTGTTTTCATATTGATATGCATGTGGAATGAGCGCCATAGATTTCTCCTTCATTGTTTATGTAATATGTATGTACTCTTTCTGACCGATGTTCCACTACAACATTTCACATCCTTCATTGTTTATGTAATATGTACTCATTCTGACAGACAAATGTTACACTACAACATTTCACATGGTCTGTTTTTTTTATGTGGAGCAAATAGTATAGATAAAATGAAAAGTGGAATCACGATACCAAAGCTACTGTCAAGAATGGGAGTGGGAGGCACACTCTCCTCATTAGGTTCATACCTGTAAGAACAAAGACCACAAGTAATATAAGAAATAAATTTATTCATACGAGATATATTCTTGGTAAGAATTTACAGCATCACACTCATCGTTTAATATTTGTATCCGTATTAACATATTCCTCCCAATTGAAAAGGATTTCTCATTAGCAGCAAAAAAATCAACAGAAGAAACATACTCCACTAATTATGAACATAAATATATTAGATTACTTCAAGTCATGGACGTTTAACAACTCACGATCTTCTGATAACAAATGGAGTCCCAACAATCTTACTACCATTTAAACAACAAGAAATTGAAATTTTATTCAGAGTCACTCTTGAGCATTTATCAGAACAACTTCAACTAATAATCGAATGGAGTTAAATAAATTGACACAATTCTTTATAAAATGAAATCTCAACAGTGAAAAGATCACTAATCCTGTTAAACCCTAGGGGTCCTTCCGATATATGCAACACAAACAACTGTGTGTGTGAAACATACTCCACTAATTATGAACATAAACAAATAAGATTACTTCAAGTCAAGCACGTTTAACAGCTCACGATCTTCTGATAACCAATAGAGTCCCAACAATCATTGAGTAACATTTAAACAACCAGAAATTGAAATTTTAATATTATTAGAACAACTACAACTAATAATCGAATGGAGTTAAATAAATTGGCACAATTCCTCCGAAAATGCAAAAATCATTACTCAAATCTCAAGGATCATCAATCCTCGTAAACCCTAAGTGTCTTCCGATAAAAAACAACTGTGTGTGTGAAATCAACAGTGGATCCTTACAAACAAATAATATTCCGACATTAACGAGATTACTAAATGAATGAAACAAAACTTGTAATTACATCTTATTACTCAAAATATTTTCAAGTTTCTGCACTCCTTGCTAAATAAGCCTCATATTTGTTTCTATATCCTTATATTTTTGTATTGATAAACCAAATATATACTTGTAATAGGATAAGTTGTATTGTATAGACAACTTCATCATCCATCTTGTAATAGATTTAGATCTGGTCATATCAGTAGTGTTGGAAGCTAGCTGATATAGGGGAGAAACGCGCACAAGCTCAAGATAAGAAAAGATGACAAAAGACAAAACTCACCTAATGATCAGAAGAGTAAATCAGATGAGTGGAACTCACCTGATGTTCAGGTGAGGTAAAATCAGGTCGCATACATGATGTTCAAGTGAGGCAAGATCAAATGAGTGGAACTCACCTGAGACAAAAAGCTGTCAATTTAAACATTGAAATTTTAGGTCTCCTTCACATCTTTAAAGTTAAGACGAGATTCTCATATTTGAAATCCATCCATAACTTATGTATTAGAAATGTTGTTTTCATATTGATATGCATGTGGAATGAGCGTCATATATTTCTCCTTCATTGTTTATGTAATATGTATGTACTCTTTCTGATAGACCGATGTTCCACTACAACATTTCACATCCTTCATTGTTTATATAATATGTACTCATTCTCACAGACAAATGTTACACTACAACATTTCACATGGTCTGTTTTTTGATGTGGAGCAAATAGTATAGATAAAATGAAAAGTGGAATCACGATACCAAAGCTACTGTCAAGAATGGGAGTGCGAGGCACACTCTCCTCATTAGGTTCATAGCTGTAAGAACAAAGACCACAAGTACTATAAGAAATAAATTTATTCATACGAGATATATTCTTGGTAAGAATTTACAGCATCACACTCATCGTTTAATATTTGTATCCGTATTAACATATTCCTCCCTCTAAATGAAAATGATTTCTCATTAGCAGCAGAAAATCAACAGAAGAAACATATTCCATTAATTATGAACATAAATATATTAGATTACTTTAAGTCATGGACGTTTAACAACTCACAATCTTCTGATAACAAATGGAGTCCCAACAATCTTACTAACATTTAAACAACCAGAAATTGAAATTTTATTCAGAGTCACTCTTGAGCATTTATCAGAACAACTTCAACTAATAATCGAATGGAGTTAAATAAATTGACACAATTCCTCATAAAATGAAATCTCAACTGTGAAAAGATCACTAATCCTGTTAAACCCTAGGGGTCCTTCCGATATATGCAACACGAACAACTGTGTGTGTGAAACATACTCCACTAATTATGAACATAAACAAATAAGATTACTTCAAGTCAAGCACGTTTAACAGCTCACGATCTTCTGATAACCAATAGAGTCCCAACAATCATTGAGTAACATTTAAACAACCAGAAATTGAAATTTTAATATTATTAGAACAACTACAACTAATAATCGAATGAAGTTAAATAAATTGGCACAATTCCTCCGAAAATACAAAAATCATTACTCAAATCTCAAGGATCATCAATCCTCGTAAACCCTAGGTGTCTTCCGATAAAAAACAACCGTGTGTGTGAAATCAACAGTGGATCCTTAAAAACAAATAATATTCCGACATTAACGCGATTACTAAATGAATGAAACAAAACTTGTAATTACATCTTATTATAAATTGAAATTTTAAATGTAAGAGAAAATACTCACATTATTCTTCAAAATATTTTCAAGTTTCTGCACTCCTTGCTAAATAAGCCTCATATTTGTTTTTATATCCTTATGTTTTTGTATTGATAAACCAAATATATACTTGTAATAGGATAAGTTGTATTGTATAGACAACTTCATCATTCATCTTGTAATAGATTTGGATCTGGTCATATCAGTAGTGTTGGAAGCTAGCTGATATAGGGGAGAAACGCGCACAAGCTCAAGATAAGAAAAGATGACAAAAGACAAAACTCACCTAATGATCAGAAGAGTAAATCAGATGAGTGGAACTCACCTGATGTTCAGGTGAGGTAAGATCAGGTCGCATACCTGATGTTCAGGTGAGGCAAGATCAGATGAGTGGAACTCACCTGAGACAAAAAGCTGTCAATTTAAACATTGAAATTTTAGGTCTCCTTCACATCTTTAAAGTTAAGACGAGATTCTCATATTTCAAATCCATCCATAACTTATGTATTAGAAATGTTGTTTTCATATTGATATGCATGTGGAATGAGCGCCATAGATTTCTCCTTCATTGTTTATGTAATATGTATGTACTCTTTCTGACCGATGTTCCAATACAACATTTCACATCCTTCATTGTTTATGTAATATGTACTCATTCTGACAGACAAATGTTACACTACAACATTTCACATGGTCTGTTTTTTTTATGTGGAGCAAATAGTATAGATAAAATGAAAAGTGGAATCACGATACCAAAGCTACTGTCAAGAATGGGAGTGGGAGGCACACTCTCCTCATTAGGTTCATACCTGTAAGAACAAAGACCACAAGTAATATAAGAAATAAATTTATTCATACGAGATATATTCTTGGTAAGAATTTACAGCATCACACTCATCGTTTAATATTTGTATCCGTATTAACATATTCCTCCCAATTGAAAAGGATTTCTCATTAGCAGCAAAAAAATCAACACAAGAAACATACTCCACTAATTATGAACATAAATATATTAGATTACTTCAAGTCATGATGTTTAACAACTCACGATCTTCTGATAACAAATGGAGTCCCAACAATCTTACTAACATTTAAACAACAAGAAATTGAAATTTTATTCAGAGTCAGTCTTGAGCATTTATCAGAACAACTTCAACTAATAATCGAATGGAGTTAAATAAATTGACACAATTTCATATAAAATGAAATCTCAACAGTGAGAAGATCACTAATCCTATTAAACCCTAAGTGTCCTTCCGATATATGCAACACGAACAACTGTGTGTGTGAAACATACTCCACTAATTATGAACATAAACAAATAAGATTACTTCAAGTCAAGCACGTTTAACAACTCACGATCTTATGATAACCAATAGAGTCCCAACAATCATTGAGTAATATTTAAACAACCAGAAATTGAAATTTTAATATTATTAGAACAACTACAACTAATAATCGAATGGAGTTAAATAAATTGGCACAATTCCTCCGAAAATGCAAAAATCATTACTCAAATCTCAAGGATCATCAATCCTCGTAAACCCTAGGTGTCTTCCGATAAAAAACAACTGTGTGTGTGAAATCAACAGTGGATCCTTAAAAACAAAATAATATTCCGACATTAACGATATTACTAAATGAATGAAACAAAACTTGTAATTACATCTTATTATAAATTGAAATTTTAAATGTAAGTGAAAATACTCAAATTATTCCTCAAAATATATTCAAGTTCCTGCACTCCTTGCTAAATAAACCTCATATTTGTTTCTATATCCTTATGTTTTTGTATTGATAAACCAAATATGCTTGTAATAGGATAAGTCTAGCTGATATAGGGGAGAAACGTGCATAAGCTCAAGATAAAAAGAAAATATCAGAAGATCAGATGAGTCAAACTCACCTGATGATCAGAAGACTAAATCGGATGAGTGGAACTCACCTGATGTTCAGCTGAGGCAAGATCAGCTGAGTAAGCCAAGCACAGCTGAGACAAAGTTTATCATAAGGCTGTCAATTTGAACATTGAAATATTGGTTCCCCTTCACATTTTTAAAGCAAGCTAAGATGAGATTCTCGTATTTCAAAGCCATCCATAACTTGTGCATTAGAAATGTTGTTTTCATATTAATCTGCATATGGAATGAGCGCCACATATTTCTCCTTTATTGTCTGCACACTTCACTTGTCCTTAAGTGAACAAGTACGGGAACCTTGTTTGTACCTCCAAAAAGTCTTCCCAAGTGGCTTCCTCGTCCGGTAAGTGGGTGATTGGGTGTGAGATTGCTCGTATTTGTGCTCATTTTTGCTATATTATTGTAGCATTTTGATGTGATTTTGTGCGTAATTGATAGAAATTGTGCTACTAACCTTGTTGACAAGAAATGTGTTCAAAGTGTTCAAAACTCCATTGGATATGTCTCCTTACCAAATTGTCTTTGGGAAGGCTTGTCACTTACCCGTGGAACTTGAGCACCGTGCTTATTGGGCAATCAAGAAGTTGAACTTTGATTGTGATTTGGTTGGTGAGAAGAGGTTGCTCCAATTAAGTGAGCTTGAGGAGTTTCGAGAGCATGCCTATGAGAATTCTAAGATATTCAAGGAAAAGACAAAGAAGTGACATGATGCTCGCCTCAAGAAGAAGGAGTTCGAAGAAGGGGATGAGGTGCTTGTACTTAACTCCCGTTTGATGTTGTTCGCCGGAAAATTGAAGTCAAAGTGGAGTGGTCCGTTTGTTGTGAAGAAGGTGTTTCCTAGTTGATTTCTTGAGTTTCAAAGCAAAGATGGGAGCCGCTTCACCGTAAACGGTCATCGTGTGAAACTCTACTTCAATCTGTGTCAGAAAGATGGTGGAGGTACAAAGTCTCTTGAAGAGACTTGAATTCGAAAGTGTTCCATCCGGCATAAGACGTTAAACCTAGCGCTATATAGGAGGCAACCCATTCGTTTATTGCTTTCTTTTCGTTTTTCATTTTAGTTAGGTTTGTGCTTTTTGATCATTTTGGTGAAGTTTTGTTTAGTAGGTTGAGGTATGACGTTGGTGCTTAATGGAGCTTGGACATGAACTCTTATGTTGGTCCCTGAACGAGTAGTGAATGGGATTAAAGTCTAGAGGGGAGGGGTGAATAGACTTTAAAACTTTTTCAATAGAGTTGGGAACCTCTTCTGATTGCTATGTCAACTGGACTACAAGTCTGCTGGTCCAGATGACTATAGTGATCTGATAGAGGAGGTTATATGCGGAATTATGGTAGGCCTTGATTAGACTCGTTCTTATAGTTTCTTAAGAAAGTGTTAACTTGTTTTCTTTAATGAAAGTCCTCAGTTGATGCTGGTTTGAAAGTTGTGGCCTTGTTTTGAAGAATGTTGAAATCACAGTATGCACTAGATAATAATATGTGTAAATACAGAAATGTAAAGTGCAGTAAGTAAATAACACCAGGTTTATAGTGGTTCGGATATACGATCCTACGTCCACTCTCACGTCCTAACGTGATATTTAATCCCTTTAATTTACCACAAATTACATGGGTCTTGACCTTTATAGTCCCAAGGATAGGACTTTGAGATCTGAGCCGTCCTAACAGCTACGGTCTCCACAAGTGATTGTAAGCACTTGCACTTTGAGGGTTCAAAAACTTTAACCTTTTGGTGAGGGTTTGGGGTTTTTGAAGTGTATCCAACTAATGGTTCAAGCTTATAATTTGCTTAACCACTATGCCTAAAACAAATGATATACAATTTGAACAGGTTTCAGGTTCTTATGGGTTGGATAGAAATCACTTAAGAGCTATGGATAATCTAATGGATTCTGGCTCTTTGAGAACTCTTGGAACAATATGGCTTTAGCTTGATTGCTTGCTAGACTTGTTGAATTCTCTCGTTGTGACTTCGTACTTGTGATTTCTCATCCTCTTGTATTTATAGTGGTGATTGCTTGCAACTAGCCGTTGGAGTTGACTAGCCGTTGGGGCAATCTTTCCATAATGGCTTGATTCCTTGATTCCAGCCGCTTGATTGCTTCAATCCTGGGATCATGTCAATCTTCTAAATAAGGTAGGTCTCTGTTTAAATCGTAAGATGACTTTGGAATCAGCCGAGTCCTGAAAGAACACATAGTCTTCTGATCTGAACTTCTAGTCTTCTGACTACTCTTCTGGCCTTAGGTCTTCTGTCTTCTGATATCAGACGAGTACTACTCTTCTGATCTGGAAATTCTTTGTCCTGCTTTAGGCCATCTTCAATCTGGGACTCCATCAGTCAAGTAGGTATACAAGCACCTTACTTAACTGGTCTTCAAGGATCTCCTAGTCTTCATGTCTTCTACTCTTCTCATCTTGAGGATAGGCATGTAAGCCGGGACTGTGCTGATCAGCTGATATCAATACAGTTGATCACACAAGACTAGTCTAAGCTGTTCTATACAAAGTCAGCTGATCCTATTACATTTATAAACTCTAAGTGTTTTGGCCATCAAAACTATTCTAACATCAAGTGGGGCTTAGGGTGAATTTATATCCCAACAATTTCCCCCTTTTTGATGAAGCCAAAACTATATATGATAAATGCTCTTAATAAAATAAGATAGGAGTTTATAAACTTCATAAAAACTGAAGTATCTGATGAAGACAATGAGAGTTTGTCTTGAAAGCAAAGAGAACTAAACTTGATTATATATAGAGCTTTTACAGATTACAAGCAATAGTTTCTTTAAAGCTTTGAAAGAGGTCTTCATCAGGTCTTCTGATCTTCAGATGCGGAAAGAAAGATACAGACGAGTTCGAACTTCTTCCATATGCTGCAGGTCTGTAACATTCTCCTCTTCATAGATCTTCTCTAGGATCATTTTGACTTCAATTAAGTCTGTTCTTCCAAAATCCAGAGTGGGAGGATCCCATTTGGGTTCTTCAGGAGTTAGGATTCTGCAGTCGTCAAGTTCTTTGGCTGTCTTGACTACTTCTTTCCAGAACTCTTGATCTTCAATGTTCATGAATTGATTGAACTGGAAGAATTCATCTTCATAGGTTGGGAGAGGGCCAAATTTTCTTACAATGTGGTGTTGAATTTGCCACTTCTTCTTAAGAGGGTACCACCTTGGTAGCTCATCTTGAAGGTCTAAGTAATCCACATAGTTGCTATCAAACACCGGGACTTTATCTTTCTGTGCCAGAGCATTTTCTTTCAATGCTTTGTCCTTGAGAGCTTTCCTGAGTTTGGCTATCTTCCTGTCAAATTTGGCTTTGACTGCTTTCGCATCTTTTAGCTTCTTCTGCTTAAGCTCTTGAGCTTCAAGCTCTTTTCTTTTCTTCAGCTCTAAAGCCTCTTTCTTTTCCGCAGTAGGCTCTGCTGGAGTTGATTTCTTGCTTGACTTCTGAGCTTGGACATCTGTCTGCTCATCTGCCTTCCTTTTCTTTGTCATCCTCTTCTCAGGAACTTGATCTATAGAGGCAGTGATCTGTAGACTTTTGGCAGGAGCTTGAGTGGGAGCTTGGGTGTCTTCTTGAGCAATTTCTTTGCCTTTGCCTTGCTTGCTCTTGATTTTGCTTTTTAAACTACCCAAAGTTTCATTCAGCTCATCTTGAGATACTACCAGTGCAGCTTGCTGTGCAGTAGACTTCTCAAGAGCCTTCATCAATACATCTTCCCCCTTTTTGGCTTCAGCAAGTGCAGCCGCAAAAAGCTTCATGACATTCAGAATCTCCACTCTCAGAGTCTGTTGAAGAGCCATGGCATTGACTTTGCCAACATGGGTCAGATGAGTGATGCTGTGCTCTAGAACTTCAGCAAGTGAATTGGAGGAGGAGGCAGCTTCAAATCTAGTTGTAAGTGCTTCCAACTTGGCTGCTGTCTCCTTCAGCCGAGTCTGCAGTTTTTCATTCTCCTCTGCAGCTGCCTTAAGAAGGACTTGTCCTTCAGTGGCTCTTGATTCAGCATCCTCAATTCTTTTGTTGTAGGTTGTCTCCATGCGGTGCATCTCATCAGTATAAAGATCAGCAAACATTTTGGAGGTGTTAGCTGATGATTTCTGATAGGTACTCAGATATTCACCTATTTGTTGATGAAGAACTTCACCAAACATGTCTTCAATGTCAATAATTTGGTCATGGAGATGAGTCCTCTGCTCCCTAGCAGCTTTCTCAATATATCTTCCAAGCTGCAAGCCTAAACCCTTCTCAAAATGCAAGTCTAGTGCAGCTTTGACCTGGGAGTAGATGTCTGCTGTATGATCAACAGACGAGGTAGGAGTTGAGGTAGTACCGTGAGGCTTTGGATGAATAATTAGTGCTTTGCCTCTCTCTTCAGCTGATAGGTACTCCTCATTGAGGAAGCAGGAAGCGGCCTTAGTCAGATGAGTCATGATTCGTCTGCCTGCATCCTTTGGATCGACAATGAAGTGAGTCAGATCTTCTGTAGGTTTATAGTAGGCTGGGACTCTGACTACTTCTCTTTCAATCTCCTCTTTGTCAGCTGGTGCAGCTGAGTCTTCTGCAGGGGCAGGTGCAGTTGAGTCTTCTTCAGGGGCAGGTGCAGCTGAGTCTTCCACCAATGTAGTTGTAGTTGTCTGCTGTTTTGATGAGTCTTCTGGGATAGAGACATCAACAGAGGGGATTCCTAGAATCCGATTACATACTGCAGTCAGGGCCTCTGCTGGTAACAGTTGAGCAAAAGATCGAACTTGAGCAACTTTCTTTTGCTCCATCTCCCGGTCGAGGAAGTTTTCTTTTCCTCCCATTCCTTCCATGACCTCAAGAAGGTCATCCACATCATCTCTTCTGAGTTCAATCCAAGTACATATCCTAAGTACTTGTTCAAATTGGATTGATTGCTCATCAACACCAGGAGTAGTATCCTTGAGCAGGTTGGCTATCCTCATTTGCATTATCTTTTCCCTTGTGCACATAGGGTAGTGTACCATTCTGTACTGAGGTCGAGAGGGGCCAGCTTGAGCCAGGTCTGCTGGTGTCATGTCTTCTGGAACAGAAGGGACAGTGATGGTAGGAGTTTGGGTATCTGGGGTAGTTTCCTCTGCTGTGTGAGTATCAGCAGGGATTTGAGAAGTGATATTTTCTTGATCTTCAGTAGGTTGCGCATCAGCAGGGTTTTGAGTCTGCTGGTCTGGTTCAGTTTCTTCATGAAGATCAGTAGAAGGTTGAACTTGAAGATCTTGGACATCTGCGGTTTGAATGTCAGCAGGGGTGGTGAATGGGATCTGAGTTTGATCATCAGTGATCTGTGATTGGTTGTCTGCTGTTTGAACATCAGCAGGGGTAGGTAATAGTGATTCAAGGGTTGATGTAGGCTGGGCTTGTTCCTCTGCTGTGTGAGTATCAGCAGGGATTTGGGTATCAGTGTTTGAGTGTTCAGATGGGTTGGAATCATCAGAAGGGTTGAAGGATGCAATCGGGGCTATTAACATGGGAGTAGGAAGCCTCGATTTCTTGGACTTTTTGGTGAAAGAAGAATTATTCTTCTTTCTCTTCTGACCCTTCGACAATTTAGAAGGAGTAAAAGTGAGAGAGGGGTTAGAGGTACCTGCCTTCTTCAAGGGAGAGGCAGTTGGAGTGGCATCTGAATCAGATGGGGAGATGAGTCCTGATCTGATTAGAAATCGTCTTTGTGCTAAGGTCTGATTGTCATCATCATCATCCTCAGCAGCCTTCTTCCGAGCCTCTTCTTTGGATGGCTCCTCTTCTTCTTCAGCAGAGTCATGAGCAGACTCTTTTGCTGCCTTCTTAGCAACATCTTTGGAAGATGCTTCAGCCAACAGCTTCCTCTTCTCTTCTTTCAACCTTGCTGCCTCAGCAAGAGCTTCCTTTCTCAAATAATACTTGGAGATGTGGAAGGTCTTATGAGGTCCCATCTTGTACTTCTTTGGGAGAATATCTGGAAGGATGATACTTAGCTTGTTGACAAAGCTGACTGTAGCTGCCACCTTCCATATTCTCGATTGTAAGTCCAAAGTTACTTTCTTTGCCTCAAGGGCAATTCTTTCTAAGAATAGTCCTTGACAGTCTCCATCAATCTGATCCCAGATTGCAGCCATAACTCGAACCTTTAAAGTAGTAACAGCATCATGACTGAATGTGTTACCAAGTAACATCTTTCCTGCAATATCCATCAAGGTTTGAAACTTGGGTTCAAGTTGGGATTTCTTGAGTCCAAATGCATCAATAGCCTTGATTTTTCCACCAGTAAACATCTCCATATACTCCTTTTCTCTATTCATGATGTAGTTGGAGATATTTATTTTCCCCCTTGACAGGCCAAACAATTCCTGAAGCATTTCCCTTGTAACCTTGACTTTGTGTCCACCCATGACACTTTCAACATGAGAACCCTTCATCACAGCGTTTGCATAGAATGCCAGCACGTCTTGTTCATAAACATTAGTTGGTGCTGCTTCCAGAAAGTCTCTGAGTTTAAGATTGACGCACCTAAGCAATATCTCCTTGTTCTCATCTGTGTGCTTGCCTTTGAAAAACAGAGCATTCTCTGTAAAAATCTTCCCTTCCTTGGACCACTTTGCAGCATCCAAGGTGCCAGTGCTCTTGGTCTTCTCGTCGTAAATTTCAATGATTGCCATAGTAGAGTTTGAGTATTAGGGTTTGAGAGCTTGAAAGAAATTTGCAGAACGAGAGAGAGTATTGAGAGTAATTGAGTAATGTGAGCGAAAGGGTTTGGAAGAGGTTTTAAGGGTGTGAATATATACTCCAGCAATTTTTGATCTAACGGTCAGATTTGGGTTTAATTTTGGAGTAGAGCCCAAGATTTCCTTCTTTGATTTCTGGTCATTCCTTAAATTTGCCGGCTGATTTTGCCATGTGGCAATTGTTGATTTGCTGGCAATATGGTACTTGAGTATTAATGACATCATTACCAAAAATAGCCGTTGTGACTAATTTATGGTAAGAATTGATCATCAAGGCCGTTTTCTATAAGAGAATTGCATTCCTTATGTTGGTCCCTGAACGAGTAGTGAATAGGATTAAAGTCTAGAGGGGAGGGGTGAATAGACTTTAAAACTTTTTCAAGAGAGTTGGGAACCTCTTCTGATTGCTATGTCAGCTGGACTACAAGTCTGCTGGTCCAGATGACTATAGTGATCTGATAGAGGAGGTTATATGCGGAATTATGGTAGGCCTTGTTTAGACTCGTTATTTTGTTTCTTGTGAAAGTGTTTAACTTGTTTTCTTGTATGAAAGTACTCAGCTGATGCTGGTTTGAAAGTTGTGGCCTTGTTTTGAAGAATATTGAAATCACAGTATGCACTATATAACAGTTAATGTAATGACAGAATGTAAAGTGCAATAAGTAAATAACACCAGGTTTATAGTGGTTCGGATATACGATCCTACGTCCACTCTCACGTCCTAACGTGATGTTTAATCCCTTTAATTTACCGCAAATTACAAGGGTCTTGACCTTTATAGTCCCAAGGATAGGACTTTGAGATCTGAGCCGTCCTAACAGCTACGGTCTCCACAAGTGATTGTAAGCACTTGCACTTTGAGGGTTTCAAAAACTTTAACCTTTCGGAGAGGGTTTGGGGTTTTTGAAGTGTATCCAACTAGTGATTCAAGCTTATAATTTGCTTAATCACTATGCCTAAAACAAATGATATACAATTTGAACAGGTTTCAGGTTCTTATGGGTTGGATAGAAATCACTTAAGAGCTATGGATAATCTAATGGATTCTGGCTCTTTGAGAACTCTTGGAACAATATGGCTTTAGCTTGATTGCTTGCTAGACTTGTTGAATTCTCTCGTTGTGACTTCGTACTTGTGATTTCTCATCCTCTTGTATTTATAGTGGTGATTGCTTGCAACTAGCCGTTGGAGTTGACTAGCCGTTGGGGCAATCTTTCCATAATGGCTTGATTCCTTGATTCCAGCCGCTTGATTGCTTCAATCCTGGGATCATGTCAATCTTCTAAATAAGGTAGGTCTCTGTTTAAATCGTAAGATGACTTTGGAATCAGCCGAGTCCTGAAAGAACACATAGTCTTCTGATCTGAACTTCTAGTCTTCTGACTACTCTTCTGGCCTTGTGTCTTCTGTCTTTTGATATCAGCAGAGTAAAACTCTTCTGATCTGGCAATTCTTTGTCCTGCTTTAGGCCATCTTCAATCTGGGACTCCATCAGTCAAGTAGGTATACAAGCACCTTACTTAACTGGTCTTCAAGGATCTCCTAGTCTTCATGTCTTCTACTCTTCTCATCTTGAGGGAGCGCATGAAAGCCGGGACTGTGCTGATCAGATGATATCTATTCGGTTGATCACACAAGACTAGTCTAAGCTGTTCTATACAAAGTCAGCTGATCCTATTACATTTATAAACTCTAAGTGTTTTGGCCATCAAAACTATTCTAACATCAAGTGGGGCTTAGGGTGAATTTATATCCCAACAATTTCCCCCTTTTTGATGAAGCCAAAACTATAAATGATAAATGCTCTTAATAAGATAAGATATGAGTTTATAAACTTCATAAAAATTGAAGTATCTGATGAAGACAATGAGAGTTTGTCTTGAAAGCAAAGAGAACTAAACTTGAATATATATAGAGCTTTTACAGATTACAAGTAATAGTTTCTTTAAAGCTTTGAAACTGGTCTTCATCAGGTCTTCTGATCTTCAGATGCGGAAAGCGAGGTATAGACGAGTTCGAACTTCTTCCATGTGCTGCAGGTCTGTAACATTCTCCTCTTCATAGATCTTCTCTAGGATCCTTTTGACTTCAATTAAGTCTGTTCTTCCAGAATCCAGAGTGGGAGGATCCCATTTGGGTTCTTCAGGAGTTAGGATTCTGCAGTCGTCAAGTTCTTTGGCTGTCTTGACTACTTCTTTCCAGAACTCTTGATCTTCAATGTTTATGAATTGATTGAACTGGAAGAATTCATCTTCATAGGTTGGGAGAGGGCCAAATTTTCTTACAATGTGGTGTTGAATTTGCCATTTCTTCTTCAGAGGGTACCACCATGGTAGCTCATCTTGAAGGGCTAAATAATCCACATAGTTGCTATCAAACACCGGAACTTTATCTTTCTGTGCCAGAGCATTTTCTTTCAATGCTTTTTCCTTGAGAGCTTTCCTGAGTTTGGCTATCTTCCTGTCAAATTTGGCTTTGACTGCTTTCGCATCTTTTAGCTTCTTTTGCTTAAGCTCTTGAGCTTCAAGCTCTTTTCTTTTCTTCAACTCTAAAGCCTCTTTCTCTTCTGCAGTAGGCTCTGCTGGAGTTGACTTCTTTCTTGACTTCTGAGCTGGCTCATCTGCCTTCCTTTTCCTAGTCATCCTCTTCTCAGGAACTTGTTCTGTAGAGGCAGTGATCTGCAGACTTTTGGCAGGAGCTTGGATGTCTTCTTGAGTAATTTCTTTACCTTTGTCTTGCTTGCTCTTGATTTTGCTTGATAAACCACTCAAGGTTTCATTCAGCTCATCTTGAGATACTACCATCACAGCTTGCTGTGCAGTAGCCTTCTCTAGAGCTTTTATCAATACATCTTCCCCCTTTTTGGCTTCAGCAAGTGCAGCCGCAAAAGGCTTCATGGCATTCAGAATCTCCACTCTCAGAGTTTGTTGAAGCGCCATGGCATTGACTCTGCCAACATGGGTCAGATGAGTGATGCTATGGTCTAGAATCTGAGCATGAGAGTTGGAGGAGGAGGCAGCTTCTAGTTTAGCTGTAAGTGCTTCCAATTTGGTTGCTGTCTCCTTCAGCTGAGTCTGAAGCTTCTCATTTTCTGCTGTAGCTGATTGGAGAAGAGCACGACCTTCAGTAGCTCTTGCTTCAGCATCTTCAATTCTTTTCTTGTAGGTGTTTTCCATGCGGTCGATCTCATTAGTGTAGAGATCAGCAAATCTGGTGGAATAGTCACCTGCCTTCTTCAGAATGTTGGTCAGATACTCACTTATCTGAGTGTGAAGTGAATCTCCAAACTTGTCTTCAATGTCAATGATTTGGTCATGAAGACGAGTTCTCTGCTCCTTAACAGCCTTTTCAACATATCTTCCAAGCTGTAGGCCTAAACCCTTTTCAAAGTGTAGGTCTATTGCAGCCTTGACCTGTGAGCATATGTCTGCTGTATAGTCAGCTGTTGAAGTAGAAGTTGAGGCAGTACCTTGAGGCTTTTGATGAACAGTCAGGGCTTTGCCTCTTTCTTCAGCTGAAAGGTACTCTTCATTGAGAAATGAGGTAGTGGCCTTAACCAGGTGGGACATGACGGTGTCTCCTTTGTCAATGAAGTGAGTTAGAGTATCCTTAGGCATGAAGTGATCAGGAATAGTGATTACTTCTCTTTCAATCTCGGTTCTATCAGCTGGTTCAGCTGAGTCTTCCGCAGGAACGGACGCAGCTGAGTCATTTACTTTTGCTGTGTCAGCTGTCGGCTGACCTGTTATGCCTTCTGGGATAGAGGTACCATTAGTTGGAATTCCTAGAATCCTGTGGCATACTGCTGTAAAGGCTTCTTCGGGCAGCAGCTGAGCAAAAGATTTAACTTGAGCAACTTCTTTCTGCTCCATTTCCCAGTCGAGGAAATTAGCTTTTCCTCCCATTCCTTCCATGACCTCAATAAGGTCATCCACATCATCTCTCCTGAGTTCAATCCAGGTGCAGATTCTGAGAACTTGTTCAAACTGAACTGATTCCTCATCAATACCAGGAATAGTGGACTTGAGCAGGTGTGCTATCTTCATCCTCATTATCTTCTCCCTTGTGCACATAGGGCAGTGTACCATTCCGTACTGAGGTCGAGAGGGACCAGCTTGAGCCAGGTCTGCTGGTGCCATGTCTTCTGGAACAGAAGAAACAATGATGGTAGGAGTTTGAGTATTTGGGGTAGTTTCCTCTGTTGTGTGAGTATCAGCAGGGATTTGGGAAGTGATATGTTCTTGATCTTCAGTGGTCTGTTCATCAGCAGGGTTTTGAGTCTGCTGGTCTGGTATAGTACCTTCATGAAGATCAGTAGAAGGTTGAACCTGTAGATCTTGGACATCTGCTGTGTGAATGTCAGCAGGGGTGTTGGATGGAATCTGAGTTTGATCATCAGAGATCTGTGATTGGGTGTCTGCTGTTTGAACATCAGCAGGGGTAGGCAACAGTGATTCAGGGGTTGAGGTAGGTGGAGCTTGTTCCTCTGCTGTGTGAGTATCAACAGGGATTTGGATATCAGTGTTTGAGTGTTCAGATGGGTTGGAATCATCAGAGGGGTTAAAGGATGCAATCGGGGCTATTAATATGGGAGTAGGAAGCCTCGATTTCTTGGACTTTTTGTTGAAGGAAGAATTATTCTTCTTTCTCTTCTGACCCTTTGACAATTTAGAAGGAGTAAGAGTGGGAGAGGGTTTAGAGGTACCTGCCTTCTTCAAGGGAGAGGCAGTGGGAGTGGCATCTGAATCAGATGGGGAGATGAGCCCGGATCTGATTAGATATCGCCTTTGTGCTAAGGTCTGATTGTCATCATCATCATCATCCTCCTCAGCAGCCTTCTTCTGAGCCTCTTCTTTGGTTGACTCTTCTTCTTCTTCAGCAGAGTCATGATCAGACTATTTTGCTGCCTTCTCAGCCAACAACTTCCTCTTCTCTTCTTTCAACCTTTCTGCCTCAGCAAGAGCTTCCTTTCTCAAATAATATTTGGAGATGTGAAAGGTCTTATGAGGTCCCATCTTGTACTTCTTTGGGAGAATATCTGGAAGGATGATGCTCAGCTTGTTGACAAAGCTGACTGTAGCTGCTACCTTCCATACCTTCGATTGTAAGTCCAAAGTGACTTTCTTTGCCTCAAGGGCAATTCTTTCTAAGAATAGTCCTTGCCAGTCTCCATCGATCTGATCCCAGATTGCAGCCATTACTCGAACCTTTAAAGTAGTAACAGCATCATGACTGAATGTGTTACCAAGTAACATTTTTCCTGCAATATCCATCAAGGTTTGGAATTTTGGTTCAAGTTGGGATTTCTTGAGCCCAATTGCATCAGTAGCCTTGATTTTTCCACCAGTAAACATCTCCATATACTCCTTTTCTCTATTCATGATGTAGTTGGAGATATTTATTTTCCCCCTTGATAGGCCAAACAATTCCTGAAGGATTTCCCTTGTAACCTTGACTTTGTGTCCACCCATGACACTTTCAACATGAGAACCCTTCATCACAGCGTTTGCATAGAATGCCAGTACGTCTTGTTCATAAACATTAGTTGGAGCTGCTTCCAGAAAGTCTCTGAGTTTAAGATTGACGCACCTAAGCAATATCTCCTTGTTCTCATCTATGTGTTTGCCTTTGGAAAATAGAGCATTCTCCGTAAAAATCTTCCCTTCCTTGGACCACTTTGCAGCATCCAAGGTGCCAGTGCTCTTGGTCTTCTCGTCGTAAATTTCAATGATTGCCATAGTAGAGTTTGAGTGTTAGGGTTTGAGAGCTTGAAAGAAATTTGCAGAACGAGAGAGAGAGTATTGAGAGTATTTGAGTAATATGTGCGACAGGGTTTGGAAGAGTTTTTAAGGGTGTGAATATATATACTCCAGAAAATTTTGATCTAACGGTCAGATTTGGGTTTAATTTGGAGTAGAGCCCAAGATTTCCTTCTTTGATTTCTTAAATTTTCCGGCTGATTTTGCCATGTGGCAATGTTTGATTTGCTGGCAATATGGTACTTGAGTATTAATGACATCATTACCAAAAATAGCCGTTGTGACTAATTTATGGTAAGAATTGATCATCAAGGCCGTTTTCTATAAGAGAATTGCATTCCTTATATAAGCCAATTTGTTTAATTACATTCAGGAATAAATCTAGAATGAATTACATGATCAAGGCTAGTCATTAAACTCTAAATTGGAGTGATTTGTTCAGCAGAGTGAGGTCTTCTGAGTTCTTCAAGATGTCTGCTGATTTTCCTTGAAACGTCTTCTGGTCAGCTGAGTTGGTCTTCTGATCAGCTGAGTAGAGGTTTGTGATTTGCTGAGAAAATCTTCTGTGCTTTGAAGATTCGTCGTGGTTTGATGGAACCTTCAGCGTTGCTGTCATGATCCAACCTGGATGATGAATCTTCCAGCTTTATTGTGAGTGGTGATCCAACCTGGTTTGATGGATCTTCCAGCTCTACTTCTGAACCATGTAGGACCATCAAATCAATTTGATGATCAGCTTGGATGATATCCCACTGGTTCAGGTTCTCTCACCATCGGATGTTCTTCATCATCAGATGGGATGTAGCATCTAATGTGTTCTTGTTGTATTTCTTCGCTTCTTTTGAAGGGGAAGGAAGATTGAAAGGTGCTTCAATGGAGTCGAAGAGAGGGCCATGGACTCAGCCTTCATGTTTTGTTTAGACACAGTAGCTTTTGATAACAAGCTCTCCATGTAGAACTTCCTTCTGGAGAAGAAGCTCTGCTTGCTTACTACTTTGTCCTCTGCATCTCTTCCTCCTTTAGCTTTCAACAAGAACGTCTCTTCTTCCTTTAGCTTTCATGAGCATACTCATGTTGAGTAAGCCATGTAAATATATCTGCATCATCTTCATTTTGTGGACAAATCTTCATCTCCTTCACCCAAGATTTTGGTTGAAGAATGATCTCCATTCCATCTCTTCTTTCAATTGTCTCCATTCCTGAAATAAGAATAGTGTTAGATGATTTGTGTTCTTAGGTGTTCTCATAACTCCTCCTTTTATAGGGGTAGAAATGAGGTAGTGGAGAGAAAGATGATAAAACTATAGAGGTGATAGGTCTGAATTTCTGAAAAGTGATTTCTTAAGATCAGCAGTGAGATTCTTGATCCAAGGGTGCACATTTAAGGATATTCAGACTTTATCTAATGGAATGCAGAAATTATAAATTTTGACCATGAGTTATTTGAAATCCGTACAGTGCATGCATACTGTTGAGTCGGTGAGGATGACGTATTAATCCAGCCAAGTATGACTCAGTAGTATACTGTATGTATGTATATGAATAAAGTATTTTATGAAGAATAGTTTATTAATATACATAGTTATACATTGCTTAGAGTAAAGAGATCAAATAACTTTGTTCAGATCTGCTATATGTATGTATATATACTATGCAATGCAGATTTTAGAGTATTTTATCAAGGACTCTTAAGGTATCATTGATTCCCCCTTGATTAGATAACTCTATGTTTTCCCTCAGCTTTATTTGTCTTCATTGGGAAAGAACTTACCTGAAGATGAGGGTGTCTATCCACCTCATCTGATCCTCCTAGTCTGTTACAAGATGTATCAGCTGAGGTCTTCAGCTGATCTTGTTGGTCCCTGAACGAGTAGTGAATGGGATTAAAGTCTAGAGGGGAGGGGTGAATAGACTTTAAAACTTTTTCAAGAGAGTTGGGAACCTCTTCTGATTGCTATGTCAGCTGGACTACAAGTCTGCTGGTCCAGATGACTATAGTGATCTGATAGAGGAGGTTATATGCAGAATTATGGTAGGCCTTGTTTAGACTCGTTCTCTTAGTTTCTTTTGAAAGTGCCAAGTTATTTAGTTAATAGAAATACTCAGCTGATGCTGGTTTGAGAGTTGTGGCCTTGTTTTGAATACAGTTAAAACACAGTATGCACTATATAAGATAAATGAAATGACAGTAAAGTAAAGTGCAGAAAGTAAATAACACCAGGTTTATAGTGGTTCGGATATACGATCCTACGTCCACTCTCACGTCCTAACGTGAAGTTTAATCCCTTTAATTTACCGCAAATTACAAGGGTCTTGACCTTTATAGTCCCAAGGATAGGACTTTGAGATCTGAGCCGTCCTAACAGCTACGGTCTCCACAAGTGATTGTAAGCACTTGCACTTTGAGGGTTTCAAAAACTTTAACCTTTCGGAGAGGGTTTGGGGTTTTTGAAGAGTATCCAACTAGTGATTCAAGCTTATAATTTGCTTAATCACTTTGCCTAAAACAAATGATAAACAATGTGAAATAGGTTTCAGGTTCTTAAGGGTTGGATAGAAATCACTTAAGAGCTATGGATAATCTAATGGATTCTAGCTCTTTGAGAATTCTTGAGACAGTACAACTTTAGCTTAATTGCTTGCTGGAAATGTTGAATTCTCTTGTTGTGACTTCGTATACTTGTGATTTCTCATCCTCTTGTATTTATAGTGGTGATTGCTTGCAACTAGCCGTTGGAGTTGACTAGCCGTTGGGGCAATCTTTCCATAATGGCTTGATTCCTTGATTCCAGCCGCTTGATTGCTTCAATCCTGGGATCATGTCAATCTTCTAAATAAGGTAGGTCTCTGTTTAAATTGCAAGATGACTTTGGAATCAGCCGAGTCCTGAAAGAGCACATAGTCGTCTGATCTGAACATCTAGTCTTCTGACTACTCTTCTGGCCTTGAGTCTTCTGTCTTCTGATATCAGCAGAGTAAAACTCTTCTGATCTACCAGTTCTTTTGTCCTGCACTAGGCCATCTTCAATCTGGGACTCCATCAGTCAAATAGGTATACAAGCACCTATCTTAACTGGTCTTCAAGGATCTCCTAGTCTTCATGTCTTCTACTCTTCTCATCTTGAGGGAGAGCATGTAAGCCGGGACTGTGCTGATCAACTGATATCTATACAGTCAATCACACAAGACTAGTCTAAGCTGTTCTATACAAAGTCAGCTGATCCTATTACATTTATAAACTCTAAGTGTTTTGGCCATCAAAACTATACTAACATCAAGTGGGGCTTAGGGTGAATTTATATCCCAACAATTTCCCCCTTTTTGATGAAGCCAAAACTATATATGATAAATGCTCTTAATAAGATAAGATAGGAGTTTATAAACTTCATAGAAACTGAAGTATCTGATGAAGACAATGAGAGTTTGTCTTGAAAGCAAAGAGAACTAAACTTGAATATATAGAACTTTTACAGATTACAAGTAATAGTTTCTTAAAGCTTTGAAAGTGGTCTTCATCAGGTCTTCTGATCTTCAGATGCGGAAGGCAAGGTACAGACGAGATCGAACTTCTTCCATGTGCTGCAGGTCTGTAACATTCTCCTCTTCATAGATCTTCTCTAGGATCCTTTTGACTTCAATGAAATCTGTTCTTCCAGAATCCAGAGTGGGAGGATCCCATTTGGGTTCTTCAGGAGTTAGGATTCTGCAGTTGTCAAGTTCTTTGGCTGTCTTGACTACTTCTTTCCAGAACTCTGGATCTTCAATGTTCATGAATTGATTGAACTGGAAGAATTCATCTTCATAGGTTGGGAGAGGGCCAAATTTTCTTACAATGTGGTGTTGAATTTGCCATTTCTTCTTCAGAGGGTACCACCTTGGTAACTCATCTTGAAGGGCTAGATAATCCACATAGTTGCTATCAAACACCAGAACTTTATCTTTCTGTGCCAGAGCATTTTCTTTCAGTGCTTTCTCTTTGAGAGCTTTCCTGAGTTTGGCTATCTTCCTGTCAAATTTGGCTTTGACTGCTTTCGCATCTTTTAGCTTCTTTTGTTTAAGCTCTTGAGCTTCAAGCTCTTTTCTTTTCTTCAACTCTAAGGCCTCTTTCTCTTCTGTAGTAGGCTCTGCTGGAGTTGACTTCTTGCTTGACTTCTGAGCTTGCTCATCTGCTTGCTCATCTGCCTTCCTTTTCCTAGTCATCATTTTCTCGGAAACTTGTTCTGTAGAGGCAGTGATCTGCAGACTTTTGGCAGTTGCTTGAGTGGGAGCTTGGATGTCTTCTTGAGCAATTTCTTTGCCTTTGCCTTTCTTGCTCTTGATTTTGCTTGATAAACCACCCAAGGTTTCATTCAGCTCATCTTGAGATACTACCATTACAGCTTGCTGTGCAGTAGTCTTCTCTAGAGCTTTTATCAATACATCTTCCCCCTTTTTGGCTTCAGCAAGTGCAGCCGCAAAAGGCTTCATGGCATTCAGAATCTCCACTCTAAGAGTTTGTTGAAGAGCCATGGCGTTGACTCTGCCAACATGAGTCAGATGAGTGATGCTATGTTCTAGAATCTGAGCATGAGAGTTGGAGGAGGAGGCAGCTTCTAGTTTAGCTGTAATTGCTTCCAATTTGGTTGCTGTCTCCTTCAGCTGAATCTGAAGTTTTTCATTCTCTGCTGTAGCTGATTGGAGAAGAGCTCGACCTTCAGTAGCTCTTGCTTCAGCATCTTCAATTCTTTTGTTGTAGGTGTTTTCCATGCGGTTGACCTCATTAGTGTAGAGATCAGCAAACCTGGTGGAATGGTCACCTGCCGTCTTCAGAATGCTGGCCAGATACTTACTTATCTGATTGTGAAGAGATTCTCCAAACTTGTCTTCAATGTCAATGACCTGGTCATGAAGACGAGTTCTCTGCTCTTTGACTGCCTTTTCAACATATCTTCCAAGCTGTAGGCGTAAACCCTTTTCAAAGTGTAGGTCTATAGAAGCCTTGACCTGTGAGCATATGTCTGTTGTATAGTCAGTTGTTGAAGTAGAAGTTGAGGCAGTACCTTGAGGCTTTGGATGCACTGTCAGGGCTTTGCCTCTTTCTTCAGCTGAAAGGTACTCTTCATTGAGAAATGAGGTAGTGGCCTTAACCAGGTGGGACATGATGGTGTCTCCTTTGTCAATGAGGTGAGGTAGAGTATCCTTAGGCATGAAGTGATCAGGAATAGTGATTACTTCTCTTTCAATCTCGGTTCTGTCAGCTGGTTCAGCTAAGTCTTCCGCAGGAACAGACGCAGTTGAGTCATTCATTTTTGCTGTGTCAACTGTCTGCAGACCTGATATGCCTTCTGGGATAGAGGCATCATTAGGTGGAATTCCTAGAATTCTGTGGCATACTGCTGTAAAGGCTTCTTCGGGCAGCAGTTGAGCAAAAGATTTAACTTGAGCAACTTCTTTTTGCTCCATTTCCCAGTCGAGGAAATTAGCTTTTCCTCCCATTCCTTCCATGACCTCAATAAGGTCATCCACATCATCTCTCCTGAGTTCAATCCAGGTGCAGATTCTGAGAACTTGTTCAAACTGAACTGATTCCTCATCAATACCAGGAATAGTAGACTTGAGCAGGTTTGCTATCTTCATCCTCATTATCTTCTCCCTTGTGCACATAGGATAGTGTACCATTCTGTACTGAGGTCGAGAGGGACCAGCTTGAGCCAGGTCTGCTGGTGCCATGTCTTCTGGAACAGAAGAAACAATGATGGTAGGAGTTTGAGTATTTGGGGTAGTTTCCTCTGCTGTGTGAGTATCAGCAGGGATTTGGGAAGTGATATGTTCTTGATCTTCAGTGGTCTGTTCATCAGCAGGGTTTTGAGTCTGCTGGTCTGGTATAGTATCTTTATGAAGATCAGTAGAAGGTTGAACCTGTAGATCTTGGACATCTGCTGTGTGAATGTCAGCAGGGGTGTTGGATGGAATCTGAGTTTGATCAACAGAGATCTGTGATTGGGTGTCTGTTGTTTGAACATCAGCAGGGGTAGGCAATAGTGATTCAGGGGTTGAAGTAGGTTGAGCTTGTTCCTCTGCTGTGTGAGTATCAGCAGGGATTTGGATATCAGTGTGTGAGTGGTCAGATGGGTTGGAGTCATCAGAAGGGTTGAAGGATGCAATCGGGGCTATTAACATGGGAGTAGGAAGCCTCGATTTCTTGGACTTTTTGTTGAAAGAAGAATTATTCTTCTTTCTCTTCTGACCCTTCGATAATTTAGAAGGAGTAAAAGAGGGAGAGGATTTAGAGGTACCTGCCTTCTTCAAAGGAGAGGCAGTGGGAGTGGCATCTGAATCAGATGGGGAGATGAGCCCAGATCTGATTAGATATCGTCTTTGTGCTAAGGTCTGATTGTCATCATCATCATCCTCAGCAACCTTCTTCTGAACCTCTTCTTCGGTTGGCTCCTCTTCTTCTTCGGCAGAGTTATGATCAGACTCTTGTGCTGCCTTCTCAGCCAACAGCTTCCTCTTCTCTTCTTTTAACCTTTCTGCCTCAGCAAGAGCTTCCTTTCTCAAATAATATTTGGAGATGTGAAAGGTCTTATGAGGTCCCATCTTGTACTTCTTTGGGAGAATATCTGGAAGGATGATGCTCAGCTTGTTTACAAAGCTGACTGTAGCTGCTACCTTCCATACCTTCGATTGTAAGTCCAAAGTGACTTTCTTTGCCTCAAGAGCAATTCTTTCTAAGAATAGTCCTTGCCAGTCTCCATCGATCTGATCCCAGATTGCAGCCATTACTCGAACCTTTAAAGTAGTAACAGCATCATGACTGAATGTGTTACCAAGTAACATCTTTCCTGCAATATCCAACAAGGTTTGGAATTTTGGTTCAAGTTGGGATTTCTTTAGCCCAGTTGCATCAGTAGCCTTGATTCTTCCACCAGTAAACATCTCCATATACTCCTTTTCTCTATTCATGATGTAGTTGGAGATATTTATTTTCCCCCTTGACAGGCCAAACAATTCCTGAAGGATTTCCCTTGTAACCTTGACTTTGTGTCCATTCATGACACTTTCAACATGAGAACCCTTCATCACGGCGTTTGCATAGAATGTCAGTACGTCTTGTTCATAGACATTAGTTGGAGCTGCTTCCAGAAAGTCTCTGAGTTTAAGATTGACGCACCGAAGCAATATCTCCTTGTTCTCATCTGAGTGTTTGCCTTTGAAGAACAGAGCATTCTCCGTAAAAATCTTCCCTTCCTTGGACCACTTTGCAGCATCCAAGGTGCCAGTGTTCTTGGTCTTCTCGTCGTAAATTTCAATGATTGCCATAGTAGAGTCTGAGTGTTAGAGTTTGAAGGCTTGAAAGAAATTTGCAGAACGAGAGAGAGTAATGTGATTAATTGAGTAATATGAGCGACAGGGATTGGAAGAGGTTTTAGGGGTGTGAATATATACTCCAGAAAATTTTGATCTAACGGTCAGATTTGGATTTGATTTTGGAGTAGAGCCCAAGATTTCCTTCTTTGATTTCTTAAATTTGCCGGCTGGTTATGCCATTTGGCAATATTTGATTTGCTGGCAATATGGTACTTGAGTATTAATGACATCATTACCAAAAATAGCCGTTGAGACTAATTTATGGTAAGAATTGATCATCAAGGCCGTTTTCTATAAGAAAATTGCATTCCTTATATAAGCCAATTTGTTTAATTACATTCAGGAATAAATCTAGAATGAATTACATGATCAAGTCTAGTCATTATACTCTAAATTGGAGTGATTTGGTCAGCAGAGTGAGGTCTTCTGAGTTCTTCAAGATGTCTGCTGATTGTCTTTGAAAAGTCTTCTGGTCAGCTGAGTTGGTCTTCTGATCAGCTGAGTAGAGGAAACGGTGTTTGCTGTGATGATCCAACCTGGATGGATCCTTCCAACTTTATTGTGAGTGATGATCCAACCTGGTTTGATGGATCTTTCAGATCCTTCTTTAAATTAAGTGGAGCTAGTCTAGACATAGTCCCACTGATTTAAATGTTTCTCACCATCGGATGTTCCTCATCATCAGATGGGATGTAGCATCTAATGTGCTCTTGTTGAATTTCTTCGCTTCTCTTGAAGGGGAAGGAAGGTTGAGGGGTGCTTCAATGGAGTTGAAGAGAGGGCCATGGACGCAGCCTTCATGTTCTGTTTAGACACAGTAGCTTTTGATAACAAGCTCTTCATGTAGGACTTCTCCCTGGAGAAGAAGCTCTGCTTGCTTGCTACTTTGTCCTCTGCATCTCTTCCTCCTTTAGCTTTCAACAAGAACGTCTCTTCTTCCTTTAGCTTTCATGAACATACTCATGTTGAGTAAGCCATGTATATGGATCTGCTTCATTTTCTGGACAAATCTTCATCTCCTTCACCCAAGATTTTGGTTGAAGAATGATTTCCGTTCCATCTCTTCTTTCAATTGTCTCCATACCTGAAACAAGAAAAGTGTTAGATGTTTTGTGTTCTTAGGTGTTCTCATAACTTCTCCTTTTATAGGGGTAGAAATGAGGTAGTGGAGAGAAAGATGACAAAACTATAGAGGTGATAGGTCTGAATTTCTGAAAAGTGATTTCTTAAGATTAGCAGTGAGTTTCTTGATCCAAGGGTGCACATTTAAAGATATTCAGACTTTATCTAATGGAATGCAGAAATTATAAATTTTGTCCATGAGTTATTTGAAATACGTACTGTGCATGCATACTGTTGAGTCGGTGAGGATGGTGTATTAATCCAGCCAAGTATGACTCAGTTAGTATACTGTATTTATGTATATGAATAAAGTATTTTATGAAAAATAGTTTATTAATATACATAGTTATACATTGCTTAGAGTAAAGAGATCAAATAGCTTTGTTCAAGTCTGCTATATATATGTATATGTATACTATGCAATGCAGATTTTAGAGTATTTCATCAAGGATTCTTAAGGTATCATTGATTCCCCCTTGATTAGATAACTCTATGTTTTCCCTCAGCTCTATCTGTCTTCATTGGGAAAGAACTTACCTGAAGATGAGGGTGTCTATTCACCTCATCTGATCCTCCTAGTCTGCTGCAAACTGTATCAGCTGAGGTCTTCAGCTGATCTTGTGCTCTTCATGTGCTTGGGTCCAAGAGTCCTAAGCTATAACATAGGGTCTTGAATCTTTCTTCAGCTAGGGGCTTAGTCAAGATGTCTGCTCTTTGGATATCTGTGTGAATTTTCTCCATCTTGATGTCCTTCTTTTCAAGGTGGTCTCTTATAAAATGGTGTCGAATGTCGACATGCTTGCACCTTGTGTGGAGGACTGGATTTTGAGTGATGGCAATGGCACTGCTGCTGTCACAAAAGATAGGGACTTCTTTTGCCTCTACATTGTAATCTTTGAGTTGTTGAGCTAGCCAGAGTAGCTGGCTACAACAACTTCCAGCTGCCATATATTCTGCTTCAGTGGTGGATGTTGCAACTGAGGTTTGTTTCTTAGAGAACCATGATATCAGCTTGCTGCCTAGAAATTGACAGGTTCCTGATGTGGATTTCCTATCAATTCTGCATCCTCCAAAGTCTGAGTCAGAATAGCCACTTAATTCTAGATTGTCATCAGCAGGGTACCATAGACCTAGGTTGACTGATCCTTTTAGGTACTTGAGATTCTTCCTCGCTGCTTCTAGATGACTTTGCTTTGGGTTTGCTTGAAACCTAGCACATACTCCTACAGCGAATGTTATATCTGGTCTGCTGGCTGTAAGGTATAGTAGAGATCCAATCAGTGCTCTATATTCAGCTTGATCAACTGCCTTTCCGGACTCATCTGGTTCCATTTTGAAAGATGTCATCATAGGAATCCTTGCAGTCTTGCTTTGTAGAGCTTTGAATATTTCTAGCAGACTCTTGGTATACTTGGACTAGTTGATGAAGATCCCTTCTGGACTCTGCTTGACTTGAAGTCCTAGGAAATAGTTCATCTCACCCATCATGCTCATTTCGAATTTTCCTTGCATAAGTTCAGAGAACTTCTTGCACATTTCTTGATTGGGTGATCCAAATATAATGTCATCTACATATATTTGTACCATTATAATGTCTTCTCCTTCTTGTATTCTGAAGAGAGTTCTATCAACTTTGCCTTTTGTATATCCATTGTCAAGTAGGAATTGTGACAATGTGTCATACCAAGCTCTAGGGGCTTGTTTTAGACCATAGAGAGCCTTCTTCAGTCGATATACTTGATCACCTTTTTCAAATCCTGGAGGCTGCTCTACATATACTTATTTCTAGTTATTACATCATGTTCGTCCTTCTTGTTCTTGAATACCCACTTTGTTCCTATTACATTGTGGTTTTCAGGTCGATCTACCAATTCCCAGACTTCATTTCTTTCGAATTGGTTTAGTTCCTCTTGCATAGCAGTGATCCAATTGCTATCGGTCATTGCTTCTTCTATGTCAGCTGGTTCAATGTTGGAGAGGAAAGCACACCAGCAGAACATAGATGATTGAGAATTCTGATTCAGCTGTCTTCTTGTCTTGACAACTGATTCTGCTTCTCCTAAGATGAGATTTGATGGATGATTGTTCCTCCATGTATGTCTTACAGGAGTACCTGCATTAGATGAACTTGGATTCTCATCTGTTCTATTGTCATCAGGAGGGTTGACTTGATTTGGTCGATCATTATCTGTATCTTGAGTATCAAAGAGATCATTCCCCCTTGTATTTGGGATTGTTGCATGTTGATTGTGGATAGCTTGTTCAGCTTGAGTTTGAGATCTAGTGACTGGTCTGTGTGTTTTATCTTCCTCTGGTTCTTCACGGAATGGTTCATTGACTTCAATAAATTCATCAGACTTCTTCTTGATCACTAGTTTCTTCATCTGTTCTGCAGCTGAGGTTGTTTCTACTGCATTCTTTTCACAAGATTCATCAAAAACAACATGTGGTGTTTCTTACACAAAAAGGGTGCGTTTGTTGAATACTCTAAATGCTTTGCTAGTTGAGGAGTATCCCAAGAATATCCCCTCATCTACTTTGGCATCAAAAGCATTCAACTTACTTTTCCCATTGTTGTGAATGAAACACTTACAACCAAATATATGAAAGTAAGATACTCTAGGTTTTCTTCCTTTCCACAGTTCATATGGGGTTTTCTCATGGATTTTGTGAATACCTGACCTGTTTTGAGTGTGACAAGCTGTGTTAATAGCTTCTGCCCAAAGTTTCTTAGGAGTAGAGAATTCAGCAAGGAGTGTTCTTGCAGCTTCTTTGAGTGTTCTGACTCTTCTTTCAGCTACACCATTTTGTTGTGGTGTTCTTGCTGCACTTGTTTCATGCTGAATACCATTAGAAGTACAATATGCAATAATATAAGAGTTAATAAATTCAGTTCGGGAAGCTTCTGCTGAGTTTCACTCTTCTAATTTTCACAATAGGTTCTCCTTTCTCTACTTGGATCCTCTTTAACAGTTCGGGAAGCTTCTGCTGAGTTTCACTCTTCTTGTATAAGAAGATAACCCAAGTAAACTTGGAGTAGTCATCTACAACAATAAGAGTGTATTTTCTTCCTGTTAAAGTGGTTGGAGTGATTGGTCCAAAGAGATCCATGTGTAACAGTTCAAGAGCTCTGCTGGTTGATGCTGTCTTCTTGGTCTTGAAAGAGACCTTTGTTTGCTTTCCTTGTTGACATGCATCACAGACCTGATCTTTACAGTAGAGTTCATTAGGCAGACCATCAACTAAGGATTCCCTTGCTAACTTGTTCAAAGTCTTAAAGTTCAGATGACTAAGACGTTTGTGCCATAGCCAGCTGACATCTTTAGGGCTTTTCACAAGCAGACATGTATCCTTAGGACAGCTGTTCCAATTTGCAAGATACATAATTCCCTTTCTAGATCCTGTTAGAAGGTTTTGTTTTGTTCTTTTATCACTTATGAGACATTCATCTTTAGAGAATTTAACTGAATAACCAGTGTCACAAAAATGAGAAACAGATAATAGATTAAACTTAAGACCTTCTACATATGATACGTCATGTACCTCAATGTCACCATTTCTAATGGTGCCATATCCTTTTGTGTTACCGTGCGCTTTATCACCAAAGAAGACTTTTGGACCTTTCTTTTCTGTGTAGTTGGTCAGCAGGTTTTTGGTTCCAGTCATATGGGTTGAGCAACCACTATCTATGTACCATATCTCTCCTGCTAGGCCTCCTTTTCTGTATAGGTCCTTCCTTTCCTGCAAGAAGGGTTAAGTCTTAGGTACCCATTTTGTTTTGGGTCCTTGGGTGTTAGTACTACCCTTGGGGACCCACATATACATTGGTCGTTTGAACAACCTTGAGCACTTGAGTTGTTTCCCTCGGGCATCACAGAACCAAATCTTACCAGTTAACACCTTAGACTGATTTGATTTGTTGTTTGTGTCAGCTAAGTAATAGTCAAATGGTTTTCCTTTATAGGAGTGAACATACAGTATCTTTTGACTAGTTACATTCGGCTTGGGTGCATTAGCTGGTCGATGCACACGATTATATGGACCATACTCTTCTGTTCTCACAATATCATAAGAGATAGGGGGTGCAAAGAGGACAGATTTGTTTGAAGAAGATTTCTTCTTCTTGGCTGGAGCAGCATACAGCTGAGACTGTCTCAGACGAGATGGTCTAGGCTGTTTGCTGTTCCTCTGTATAGGTTTGGGGTTAACTTTTCTTTTACCATTTTTGGTATTGGAATAGTTAGCCTTAGTTGGTACAGATGCCTTTTGGTTCATATTGAGTTCATTGTGTTTAGAACACTCACCCTGTTCATGTGTCTGAGTAGTGCACTGGTTAGGTGTACTACCCCCAGCTGGAGAGGATGTTGATGGATTAAGTTCATAGCCTAAACCCATCTTATTGCCATTTGATCTATAATATTCAGAGATACTTTCAATAGTAGTCGAGGCTTTATTGAATTCTGATATCTTTTGATCTAGGCATTCCTTCTCCTTTTCTAAGAGCTTATGTGATTGGAAGAGATCATCGAACTTAGATTGAAGTATACGAAATTCTTTGGTTTCTAAGGCTTGAGTTTCTAACATCCCCTCATACAACTGAGTTGTTGTGGTATTTTCTTCCTTAAGAAGTTCCACTTCTTTGGTCAACCTTTCATTCATGGTGACTAACTCAGGGGTGTTATCAAACTTAACCTTTTTCAACCTAGCAATTTCTTTCCTTAAATCCTTATTCTCCTCTTCCACTTCTATAAAGGCTCTAGTGGCAATATCCAGATCACCTTTTACCTTTCTTAAAGATTGATAATAGGTGTCTTCTGATTCGCCTTCAGATGAGTTTATGTCATCTGTTTGTGAGAAAATAGGTGAATGGAAAGTAGTAGTATAAGAGTTTACCTCATTTTCTCCTATGGCCATCATAGCTAGATCGTCTGAATCATCTGAGTAGATTTGACAGTCTGGTGATGTAGGAAGTTCATCACTTTGATATTCAGATTCTTCAGTCAACATTGCTTGCTTATCTGAAGTTCTTCTCCTTGGCCTTCTTTCTTCTTTGTCGTCCAGCTCAGGGCATTCATAGACATAGTGTCCTGGTTTACGACAATTGAAGCGTGCTCCAGGCTTTTGATTTGAATTGCCTTTCCTTGGAGGTGTGGCATCTCTTTTTCTGGAGCCTCGGCTGTCAGATGACTCCACATCCTTTCTAGGATGTCTTTCTGGTGTTCTTTCTCTGGAACCTCTGGAGGGTGATCTTGCTCTTCTATCTTTGTAGTTTCTATAGAACTTTCTATATTTGCTGTTGAGGGTGTTCATCCTTTCGAATCTCTTGATCATAAGAGCCATTTGTTCCTTCAGACTCATGTCTGATCCTTCACAGTCTTCTGTTTTCAGAGGGGTCTTGCCAGATGAGGTGCTTGCAGCTTTTATATTTGCTGCCTTGAAAGCTACAGTCTTGGAAGTGGATGGAATAGCAATAGGTTCATCATTTTCTGAGTTTTCTTCTCTTTCAAGATCATATTCATGGGCTTTTAGATTCTGAAATAGAGTCTGTGCAGACCACTCCTTGATATCTTGAGTATCTTTGATAATGGTCTTCTTGAGTCTCCATTTCTTGGTTAGATAGTCTAATATCTTTAGATTTTTCTCTCTATTTGTATATTTCTTGCCCAGAGATTCTATCTCATTGATGATCTTGGTAAATCTATTGTCTAATTGATCAATAGACTCTTCTGGTTGCATTTTGAAATGCTCAAACTTCTTGACTGCTGTTGTCAACTTGCTCTCCTTGATCAGCTCGGTTCCTTCACAGAGGAGTGCTAGAGCATCCCACATTTCCTTAGCTGTTTCACAATTGATTACTTTTGCAATGTACTCATTTGGAAGAGTTTGCATGATGTAATCTTGAGCAATGCTGTCAAGATTTGACTGCTTCATCTCTTCTGGTGTGAGATCCTTCATCGGCTTGGGGGCTAGTTCTCCAACTGGAACTTCTGGATCACCATTTGCAGTGTTGACTGCCATGATGGTGATTGGGCCTTCAGTGATTACTGACCACATCTTGTAGTGGACTGATGTGAGATTCTTCCTCATCCTGATCTTCCAGTAATCATAATCCTCCACTGAAAACTTAGGCAACTTACGCATATTAGCACTCATGCTGTATGAGTTTTCGAAAACATGTTTTTCAAAAGAAAAAAAATATGTTCAAGAGGACTACAAAAAGACTCCCTCAAGTCTTCTGATAATCTAGAGACAGTAGTCCGTTAGAACCACTGCTCTGATACCACTTGTTGGTCCCTGAACGAGTAGTGAATGGGATTAAAGTCTAGAGGGGAGGGGTGAATAGACTTTAAAACTTTTTCAAGAGAGTTGGGAACCTCTTCTGATTGCTATGTCAGCTGGACTACAAGTCTGCTGGTCCAGATGACTATAGTGATCTGATAGAGGAGGTTATATGCGGAATTATGGTAGGCCTTGTTTAGACTCGTTCTCTTAGTTTCTTTTGAAAGTGCCAAGTTATTTAGTTAATAGAAATACTCAGCTGATGCTGGTTTGAGAGTTGTGGCCTTGTTTTGAATACAGTTAAAACACAGTATGCACTATATAAGATAAATGAAATGACAGTAAAGTAAAGTGCAGAAAGTAAATAACACCAGGTTTATAGTGGTTCGGATATACGATCCTACGTCCACTCTCACGTCCTAACGTGAAGTTTAATCCCTTTAATTTACCGCAAATTACAAGGGTCTTGACCTTTATAGTCCCAAGGATAGGACTTTGAGATCTGAGCCGTCCTAACAGCTACGGTCTCCACAAGTGATTGTAAGCACTTGCACTTTGAGGGTTTCAAAAACTTTAACCTTTCGGAGAGGGTTTGGGGTTTTTGAAGAGTATCCAACTAGTGATTCAAGCTTATAATTTGCTTAATCACTTTGCCTAAAACAAATGATAAACAATGTGAAATAGGTTTCAGGTTCTTAAGGGTTGGATAGAAATCACTTAAGAGCTATGGATAATCTAATGGATTCTGGCTCTTTGAGAATTCTTGAGACAGTACAACTTTAGCTTAATTGCTTGCTGGAAATGTTGAATTCTCTTGTTGTGACTTCGTATACTTGTGATTTCTCATCCTCTTGTATTTATAGTGGTGATTGCTTGCAACTAGCCGTTGGAGTTGACTAGCCGTTGGGGCAATCTTTCCATAATGGCTTGATTCCTTGATTCCAGCCGCTTGATTGCTTCAATCCTGGGATCATGTCAATCTTCTAAATAAGGTAGGTCTCTGTTTAAATTGCAAGATGACTTTGGAATCAGCCGAGTCCTGAAAGAGCACATAGTCGTCTGATCTGAACATCTAGTCTTCTGACTACTCTTCTGGCCTTGAGTCTTCTGTCTTCTGATATCAGCAGAGTAAAACTCTTCTGATCTGCCAGTTCTTTTGTCCTGCACTAGGCCATCTTCAATCTGGGACTCCATCAGTCAAATAGGTATACAAGCACCTATCTTAACTGGTCTTCAAGGATCTCCTAGTCTTCATGTCTTCTACTCTTCTCATCTTGAGGGAGCGCATGTAAGCCGGGACTGTGCTGATCAACTGATATCTATACAGTCAATCACACAAGACTAGTCTAGGCTGTTGGGATATGAATATCCTTAGTTTAGTTTTGATAAACCAAATCAAACATGTAATAGGATAAGTTGTATTGTATAGACAACTTTATTATACATCTTGTAATAGATAGGACTCTGGTTAGAAGAGTAGACATGCCAATGCTCAAGAAGAGAAGAGAAGACCAAGACCTGAAGTCTCCTGATAAGATGAGTTAAACTCATCTTATAGGATAAGAAGAGTAAGAGTAAGATGAGTAGAAGTCTTCTTACCAGCAGAGTAGAAGTCTTCTAACCAGCAGAGTAGAAGTCTTCTTACAAGCTGAGTAGAAGTCATCTTACAACCAGCTGAGTAAAGACAGCAGAGTAAAGACAGCAGCTGAGAAGAAACAGCAGCTGTGTAAAGCCAGCTGAGTAAAGACAGCAGAGTAAAGACAGCAGCTGAGAAGAAACAGCAGCTGTGTAAAGCCAGCTGAGTAAAGACAGCAGAGTAAAGACAGCAGCTGAGAAGAAACAGCAGCTGTGTAAAGTCAGCTGAGTAAAGACAGCAGAGTGAAGTCTTCTTACCAGCAGAGTGAAGTCTTCTTACCAGCAGAGTAGAAGTCTTCTTACTCAATTAAAGGAAGGCCAATCAGAGTTGAAGTCAAGGATTGACAAGATACGCACAAGAAAGGAAAGTCAAAGATATGATTGAAATTACATGACAATGGTAATATTCAATCATATCAAATCAAGAGATTGGCAGTTCCCGAATTAGTGGAGTTTTGAATGCCATCATCCAACGGTAACATTCAAGCTCAACACTATATAAATGAGTTCAGTTCTTACATCATTAGGAGTGAAGAGGTGTGAGATGCAGAGGTCGAGCAAAGTGCTTAAAGTCAAGAAATAAGAAGAGCTCAAGAAGATCGTTCATGAAGATTCAACAAGCATCACCTCATCCCCAGTGAGTGAACTCATACCATCTAAGCCAGTGCAACCACTCATATATATCCATAGCTTAGAGAGAATTTCCCAATCCTAGCATGAGGCTAAAACAGATTGTAAGGGAAATTCTCACCTAGTTCATATACACAAAACCCACCTTCTACCATAAAACCTTAGAAGTCAAGTTGAGTGTTTATCACTGTAAAGAGTCCAAGTGCTCTATATCACTTGTGGAGTTCAAGTGCAAGTGCTTACAATCACTTGTGGGGGAAGTGCAAGTGCTTACAATCACTTGTGGAGACCGTAGCTGTTAGGACGGCTCAGATCTCAAAGTCCTACCCTTGGGACTATAAAGGACAAGACCCTTGTAATTTGTGGAAATTAAAGGGATTAAACATCACGTTAGGACGTGAGAGTGGACGTAGGAACGTATATCCGAACCACTATAAATCAATGTGTTATTTACATTCTGCACTTTACATTTCAAGTCTTTACATACATATTTGTGCATAAAATGTTTTACACACTGTATTTAAAACAATAGACGAGTATAATATTTATGGGACACTACAATTCCGCACCTAACTCCGATAAGTAATTAATCAGTCGACTAACTAGTCCTAGGCCCCTAGTGAAATCAACAGACTAGTTACTTTGAAGAGTTAGTTTATTTTCCACACAATCAGCAGACATCAAGTCAGCTGATCTTACACTCGTCTCAGGGACCAACAAGTGGTATCAGAGCCGTGTGTTCAAAAGACCATTGCTTTGATTTTTGATTTTCGAAAATCTGCACTTTTTCTGTTGTTTTCAGAATTTAGCGTGTGAGTACACTTTTTAAAGTGGAATTGATGTTTTGAATCGAACTCACTGCTATGCAGTGACGTGTAATGCTTTTTGGCCAAATTCCATCGTTTGAGCCATCAAAAACACGTTTTACTGTTTTCAATGGTCACCTGAATAGATCCGTTTTTGAAAAACTGTTTTGCATGCATTCTGTTTTCATAAAAATCATACTTGCATGTATTTGGATAATTGTGTGTTAAGAACAGGTCAACAACTAAGGGGGAACTTCAGCTCAGCTGAGTTCTAGCCCTATCTGGATTTACACGCGTATGAGCAAGAAGAGGAGATCAAGATGATCAAGTTGTTAGAAGACCTGAAGACAAGAAGAGCTTAATTGGAAGTCGTCTGATTTGCAGCATATCAGCTGAAGAGTAGATAAGAAGACCTTTGTAATAGCTGATTAGGTGAGTCCGTGCTTGTAAAGTGCAATATTAATAAAACTCATCTTTTTAGCTTTTGGAGATAACATCTAGTTATCTCATCTGATGACAACTTCTCATTGTCATCATACAAAAGCCTTTTTATTTTTACTCTTCTGCACTATTATATGGACTCTAGCACTGTCTGTTCTTTATTGCTTCAGTTAGTGTTAGATGATTTGGTTATATCAAAAAGGGGGAAATTGTTGGGATATGAATATCCTTAGTTTAGTTTTGATAAACCAAATCAAACATGTAATAGGATAAGTTGTATTGTATAGACAACTTTATTATACATCTTGTAATAGATAGGACTCTGGTTAGAAGAGTAGACATGCCAATGCTCAAGAAGAGAAGAGAAGACCAAGACCTGAAGTCTCCTGATAAGATGAGTTAAACTCATCTTATAGGATAAGAAGAGTAAGAGTAAGATGAGTAGAAGTCTTCTTACCAGCAGAGTAGAAGTCTTCTAACCAGCAGAGTAGAAGTCTTCTTACAAGCTGAGTAGAAGTCATCTTACAACCAGCTGAGTAAAGACAGCAGAGTAAAGACAGCAGCTGAGAAGAAACAGCAGCTGTGTAAAGCCAGCTGAGTAAAGACAGCAGAGTAAAGACAGCAGCTGAGAAGAAACAACAGCTGTGTAAAGCCAGCTGAGTAAAGACAGCAGAGTAAAGACAGCAGCTGAGAAGAAACAGCAGCTGTGTAAAGTCAGCTGAGTAAAGACAGCAGAGTGAAGTCTTCTTACCAGCAGAGTGAAGTCTTCTTACCAGCAGAGTGAAGTCTTCTTACCAGCAGAGTAGAAGTCTTCTTACTCAATTAAAGGAAGGCCAATCAGAGTTGAAGTCAAGGATTGACAAGATACGCACAAGAAAGGAAAGTCAAAGATATGATTGAAATTACATGACAATGGTAATATTCAATCATATCAAATCAAGAGATTGGTAATTCCCGAATTAGTGGAGTTTTGAATGCCATCATCCAACGGTAACATTCAAGCTCAACACTATATAAATGAGTTCAGTTCTTACATCATTAGGAGTGAAGAGGTGTGAGATGCAGAGGTCGAGCAAAGTGCTTAAAGTCAAGAAATAAGAAGAGCTCAAGAAGATCGTTCATGAAGATTCAACAAGCATCACCTCATCCCCAGTGAGTGAACTCATACCATCTAAGCCAGTGCAACCACTCATATATATCCATAGCTTAGAGAGAATTTCCCAATCCTAGCATGAGGCTAAAACAGATTGTAAGGGAAATTCTCACCTAGTTCATATACACAAAACCCACCTTCTACCATAAAACCTTAGAAGTCAAGTTGAGTGTTTATCACTGTAAAGAGTCCAAGTGCTCTATATCACTTGTGGAGTTCAAGTGCAAGTGCTTACAATCACTTGTGGGGGAAGTGCAAGTGCTTACAATCACTTGTGGAGACCGTAGCTGTTAGGACGGCTCAGATCTCAAAGTCCTACCCTTGGGACTATAAAGGACAAGACCCTTGTAATTTGTGGAAATTAAAGGGATTAAACATCACGTTAGGACGTGAGAGTGGACGTAGGAACGTATATCCGAACCACTATAAATCAATGTGTTATTTACATTCTGCACTTTACATTTCAAGTCTTTACATACATATTTGTGCATAAAATGTTTTACACACTGTATTTAAAACAATAGACGAGTATAATATTTATGGGACACTACAATTCCGCACCTAACTCCGATAAGTAATTAATCAGTCGACTAACTAGTCCTAGGCCCCTAGTGAAATCAACAGACTAGTTACTTTGAAGAGTTAGTTTATTTTCCACACAATCAGCAGACATCAAGTCAGCTGATCTTACACTCGTCTCAGGGACCAACATAAGCTGTTCTATACAAAGTCAGCTGATCCTATTACATTTATAAACTCTAAGTGTTTTGGCCATCAAAACTATACTAACATCAAGTGGGGCTTAGGGTGAATTTATATCCCAACAGATCTTGTGCTCTTCATGTGCTTGGGTCCAAGAGTCCTAAGCTATAGCATAGGGTCTTGAATCTTTCTTCAGCTAGGGGCTTAGTCAAGATGTCTGCTCTTTGGATATCTGTGTGAATTTTCTCCATCTTAATGTCCTTCTTTTCAAGGTGGTCTCTTATAAAATGGTGTCGAATGTCGACATGCTTGCACCTTGTGTGGAGGACTGGATTTTGAGTGATGGCAATGGCACTGCTGCTGTCACAAAAGATAGGGACTTCTCTTGCCTCTATATTGTAATCTTTGAGTTGTTGAGCTAGCCAGAGGAGCTGACTACAACAACTTCCAGCTGCCATATATTCTGATTCAGTGGTGGATGTTGCAACTGAGGTTTGTTTCTTAGAGAACCATGATATCAACTTGCTGCCTAGAAATTGACAGGTTCCTGATGTGGATTTCCTATCAATTCTGCATCCTCCATAGTCTGAGTCAGAATAGCCACTTAATTCTAGATTGTCATCAGCAGGGTACCATAGACCTAAGTTGACTGATCCTTTTAGGTACTTGAGAATCTTCCTTGCTGCTTCTAGATGACTTTGCTTTGGGTTTGCTTGAAACCTAGCACATACTCCTACAACAAATGTTATGTCTGGTCTGCTGGCTGTAAGGTATAGTAGAGATCCAATCAGTGCTCTATATTCAGCTTGATCAACTGCCTTTCCGGACTCATCTGGTTCCATTTTGAAAGATGTCATCATAGGAATCCTTGCAGTCTTGCTTTGTAGAGCTTTGAATCTTTCTAGCAGACTCTTGGTATACTTGGACTGGTTGATGAAGATCCCTTCTGGACTCTGCTTGACTTGAAGTCCTAGGAAATAGTTCATCTCACCCATCATGCTCATTTCGAATTTTCCTTGCATAAGTTCAGAGAACTTCTTGCACATTTCTTGATTGGGTGATCCAAATATAATGTCATCTACATATATTTGTACCATTATAATGTCTTCTCCTTCTTGTATTCTGAAGAGAGTTCTATCAACTTTGCCTTTTGTATATCCATTGTCAAGTAGGAATTGTGACAATGTGTCATACCAAGCTCTAGGGGCTTGTTTTAGACCATAGAGAGCCTTCTTCAGTCGATATACTTGATCACCTTTTTCAAATCCTGGAGGCTACTCTACATATACTTCTTCTACCAGAATACCATTTAGAAAAGCACTTTTGACATCCATTTGGTATACTTTGAAGCCCATAAATGATGCATAGGCTAGAAATAGTCGAATGGCTTCTAATCTGGCTACTGGAGCAAAAGTTTCATCGTAGTCAATTCCTTCAGATTGTGAATATCCTTTTGCAACTAGCCTTGCTTTATTTCTAGTTATTACATCATGTTCGTCCTTATTATTTTTGAATACCCACTTTGTTCCTATTACATTGTGGTTTTCAGGTCGATCTACCAATTCCCAGACTTCATTTCTTTCGAATTGGTTTAGTTCCTCTTGCATAGCAGTGATCCAATTGCTATCAGTCATTGCTTCTTCTATGTCAGCTGGTTCAATGTTGGAGAGGAAAGCACACCAGCAGAACATAGATGATTGAGAGTTCTGATTCAGTTGTCTTCTTGTCTTGACACCTGATTCTGCTCCTCCTAAGATGAGGTTTGATGGATGATTGTTCCTCCATGTATGTCTTACAGGAGTATCTGCATTATATGAACTTGGATTCTCATCTGTTCTATTGTCATCAGGAGGGTTGACTTAATTTGGTCGATCATCATCTATATCTTGAGTATCAAAGAGATCATTCCCCCTTGCATTTGGGATTGTTGCATGTTGATTATGGATAACTTGTTCAGCTTGAGTTTGAGATCTAGTGACTGGTCTGTGTGTTTTATCTTCCTCTGGTTCTTCAGGGAATGGTTCATTGACTTCAATAAATTCATCAGACCTCTTCTTGATCACTAGTTTCTTCATCTGTTCTGCAGCTGAGGTTGTTTCTACTACATTCTTTTCACAAGATTCATCAAAAACAACATGTGGTGTTTCTTCCACAAGAAGGGTGTGTTTGTTGAATACTCTAAATGCTTTGCTAGTTGAGGAGTATCCCAAGAATATCCCCTCATCTGCTTTGGCATCAAAAGCATTCAACTTACTTTTCCCATTGTTGTGAATGAAACACTTACAACCAAAAATATGAAAGTAAGATACTCTAGGTTTTCTTCTTTTCCACAGTTCATATGGGGTTTTCTCATGGATTTTGTGAATACCTGACCTGTTTTGAGTGTGGCAAGCTGTATTGATAGCTTCTGCCCAAAGCTTCTTAGGAGTAGAGAATTCAGCAAGGAGTGTTCTTGCAGCTTCTTTGAGTGTTCTAACTCTTCTTTCAGCTACACCATTTTGTTGTGGTGTTCTTGATGCACTTGTCTCATGCTGAATAACATTAGAAGTACAATATGCAATAATATAAGAGTTAATAAATTCAGTGCCTTTGTCACTTCTAATTTTTACAATAGGTTCTCCTTTCTCTACTTGGATCCTCTTTAACAGTTCAGGAAGCTTCTGCTGAGTTTCACTCTTCTTGTATAAGAAGATAACCCAAGTAAACTTGGAGTAGTCATCTACAACAATAAGAGTGTATTTTCTTCCTGTTAGAGTGGTTGGAGTGATTGGTCCAAAGATATCCATGTGTAACAGTTCAAGAGCTCTACTGGTTGATGCTATCTTCTTGGTCTGTAAGGAGACCTTTGTTTGCTTTCCTTGTTGACATGCATCACAGACCTGATCTTTACAGTAGAGTTCATTAGGCCGACCATCAACTAAGGATTCCCTTGCTAACTTGTTCATAGTCTTAAAGTTCAGATGACTAAGACGTTTGTGCCATAGCCATCTGACATCTTTAGGACTTTTCACAAGCAGACATGTATCCTTAGGACAGCTGTTCCAATTTGCAAGATACATACTTCCCTTTCTAGATCCTGTTAGAAGGTTTTGTTTTGTTCTTTTTTCACTTATGAGACATTCATCTTTAGAGAATTTAACTGAGTAACCAGTGTCACAAAAATGAGAAACAGATAATAGATTAAACTTAAGACCTTCTACATATGATACATCATGTACCTTAATGTCACCATTTCTAAGGGTGCTATATCCTTTTGTGTTACCGTGCGCGTTATCACCAAAGAAGACTTTTGGACCTTTCTTTTCTGTGTAGTTGGTCAGCAGGTCTTTGGTTCCAGTCATATGGGTTGAGCATCCACTATCTATGTACCATATCTCTCCTGCTAGACCTCCTTTTCTGTATAGGTCCCTCCTTTCCTGCAAGAAAGGTTAAGTCTTAGGTACCCATTTTGTTTTGGGTCCTTGGGTGTTAGTACTACCCTTGGGAACCCACATATACATTGGTCGTTTGAACAACCTTGAGCACTTGAGTTGTTTCCCTCGGGCATCACAGAACCAAATCTTACCAGTTAACACCTTAGACTGATCTGATTTGTTGTTTGTGTCAGCTAAGTAATAGTCAAATGGTTTTCCTTTATAGGAGTGAACATACAATATCTTTTGACTAGTTACATTCGGCCTGGGTGCATTAGCTGGTCGATGCACACGATTATATGGACCATACTCTTCTGTTCTCACAATATCATAAGAGATAGGGGGTGCAAAGAGAACAAATTTGTTTGAAGAAGATTTCTTCTTCTTGGCTGGAGCAGCATACAGCTGAGACTGTCTCAGACGAGATGGTCTAGGCTGTTTGCTGTTCCTCTGTATAGGTTTGGGGTTAACTTTTCTTTTACCATTTTTGGTGTTGGAATAGTTAGCCTTAGTTGGTACAGATGCCTTTTGGTTCATATTGGGTTCATTGTGTTTAGAACACTCACCCTGTTCATGTGCCTGAGTAGTGCACTTGTTAGGTGTACTACCCCCAGCTGGAGAGGATGTTGATGGATTGAGTTCATAGCCAAAACCCATCTTATTGCCATTTGATCTATAATATTCAGAGATACTTTCAATCGTAGTCGAAGCTTTATTGAACTCTGATATCTTTTGATTTAGGCATTCCTTCTCCTTTTCTAAGAGCTTGTGTGCTTGGAAGAGGTCATCGAACTTAGATTGTAGTATACGAAATTCCTTGGTTTCTAAGGCTTGAGTTTCTAACATCCCCTCATACAACTGAGTTATTGTGGCATTTTCTTCCTTAAGAAGTTCCACTTCTTTGGTCAACCTTTCATTCATGGTGACTAACTCAGGGGTGTTATCAAACTTAACCTTTTTCAGCCTAGCAATTTCTTTCCTTAAATCTTTATTCTCCTCTTCCACTTCTATAAAGGCTCTAGTGGCAATATCCAGATCACCTTTTACCTTTCTTAAAGATTGATAATAGGTGTCTTCTGATTCACCTTCAGATGAGTTTATGTCATCTGTTTGTGAGAAAATAGGTGAATGGAAAGTAGTAGTATAAGAGTTTACCTCATTTTCTCCTATGGCCATCATAGCTAGATCGTCTGAATCATCTGAGTAGATTTGACAGTCTAGTGATGTAGGAAGTTCATCACTTTGATATTCAGATTCTTCAGTCAGCATTGCTTGCTTATCTGAATTTCTTCTCCTTGGCCTTCTTTCTTCTTTGTCATCCAGCTCAGGGCATTCATAGACATAGTGTCCTGGTTTACGACAATTGAAGCATGCTCCAGGCTTTTGATTTGAATTGCCTTTCCTTGGAGGTGTGGCATCTCTTTTTCTGGAGCCTCGGCTGTCAGATGACTCCACATCCTTTCTAGGATGTCTTTCTGGTGTTCTTTCTCTGGAACCTCTGGAGGGTGATCTTGCTCTTCTATCTTTGTAGTTTCTATAGAACTTTCTATATTTGTTGTTGAGAGTGTTCATCCTTTCGAATCTCTTGATCATAAGAGCCATTTGTTCCTTCAGACTCATGTCTGATCCTTCACAGTCATCTATTTTCAGAGATGTCTTGCCAGATGAGGTGCTTGCAGCTTTTGTATTAGCTGCCGTGAAAGCTACAGTCTTGGATGTAGGTGGAGTAGCAATAGGTTCATCATTTTCTGAGTTTTCTTCTCTTTCAAGATCATATTCATGGGCTTTTAGATTCTGAAATAGAGTTTGTGCAGACCACTCCTTGATATCTTGAGTATCTTTGATGATGGTCTTCTTGAGTCTCCATTTCTTGGTTAGAGAGTCTAATATCTTTAGATTTTTCTCTCTATTTGTATATTTCTTGCCCAGAGATTCTATCTCATTGATGATCTTGGTAAATCTATTGTCTAATTGATCAATAGACTCTTCTGGTTGCATTTTGAAATGTTCAAACTTCTTGACTGCTGTTGTCAACTTGCTCTCCTTAATCAGCTCGGTTCCTTCACAGAGGAGTGCTAGAGCATCCCACATTTCCTTAGCTGTTTCACAATTGATTACTTTTGCAATGTACTCATTTGGAAGAGTTTGCATGATGTAATCTTGAGCAATGCTGTCAAGATTTGACTACTTCATCTCTTCTGGTGTGAGATCCTTCATCGGCTTGGGGGCTAGTTCTCCGACTGGAACTTCTGGATCACCATTTGCAGTGTTGACTGCCATGATGGTGATTGGACCTTCAGTGATTACTGACCACATCTTGTAGTGGACTGATGTGAGATTCATCCTCATCCTGATCTTCCAGTAATCATAATCCTCCACTGAAAACTTAGGCAACTTACGCATATTAGCACTCATGCTGTATGAGTTTTCGAAAACAAGTTTTTTAAAAGAAAAAGATCTGTTCAAGAGGACTACAGAAAGACTCCCTCAAGTCTTCTGATAATCTAGAGACAGTAGTCCGTTAGAACCACTGCTCTGATACCACTTGTTGGTCCCTGAACGAGTAGTGAATAGGATTAAAGTCTAGAGGGGAGGGGTGAATAGACTTTAAAACTTTTTCAAGAGAGTTGGGAACCTCTTCTGATTGTTATGTCAGCTGGACTACAAGTCTGCTGGTCCAGATGACTATAGTGATCTGATAGAGGAGGTTATATGCGGAATTATGGTAGGCCTTGTTTACACTCGTTCTTTTGTTTCTTGTGAAAGTGTTTAACTTGTTTTCTTGTATGAAAGTACTCAGCTGATGCTGGTTTGAAAGTTGTGGCCTTGTTTTGAAGAATATTGAAATCACAGTATGCACTATATAACAGTTAATGTAATGACAGAATGTAAAGTGCAATAAGTAAATAACACCAGGTTTATAGTGGTTCGGATATACGATCCTACGTCCACTCTCACGTCCTAACGTGATGTTTAATCCCTTTAATTTTCCGCAAATTACAAGGGTCTTGACCTTTATAGTCCCAAGGATAGGACTTTGAGATCTGAGCCGTCCTAACAGCTACGGTCTCCACAAGTGATTGTAAGCACTTGCACTTTGAGGGTTTAAAAAACTTTAACCTTTCGGAGAGGGTTTGGGGTTTTTGAAGTGTATCCAACTAGTGATTCAAGCTTATAATTTGCTTAATCACTTTGCCTAAAACAAATGATATACAATCTGAACAGGTTTCAGGTTCTTATAGGTTGGATAGAAATCACTTAAGAGCTATGGATAATCTAATGGATTCTGGCTCTTTGAGAATTCTTGAGACAATATGACTTTAGCTTGATTGCTTGCTGGAAATGTTGAATTCTCTCGTTGTGACTTCTTTTGTGTTTGTGATTTCTCATCCTCTTGTATTTATAGTGGTGATTGCTTGCAACTAGTCGTTGGAGTTGACTAGCCGTTGGGGCAATCTTTCCATAATGGCTTGATTCCTTGATTCCAGCCGCTTGATTGCTTCAATCCTGGGATCATGTCAATCTTCTAAATAAGGTAGGTCTCTGTTTAAATCGTAAGATGACTTTGGAATCAGCCGAGTCCTGAAAGAACACATAGTCTTCTGATCTGAACTTCTAGTCTTCTAACTACTCTTCTGGCCTTGTGTCTTCTGTCTTTTGATATCAGCAGAGTAAAACTCTTCTGATCTGGCAATTCTTTGTCCTGCTTTAGGCCATCTTCAATCTGGGACTCCATCAGTCAAGTAGGTATACAAGCACCTTACTTAACTGGTCTTCAAGGATCTCCTAGTCTTCATGTCTTCTACTCTTCTCATCTTGAGGGAGCGCATGTAAGCCGGGACTGTGCTGATCAGATGATATCTATTCGGTTGATCACACAAGACTAGTCTAAGTTGTTCTATACAAAGTCAGCTGATCCTATTACATTTATAAACTCTAAGTGTTTTGGCCATCAAAACTATTCTAACATCAAGTGGGGCTTAGGGTGAATTTATATCCCAACACCTTATATAAGCCAATTTGTTTAATTACATTCAGGAATAAATCTAGAATGAATTACATGATCAAGGCTAGTCATTATACTCTAAATTGAAGTGATTTGATCAGCAGAGTGAGGTCTTCTGAGTTCTTCAAGATGTCTGCTGATTTTCCTTGAAAAGTCTTCTGGTCAGCTGAGTTGGTCTTCTGATCAGCTGAGTAGAGGATTGAGATTTGCTGAGAAAATCTACTGTGCTTTGAAGGTTCGACCTGGTTTGATGGATCCTTCAGTGTTGCTGTCATGATCCAACCTGGATGATGGATTTTCCAGCTTTATTGTGAGTGGTGATCCAACCTGGTTTGATGGATCTTCCAACTCTACCTCTAAACCATGTAGGACCATCAAATCAATTTGATGATCAGCCTGGATGATATCCCAGTGGTTCAGGTTGCTCTCACCATCGGATGTTCTTCATCATCAGATGGGATGTAGCATCTAATGTGTCCTTGTTGTATTTCTTCGCTTCTCTTGAAGGGGAAGGAAGATTGAAAGGTGCTTCAATGAAGTCGAAGAGAGGGCCATGGACTCAGCCTTCATGTTCTGTTTAGACACAGTAACTTTTGATAACAAGCTCTCCATGTAGAACTTCCCCCTGGAGAAGAAGCTCTGCTTGCTTGCTACTTTGTCCTCTACATCTCTTCCTCCTTTAGCTTTCAACAAGAACGTCTCTTCTTCCTTTAGATTTCTTGGGCATACTCATGTTGAGTAAGCCAAGTATGTAGATCTGCATCATCTCTTCTTTCAATTGTCTCCATACCTGAAACAAGAATAGTGTTAAGTGATTTGTGTTCTTAGGTGTTCTCATAACTTCTTCCTTTTATAGGGGTAGAAATGAGGTAGTGGAGTGAAAGATGACAAAACTATAGAGTTGATAGGTCTGAATTTCTGAAAAGTGATTTCTTAAGATCAACAGTGAGATTCTTGATCTAAGGATTCACATTTAAAGATATTCAGACTTTATCTAATGGAATGCAGAAATTATAAATTTTGACCATGAGTTATTTGAAATCCGTACAGTGTATGCATACTGTTGAGTCGGTGAGGATGGTGTATTAATCCAACCAAGTATGACTCAGTAGTATACTCTATGTATGTATATGAATAAAGTATTTTATGAAGAATAGTTTATTAATATACATAGTTATACATTGCTTAGAGTAAAGAATTCAAATAACTTTGTTCAAGTCTGCTATATATATATATATATATATATACATACTATGCAATGCAGATTTTAGAGCATTTCATCAAGGATTCTTAAGGTATCATTGATTCCCCCTTGATTAGATAACTCTATGTTTTCCCTCAGCTTTATTTGTCTTCATTGGGAAAGAACTTACCTGAAGATGAGGGTGTCTATTCACCTCATCTGATCCTCCTAGTCTGCTGCAAATGTATTAGCTGAGGTCTTCAGCTGATCTTGTACTCTTCATGTGCTTGGATCCAAGAGTCCTAAGCTATAGCATAGGGTCTTGAATCTTTCTTCAGCTAGGGGCTTAGTCAAGATGTCTGCTCTTTGGATATCTGTGTGAATTTTCTCCATCTTGATGTCCTTCTTTTCATGGTGGTCTCTTATAAAATGGTGTCGAATGTCGACATGCTTGCACCTTGTGTGGAGGACTGGATTTTGAGTGATGGCAATGGCACTGCTGCTGTCACAAAAAATAGGGACTTCTCTTGCCTCTACATTGTAATCTTTAAGTTGTTGAACTAGCCAGAGCAGCTGACTACAACAACTTCCAGCTGCCATATATTCTGCTTCAGTGGTGGAGGTTACAACTGATGTTTGTTTCTTAGAGAACCATGATATCAACTTGTTGCCTAGAAATTGACAGGTTCCTGATGTGGATTTCCTATCAATTCTGCATCCTCCATAGTCTGAGTCAGAATAGCCACTCAATTCTAGATTGTGATCAGCAGGGTACCATAGTCCTAAGTTGACTGATCCTTTTAGGTACCTGAGAATCTTCCTTGCTGCTTCTAGATGACTTTGCTTTGGGTTTGCTTGAAACCTAGCACATACTCCTACAACAAATGTTATGTCTGGTCTGCTGGCTGTAAAGTATAGTAGAGATCCAATCAGTGCTCTATATTCAGCTTGATCAACTGCCTTTCCGGACTCATCTGGTTCCATTTTGAAAGATGTCATCATAGGAATCCTTGCAGTCTTGCTTTGTAGAGCTTTGAATCTTTCTAGTAGACTCTTGATATACTTGGACTGGTTGATGAAGATCCCTTCTGGACTCTGCTTGACTTGAAGTCCTAGGAAATAGTTCATCTCACCCATCATGCTCATTTCGAATTTTCCTTGCATAAGTTCAGAGAACTTCTTGCACATCTCTTGATTGGGTGATCCAAATATAATGTCATCTACATATATTTATACCATTAGAATGTCTTCTCCTTCTTGTATTCTGAAAAGAGTTCTATCAACTTTGCCTTTTGTATATCCATTGTCAAGTAGGAATTGTGACAATGTGTCATACCAAGCTGTAGGGGCTTGTTTTAGACCATAGAGAGCCTTCTTCAGTCGATATACTTGATCACCTTTTTCAAATCCTGGAGGCTGCTCTACATATACTTCTTCCACCAGAATACCATTTAGAAAAGCACTCTTGACATCCATTTGGTATACTTTGAAGCCCATAAATGATGCATAAGCTAGAAATAGTCGAATGGCTTCTAATCTGGCTACTGGAGCAAAAGTTTCATCATAGTCAATTCCTTCAGATTGTGAATACCCTTTTGCAACTAGCCTTGCTTTATTTCTAGTTATTACATCATTTTCGTCCTTCTTATTTTTGAATACCCACTTTGTTCCTACTACGTTGTGGTTTTCAGGACGATCTACCAATTCCCATACTTCATTTCTTTCGAATTGGTTTAGTTCCTCTTGCATAGCAGGGATCCAATTGCTATCAGTCATTGCTTCTTCTATGTCAGCTGGTTCAATGTTGGAGAGAAAATCACACCAGCAGAACATAGATGATTGAGAATTCTGATTCAGTTGACTTCTTGTCTTGACACCTGATTCTGCTCCTCCTAATATGAGGTTTGATGGATGATTGTTTCTCCATGTATGTCTTACAGGAGTATCTGCATTAGATGAGCTTGGATACACATCTGGTCTAGTGCCATCAGGGGAGTTGACTTGATTTGGTCGATCATCATCTGTATCTTGAGTGTCAAAGAGATCATTCCCCCTTGCATTTGGGATTGTTGCATCTTGATTGTGGATAACTTGTGCAGCTTGAGTTTGAGATCTAGTGACTGGTCTGTGTGGTTTATCTTCCTCTGGTTCTTCAGGAAATGGTTCATTGACTTCAATAAACTCATCAGGCCTCGTTTTGATCACTAGTTTCTTCATCTGTTCTGCAGCTGAGGTTGTTTCTACTGCACTCTTTTCACAAGATTCATTAAAAACAACATGTGGTGTTTCTTCCACAAGAAGGGTACGTTTGTTGAATACCCTAAATGCTTTGCTAGTTGAGGAGTATCCCAAGTATATCCCCTCATCTGCTTTGGCATCAAAAGCATTCAACTTACTTTTCCCATTGTTGTGAATGAAACACTTACAACCAAATATATGAAAGTAAGATACTCTAGGTTTTCTTCCTTTCCACAGTTCATATGGGGTTTTCTCATAGATTTTGTGAATACCTGACCTGTTTTGAGTGTGACAAGCTATGTTGATAGCTTCTACCCAAAGCTTCTTAGGAGTAGAGAATTCAGCAAGGAGTGTTCTTGCAGCTTCTTTGAGTGTTATGACTCTTCTTTCAGCTACACCATTTTGTTGTGGTGTTCTTGCTGCACTTGTCTCATGCTGAATACCATTAGAAGTACAATATGCAATAATATAGGAGTTAATAAATTCAGTGCCTTTGTCACTTCTAATTTTCACAATAGGCTCTCATTTCTCTACTTGGATCCTCTTTAACAGTTCAGGAAGCTTCTGCTGAGTTTCACTTTTCTTGTATAAGAAGATAACCCAAGTAAACTTGGAGTAGTCATCTACAACAATAAGAGTGTATTTTCTTCCTGTTAGGGTGGTTGGAGTGATTGGTCCAAAGAGATCCATGTGGAGCAGTTCAAGAACTCTGCTGGTTGATGCTGTCTTCTTGGTCTTGAAGGAGACCTTTGTTTGCATTCCTTGTTGACATGCATCACAGACCTGATCTTTACAGTAGAGTTCATTAGGCATCAAGTAAGGATTCCCTTGCTAATTTGTTCATAGTCTTAAAGTTCAGATGACTAAGACGTTTGTGCCATAGCCAGCTGACATCTTTAGGGCTTTTCACAAGCAGACATGTATCCTTAGGACAACCGTTCCAATTTGCAAGATACATACTTCCCTTTCTAGATCCTGTTAGAAGGTTTTATTTTGTTCTTTTATCACTTATGAGACATTCATCTTTAGAGAATTTAACTGAATAACCAGTGTCACAAAAATGAGAAACAGATAATAAATTAAACTTTAAACCTTCTACATATGATACATCATGTACCTCAATGTCACCATTTTGAAGGGTGCCATATCCTTTTGTGTTACCGTACGCGTTATCACCAAAGAAGACTTTTGGACCTTTCTTTTCTGTGTAGTTGGTCAGCAGGTCTTTGGTTCCAGTCATATGGGTTGAGCATCCACTATCTGTGTACCATATCTCTCCTGCTAGACCTCCTTTTCTGTATAGGTCCCTCCTTTCCTGCAAGAAAGGTTAAGTCTTAGGTACCCATTTTGTTTTGGGTCCTTGGGTGTTAGTACTACCCTTGGGAACCCACATATACATTGGTCGTTTGAACAACCTTGAGCACTTGAGTTGTTTCCCTCGGGCATCACAGAACCAAATCTTACCAGTTAACACCTTGGACTGATCAGATTTGTTGTTTGTGTCAGCTAAGTAATAGTCAAATGGTTTTCCTTTATAGGAGTGAACATACAATATCTTTTGACTAGTTACATTCGGCCTGGGTGCATTAGCTGGTCGATGCACACGATTATATGGACCATACTCTTCTGTTCTCACAATATCATAAGAGATAGGGGGTGCAAAGAGAACAAATTTGTTTGAAGAAGATTTCTTCTTCTTGGCTGGAGCAGCATACAGCTGAGACTGTCTCAGACGAGATGGTCTAGGCTGTTTGTTGTTCCTCTATATAGGTTTGGGGTTAACTTTTCTTTTACCATTTTTGGTGTTGGAATAGTTAGCCTTAGTTGGTACAGATGCCTTTTGGTTCATATTGGGTTCATTGTGTTTAGAACACTCACCCTGTTCATGTGCCTGAGTAGTGCACTTGTTAGGTGTACTACCCCCAGCTGGAGAGGATGTTGATGGATCAAGTGTTGAATTCATATTAGCTTGGATCACATTTTGTATTGAAAGTGGTAGAAGATTGCATGTGTTGAGAAACCATTCATAGGAGGGATTGCGTGATCATGCATATACTATGCATTATATCCATTCACAAATCCTTCACAATCACCCTCTTTTATTTTTCTTTTTCATTTCTTGGGGACAAGCAAATCTTTAAGTTTGGGGGGATTGATTGGGTGTGATTTTGTGCTCATTTTTGCTATATTATTGTAGCATTTTGATGTGATTTTGTGCGTAATTGATAGAAATTTTGCTACTAACCTTGTTGCCAAGAAATGTGTTCAAAGTGTAGGAAACAAGGTGAAATAGTCCATTTTAGAGGAAAAATGAGCATTAGCATATGGGAATTGAAGTTCGGTTGGAGGTGGAGCATGGAAAGTCAAGAAAAGTGTTAGAAAAGTCTGAGGAGCAGATGTCACTCGACCGACCGAGTGGTATCACACTAGCGGCCAAGTGAGGAAGAGTTGTAGAATGTTTCAGAAATCCCCATGTCACTCGGCCGGCCGAGTGACTTCACACTGGCGGCCGAGTGGGTTCTACAGCCCAAAAATTCACTGTTGTCCACTCGACTCGGTTGACCGAGTCATATCACTCAGTTGACCGAGTCAACTTACGTTTTTCGGGGAGTTTCGCGAATTTTGAAGAACTTCAAGGGCCCGATTGCTAATTTCGTCTCACACACTTTTGGAAGCCTTAAATAGCTTCAAACTCAGTTTGTAAAGAGTCTTGACCTTATTTATTACAACACCATAAACCCTAGTTCATCTTAAGCCCTATTTCCACATTTATTGCAACTTTAATTCTTAGTTTAGCAAAAAGGTAGAATACTTAGCATAGGTTTTTGAAGATTAGGGCTCTACACTTTTGTAATAGCTAGGTATTTTGAAGAAACAACAAGGTGACTTCAAACCAACTCTCTTTTGTTCTATAATTATAAGTTTAATGTTTATTTCATTCTCCTTTGTTGTTTTGGCCAAGGGTGTTTCTCAAAACACCATGGGCTAAGTTTATTTATGCTTTGGGTGTTCTAAAACCATGTGAATATTAAGTTTGGAATTGTTTGAGCTTTGTTATTGTGGATATTAGGATTATTGCTTCATTTATTGGGTATTATTGGTACTTTGTGTGTTAACTTCTATTAATTCATATTTAGATGCATGTTTGGCGTAGACAAGAGTTACATGGACATGTTTATATTTATGGTGTGAGTTATTGGTATGCAAATGTGTTAGTTATACTTTTAATTCATCGAGAGAGAGTTAATCGTATTAGAATCCAATTAAAGGACATTAATTACTTGAATGGTTGTTTGAGTAGTTGGTGAGGATTAGGAAGAAAATCTTATTACCGGGTTTGGGAACACCTTAGATTTAAGGCTATATTACCCGAAGGGAAATGGTTGTCATCCTAGCATTTAGGTGCTCTTAGCAACACTTAATTGAAGCATTAACAGAGTAAAAGCAATTCCTCTCGATTTCACTAGGTGGAGAACACCCAAAGCATTCTCTCACCCTTGCACTTCTTCGAATAATATTCGTAGTTGTTCTTTGTTTTATTTGTCAATTTCTTATTTTGATAGTAATTTTCCTTCTCAAGTTGTGGTAATTTCTCTTCTTGGTCATTTTCTTACTTTTAGTAGTTTAAATTACTTGATAGTTTCTGGATTGGTGTTTGATTTAATTTCTTGAAGTTTGGTAGTAATTTAGCTTTATTTTAGAAATCCAAAAACCGAGCCCGTAGTTACATTAATTATGCCGACACAAAACTCTAGGGATCCATTGCACAACCCCACCTCCTAAGTCGATATTACTTGGTCGAATACTTCCATTACTACTGCGAACCCTTATGCTTGAGGGGAAGTAGTTAGTCAATATATAGTGACAAAAATTATGTTCAAGTTAGTGGGCCCAACAGACAAGTACCTCCGTCGCCGGCGATGCTCCTCTTTTGACCAACCTCCGAGCTAGAATCGACACTGCCTGCAACAAGGTCTTACCTTCTTCGTTGAACTCAGGTACATCACGAATCAAACTCTCCTTCTTTCCAATGTGTCTTTTGAGTAATGATACGTGAAATGTTGGGTGGATCTTTGCAGTTGGAGGCAGCAACAGGGTGTGTGCGACCTCTCCAATTTTCTCCAAGATCTGAAAAGGCGCTGCATATTTCGGACTGAGCTTCCAGATGTGCTTCTCGTGAATTGACTTCTTGCGGTAGGGTTTCAGCTTGAGGTAAACCCATTCTCTCACTGCGAGTTTTGGTTGCGAACTGACGCATGCGTTCTCTAGCTTTTTGTAGTAATTCTTTGAGTTTCTGAATGATGATCTATTTTGCTTGAATTAAATCCTCTACCCCTTGAACTCGACTCTATAGATAAGGACCTAGTGTAAGGGGAATAGGCCTGTGCCCATATAGTGCTTCAAATGGGGTAATGTTTAGAGTAGTGTGAAAATTGGTGTTATACCAATGTTCAGCTAATGGCAGCCATTCAGCCCAGTGTTTAGGTGTAGCTCCACACATGCACTTTAAATATGTTTCTAAACACTGGTTCACCCTCTCTGTTTTCCCATCGGTTTGAGGGTGATAAGTTATACTCAAAAGTTGTTGAACTCCCAGTAATTTGAACAGCTGCTGCAAAAAATGGCTAGTGAACAACTTGTCCCTATCAGAGATGATTGTGGCAGGTAGTCCATGAAGCTTGTAGATAGTATCTATGAACACAGAGGCTAGTTGAGATGCTGAGAATGGATGAGACAAAGCTATGAAATGGATGTACTTAGTGAACCTGTCCACTACCACCCAAATTGTATCTTTCCCTTCAGATCTAGGTAGTTTTTCAATGAAATTCATAGTGATATCCCTCCAAGCTTGTTCTGGTTGTTTAAGTGTTTCATGCTTAAGTGTTTAAGTGTTTCATGCTTACATAATTGACAAATTTCACATTGTGTCACCCATTGTTGTACATCTTGCCTAATACTAGGCCACCTAAATGTATATTTTATTCTATGGTAAGTCACTTGCACCCCAGAATGCCCACCCTCACTAGATGCATGCATAAATTGAATGATTTTTTATCTGAAATCGTGTCCACTTCCCACATACAAGATCCCCTTATACCTTACTAACCTAGCCTTATAAGTAAAATAAGAAACATTATAAGGATAGGTTAAAGCTTCAGTAATAACCTGTTGTACCACAACATCTCCCTCATAGCTTTCTTGGATTTCATCAATCCAAGCTGGTTTGATCATGGTCAGTGCTTGACACTGAGCCTCCTCAGTAAAGGTCAGCATTGACAGTGCATCTGCACTATATTCTCCTTTCCACTCCTGTATTCTATCTTGTAATCAAACCCTAGCAATTTTGTCAAGTACTTATTAAGTAGGGGAGTAGAAATTTTCTGCTCCAATAAGTACTTTAGACTCTAATGATCTGTTATAATAGTGAAGGGTGCATGAATCAAGTAGCTCCTCAATTTTCCCGTAGCCAAAATAATGGCCAAGAATTCCTTCTCATAGATTGATAGGCCTAAGTTCTTCACCCCCAAAGGTTTGCTAATGAAAGCAATAGGCTTACTCCCTTGCACCAAAACAGCCCCCAAGTCCCCCATAACTTGCATTTGTCTCCACAATGAACTCTTTAGAAAAATCAGGCAATTGCAAGATAGGTGCCTCCATCATAGCTTTCTAGAGTTTCAAGAAAGCCTCTTCAACTTCATTACACCATTCAAACTTCCCTTTCTTAGTCATTTGAGTGAGTGCTTTAGCTATCTTCCCATAGTGCTTGATAAACTTTCTGTAATACCCAGTGAGGCCCAAGAAACCTCTCAATGATTTTACAGATGTTGGTTTAGGCCATTCTTGCATCACCATTACTTTGTTTGGATCTGCCATTACTCCTTGATCAGTTATAATATGACCAAGATACTCCACCTCCCTTTGTCCAAACACACACTTAGATGCTTTAGCTATTAACTGATGTTGTCTCATCAATTGAAAAACCTGCCTCAAGTGTTGTGCATGTTGTTCCATCTTCAAACTGTAGATTAATATGTCATCAAAGAACACTAGCACAAATCTCCTCAAGTATTGGCCGAATACTGAATTCATTACAACCTGAAATGTGGCAGGGGCATTTGTTAACCCAAAAGGCATCACCACAAATTCATACAAACCAGATACAGCGACAAAAGCAGTCTTTTGAACATCACTACGGTGTACTCTGATTTGGTGATAGCCTGCCCTCAAATCAATCTTATAAAAACACTTATCCTGCCCCAATTCATCTAACAAATCATCAATCAAAGGGATAGGGTAACATATTTTTTATTATGATTGCATTCATCTTTCTATAGTCTACACAGAACCTCCAGCTCCCATCTTTCTTCTTCACCAATAACACAGAGGAGGAATAGGGACTTTGGCTAGGTTTGATGATCCCAGCTTCTAACATTTCATGCACCAACTTTTCTATCTCGTGCCTTTGTAGAAATAGGTATCTATATGCATTTTGTTTGACTGGGCCCTTCCCTTCTTTGATTTTAATCTGGTGATCATGTGCCCTTTGAGATGGCAGTTTGGTGGGTACTTGGAAAATATCTTGATTTTCTTCCAAAAGAACTTTCAAATCAAGGGTTGTTAGACACTTATCCACCTCCTTATCCTCCTTAATATAGCACATAAAGTACAGATCTCATTGTCGATTCTTCTTAATAAGTTTGTTAAGTTGTTTTCCAGTGATCATACTCACTTGCAACTCAGTGCTAATGCCTTGTAAGATGATCGCCCTCCCATCCTTTTTAAACTACACATTGTGTTTCTTGAAGTCAAAAGTAACTGGCCCCAATTGACTTAGTAGATCTACTCCCATCACCATATCACAGCCTCCCAAAGTGAGTACCCTCATAGGTGCAATGAACTTACATTCACCCATCACCCACTCCACTTGAGCACATTTAGTATTGCATTCCACCTTACTCCCATCAGCCACTATAACAATAAGTGAACTAGTCTCCTTAATATCATATCCCAACCTCCTTGTTGTGTGAGGGTCTATGAAACTATGTGTACTCCCAAAGTCAAGTAACACCATAATCACATGTTGCCCCACCTTTCCCTTGATCTTGACAATATCTGGGCTGTTATGACCTACTAGAGCATGTAGAGATACAATAGGCTCTTGTCCTGTATCCCCTAGCTCTTGTAGAATCAACTCATTACAACTCTTCTTCTTCATCATCCTCCACAACCACAAATATTATAAACAGTCTTTTACACTTATGCCTCACATGATAGATCCCATCACAATTGTAACACAAGTTTTTCTTCCTTCTAGCCTCCATTTCAGTTGGAGTTAACCTCTTCTGAAATGGTATTTTATCAGCACCACTGTTCTTCCCTTTAGGATCAGTGTTAGGTTTCCAATTAGAATTGGTATTAGGCCTAACAGTAGTTTTGTTAACCTTACTATGCACTAATAGCAGGTCCTCTTGCTTGATTGCTAGCTGCATAGCTTCATCTAACATCATTGGTTTCATGATGTGTAGAAATTTCCCAATCTCCTCCTTGAACCCACTTGTGAAGCTTTGAATCCAATACTCCTCTGTAAGATGCTTAACAACAGTGCCCATATAAACTTTGAGTACTTCAAACTCTTTGATGTACTCCTTGACTGACCACTTCTGTGTTAGTTTGTTAAATTTGTCTATCAAATTATCATCATCCATATTGGAAAACTTGTTTATAAATAACACCACAAATTGTTCCCAAAGCATGTTCTCCCTCCCCCTCTATTTGATCAACATACCAATAGTTAGCTGATCCTTCCATGTTCATAGCTGAGAGAACAATTTTCTCATAGTCACTCATGGGATGGAACATAAAATACTTTTTGCATCTTTTGATCCAAGCTCTAGGATCATCCCCATTAAGCTTAGGAAAATCCATCTTAAGAGTTCTACCTTGAGGCCTTATTTTAGTATTTTTTGTGAAATGGATTATCTCAGGTGATAGCTTAGCTCCTGGTGGTGTCCCTAGCAAACCACCTTCAGATTTGTTTGTCCCTTGTAGCAGCTTCTCCTGAACCTTCTTCCATCATTGGAGCTTTTCCACGATCACTCTTAATCTCTTTGGCTAACATCTCCATTTGCAGCTTGCTTAACATCAAATTTCTTTGATAACTCATCTTTAATTTCACTAATTTGATTTTCCAATGTAACAATTCTATCAGTGTTGCTCACCATTGTTGAACAATTTACCGGTTGCAGCGGTAAGAAGAATAGTAATGATAAAATGAAAGGTGAAATCACGATACCAAAGCTACTGTCAAGAATGGGAGTATATATATCATGTGTAAGAATTTACAGAATCACACTTACCGTTTAATATTTGTATCCGTATTAACAGATTCCTCTCTCTGAAAGAAAAATGATTTCTCATTAGCAGAAGAAAAGCAACACAAGAAACATACTACACTAATTATGAACATAAACAAATTAGATTACTTCAACTCATGCACGTTTAACAACAACAAATTAAATTACTTCAAGTCATGTGAGTTGTTACTTCAAGTCATGCACGTTTAACAACTCACGATCTTCTGATAACAAATGGAGTCCCAACAATCTTACTAACATTTAAACAACCAGAAATTGAAATTTTATTCAGAGTCACTTTTGAGCATTTATCAGAACAACTTCAACTAATAATCAACTAATAATCTAATGGAGTTAAATAAATTGACACAATTTCTCAGAAAATGAAATCTCAACAATGAAAAGATCACTAATCCTGTTAAACTCGAGGATCCTTCTGATATATGCAACACGAACAACTGTGTGTGTGAAACATACTCCACTAATTATGAACATAAACCGATTATATTACTTCAAGTCAACTTCAATTCAAGCACGTTTAACAACTCACGATCTTATGATAACCAATAGAGTCCCAACAAGCATTGAGTAACATTTAAACAACTAGAAATTAAAAATTTAATATTATTAGAACAACTCAAACTAATAATCGAATGGAGTTCCTACAAAAATGCAATCTCATTACTCAAATATCAAGGATCATCAATCCTCGTAAACCCTGGGGTCCTTCCGATAAAAAACAATTGTGTGTGTGAAATCAATAGTGAATTCATAAAAACAAACAATATTCAAACATTAAGGAGATTACTAAATGAATGATTCGTAATTACATCTTAACATACATTGAAATTTTGAATGTATAGTAAAAGAAGATACTCACATTATTCCTCAAAATATTTTCAAGTTCCTGCCCTCTCTGCTGAACAAACTTCATATTTGTCTCCATTACCAAATTCAAGTTCATGCACTCTCTGCTGAACAAACTTCATATTTGTCTCCATTACCCCATCATTTTCTTCACTCCGTTAAAGAATTTTTACAAAAACATTAAAAAACAACAACAAAAACTTGTAAAAACTGTTGGGATATTCTATATCCTTATGTTTTGTATTGATAAACCAAATATACTTAACTAGCTGATATAGAGGAGAAGGAGAAAGAAGAGAAACGCGCACAAGCTAAATAAGAAGATCATAAGAGAGAGAATCAGATGAGTCAAACTCACATGATGATCAGAAGAGTAAATCAGATGAGTGAAACTCACCTAATATTCAGTTGATCAGCTGAGTAAAGCCAAACACACACAGCTGAGACAAAGTCTATCATATCCACCCACCTAATATTCAGCTAATCAGCTGAGTAAAGCCAAACACACACAACTAAGACAAAGTCTATCATATCATAAGGCTGTCAATTTGAACATGGAAATCTTGGGTCCCATTACATCTTTAAAGCAAGCTAAGATGAGATTCTCGTATTTCAAAGCCATCCATAACTTGTGCATCAGTTGTTTTCATATTGATCTACTCATTGTGCATCAGTTGTTTTCATATTGATCTGCATATGGAATGAGCGCCCCATATTTCTCCTTCATTGTTTATGTAATTTGTGCTTCTTCGACAAATGTTCCACTACAACATTTCACATGAATTGTTAAGTCTGTTTCTTGATGTGGAGCAAATAATATAGATAAAATGAGAGGTGGAATCACTATACCAAAGCTACTGTTAGCAGTAGATATATCCTGTGTAAGAATTTACAACATCACATTCACCGTTTAATATTTGTATTCGTATTAACAGATTCCTCTCTACTAATTATGAACATAAACATATTAGATTACTTCAAGTCTGTTAAAACTAAGCAACCGTGAAATATTATTGATCATGACTTATAAAACTTGATTACCTAATGTGAGCAGCAAGCAATATTTATAATGTATATAATTACTTTGAGCCCTAACAGAAAAGCCCATAAGAAATTATAAAAACTACTAACAAATTATAAGTTAATTATGGAAACAGATCCCAACAAACTCTCGTCCAGCATATTCTATCAAATAGATGAAATATCATCCAATAGCCCCCTTAAGTTAGCGTGTGAAGATCTCGAACACCCAACTTGCTTCGAAGAAAATTGAACCGCTCTGCTCCAAGTGCTATAGTAAATATGTCCGCAACTTGATCATTGGTGGAAATCATGCAGGGCCGAATATCCCCATTTACAAATCGTTCTCGTACGAAATAACAATCCATCTATACGTGTTTAATGCATTAATGACAAACAGGGTTCATAGCAATGCTCTGAGTCGCTTGATTATCGCAAAATAAATCAGTGGGATTTGGTTGAGGTACCTCAAGTTCCTGAAGTAACCAACGCAGCCAAACTACCTCGCAAATGGTGGTGGCCATGGCCCGATATTCTTCTTCGGCTGATGATCTTGCTACAAATGATTGTTTCCTTGTACGCCAAGACACCGATTATGAACATACTCCACTAATTATGAACATAAAAACATTAGATTACTTCAAGTCAAACACGTTTAACAACTCACGGTCTTCTGATAACCAATGGAGTCCCAACAACCATTGAGTAACATTTAAATAACCAGAAATTGAAATTTTAATATTATTAGAACAACTTCAACTAATAATCGAATGTAGTTAAATAAATTGGCACAATTCCTTCGAAAATGCAATCTCATTACTCAAATCTCAAGGATCATCAATCCTCGTAAACTTAGGTGTCCTTCCGATAAAAAACAATTATGTGTGTGAAATCAAAAGTGAATCGATAAAAACAAACAATATTTTGACATTAAGGAGATTACTAAATGAATGAAATAAAACTTATAATTAAATCTTAATCTACATTGAAATTTTGAAGGTCTGCTGAACAAACTTCATATTTGTCTCCATTACCAAATCATTATGTTCACCCCGTTTAAAGCATTTTTACAAAAACATCGAAAAAACAACAACAACAATTTGTCAAAACTGTTGGAATATTCGATATCCTTATTTTTTTTATTGATAAACCAATTATACTTGTAATAGGATAAGTTGTATTTTATAGACAACTTCATCATTCGTCTTGTAAGCTAGCTTATATAGGCGAGAAACGCACACAAGCTAGCTTATATAGAGAAGAAACGCGCACAAGCTCAAGATAAGAAGAGAAGATCAGAGAGAGAGAATCAGATGAGTCAAACTCACAATTAAGTTTGATCTAAATTTTTTCAATTAAGTTTGATCTAATTTTTTTGCCTGTAAATTTTATTTAATGGGTAAATTAAAAAAAATCCCTTCAAAGTTTGTTTAAATTTTACCAGATCATATTATGTGGGTTTAAAACATTATCAAATACTATTTAAAGACCAAAATAATTAAATTTGTTTGACCGTGCAAAACCACAATATAATCTGTTGTAACCTTTTTTGTCGGGGTGAATCGATCAAACCGCAATAAACGGTATCATTTATTTATGAGTGGTGTTTTCGTGATGAACTTGAAGAACTTTGGGAGAGAAGATAGAAAATAGGGTTTAGTGTGTAAGAAAATGAAATCATATCTTTTTATTATGCCCTCAATGGGCTTTTATACTAGGTTACAATCTTGCATGCATTAAGTGCTGGCAGCTCAGCATCAATCCACCCATTAAATGAATATACTAGCTATTAAATGTAAATACCACTGCTGTTAATTTAATCATTTCATGCATTTAATGCATTAACTTTACATCAAATCTCTCTGTAATTAGCCACTTGAAGTCTCATCCGTCGTCATACTCGATGCCGATCATAGCACATGCACCGCCTTTGATTTGTCAATGCTCGGACTGTGAAGTCCATCTTTGTTTGATCGTTGTTGCTCTATTTTGAGCATATGCCGAGCATCTGTACTTGGGATCTTCTCATATGATTACTCCTTCCACCTTTAAGATATCTTATTCGCCTATGACCTTGATCGTCATTATAGACTATGCCGACCATGTTCACTTGTAATCCCATAAAACATCATTATACTGCCATCCTCCATTATCCTTGGTCGCCAAACATGGAGATTCTTGCTCGCTGCCACGTGGATATTCCTGATATATTTAACAAGAAAATATGTACTTGCCTTGCTCGTTCTTTATTGGTTGCTCGTCTTTGACCCGGCTGACTAGACTTGATGACTTTGACTATTTTTCGTTGAATTGTTGACCGGTCAATAAAACAAAATACTGACTTGTTGACTGGACATAATGTACATAACATAATCTATTGATACATAAATGAGAAGACATACAAAATTAAATGATTTTGCAATTCTCGGTTAATCAAACAAAAATTTGGTCTTTTTGGAGGCACATTTGGTAACTTTTCAAAATTATTAAAAATTTGACCTTTTGTAATTTGGACTAATTTCAGGAGGAACTTTCGTAAATTAGTCAGTTTATTTGAAGTTTGGAATACTTGAAAACGATAAAATAAAACAAAGTTGAATAATTAATTGCATGTAAAAACGTACTTCCAGTTTTATGTGTGACATAAGCGAAGAAAGCGGTAATCTCCCGCTTAGCACCGTCGGCCCCACCAACAGTGCCAAACTGCGAGTAAGATTGGACAGCGTGAAGAAAGGTTGTGCGAGTATAGAATCCCTTTCCGGTACAACCTATCCCTGCTCAATTAGCTACCCCATTAAAGAAAGCATTTGTCACAACGTCAGCAACTCTGCCACTGCCACCGCTGGGCGTAGAGCCAAAGCATGGACCGGAACGATAGTCGGTCCCATAGTAAGGATCACCATTGTCGCAATAGTCGTGCGATCAATGTTGACTGGTCGTCGCCGCGCAAGCTGGTGACTTGGATTGACTTGTCAAAGATTGACTTCTTTGACCAAGTGTAACATTTGCCCCCTAGTCGTCTTCCTCTGTGTTCATGCCAGGAAGGCGGGCAGTGTGGTCGTCTTCTACGAAGGTGGACTTGTCTTTCAAAATACAAAACAATTTAGGATCTTGATGACGAGATTTGTCGATGGTCATCTCGTTTTCCATACCGAGCACGCTTTTCGAAGCATTTTGAAGACTTTGGATAATGACACGTGTCGGGCGCGTGATCGGCGCCTAAAAATTTGAATATGGCTCGTGGGGTGCGTGCGGGGACTCAAAAGTCGCGCGTTGAGCCCAAACGTCGCCTAGATTTCGGGGACGACCCCTAAATTATGGGGAAATTTCAAATTTAACCCCGTTTTTTTGCATTTTGACCCCTGGACACTAAATGTCTATAAATAGGACTTCCCTTCTTCGCAAATCACTTTGCAAAATTGTACTTACGAAATTTTTCTTCTCGAGTCTTCTTCTAAACAACATCTTCGAGTAATCCGGTGACTTTGTGCATCATCGATCGGCGTAAAAGGTAAATAACTTTGTTTTCTTTTCAAACTCTTGTTTTTTCCCCCATTTTTGTCGAAAAATGGAGTTTGGTGGCTTTTCCGGGGGCGGCTCGCCGCCGCCGTTTGATGAAGAGGTTGGACCTTCCGGCGAAGGTTCTCATCGTGACTTGGGAAAGAGGGTGGTCTCCTCAGATTACGAAACGCTTTCGACAAGCCCGATTAGAGTAGGAAGACCTAACCTTCCAACCGATAGCCTGGAGAAGGCTTTGGAAGTGATGGTCGTTGTGGTCGACAATGAGAGTGTTGGCGAGTCTGATCGGGATGATGCGGGAAATGATGCCGAGGACGAGGAGGTTGATTCGGATCTGGGTGATCCGGACTTGGATGCAGTGGTCGGCGAGCAGATCGATTCGTCGAGGGTCGAGAACACTCCGAGGGCTGGCCTCCGCGAGGAGTATGAGGATGTTCTTCGCTACGCCGCGAGCATAAAGGATGTTTTGAGTGGACAAGAAGAGCTAGGCGGGGACGAGCTCGTGAAATAGACATATTATAAAATATGCGGCCGAATATCCGCCTAGCGAACATCCTCGACCTTATCGGGAAGCGTACCAATCGGAATACGCTACTAGTCAGTTTGCGAGCAGGGTATCTCAAGCCCAACTCGAAAATTCTCGCAAAAAGTATCTTCTTCCTCAAGATGTGTGCTTCTTTGTCCTGCGGGAAGATGAGCGTGCCGACCAGCCTCCTGAGGGCATGGTCGCCGTAAATATAGGAATGATGGAGGCCGGATTAAAGTTTCCCTTGCATCCGGGAATTACCTACTATTTGGATTATCTTGGTCTGGCTCCTTCTCAAGTGACGCCGAATGGGTGGTCGAACATTATAGGGCTGCTATCCGTGTTCGGCCTTGAGGCTGTTGAGAACGGTTGCCAAAGAGTGTATCTCACTCCTCGCGAGATAAATTATCTCCTCCAAGTGTCTGCGGCCGGAGAGAAAGTTGGGAACATGTGGTATTATATAAAAGGCCGCGACCGGTTCAAAATTGTTGAGGGAGTTTCGAACAAGATCCGAGACTGGAAAACCAACTGGTGGTGGGTTGCGGGCGACTGGAAGAGTGTCGTGAAGTCTGATGGGTCTGCTAATCGAATCCCTATCAACACTGAGTATCGGAGAATTCGTGGTAAGTTTTTAAAGTTTGTGCTCGTTCTCGTCTATACTGAATAACTCCTCGATTTTATAGGTACGACTGCTCGCATGAGGGTTGCCGACCACCGACTGTCTCCTTTATTCTAGTACCACATTTGTTGTGTTGCTCGTCGTCGCTATCTGGAACAATCTTGCCAATTCCTCAATCGTGAGTGTATCCGGGAGCAGGCCGATCTTCGAGTGCCTCCTCACCATATCACTAGATCATTTCCTCTAGGTATTGAAAATATTCCCAAGTATTCCTCGATAAATTTCTGATGCTTTTTTCTTTAGTAGTGGTTCCATCGACGATCAGCACCTACCTCCCTCCGATAGTTGAATTGGACAAAGTGATGGCAAATCGATCACTTCAGATGGCCGCAATGAATCGCGAACGCAAAGTCGTTGAAGGGATCGGTCACAAAAGGAAAGAGCGAGTGGAGACATCGGAGCCTCCCCCCAAGAAAATGTGACGGCCACAGCCCGGGGAGGTCATCGCCTACTGTCACTGATCGGAGATCTCCCCCACTGAGATTGCCTCCTGCTCGCAAGGCTCGTCGCCAACAGGAGGTTGCTGTGACCTCGTCGGCTGGGGGAGGGCCCCCGAAGATATCACACTGCTCGGCTGGAATGTCGAGTGTGTTGCTAAGTAAGCTTCTAATGACTTCACCTTCTTTGTTTTGTGTAATGTTTTGTTAAATGGTCGTCTTGCTTTATATAGGCTTGTCGAGCACCCGGAGACAACTCCTTGCAGTGAGGATCTCCTTAACTTCTATCGGTTGCGGGACCCGGCCGATGGCGATTCGTTGGATACACTGGCTATTCACGCAATGAAGACTCTTCCTCGATCGCTGACTAAACCCTTTGTCGACGAGGTTGATGTTCATACCGCTGCCAAAAATGCTCGCCAGGTTGGCATAAACCTCAGCCGCTCGGCTTATGTCACCGAACAGCTCACTCTTCAAATTCACGATCTGAGGAAGGGCAATGAGGAGAAAGAGGTCATAATCGCCCAGCTGATGAAGGCCTCGAGCGATACTGAGAAAAAGGCAGAGGATTTGGAGGCCAAACTTGGGTCTGCCTTGAAAGAGAGAAAAGCGGGCGCCAAACTAAATGAAGAGCTACGCGCTCAACTTCGGTCCGCCGAGGACGAGAAGGTCGAGGCCCTCAGTGCCCTGAAGGCTGCTCGTATTTTGACGACCATTATGCAGGAACGTCTGAAATTGGCCGAGGACGAGGTGGCTCGTATAGGGGGCGAGCTCTTGGTTGTGAAAAAAGATAGGGATGTAAAGACTCATCTCGCCGAATCCGGGGCTTGCTACTCGGCGGCTTTTACTGCACATGAGCTCGTCCGCCATTCTAAAAATATTCACCCCGAGGTAGATGTGTCCGCCTTTGCATATTTCATCGAAGATCATCTCCTCGAGGAGGATCCAAAAGAGGGTTCTACCCTTCCCCTGCTTGACCTAGTGAATATGGATCTAATGTTTCCTCACCTCTTGGCGAGGAAAGTTTTGTTTGAGAGCCCGCCCAAACTTGACGATCAGACAGATGGCAATGTGGTAGCCCAGGAGGGCGAGCAAGTTGGGGAGAGTGCTAATGGCGAGCGGTGTGCTCCTGCCGGGGAATAAGTTGCTCAAGCTGGAGAACAAATTTAAATTTTTAGTTGGCCATTCGGGCCTTTGTACCTGCTCGGCCTTGAAGGCCTTTTTCTGAATGAAATTTTTATTTTAAAAATGTGTGTTCGTTTAGTAATGATCGTCTTTGCCACTGTCTTTCAATTTTATGATTGATTATTTTTTGCAAGTTTATCTCTCAATGAATACTTGACTTTCCAAACCTCTACCTTTCGGTTTATATCCGTATGTGTTTCGAGTTTAACCTTTCGTCGGTTGTGCTCGTTTCCGGACCTCTACCTTTTGGTTTACGTCCGTATGTGTTTCGAGTTCAACCTTTCGTCGATTGTGTTCTTTTCCAGACCTCTACCTTTTGGTTTACGTTCGTATGTGTTTCGAGTTCAACCTTTCGTTGGTTGTGCTCGTTTCTGGACCTCTACCTTTCTTTTTACGTCTGTATGTGTTTCGAGTTCAACCTTTCGTCGGTTGTGCTCGTTTCCGGACCTCTACCTTTCGATTTACGTCCGTATGTGTTTCGAGTTCAACCTTTCGTCAATTGTGCTCGACTAGAATTGGCTTCGCAGAGCCTTGATCTAAAAAACTAAAATTTATGCTAACACTTTGATGAAACTTAAAACTCGACATGTATTGAAACGATCCTGGATACGAACTATACAAATGTACTTAAATAAAACTTACTGATAATATTTCTTCAATTTGACCGCGTTCCATGGGTACTGGCTCGGCTTGCCGTTGAGATCTTCTAACTCGTACGATCCATTTGAGAATGTAGGCGTTATGCGGTACGGGCCCTCCCAAGTCGGGCCAAGTATGCCTATTGATTGCTCTGTTGCCCGTCGAAGTACGAGTTGGCCAATGATGAATTGTCGAGCTCGCACTTTGGTGTTGTAGTAACGTTCTAACCTTTGCTTGTAAACTACGTTTCTCTCGTCCGCTGTTAGTCTTTGGTCTTCTAGAAAATCCAGATTGGAGAGTTGTGCATCGTTGTTTAGCTGCTCGTCATTGTTTGCCACCCGGAAGGTGGCGACTTGTGCTTCTGCTGGTATGACAACCTCTGTTCCGAACGCGAGCGCGAACGAAGTTTCGCTTGTCGAATTTCTTGTGGTCGTCCGATACGCCCACAGAACTATGTGTAGCTCGTCTGCCCATTTGCCCTTCAATCCTTCAAGCTTTGCCTTCAGTGTATGCTTGATGATTTTGTTTATGGCCTCTACTTGACCATTTGATTGCGGATGATATGGTGTTGAGAAAAGTTTCTTGATGTTCCACTTCGAGCAAAATTCCAGCATGTCTTGACTGGTGAATTGGCGTCTGTTGTCCGTCACGATTGCCTGTGGCAAACCGAACCTGCAAATGATATTTTTCCAGATGAAGTTTGTCATATGAGCCGTTGTGATGGTCTTCAGCGCTTTTGCCTCTGTCCATTTGGTGATGTAGTCGATTGCTACGACGACGAACGTTACTCCCCCTACGCTCGGAGGGAAAGGTCTTATGATGTCGATGCCATATTTTGCGAATGGCCATGAACTGTATACCGAGATGAGCTCGTCTGGTGGTGAATGTATAGCGGGAGCAAAATCTTGGCATCTCTTGCACATCCGAGCGTAGTGAATTGCGTCCTTCTTCAAAGTTGGCTAAAAATAGCCTTGCCTCATGATTTTTAAAGCGAGTGCTTGCCTCCCTGTGTGATTTCCACATATTCCACTATGGATTTCATGCATGACGACTTTTGCCTCCCTTTCTCTGAGGCATTTCAATAAAGGCATTGAAAAACCTCGTTTGTATAGCTGTTCGCCTATAATGGTGTATCTGGCCGACCGGAGTTGTAGTCTAGTCGCCTTAACTTTGTCCGCCGGGAGCTCGCCGGTCTTGATGTACTTGATGATCGGCGACATCCACTCCTCGTCGCTGGTCGCTTCAACCTGCATAATTTGATTTCTACTCACGGATGGGGAAGAGAGTTTTGTGATTGTGGCTTCTGAAAATATTGCCTCCCCCTCTGAAGTGGCCAGTCGAGCTAAAGCATCTGCTTGCGTATTTTGCTCCCTAGGATTTTGCTCCCTAGTAAAAAGAGGATTACCAGGAGATCAAACTCCAAAATATGCCTAGAAAACAACAAAAAACTTAAGAACAACGACGATCGGGAAAGGAATTCCTAATCGTACGAAGTGCGTAAAGTAGCAAATATACGTAATAAAATACGTAGATGATGCTTAAAAAGGTATTTCTACCAACTAAAACTTGATTAAAACGGGTTTACAAGCCGATCGTTTGATGATCGATTGAAACTTGATGAAGAACACGTCAAGATCATGTCAATGACAATTAATTCCTAACAGGATGAACACTAGTTTAGGACTTAAAGAATGACACTTCGTTGGTTGGATGATGAACACGGTTCTGCTGTATTTATAGGCGTGAATATGGATTCTAGAACCTTCATCCATGATCTCCTAAAATGTAGGATCTCATTCCTTCTCTTTCTCCCAACCGCCTTCTAGGTTCTTCCAGCCAATTCTGGACGTTTTTCCAAGGCAACCGCATGATCTACATACTTCTGCAAGCTTCCAGATCCTTCCAGTCTGGAACCGTGTAGAATGTTCTAGATCTTCAACCTGGGATGTTACAACATCCAAAGCAGCATTAGCTAGAAAACAGAATTTGGACTTAGGAAAAATAAGAAAGGTCGAATTAAGATGTTGCAGCCTTGTGTGATAACATCTTCGATAACATCACCAAGTCTTCAACATCAACAATCTCCCCCAATTTGACATTTCTGCTACAGCACACCTGATGTACATATGTAAACATATATAAACCAGTTTTATGTACATGCTAGAGTATTACCATCATATCCATGTACTGGTCAAGTCAACACCTGTTGTAGCATATGATCAAATAGTGAAAGAAACAAGAAAATATACAAGACTAAGTGGTGTTAGTACTCTGAATACTAAGTAGAACACTTGTCTTAGTAATACCTTCCAAAAATAAAATGAGTAAGTAATATACTCATTTAACATAACCTGTTTCAAAGTAAAACAAACATAACTAAATGGGAAAACTGAAACAAGTTATAATCTGTGAAGAATAAAATAAAGTAAAAACGAAGTCCTATCAACTAATATAATATTAGAGCTCAAAACAATAATATCAGAGCTTTAAATAGAGTTCAAAGTTCAAACTAAACTATAAACTACTAAAAACTTAACACAACAAAAAAAAAAAAAAAAACAGTTAAATCAGTGTATCAGACTGTAGGATCATAAGTCAAAATAAACAGTAAGATAGAAACTGAATAAGATGCATCATTTGCTGTAACAACAGCTGCAGCAACAGAAATCTGCACATTGCATCCTTTAAAGTTCAGCCTCCCCCTGTCTTCAAGCATTTCCAGCAGCAAGGTCTGGAAGATCAGCAAAAACCTGTTCTTCTTCTTCAGGTTGTTCAATCACCATTGTTCCAAAGTGTGCAACAACGTTTGGATCAGCATCAGCATCAAGTTCTTCAATTCAAACTCCCCCATACTCAGTAACTCCAACATCAGGGACTGGTGCAGCAGCAGGTACTCCCCCTGGTGTAGTAGAAAGTTTCTTCATCCAATAATCCTTCATGAACTGTAGTTCATTGATGGTGTCCTGCAAATGAGTTAACTGAACAAGTATAAAGTCTCTGGAGATTGGAATGTGGCTTGTAGTGTTTGTGACATTGGGATCAGCATCTGGGATATTTTGTCCAGCTCTTTCAGCACCTTAGATAGGGAGATCAACAACTCTATCTCCATCCATCAGCTTACGAGACACTGTAATTTGAGGAACTCTCCCCCTCAACATATCATGTCTATCCCTTTGGTAGTTGTTATGTCTCAAATAACCATAGATTAGAGCCGGATAAGGCAGATTGCCTTTGTCAGTTACTTTCCCAGAAAATTTCATCATATGATTGAAAATGGTCAACCCAAGATTAAAGTTTCTCATAACCACAATTCTGTACAGAAGTATTCCTTGACTCATAGTGACCTTTGTGGAGTTCGTGGATGGAATCCAATTATACACAATTAACTTATGCAAAACTGAATATAGAGAAGTAAGATTACATGCAAGCATAACTTTCTTCCACCTCGTCACCCTACCACCTGTAATAGCCTGAGCAATTACATCCATTGAAGGTTCCTCAACCTCCTCAACAGATTCAAGGTGTAAAAAATCATTAATCAGTTCGGGTGTAAAAGGAAGATCTCTTTCTCTAAATCTTACAATTCCATACCATTGAGAAGTTCTTCTACCAATGCTCTTTCTTAAACAGGAGTAAAATTCATAGACCCATTTTGCAACAAATGATTCACCAAACGTAACAGCATGCAACAAATTTCTATCCTCAAGAAATCTAATCAAACCCTTAGAATTAAAGTCAGGCACACATATCCTACGTTCAATTAACAGTTTTCTCCTTGACAGATTGGCTAACCTATCCTCAGAGGTTTCCATTTCTACATCAGTTTCGGAAGTAGGTGTACCTTCATCACCACTAGGGGTGTGTTCAGATTCAGAGTTAGGTTGATCGGATTCAGTGGAGCTGTTATCATCAGGGCTTTCATCAGGAACAGAGGTTGCAACTGGTGCTGGAGCAACAGGAGTAGCATCCTTCCTTTGTTTTGGTTTCTTTCCTTTATTCTTGCACAATACCATAAGAGGGACATTCTCTTCGCCAGAGCTTTCTTTCTCAGCAGTTTCAGTATCAGCAATTCCACCATCTGAGCTATCCTTTTCAGACTCTGTAAAGACCTGAATTGGAGCATTAGCTACATCACCTGCCATAGGCTTCTTCTTTCGTGAACTCTCAACATAGTTCACCCTCGAAAACACTCTATTAGACCTCATCTTTGGTTTCTTCGGGCTCCGCTTACGTTTTCCTTTAACCACGGATGATTTTAGAGGCATAGGCTCTGACTCAGTCGATTCCGAGAGAGAGGAACTAGTGTGGGCAGAGTCCTCTGCTCTTTCAGGCTCGGCTTCGGCCATGGGAGTGTCATCTCCCTTAGTTGCTTTGGTTGTTTCAACAACAGGAGCAGCAATAGGAGCGGTTTCAGTAGGGATGGTGATTTCAGTGGTTTCGGGTGTGATTTCGGGCTCAGTAGGGTTAGCAGTTTGGGGATTTTGCATAGTAGGAGTAGTGGTTTGAATCGGATTAGGAGTTTGAGTAGGGATATTCAATGGAACGTCTCCAACATAAATTTGAGGCATAGGTACCGAATTTAAGAGGTTGGAAGAAATAGTTTGAATTACCCGGGTAAACTCCTCGATTGTTGCGTTCTGGGGAATGGTAATGGTGGTCGGAGCAGCTAGTGGCGGTGGTAGCGGTCCGGCAGTGGTGATTGGAGCGGTGTTTCCGGCGGATTGATTTGAAGCCATTGTTGCGAGTAAATGGAGAGGATTCGGAGATGAGGGTGATGGAGTATGTTCAGCTAGAGAAGATGAAGTGATTCCCATCTTTTTCATACTTAAATCCCTTCAAAAAATTAATGCTCAAGAAAGTAGACACGCAATTCGAAACACACAATTGTAATTTGTATTTCTGGAAATTTCAGCTCACACAATTCGATTTACACTGATGAATTAAACATAAAGCCACAAGATGATTTTATAGAGTATAGTATGGAAGTTATTAAAATGTACCACCACTTTTAGAAAATTCTGGAATAAGATTGCATGATCAGATTGTGATACCTTAATTTTCGGTCAAGAAGAACAAAGAGGGTATCCCATATTGAATCATGGAGTTAGTGGATAAAATGCAGAAGTAATTGATTAACAATTAAATAAATTGGCTCAAAAATTAATAAGTAAATTGCATGACCTGGAAAATAAAAAACGTGGGTTAGTATCCTCCATTTAATAAAATAAATTCCAGAAAATTAATTAAATAATTATCACTAATGAAAATAAATTCAAATCTTTTAATGTTGTACTCAAGTCATTTTTAAATACACCTCAACACGGTTTTTACATGAATTTGCTTCATTTGTGTTGCACCTTATTTTTCTTTTTCTTTTCGTGTTGTAGCACCTAGTTCATATTGATCCATTTTTCTATAAGAGTGCATCGTAGTAGCGAACTCCGTGCCCCATAATTACTCAATGGATTATGAACATATTGATGTATTTGTTAATCACCTTTTGAAAAGAAGGCATCATAGTAGTGAACTCCGTGCTCCATAGTTACTCAGTGATAAACTACATCTTTTAGTATGCTAACAACATTCTTTTTATATGCATTTGAGAGGTGTAAACCATGTCTATTTTTGTACCACAAATTTCAGATTCAAAGATATTTTACAAAGGAATTATTTAACGAATCATGGAATAAATTAAATCAATCAGGATTACACTTACCCTTGATGTTGTTCCAAATGCTACCGCATTTGTAACAACATCCATCTTGGATTTTCAGGTTGTGCACATACCAAGAGATTTCCTCAAAAATGAGAATCTCTCATGGTCAAGAGCCTTAGTAAATATATCTGCAAATTGATTTTCAGTGGGAACATATTCTAACTTCACAATACGTTTCTCTACTAAATCTCTTATGAAATGATGCCTAATGCTTATGTGTTTAGTCAAAGAGTGTTGTACTGGATTTTTATAAATGTTGATTGCACTTGTGTTATCACAAAAAACAGTTAATGTGTCACTTTCTAAGCTATAATCATTGAACATCTTACTCAACCATAGGAGTTGTGTACAACAACTGCCTACAGCAATGTATTCGGATTCGGCCGTAGATTGTGAGACACAATTTTGCTTCTTACTATGCCATGACACAAGATTGTTTCCCATGTAGAAACATCCTCCACTCGTGCTTTTCCTATCATCTATATCTCCTGCCCAGTCTGCATCACTATATCCAACTAGTGTACTATTTGTATCCTTTGTGTACCAAATCCCAAGTTCACTTGTACCTGCAATATATCATATGATTCTCTTCACTGCATTCAGGTGAGATTCCTTAGGGTTCGATTGGTACCTTGCACAAACACAAACACTGTACATAATATCTGGTCGACTAGAGGTTAAATAAAGCAAACTTCCTATCATAGATCTATACAATGTTGGATCAACATCTTTTCCAACATTGTCTTTACACAATTTTAAAGTAGATCCCATAGGAGTTTTCATGCTTTTTGAATTTTCAAGACCAAACCTTTTAACCAAGTTCTTAGCGTACTTACCTTGTGAGAAGAATATTCCATCCTTGCACTACTTGATTTGAAGACCTAGAAAATAATTCAAGTCTCCAACCATACTCATTTCAAATGTTGTAGTCATTGCTTTAACAAATTGGTTTAACATATTATCACAAGTTGAACCAAAAATAATGTCATCAACATAAATTTGTGCAATTAACATATCTTCACCAGATTGCTTAATGAACAAAGTTCTATCGGCTTCTCCTCTAATAAAACCAGATTCCAAAAGAAAGTCAGTAAGCCTACCATACCATGCTCTAGGAGCTTGTTTAAGACCATACAATGCTTTCTTAAGTTTATATACATGATCAGGGTATTGTGGATTTTCAAATCCTTTAGGCTGCTCAACATATGCTTCTTCATTCAATATTCCATTAAGAAATGCAGCTTTTACATCCATTTGATGAAGTTTAATATCAATAAAACTTGCAATTGCTAGCAATAATCTAATAGACTCAATCCTAGCAACAGGTGCAAAAGTTTCATCAAAATCAATACCTTCAACTTGTGTGTAACCTTGTGCAACTAATCTTGCTTTGTTCCTAACAATGTTACCAGATTCGTCAGTTTTATTCTTATAAATCCACTTAGTTCCAATGACATTAGTGTTGTCAGGCCTTGGAACTAGTGTCCAGACTTCATTTCTTTCAAACTGATTAAGTTCTTCGTGCATAGCATTAATCCAATTTTCATCAGTTAAAGCTTCATTAACATTTTTAGGTTCAATTTCAGAATAATAGCACTCTGCATTCACTACATTACATATAGAAGACATGCATAATGTTCTTACCACATCTACCTTATTGGCTCTTACTTTGCCTCTTGTTTGCACTCCAACTGTAGCATCACCTATGATCTGGTTCGATGGATGACTTTTATCAATCCTTGAAGAAGTATTTCTTTTGGGAACATACTGATTATTCTGTGTAGGTTCTGTTGAACTTTCTGTCGATGTTGTTCCAGATGTTGTAACATTCGGAGCAACATTTTCAGTTCTCAGTGAATCTCTAGATTTTTCAGTAACCTCTGAAACATCTTCTTCTTCATTTCCATTTGTAAGACCTTTATCATCATCAAACACAACATTAACAGATTCTTGAACAGTGTTAGTCCTAAGGTTATAGATTCTATAAGCTTTACTATTTCTAGAATAGCCTAAGAAGAAACCTTTATCACTTTTAGAGTCAAACTTATGGAGTTGATCCCTATCATTCAGAATATAACACACACAACCAAATACATGAAAGTACTTCACATTTGGTTTTCTGTTGTTCAAAATCTCATAAGGTGTTTGCTTAAAACCAGATCGAATATAAACCCTATTAGTGATATGACATGCTGTATTCAATGCTTCAGCCCAAAATCTTTTAGCAAGACTTTTAGAAGTAAGCATAACTCTTGCCATTTCTTGTAGAGTTCTATTCTTTCTTTCAGAAATTCCATTTTGTTGTGGAGTTTTAGGAGATGAAAATTCTTGCATTATACTTTTCTTTTCACAAAAATCTGTAAACATGCTATTTTCAAATTCTCTACCATGATCAGTTCTAATCTTGCTAACTTTCAAGTTAAACACATTTTTGAACCTTTTGTAAAGAACTTTAAAAACATTAAATGTTTCAGATTTGTCTCTTAAGAATTCTATCCAACTAAACCTAGAGTAATCATCTACCACAACAAGTGAATACCTTTTTCCTCCAATGCTTTCAGTTTCCATAGGATCCATTAAGTCCATGTGCAGCAACTCAAAACAACGATGTGTAGAACAATGTGATAGCATTTTGTGCGACACTCTTACCTGCTTACCTTTCTGGCATGGTTCACATATAGTGATTTTGTCAAACTTTAAGTTTGGTAATCCTTTCACAGCTTCAGCATTGACTAGCTTCTTCAATGATCTATAATTTGCATGACCCAATCTTTGATGCCATAAGACATTTTCATTATGTTTTGACAAATTACACACATTTTTTATTCCAATAAGATAACAATTATCAGCTGACCTAGTACCAGTCATTAAACATTCATCATCTTTATCAAGAACATAACATGAATCTTTGTCAAATTTCACATGCAAATTATCATCACATAATTGGCTTATACCGTACTAATCAAATTAGCAAGCAATCCATCAACATGCAAGACATTCTTAAGCTTAGGAAAACCTTCAACATTTAAAGTTCCTTTTCCAATGATTTTTCCTTTTGAACCTCCACCATATGTAACATATCCACCATTTACAGTAGCATAATGAGATAAGTAGTCAATTTGTCCTGTCATATGTCTAGAACACCCACTATCAAAATACCATAGACCAGGTAAACATGCTTTCAAAGAAGGGTGGACTGCATTACAGGTAACATCAGATTTCTTTTTCCAAGTAGATTTTGAGAAATGTTTCTTCGAATGTGATAACTTTTTAGGTAACAGTTTCTCATCAGCAAAATCTTTCTTCATTTTCAAACAGTAAGGACGAATATGACCTAATTTAGAACAATAATGGCAAACAAATAACTTTTTAAAAGTTTTAGCCTTGTGAGGTTTTGTTTGTGCTGATGCTTCAACATATGTTTTAGCATTAGCCTTCACAAACTTCACTGGATTTGCAAAAAATTTAGAAATAGATGCACTTTCACCATCATAACCTAAACCATGATTGTTAGATTTACCAAATACCAAAACATCATTCATATCAGAAGCACTCTTTTCATACTTTCTGAAACTTAAGGTGGAACTTTTCAATTCTTCCTTTAATTTGCAGAGTTCTAAATCTCTTCTAGTAAGAATAACTTCTAGTTTGGTGACTGTTCCTTTCAGATCCTCATTCTCTTTATTCAAGGAATCAAGAGTGAGTTTCTGAGAGTTCCAGTCCTCCAATAACTTCTGGTATTTAGAATCTTCTGTCCTTATTCCTGCATCATCAACAAAGCCATTAAAACAGTTCAAATCTGGGTGATTTTGACTTGATGTTGTTTCCGATGTTATAACATCCAATTCAACATCAGAGTCTGTTTCATCCAAATCGTCATCTAAAGAGTCATCATAATCAACCTGAGTATGAAAAGAAAATTCAATTTCCTTTGATTTAACATTTTCATCATCTGAATCATCACTCAAGGTAGCACTAAAATTCAGTTTTTGCTTGAGTCTAGTATTGGCACATTCATTTGCATAATGGCCATAACCAGAACATGCATTGCATTGAACTAATTTTCTATATTCAGGATCATACCTTGGTTTACCTTCACTTTGTGATATTCTTGGTGAAAATTGACTCCTTCTCTTCTCTGGTTGTGGTGTTGATGTGTTGATCTGGATCTTTGGCTGAATATTCCCTTTGGACCTGTTCATTGTTTTCTTCAAAAACTTGTTAAAATGCTTAGTGAGAAAGGCCATGTAGTCTGGATTGTCATAACATAGATCCATCACATCATCATCTGAATCGACTTCAGTGATAATTGGCTGTATTTCAGAACCTTGTGATGTTTCTCCTTTAAAAACAACCACCTTTTTATCATCTTTATTTTCATCAAATTGAGTAGTGTTCATCTCATAAGTTTTAAGAATACTTACTAGCTCATTTTGACTCAATTTATTAGTATCTTTAGCCTCTTCTATAGCACATATTTTTGCATCAAATTTTTTAGGAACAGAACGCAAAATTTTATGAACTACTCTCACATTTGAAATAGGATCACCAAGAGAATGTGATTCATTGACAATCTCACTTAAACGTTCATTATAAGATGATATGGTCTCATCTTCCCTCATTTGGAGATTTTCAAATTTAGTCCCTAGCATTCGAAGTTTTGTTCTTCGAACACTATCCGAACCTTCACAATGCTCTTGTAATCTATCCCAAGCTTCTTTAGAAGTTGAACAATTAGAAATGATTTTAAACATAGAAATATCAACATAAGTAAAAATAGCATTTAAAGCTTTAGAATTAAACCCTGCTGTTGTTATCTCGTCAGCCGTCCAATCAACTTCCTTCTTGAGTTGAACTTCATTGTCTTCATCTACTGGAGTTTTTGGTGCATCCCAACCTGTAAGTACTGTCCTCCATGCACATTCATCAATAGACTTGATATACATGCGCATCTTAGGTTTCCAATATGCATAGTTTGTACCATCTAAAACTGGTGGCCTAAGTGCTGTAGAGATGTGATGTGTTTCCATTTTTGCAAAGACACAATAAATACTAAAACACACTAATTAAAAACAAGGATCTAAACCTAGTGTCGTCAGGTATCGACTCTGATACCAACTGAAAGTGTGCGTGTTAAGTAAAACAAGACTGATGCTACACTCAATGTTAGAACACTCAATGTAACACTGACTCGATTACAGAATATCAGAATACGAATAGCGAAAGACTTTAAAGAACGAAAACACAAAGACACAGAATTAACTTTTTAACATAGATTTTAATTTAAAATCTATGCGAGCCTCGTGGCGAAACTTTCACTAATAATTATGTGAATACAAATGGTGTGTGAACAAATATTCACAACGGAAATAAGACTCGATGAACTATCAAATCTAAAGAAGGCTTAAGTGTAAAAATTACACTACCAAAAACTAATCTAACTCTATGATCTATCTATCAAAGAAGTATAGAAAAGTCTATGTTGTACAGGAAGTTTGGACTCTTCGGTACAACGACAAGATCATGTCAATGACAATTAATTCCTAACAGGATGAACACTAGTTTAGGACTTAAAGAATGACACTTCGTTGGTTGGATGATGAACACGGTTCTGCTGTATTTATAGGCGTGAATATGGATTCTAAAACCTTAATCCATGATCTCCTAAAATGTAGGATCTCATTCCTTCTCTTTCTCCCAACCGCCTTCTAGGTTCTTCCAGCCAATTCTGGACGTTTTTCCAAGGCAACCGCATGATCTACATACTTCTGCAAGCTTCCAGATCCTTCCAGTCTGGAACCGTGTAGAATGTTCTAGATCTTCAACCTGCGATGTTACAACATCCAAAGCAGCATTAGCTAGAAAACAGAATTTGGACTTAGGAAAAATAAGAAAGGTCGAATTAAGATGTTGCAGCCTTGTGTGATAACATCTTCGATAACATCACCAAGTCTTCAACATCAACAGACCTGTCTGGTCTTCTCATCTCATCTGATTCTAAGCAACCCCATCTCATCTGATTGGACTCTTCCACCTCATCTGATCTGGTGTGAGTTAACTTGTCTGACTCCACCAGGTGATACACCCAACAGTTGAGTCTCTCAGAAGACTTCTATCAGCTAAGTACCTCATCTGATCCGCCCAACAGACGAGTACTTCAGCAGACTAGAATCTACTTGATCCTACTAGATGAGTCAAACTCATCCGATTTTAGAGATTTGAGATAAACCTCACAATTCTCCACCTTTAGCTCCTAATCTCCATCTTGAACTAAACAACTCTGAAACTATCCTTCTCCCAGGACAGCTCCCCTACTACTGATCTTCTACCACAAGATGAGCAACCTTCTCCGCAGAGGACACTAATGCAAACCAACGAGCCTAAGACATAAACCAAACTTCTCCTTTGGTAATGCCTTAGTAAATGCATTAGCAGGGTTCTCCTCAGTAGCTATCTTGGCCACCTGGACGACTCCCTTCTCCACAACGTCTCTCACAAAGTACGACTTCACATCTATATGCTTGGTTCGTTCATGATACCCATGATGATTTGCGAGATGAATTGCGCTTTGATTATCACAGAAAACAGTCACACTGTTCTGAGATAAACCAAATTCCTTAAGAATTCCCTTCAACCAAATGCTTTCCTTAACTGCTTCAGTCAAGGCCACATACTCTGCTTCAGTAGTAGATAATGTAACTACAGATTGATGAATAGACCTCCAAGACACAACCGTACCAAATAGAGTAAACACATATCCTGTTAAGGATTTTCGAGTATCAACATTGGCTGCATAATCTGCATCCACGTATCCCACAAGTTCATCCCCCCTGCTTGGCATCTTCTGAAACTTCAGACCCTTCTGTGCTGATCCCAGAACATATCTCATGACCCACTTCATCGTTTCCCAATGGCTCAGACCTGGATCACTCATATATCTGCTGATCACACTCATAACATGAGTCAAGTCTGGTCTACAACACACCATAAGATACATTAAACTCCCTACAACACTGGCATAAGGTATCTTGCTCATGTGAATTCTCTCTTGGCTGTTCTTGGGACTCATCTGATTGGACAACCGATGATGTTGGCCAATAGGAGTAGAGACAGTCTTTGCTTGATGCATTCTGAACCTCTCTAGCACCTACTGAAGATAAGTAGGTTGACTCAACTGAATAAACTCGTCTACTCTGCTGATCTCCATCCCAAGAATCACTTTAGCTTCACCAAGATCTTTCATCTCAAACTCTCGTTTGAGGATCTCCTTAACTTGATTAACACTGTCAATAGACTCCCCTGCTATTAACATGTCATCAACATACAACAGAAGATATGTAACAGCAGACCCAACCCGTCTGAAATAGACACAACTGTAATACAAACTCCTTGTAAAACCAGCTGAGCAAATGTACTCATCAAATCTCAAGTACCATTGTCTAGGGCTTTGCTTCAGCCATAGAGGGACTTTTTCAGTAGACACACCTTGTCTTCCCCTTCTTCTATGTCCAACCCTTCTGGTAACTTCATGTAGATCCTCTCATCAAGAGATCCATGTAAGAAAGTTGTGGTCACATCCATCTGATGTAGCTCAAATCCAAATTGAGCAACCATAGCTAACAAGATTCTGATGCTACAATGCTTCACAACAGGTGAGAAGATTTCATTGAAATCAATACCTTCTTTCTGTGTAAATCCCTTAGCTACAAGCCTCACCTTGTATCTAAGTTTGCCACCCCTCTGAGCCTCCACCTTCTTTTTATAGATCCACTTACACCCAACCAGTTTCTTGTTCTTAGGCCTCTGAACAATCTCCCATGTCTGGTTCTTGTTCAGAGAAAGCAGCTTCTCTTCCATGGCAACTATCCACTTTTCCTTGTCGTGGCAGCTGATGGTTTCTGAATAAGACTTTGGCTCAAGAGACTCCACCTCAAGAGCTGCACATAATGCAAATGAAACAATTTCAGCTTGTCCATACCTCTGAGGTGGGTGGACTTCTCTTCTGGTTCTGTCCCGTGCCAACTGAGATTGTTGAAGATCATTCTCATTGTGAAGATCGCCCTCTTCATCTAGATCAATATCATCTTCAACAGGTCCTCTGGTGTCAACATGCTCCACCTCGACTTATGTCTCGTCTGGTTGGTTATCAGCTACACTAGTACTCGTACTAGCCTCTTCTGATAGAGGCATCCTGCTCTCATCAAAAGTAACATCTCTACTGACAATACACTTATGCATTCCAGCTTCAAGGCACCATAACCTGTATCCTTTCACACCTGAAGGATACCCGACAAACACGCATCGCAATGCTTGAGGCTCAAACTTATCCTGCTTGACATGGGCATAGGCTGCACATCCAAATACCTTCAAATAATTGTAATCAACTGCATGGCCAGACTATAACTCCTCTAGGATTTTATACTGCACAGCTGAGGAAGGACTTCTGTTTATCAGATAGATGACAGTCGACACAGCTTCTCCCCAAAACACCTTTGGCAGACTCGAGTTGTTCAACATGCACCTGACTCTCCCAAGAAGCGTCTGATTCATCCTTTCAGCTACTCCATTCTGCTAAGGGGTCCCTGGCACAGTCTTATGTCTTACTATTCCTTTCGATCTGCAAAACACATTGAACTCTTTTGATAGGTACTCCAGACCATTATCAGTTCTCAAATGTTTGAGAGTCTTGTATGTGAGATTTTCACATTCAATGAGCCGTTCCTTGAATTTCTCGAATGCTTCTGCCTTCGACTTCAGAATAGAAACCCACACATTCCTTGAGTAGTCGTTTATGATAGATAAGAAGTATCTACCACCAGACCTCGTCTGATTTCTAGCTGGCCCCCATAGATCAGAATGGACATAGTCCATGATCCCATTGGTAGAGTGGACACCCTTACCAAACTTTAACCTCTTGGCTTTACCAAGAATGCAAGACTCACACAAATCCAGCTTTGTGATCTTGTCCTTGCCAAGCAAACCTTGCTTAGACAGCTCTACTAGGCCTTTTTCACCTACATGAGCTAGTCTCCTGTGCCACAACATGGAGTTGTCTTGCACCTTTGCTACTTCTGATCTACCAGCTACTGTATTCCCCTTGAGAAAGTAGAGATCATTCCTTCTCTCACCTTTCAGGACAGTCAGCTCCCCCTTCGACACACTGAGCTCTCCATCAACCGACTGGAATTTATAGCCCATAGAATCTAGCATCCCAAGTGATATCAAATTCCTCTTAAGTTCAGGCACATACCTGATACTTTTGAGTATTCTTACTACCCCATCAAACATCTTCAGGTGAACACTACCTTCTCCAACAACTCTGCAAGTGTGATCATTCCCAAGTAGAACAAAACCGCCCTTCTGTTGCTTGAAGTCATGAAATCAATCTCTTCTTGAAGTCATATGGAAAGAACACCTTGAATCCAGGATCCATGCTTGCTGTTCTGTAGAGGATGTGATGGTTAGTGCTTGAGCAGACTCATAGCCTTCTTGCTCCCTACCAGCTTGGGTCTGATTAGCTTGATTCTTGTCAGTAGGGGTCTTGGCACCAGATTTCCTCAAGAACTGCTTGTATTTGTGACAAACATTCTTATAGTGTCCAGGCTTGTTGCAATGGTAGCACACTGCTTGTATTTGACACAACTGATTTTCCCTTATCAACTCCTTTGGGTTGACTAGGCCCCTTCTTGATACCAGATCTCTTCTGGCTACCTCTGATTGCCAATCCTTCACCACTACTGACCTTATCTCCTTGAGATGTTTTGTTATGCAGCAGCTTGGACTTGACAGCCAGCATTACATCCTCCAATGTAATACTTTCCTTCCTACCATACAAGATGGTGTCCTTTAAGATTTCAAAGAACTTAGGGAGAGCACTCAATAGAATCAGAGCCTTATCCTCTTCCTCTAACTTGACATCTAAATTCTCTCGATCATCAAGAATTCTATTGAACTCATCAAGCTGATCCGGAATGGGTTTGTCATCCACCATTCTGAAGGCATACAACTTCTGTTTCGAATAGAGATGGTTAGCTAAGGTTTTAACCATATAGAGTTTACCTAGCTTGTCCCAAACCTCTTTCGCGGTTTTCTCTTTAGCAACTTCTCTCAAAACCTTATCACCAAGGCAAAGTAGAATATTACTTCAAGCTTTCCTGAGCATCTTGCTCCTTTCAGCAGCAGCAGAGGCAGATTCCTCTCCTGGGACTGTAGACTCTTCGAGCACGTCGAACAAGCCTTGCTGTTCTAGGAGAGCCTGGATCTTGACCCTCCACAGTCCAAAGTCACCGGTGCCTGAGAACTTCTCAATATGATATTTGGTCGAATTCTCCATCTCCGATCTGACAATAGCTTTATGGCTGACTGTCGATTCCTTCTCGATTCCCACAGACGGCGCCAATTTTCAGGATAATTCTACTTTGATTAGACGTCTCCAACCACAAGCAAAACAATCGACCACAAACACAATTCCAACATAGAAAGCAATTCACAAATATAAAACGAGAACAGAAAACAGAGCATGCACGATTAAAGTGGTTCGATCAATGTGATCTACATCCACTGGACACACGACTTCAATTTGATTAATAAAGAGATGTTTACAAAACACTCAACACTCGAAAAGGGATTTCTCCTCACTTCACTCGTGAACTCTCTACTCTCAAAACGAATGCTCGTATCCGTCAAAGATTACAATTGAAAGTAATGGGGTATTTATAGATGCCAATGGTGATTGCAGCGTGTGTTGAAAGCGTGATCCTTGCCACATGGATTCTGTTACAACCCTTTAACAAACTCACACTTCCAGCGTGACTCAATCTGAAATGACCTCCTTGCCCTTCACTTGTTTCTTGCAAACAGACGACACCATCAGAAGATTGACCAGAAGACCTCCCTCTTCTTGTTTACTCTTCTGATGTCCCACACTTAGCCAAAAACTAACTCTGCAAACAGAACTCGTCTGATCTGATCAGACCTGTCTGGTCTTCTCATCTCATCTGATTCTAAGCAACCCCATCTCATCTGATTGGACACTTCCACTTGTCTGACTCCACCAGCTGATACGCCCTACAGCTGAGTCTTTCAAAAGACTTCTATCAGCTAAGTACCTCATCTGATCCGCCCGACAGACTAGTACTTCAGCAGACTAGAATCTATCTGATCCTTCCAGATGAATCAAACTCATCTGATTTCAGAGATTTGAGATAAACCTGTCAACAAAAACTAGTACTACTAATGATGAGGTAGAGTTTTGGCCTAATTTTTCAGAGTCATCTTCTGGAGTGAAACATCTAGATCTACAAAATTCTACTGATAAGTCACTATTGTTTTCTAAATTTATTTAATTTTGTAGTATTATTTTTACTTTCCGATTTCCTATGATTTCATTTTTTTTTATTTAATTCGATTTTATTTCTCTTTTAGTTTTGTACTCCTATTTTCTAAGATTTTATTTACTTATAAATTTCGTTTCTTGTATTCAGATTTAAACATATTAAATCAATAATATTAACTTTTCTTGGAAGTGAGTAAATAGATTAAAATCATTAAACTTCGAATTGAAGTGAGTAAGTAAATGGATTAAAAGGTTATAAGGGAAAGACAATTAAAATTAGGCTAGTGTACTAATTAGATAAGTTAAAATCCTAAGTTCATTTAGCTCAAAAGTTAAATTAAGATAGTTTTAAAAAATTCGCGGATCATAAGCCCGGATCCGGGTTGCCCCGAAAATTCACGGGTCGCAAACAGGAGATTTACTACATGACCAAAATATTGTTACTACAACGTCAAAAAATTATAAATAAAATGCCAAAAATTTAATATTATGTCAAAACATTCTGCAAATTCACCCAAAAAATTAACCGTCCAGAATATTTTTGGACATGTAGTAATACACTTTTGACTTTATAGTGATAAAATTTTGATCTTGTAGTAACATTGTTTTAGTCATGTAGTAGCCAAATAAGTCAGAATTATTTTAGTAATTTTACTAAAAAAAAATAAGTGTCCAAAATATTTTTGGACTTGCAGTAATACACTTTTGATCTAGTAGTAACATAGTTTTGATCATGTAGTAAGATAATATTTGAGAACAAAAATAAATATTATAAGGGTAAATTATTAATAAGGTCATTTCACTACTAGTTTTATCTAATAAAACCTACAACGTATTTTCTTGTCTAATAGAGTCAAATTGAAAAATCTAAGACAACTATACTCTTTTACTAATTTGAAACAATTCGAATTTCTTAATTCAAATTAACAGGTCAACTAAATACCATAATTCAAATTAATACAATTCGTTTCACTTGCTTGATCTTCGAGATTTTTGCACTCTGTATTTATTTACAGCGATTGTTTCATCCTTATCTGCGTTTTTCGGCGACGAGGAAGACGATTCACCGCATCAGGTATGCATCATCTGCATTTTTGATTTGAATGGTTTTCTGGTCAATAATGGTTCTGAGATATTAAAAATCAAACTTCTGTATTAATTTGAAAATTATTAATTTAAATAATTAAGTCAACTAAATCCTGTAATCAAGCATTCCAAAATTATGCACCTTCCAAATTTTTTTTTTCCTAAAACGTAGATAACCACAATTATTTCGTTTCATTTTGTGCAGCTTTGATATTCTAGCGTTGTGCATTTAATTACACCGATTCTGAAGACATACTGTGCATTTTTCGGTGACGAAGAAATTTATGAAGGACAAGATGCATATACACCAGGTAATATATGAAGAAAAAAATGCATATACACCAGGTAATATATGAAGGACAAGATGCATATACAGTAGGTAATATATGAAGGACAAAATGCATATAAACATGACAAATATGCATACGTATATAAAGGAATGTATGAATGACAAAATGTAATATTACAAAATATGATAATTATTTGCATATAAACATGACGACAAATATGCATACATAATTCAAAATATGATGATTATTTTGCATATAACTTTATGCATAATTCAAAATATGATGATTACGGTGCATATCATACTTGATTGAAATAGAATGACTATTTTGCAAAAAAATTGAAAGCTGGCCTAAAAAATCATGTATTTAAAAAACAAAATCTACAAAAATCTAGAAGAATCTTACCCAAATTCGAACTCGTATGTTACAATGGCGTCGATTTTGATGCTTCAAATGTTAAAAAATAAATGGAAACACTTGGGGCTTCGTCTTCGTCGAACCGGCCACCACTGCGAACACCGTCGGCGTCGAATAGGCCACCACCACGGAGAAGATGAAGCAGGTCACTTCCCGCCGCCGTCTGTAATGAACACTGTGCACGTGCCGCCGCTCCTTCGGCATGGCCGTCGCTGGAAGAAGAGTTTCCCCTTCGTCACTGTAAGAAGATGAATCTCGTAAATTGAAATTGAAGATGAAATTTGAGAAATTTTCTTAATTTGGTTTAAACGCATAACAAGAAACTTCGGTTTTAATTTTTGAATTTGGAAAGTCAAAAACTTTGTGGTAATCAAAACTAAATTCTAGGAATTAATTTCAAAATTCATATATGTTTTAAATCACGAATTTATTTTAAATAATTGTTTTAAGGGTATCATAGGTATTTTGGCTTTGATTTGACTCTATTAGAAAATTATACATATTGATGTTTCTATTAGCTTAATGGTTCTAATAGTGGACTTATTAGGCAATAATCTCATATTATAATTAAGGTTGACCCGCTTTGACCCTCTTTGCCATGCGTTGACCCCGCGTTGACCTATGAATTTTGACTTAATTTACCGTCAATATATTGCATATAAGTTTTTGCCATTAAAAAGTGCAATTAATATTAGGCGTGGACTTGTCGCAAGTTGCAAATGACTCCAAATATGAATGAGTTGAAAACAAAATTATATTCCATGCACGGGACTCTCGGACATATATGGATAAAAATATTCGAAAATATTCTCTTTATATTTTTAATATATTCATTTTTTTGTAGTCATCAATATCTTTATTATTTTTATGTATTAAAGATTTGTTATTAAATTTTTATAATTTTAAAAATCACTGATTCGATATCTATATATCTATTGGTATTTTTCACAAATTTAAGATCTCTATATTTTTAATGATATTTTCATCTTTTTCCTAGACATCTTTTAATTAAAAATAAAAAAGTAAAAATATAATTAATTTAGATATATCTCAAAATGATTCCAACCCACGACTTATTCTTGTTAGTTTTGTACTCCCCGTCCACCAAAAGGTAGAATAAAAAGAAGCTCGCTAAATTACCATAATCCTACAATATAATGTAAATACATATTTTGCTTGAATTTGAAATTTGAATATAACTTTGGAATCAGTCATACAAGACGATGAGATGTTTTGTGCAAAATTTTATCCTTCATCGGCGATTAGAGAAGGGAGAAGTGAGGTTAACCCGAGGTCGAGCCTAGAAAAACCTTCCTTAGGAATAAAACTCAGGTCAAGTAAAAATGCACACTCCTCTAAAAGTCAATGTCTACACAATCAAGGCCAGTCTTGACCACATCATCCGCCTCCTGGTTGACCTCTCTGAAGACGTGTGAGTATCTGATGTGCATGTTCTGTATAAGAGGGTGGATTTGTCTCCAAAGGCCTTGCATACGCAAAGGAATAGAGGGATTGACAAATTATATGACGTTTTGATATTTTCAATCCAAATTAATTGCATTATTTTCAAATTTACCCTTAAGATTAATGAATATTTACATAAATGTTTTATTCTTTTAATTAGAAGTATGAGCATTAATTAAGGGTATAATGAGAAATTAATTAGTTTCTTAATATGTGTGTATTGATCTAAAATGACTTATATTTTGAATAGGAGAGTATTGTTTTTGTAATTAATAGTTGTAGTATTTTCTCTTGTTTTGTTTTCTACCAAACTATTTTCAATTGTATGTTACTAATAGCTTGTTGCCATTGTTTTCTATCAGACTATTCTTTCATGAATCATGTTATTGTTTAGAATTAAATTTGTTGTCTTGTTCATCTTGTGCAGTGATAACCCCCCCTCCCCTCCAAAAAAAATATATATTTACAGCAAAACTAGTTGACGGTATGTACTAAAACAACTGAAAGGTGGATACTAATTCTATTTTTATATTATTTTGATAAGTTGGATTACAGCCTACAATGTTCATCGTTGAAATTTAAATCATGTTTTGTTTACAGGAATACTCCGTGCAGGCCTGATTTAGAGAAAATGGGTTCCCCATTATAGAATTGCAAAATGGAATTCCATTGATCAAAACTTGAAAGCTTGTTTTGATTTTACAAAAGAGAGGAATGAAAAACATAACCTCCAAGAAGAAGTGAAATTTGCTCTTATAAGTTAATAACCTCTTAACTATCAAAGTAAACTACTGTTAACAAACTAACCAACTAACAATAATCACCAACTAATGAAGGGGTGTGTTTCCTGATATGGGAAGTATATCTACTAATCCTTTATACCCCTCAAAATGGGAGTGTATATCTAACAACCCCATTTTGTCCTTGTGTGTCATAAATGGAGTAGGGGAAAGAGGTTTGGTCAAGATATCTGCAAGGTTTTCTTCAGTAGGAAAATGGATGAGAGTGAGTAGCCCTTCTTGAATCTTTTCTCCTGTGAAATGGTAGTCCAATGATATGTGTTTAGTTCTTTAATGAAGGCAAGGATTATGAGAAATTAATGGAGAATGCACTTTTGCTGTCATTGTACATATTGGAAGGAGTGGAATGCTAAATCTTCAAATCTGCAAGGATGTAGTGTATCCATTCACAAGTTGTTGAAGCCAAGACTCTATATTTAGCTTCAGTAGAAGATCTCCTAACAGTGCTTTGTTTCTTGGATTTCCAAGATATCAGGGAGTTGCCAAGGTAGATACTATAACCTGTAATGCTCTTTCTTGTATGCACACATCTAGCCCAATCAGAATCTAAAAAATCATGGAGTTTTAAAATGTTATCAACAGGGTAGAAAAGGCCAGTGTCAGGGTTGCTCTTTAGATATCTTATAACCCTGTGAACTGCCATTGAGTGAGATTCAGTGGGATTTTACATGAATTGACTTAAGGTCTGAACAGCATAAGAGATGTCAGGCCTTGTTACAGTTAAGTATAAAAGCTTGCCCACTAATTTCCTGTATTGATAGGGATGTACAAGAAGAGGAGAATGATTATCAAATGTAATTTTGGAATCCATTGGGGTGGAGCAAGGTTTGCTTCCCAAATATCCAGAATTATGAAGTAAATCAAGGGTATACTTTTTTTGGCAAAGAGTTGGGCCTTTACTATTTCTGGCAATCTCATTGCCTAAGATGTATTTTAAAGAACCAAGATCTTTAATGGTAAATTTGTTGTGCAAGTGATTGATAGTTGATGGAATGAATGATATGAAGATTGGTCCCAGCTATAATAAGATGATCAACATAACAAAGAATAGAAGTAAAATGAGTACCATTCTGTCTAGTAAACAAAGAGGTGTCAGATTTGGATTGAATAAAAATAAAGGGATAGTAAGGAAGTGGTTAATTTTGAAAACCATTGCTTAGAAGCTTGCTTTAAACCATAAAGACTTTTGTTCAATTTACAAACTGTGATATTAGTAGAGGAAAGAAGACAAGGAGGGGGTAGCATGTAGATTTCTTCATCAAGGTCTCCATGTAAGAATGCATTATTAACATCTAATTGATGGATATGTCAATTTTTAGAGACAACAATATCTAACCTTGTATAATGTCTTATATGTGCCTGATTTCACATTTAACCTTTTATCCATAAGTCATCTGACTAGATATTCTAATTGTACTGTTAGCTTATGTACCATCATTGCCACAAGGTTTTTGAGGTTCGTCGGCTCGACAAATATGTCTGGCCCCAAATTCCAGGGGTTGTTGAGTTGATTCCTACTGGTATAAAGGTGTCGAATTAAATTGACCGCTTCTGCGCGTGGTATCTTACAATGAAATGTCTATGTGGAGAAAACTACATTTAAATACTTGGTATTCTATTTTGAATTTTAGTGTGTCACATATGACCATGATGTAGTTTGATTATTTAATATTAGTATTCATAATGTTCCGCACTTATTTTAGTATTCTGTCTTATTTTGATTTTGCATTATGTTCTGTTTGTATGTACAACTATGGACGACATGCAAATTGCCTTGTTTAATCGGTGATATGCATCCAATAACTTGTTTCCTTTGTTGTCATTAATACTTCATTTGTGCACATAGAGTTTGGTTGGTGAATTTGTCAATTATGTTATAATGTATTCTTAAATGACATAGCTTTAATTGCATACAGTAATTTGGATACTGATTCATTTGTTTGTATGAAAACAAGTGATTTGATTTTTTTGTCCAATGTGAGTTGTTAGCATGAAAAGTATTAGTTGAAGATTATACAATGTGAGTTTGGTTGTCCAATAATCGTTTCGAGATAATTGCAAAGCGCATTGGACACGACCACGACATGGGCCAAGCAAGGAAATCGTTGTTCCAGCTCCTAGGAAACATCACAACATTGTCTATTGTTGACAAAATTTATGTGTCCGAGATACTAGGGGCGAATCCGAACCAACTTGAAATCTTCATGGGATATACGAACGATGCACGGGCTCTATATTGTAGTCAATTACTGGAATGCTCGAGGAAGTAGGTCGTGGATGATATCATTGCAGACATATTTATATTATATTGTAGAACGCGACAAACTACTTTTGGCCACGGTGGGCTTTTTTATTTTTGAACGACCTATATTATAGTCTATGCATATGGTATCTTGCACGCTGAATGTTTTTATTTTTATGTTGTTATGCCTAATCATGTGGCTCATGTCAATGGGTGGAATATTAATGTTAGATACTATTTTGCGTACTTGTTACACATGCCCCTATTGCTTTTTGTTGAGTTTGTGTATGTGATAGTCTGTGGTAGTGTCCTAATGGAGTTCATGAATATGATGAGATGTACCAAAATTGGTGGTTGCTTAGATAACTATTTTATTACTCCCTCCGTCCCAGAGGAACTTGCACCTATGAGATGGCACACATTTTAATAAATGTGTAAGAAAAAGTGTAATGAGTGATGTTTAGAAGGGTAGTTTTGTAAACTTTTATAAATAAAGTAAAGTAAAAAGTAGACTGAGTGTGAAAAAGTAATGGCATATGAGTAAATATGTGTATATTTTGAGGTTGAGGGTTATGACAATATTTCCTTTTATGAAGTGTGCAAATTGGTATGGGAATAAATAAAGTAAAGTAAAAATTAGATTGAGTGTGAAAAAGTAATGGCATATGAGTAAATATGTGTATATTTTGAGGGTGAGAGTTATGACAATATTTCCTTTTATGAAGTGTGCAAATTGGTATGGGACATCCATATATAGAAAATGTGCAAATTCCTATGGGACAGCGGGAGTAATAATTTGTTGCTGACCCCAAATCTCAATTTAACTTCTTGCAAAATTTTCAGAAATTTTATTAATATCCATCACAGTGATCTAAGTGTGCTCAAGATCGAATTCCGAAATTTTTACTCTACTGCCAAAGAATTGCAAAGAAAGTGGATGGATACATATTACTACAACTTGTGGAAACTAGCCCATCTTGACCTTTCAAATTACACAAATTTATAGAAAAAAATCACCTACAGTTTTATATGTGAAGTATTCAACATAAAACATACAATAAACTTGAAAATGTACATAAACATTCAATAAAGTAGGAATATTATATTACATAAAATTGGATAGGTCTACTTAACACCACATGATATTTTACATTCAAACATGGTTCAATGGTGTAACTACTACATAACCAGACCGCAAAAAGTGACTACCAACATTATAAAATGACACTAAGTTGACTTAAAATCATAGCAGCCAACTTGCACCTCTTAGGATGTTATATTTAAATATTAGATAGTCAAAAGATTGAGAACTTCATCATTGCACGATGCGCTGTGACATTAATTTCCAGTAGATGGGAAGGGCGTTTTATGGGGGTTGTTGGATGCACAAAAGCTAGATTCTTTACGGATTGAAAGATAATTTTCAGTTAAAACCACGTCACTTTTCATGGTTGGATTGGCAAACTGTTTGCGAACTTCTCCAACTTGAACATTGTTGGACTCAGCACTGACCAAAAGTTCTGAATTGCACTTTGATGGACCGTGAAACAGTCTGGTACGAGGGAGCTTGCGTCTAGTAGTGACACGAGATTCGACCTCGTGCTCGTCCTCAGAATCCGCAATAGATATTGGGTTTCTAGAAGAGTTGGGAACTTGTTTTTCTTTAGTATCACCAGAATTGGGTCACCATTGAACTCCATCAGCTATCTTGAACCAGTTATGCTGTAACGCCCCCAAAATCCCGGTGGGCGCTACGGTTTGAAATAGCACTTTTTGACTTAAATGAATTCAAGCGGAAGACTTTTCAATAAAAGATACACGAGTTTTTTTTTTTTTTTTTTAAAAGTGGCTAACCATGCTTGTGCCTAACTCGTGTGTCACCCACATTTCTAAGCCAAACGTGTACTTGACCTAAACATTATAAAATTATAAATCGTTGTATAAGTGATGTGATGTCTAAAATACTTTATCATTAGAAGACACGACAATTTGCAATAAAGTTGTTACGCATGAAGATTAACATTTAAAGAGTAGACAGATATCCTAGTAGTTTAAATAGGTTTGATCAGTTGACCTAGTAGTTCATAATTAATTACGGAATTAAACTCAAAGATAACATCAGTCGTAAAAATACTAAATATGTTTCTTACGTAAAACTTAAAATTTTAGGAGAACGTTTATTAAAGCTTGCCCAGTCAGTCACACGTCCTCCTCGTCGTCTACGAAACCTGAAATAATTAAAGTAGCATCATGAGTCTTCTCCCGGAGGAGAAGCCCAGTGGGATAACATTTACTATGCATGCACATTAAGAAGGTTAATCAATATGTCAACCGAGTACACGCCGAGTCCCATGAACCCGGCTCACTTCACACAGAACTTGGTCCGAAGACTTGTCTGTTTCTCACACAGAGTATAGTCCGTAGACTTTCTTTTCTCACACAGAGTATAGTCCGTAGACTTTATTTTCTCACACAGAGTATAGTCCGTAGACTTTATTTTCTCACACAGAGTATAGTCCGTAGACTTTCTTTTCTCACACAGAGTTCACACAGAGAATAATCCGAAGATCTGCCTGCTCGTATTCACACATAAATTAATCTAGACAATGCAAATGTAAATAAATGTTACCCACTTTGTCGTTCGGTGATAGCGGGCTAGCCTCCTGAGGATCCGACTGACTTGTACTGCACTCGACACATTTACTTAACTTTTAGGCTTAAAGTATATATGTACGTATATTCATATATATTCTTATACATATATCTATGTAGGTGACACTATCATATTATCAATAGGTTTAAAACATTTCTATTTAAGTTTCGTCACATATCAAATGGTCAAACCTAGTTATGAAGCTAGTTGAAATCACATGGAAAATACACGTTGGAGAAGATAATTAAGTTAATCATAAGCACTTTTAAAATATTTCAGACACACATATTAGTCCAATTTGTTTATTCTGGAATAATATTAATTTTTTAATAAACAATTTTTCACAAGGTTCTATTAAACTCATTTCATACATTAAGAATAAAAAGATAGTCTGTAGTAATTTATTTATCATAAATCATAGATAATATTAAAATTCATAATTTTTGTACAGTAAACTCCAAACATACAGTGGTGCACATAATAAAGTTTTCATTTAAAAATAACTTATAGAATGTTACTTATAAATTTTATAAGACCATTGAAAAACAAGACTGAAAATGGACTGTGACAAGAGGTTCTCTAGAATTTGATAAAACCTTTTCGTTTCTTATAAAATGTAAGGTCAAAACCTACACAACTATAAAGTCAGTAGCAATATCTATAAAACATTTCATTTTAATATTATCCATTGTTATTTAATCTTGTATTCCTTTTGAACATCAAAACAGTTTACTTTTATAAAGAACATGTTTGTTAGAAAAATCATTAAAATATAATATAAATCCAAACGTGTCTAGGTAAAATTCTTATGAAATATAAGACACATAAAGTTAACATAGTCGAAAATTAGCTCCAAAAACGAAGCGAGATGTGTGAGGAAATTTTTGTAATGTCAACCCAAAAATAGGGCAGTTTTTCAGTTTCGAGCTCTGTACAGTGCCTCAAAGAAAAATCCATAAAATTGAAAATACATCAAATAATTTTGGCATTTTAACCACTTATCCCAGGTTTCAATTACCTCAATGTGGTAAAATGGTTTGAGCTAAAACATTGGGAAAAGGACTGTACTCTTTTAAAATTAACATGCAATAACAAAAGGGCTTCTTAACCTATTTTAAAACATTCATGGCCTTAAGCGGATTATCCAGCACCATAAGAAAAGGTGTTCATCAAGAAAAAGGAACTCAAATCACACATGCAATAGCAAATACCACATGCAATCAAATTATAAGCTTCAATGAGTTACCTAGTATGCAAATCCTATGAGTTCAACAAGAAATTCAACATAAATTACTCAGGCAATAACCGTAGGGCGTACAGTGGGTAAGATGAACTCAGATCACACATGCAATGATAAATACATCATGAAATCTAAATATAATCTTCAATGAGTCACACAGTATTCAAATCCCACAAGTTTATCAAGAAATCAACACAACCAGGATCAGTAACCACGGCAAAAATTATAAGAAAATAACAGTGTCCAGAATCCATCGCTTAAAGAAAGAAAAGAAATTGATTTATTTCTTTAAAACTGTTTTAAAAGAAGAAGACCTTCATACCTGACTCAGCTTTTAAACGATAGTGAAACAGAAGGTTCTCAACTCTTCAAGAATGGCGTTGGTTGGTTGAGGAGATTTATGTTTTGTAGTGGGTGGATTTGAGAGGAAATTATCTAAGAAGGAAGAGAGTTGGAGAAGGAAGAGCCTTTCAGAGAAGAGATGCGTAAGAATGACTCTTCGCATTCCTCAATAGTGTCTTAAATAGAAATAGAGGAAGACTCTTCGCATTCCTCCGCTTTTAAATAAAAATCATTGGTTCTTGGTTAAATTTTAATTTAAAAGAATATCATAATATAACTTAATGTAATATTATTATTATTATAAATATATATATATATATATATTTTTTTTTTTACTCTATTATTTAGCTTATTTTCATATTAATAATTCACTGGGTAAATTTCTTATCATTAAATTCTATTATAATTTACTTCATTTTAAACTTATCTCATCATCTTATTAAGTCGTGTCAGTGAGTCACAAATCGAGTCCGATCTCCTCAGTAAGCTATCCTGCAAACTTTGTACAACTTATTGAAAACATTAGTTCATAAATTATATAAAATTATATACCTTTAACACTTCAAATAAATTTGTCATTAAATAAAAAGATATTTTAATTTCTAAAAAATCATGGAATGCAAAAATTTAGATTTTAAAAACGGGGTGTTACAGTTCTCCCCACCTTTTAAAAATTTTCGTCCCCGAAAATTAGGCCTGCGCGAAAAGTTCTGGGTACTTGTTTAAAATTTCTCCCTCGCGTTCCCAAGTCGACTCTTCTTCCCCGTGCCTATTCCACTGAACTAAGACTAAGGGTATATCTCTATTCCTCAAGGTTTTAACCTTTCTGCCGAGGATACTTATGGGTCGTTCTTCGTATGTAAGATCCTTGTTGACTTCTAAACTTTCGAGTTCAATGTGGTGAGTTGGGTCTGAGACGTATCTCCGAAGCATTGACACGTGGAAGACATCGTGAATTTTGGACAACTCTGGGGTCAAGGCGAGTCGATACGCTACGTCCCCAACTCGCTCCAATATTTCGAACGGTCCAACGTATCTTGGTCTCAGCTTCCCCTTCTTTCCAAACCGAACTATCCCTTTGATGGGAGAAACTTTCAAAAATACCTTTTCACCTTTTTCGAACTGCAAGTCCTTTCTTCGCGAGTCTGCATAAGACTTTTGGCGATCTTGGGCAACCTTGATTCTTTCCCGAATCCTTTTGATTGCCTCCACAGACCTTTCCACTAATTCTGGGCCTAAAATTTGTCTCACTCCAACTTCGTCCCAATGGATGGGCGTTCTGCATCTCCGTCCATAGAGTGCTTCGTATGGTGCCATCCCAATGGAGGATTGATAGTTATTATTATACGCGAATTCTACTATGGACAAGTATTCTTCCCAGTTTCCTCCAAAGTCCAAGGTACATGCCCTCAGAAGATCTCCTAGAATTCGGTTCGTTCTCTCCGTTTGCCCGTCTGTCTGTGGATGAAAAGCAGTGCTGAAATTTAGCTTAGTTCCCATAGCTGATTGCAAACTCCTCCAAAATTTTGACGTAAACCGTGGATCACGGTCGGATACAATCGACGTCGGCACTCCATGTAGTCGTACCACTCCATCAACGTACAGTTTAGCCAATCGATCCATTGAATAATTCATTTTGATTGGTATGAATCGAGCTACTTTGGTCAACCTATCGACAACTACCCACACAGCCTCGTGTTGTTTAGGGCTTCTTGGTAAACACGTCACAAAGTCCATTGTCACATGTTCCCATTTCCCCTCCGGAATTTCTAATGGTTTCAAAAGTCCAGCCGGTCGCTGATGATCTGGTTTGATTCTCTGACGGGTGAGACATCGTTTGACAAACTGTGAGATCGACCGTTTCATGCCCCTCCACCAAAAGTTGCTCCTAAGATCTCTATACATCTTTGTTTCACCAGGATGTGCGGTATATGGTGTGTTGTGAGCTTCCCTCATAATCTCGTCTCGCAATTCCTCCTTCTTTGGTATGCAGATTCTTCCTCTGAACACTAACGCACCATCGGGGGCTAATGTAAAGTCCTTGGTCGAGTTCTCCTTGACCTTTTTGCTCATTAGTTGGAGAAACCGATCATCATTTTGTGCTTCTATTATTCGTTCTCTCAACATTGGTTGGACTGACATGGTGGTTAACATTGAAGTTGTTTGGTTTGATTTAACGATGGTTAAACTCATTCTATCAAATTCTTCGATCAGATGGTCTTGTTGGGTAAGTAATGACGCTAAGCATCCATCTCCCTTCCTACTAAGCGCATCAGCTACTACATTTGCCCTACCTGGGTGGTAGAGGATGGTACAATCATAATCTTTTACCAATTCTAGCCACCTTCGTTGGCGCATGTTCAGCTCTTTCTGTGTGAAGAAATATTTCAGACTTTTGTGATCTGTATATATTTCACACTTCTCACCATACAAGTAATGTCTCCAGATTTTTTGTGCATGAACAACTGCGGCCAACTCTAGGTCATGTGTTGGATAGTTCTGCTCATGAACCTTCAACTGCCGTGATGCGTATGCTATGACCTTTCCATGCTGCATCAGAACGCACCCTAGTCCTGACTTGGAGGCGTCTGTGTAGATTGCAAACCCTCCTGACCCATCCGGGACTGCTAAAACTGGTGCAGTTGTAAGTTTCAGTTTTAAGTCTTGGAAGCTAACTTCGCATTCTGACGTCCACTTGAACTTTTCACTCTTCTTTGTGAGATGCGTGAGTGGTTTTGCGATACGCGAAAAGTTCTGTATGAATCTTCGGTAGTATCCAGCCAAACCAAGAAAACTGCGAACTTCATTTGCATTGGTTGGTACCTTTCAATTTAAGACTGCCTCAACTTTCGCGGGATCAACTTCTATCCCTTGGGCCGTGATTACATGTCCTAGAAAAGCCACTTTATTGAGCCAAAACTCACACTTGCTGAACTTAGCGTACAACTTCTTCTGTCGTAGAACTTCTAAGACTGCCTTAAGATGTTCCCCATGTTGTCTAGTATCCTTTGAGTAAATTAAAATATCGTCAATGAATACGATGACGAATTTGTCTAGGTATTCGTGGAACACCCGGTTCATCAAATCCATGAAGACTGCGGGCACATTCGTAACTCCGAATGGCATTACAGTGAACTCGTAATGACCATACCTAGTCCTAAATGCAGTCTTTGGGATATCACTTTCCCTGACTCTAAGTTGGTGATATCCCGATCTGAGATCAATCTTGGAGAATACGCTCGCATTTCTCAATTGATCGAAGAGATCCTCAATCCTAGGCAACGGATACTTATTCTTTATGGTCAATCGATTAAGTTCTCGGTAATCAATGCACATTCTCATAGTCCCGTCTTTCTTCTTTACGAAAAGGACTGGTGCTCCCCACGGCGAAGCACTGGGTTGGATAAACTTCTTATCCAACAGCTCCTCTAACTGTACCTTCAATTCTTGCAATTCCTTTGGTGCCATTCGATATGGGGCTTTTGACACTGGTGCAGCTCCGGGGACCAAGTCGATAGTGAATTCTATGGATCGATCCGGTGGAAGTCCAGAAAGGTCTTCTGGAAATACATCAGGGTAGTCCTTCACTATTGATATGTCAGCCGGTGTCAACTTCTCCTTTTCCACTTTTACAATATTCACTAAGTACGTTTGACACCCTCCTTTCTTCAACAACTTAGCTGTCTTCATGGCAGATATGACAGGTATGCGCCCTTGTTTATCTTTCCCGTGGAAAGTAAGACGTTGACCGTCCAATGTCTCCAGGTCTACTTCTCGTTCCATGCACCGAATCACAGCTTTATTTTTACTGAACCAATCCATTCCTAAAATGATGTCAAAGCCCTTCATTCCGATCACGTGTAAGTCGGCGGGTAGGTCATTCCCACCGATACTTAACTTAACATCCTTGGCTAAGCTTCTAATCATAATATTTTCTCCTGGAGGAACTCTAACTTCTAAGTTTACATTCTTAGTGCAGATTAACCTAAGTTCCTTCCTAAAGGCATCAGATATGAAGGAGTGTGATGCTCCAGTATCAAATAAGACATACGCAGGCATATTTGAGACAAGTATCGTACTTGCTACAGTTTCGTTAGCCCTATCGCCTTCCTCCATTTGCTCATCTTTTACGTACTCATCCTCCTCAGCGAACTCAATGCTAGGCACTGCGTTTAGCTTAGTCTTACCCTTCTAGTTCGCTCCTCGAGGGTTTAGCACCCTTGGTGGTCGCGGCTTGTTACCCCTAGCAACTCCATATTGGGCACCCATCGCTTCAGGACACGCATTGACCAGGTGACCTGATTTCCGGCACTGATAGCAGGTGCGCGTTCCCAGGAGGCACTCTCCTTGGTGATTCTTGTTGCACGTTTGAGAAAAGTGGGGCGTTTCTCGAGGGATATGGGGCTGAAGAAGGTCGAACATTCCTGACTATGGTATTCCCTCTCGGTTCAGGTTATAGCGCACCCTTCCTCTTAAGTTGGATCGAGATTTGTGGTTGTTCATTCTCTAACCTTAAACTCATTGACACAATTCTTGCTCTTTCGAAAACGTCTCTAAAGTGTAGCAATCTCAACCTAGATACTATTTTTTTTTTCAACTTTCGAACGTCGTCCACGCTCGAACTTACATGCCTTCCGATCATTGGTTCCACCAAATGTGGACCATACCGAGAGAGAGAGAGTTGAACTTACGCTCGTATTCCGTAATAGTATTGACCTATTGGTTCCATTATTTTATTTTATTTTTACTATGCTAGTAACAGTCTCGACACTCACTCTAAAAACGCTCTCTACGCATCATCACGATCTATCATAAGTTACCATTTCTAAGTCGGGTTTAATCGCACGATCTCGGGGTTTACATTTAAAACAACGCATGAAATTTTGAAGAAACAACGTTTGTGAATCCAAACAATGAATAATTTATCGATTAAAACATTTCATTAATCCTTGACTCATTTCGTATACATTTCCTTTGTCATAACTCTTTGCCATTCCTTTAATCATGAACATAAATCTCGTTTTCTCGTAAATATTCATTTTCCGTAAAACTTCTCATAAACTTTAAAAATAATAATAAACGGTTACCTTGAGACGATTCGGATATGCGCTGACTGTGGGTTTTTTGTTCTTTCTCATTCTTAATATTCATATGATAAATTTTCCATGTATATATTTATCATGCATGTCACTTCATTTGAAAGTATTTGACCTAGAGTCCGAGGAGGAAAAACCCAACCTCGGCTCTGATACCACGCTGTAACGCCCCCAAAATCCCGGTGGGCGCTACGGTTTGAAATAGCACTTTTTGACTTAAATGAATTCAAGCGGAAGACTTTTCAATAAAAGATACACGAGTTTTTTTTTTTTTTTTAAAGTGGCTAACAATGCTTGTGCCTAACTCGTGTGTCACCCACATTTCTAAGCCAAACGTGTACTTGACCTAAACATTATAAAATTATAAATCGTTGTATAAGTGATGTGATGTCTAAAATACTTTATCATTAGAAGACACGACAATTTGCAATAAAGTTGTTACGCATGAAGATTAACATTTAAAGAGTAGACAGACATCCTAGTAGTTTAAATAGGTTTGATCAGTTGACCTAGTAGTTCATAATTAATTACGGAATTAAACTCAAAGATAACATCAGTCGTAAAAATACTAAATATGTTTCTTACGTAAAACTTAAAATTTTAGGAGAACGTTTATTAAAGCTTGCCCAGTCAGTCACTCGTCCTCCTCGTCGTCTACGAAACCTGAAATAATTAAAGTAGCATCATGAGTCTTCTCCCGGAGGAGAAGCCCAGTGGGATAACATTTACTATGCATGCACATTAAGAAGGTTAATCAATATGTCAACCGAGTACACGCCGAGTCCCATGAACCCGGCTCACTTCACACAGAACTTGGTCCGAAGACTTGTCTGTTTCTCACACAGAGTATAGTCCGTAGACTTTCTTTTCTCACACAGAGTATAGTCCGTAGACTTTATTTTCTCACACAGAGTATAGTCCGTAGACTTTCTTTTCTCACACAGAGTTCACACAGAGCATAATCCGAAGATCTGCCTGCTCGTATTCACACATAAATTAATCTAGACAATGCAAATGTAAATAAATGTTACCCACTTTGTCGTTCGGTGATAGCGGGCTAGCCTCCTGAGGATCCGACTGACTTGTACTGCACTCGACACATTTACTTAACTTTTAGGCTTAAAGTATATATGTACGTATATTCATATATATTCTTATACATATATCTATGTAGGTGACACTATCAAATTATCAATAGGTTTAAAACATTTCTATTTAAGTTTCGTCACATATCAAATGGTCAAACCTAGTTATGAAGCTAGTTGAAATCACATGGAAAATACACGTTGGAGAAGATAATTAAGTTAATCATAAGCACTTTTAAAATATTTCAGACACACATATTAGTCCAATTTGTTTATTCTGGAATAATATTAATTTTTTAATAAACAATTTTTCACAAGGTTCTGTTAAACTCATTTCATACATTAAGAATAAAAAGATAGTCTATAGTAATTTATTTATCATAAATCATAGATAATATTAAAATTCATAATTTTTGTACAGTAAACTCCAAACATACAGTGGTGCACATAATAAAGTTTTCATTTAAAAATAACTTATAGAATGTTACTTATAAATTTTATAAGACCATTGAAAAACAAGACTGAAAATGGACTGTGACAAGAGGTTCTCTAGAATTTGATAAAACCTTTTCGTTTCTTATAAAATGTAAGGCCAAAACCTACACAACTATAAAGTCAGTAGCAATATCTATAAAACATTTCATTTTAATATTATCCATTGTTATTTAATCTTGTATTCCTTTTGAACATCAAAACAGTTTACTTTTATAAAGAACAAACACTATTTGTTAGAAAAATCATTAAAATATAATATAAATCCAAACGTGTCTAGGTAAAATTCTTATGAAATATAAGACACATAAAGTTAACATAGTCGAAAATTAGCTCCAAAAACGAAGCGAGATGTGTGAGGAAATTTTTGTAATCTCAACCCAAAAATAGGGCAGTTTTTCAGTTCCGAGCTCTGTACAGTGCCTCAAAGAAAAATCCATAAAATTGAAAATACATCAAATAATTTTGGCATTTTAACCACTTATCCCAGGTTTCAATTACCTCAATGTGGTAAAATGGTTTGAGCTAAAACATTGGGAAAAGGACTGTACTCTTTTAAAATTAACATGCAATAACAAAAGGGGCTTCTTAACCTATTTTAAAACATTCATGGCCTTAAACGGATTATCCAGCACCATAAGAAAAGGTGTTCATCAAGAAAGAGGAACTCAAATCACACATGCAATAGCAAATACCACATGCAATCAAATTATAAGCTTCAATGAGTTACCTAGTATGCAAATCCTATGAGTTCAACAAGAAATTCAACATAAATTACTCAGGCAATAACCCGTAGGGCGTATAGTGGGTAAGATGAACTCAGATCACACATGCAATGATAAATACATCATGAAATCTAAATATAATCTTCAATGAGTCACACAGTATTCAAATCCCACAAGTTTATCAAGAAATCAACACAACCAGGACATTCTTATACTCCAAATAAAACGAATCAGTAACCACGGCAAAAATTATAAGAAAATAACAGTGTCCAGAATCCATCGCTTAAAGAAAGAAAAGAAATTGATTTATTTCTTTAAAACTGTTTTAAAAGAAGAAGACCTTCATACCTGACTCAGCTTTTAAACGATAGTGAAACAGAAGGTTCTCAACTCTTCAAGAATGGCGTTGGTTGGTTGAGGAGATTTATGTTTTGTAGTGGGTGGATTTGAGAGGAAATTATCTAAGAAGGAAGAGAGTTGGAGAAGGAAGCGGTTTCTAAGAGAAAGGAGCCTTTCAGAGAAGAGATGCGTAAGAATGACTCTTCGCATTCCTCAATAGTGTCTTAAATAGAAATAGAGGAAGACTCTTCGCATTCCTCCGCTTTTAAATAAAAATCATTGGTTCTTGGTTAAATTTTAATTTAAAAGAATATCATAATATAACTTAATGTAATATTATTATTATTATAAATATATATATATATTTTTTTTTTACTCTATTATTTAGCTTATTTTCATATTAATAATTCACTGGGTAAATTTCTTATCATTAAATTCTATTATAATTTACTTCATTTTAAACTTATCTCATCATCTTATTAAGTCGTGTCAGTGAGTCACAAATCGAGTCCGATCTCCTCAGTAAGCTATCCTGCAAACTTTGTACAACTTATTGAAAACATTAGTTCATAAATTATATAAAATTATATATATTTAACACTTCAAATAAATTTGTCATCAAATAAAAAGATATTTTAATTTCTAAAAAATCATGGAATGCAAAAATTTAGATTTTAAAAACGGGGTGTTACATATGCTCTAATGTAATAATGAATTGGAGTGCAACCTATTTAAAGGCTGCAAACTAAATAACTTGCAGTAAATACATGTGGTTGAAAGGTTGCAATAGTGCATTATACTTTAATATTGATGTGATTCAAGAAGATATCTAAATCCATATTATAGCATATACTTGTAGAACTGCAGTAAATACATGTGGTTGAAGGTTGTACAACAAAGTCTTTACTATTGTAATGGTAAATGCACTAGCCTATACTAGTAGAACTCAAGCATTCTGCCACCAACATTCAAGAATGGCCAAAGTCAACCCTCACTAAATGCACAAAAAAATTTCATTAATGAAATACAATCCAATAAGATCATATACTCCCTCCGTCCCCGTCCATGAAATGTAGTCCCATTTGCCTCATATTCTTGGTCCACCAATTGTAGTCCTATACACATTATGGAAACCATCACCCCTTAATCATCACTTAATTACTCAATTTTCCATCAATTTTATTCACAAACAATCACTTTATTCACAATGGACCCCACAATACCTTATAATACCCTTACTTTATCTATATTATCTACATTTTTCTTAAAACTTGTGCCCACCCCCCATGAGACTACATTTGGTGGATGGAGGGAGTATTAAAATACTGGAGTTAATTAGAATCAAATCAATAATAGTCCAGATGCAGAAATCAGAATAAAATGAATAAAAAAACACAAATTGAGTCTATGTATAATGTCTCGACCATAAATTAATGGGTGGTGCTAAACATCGAGATTCTGGATATTCAGAATGTGGTTTTTTTTGTAATTATGATGTTTCGTATCAATGAAAATGTCTAATATACCCTCAAGCAAAAAAAAATGAAATTAGTAAATTTAATTAAAATTCAAAAATCCTTCTCTCTTCTGTATTCCCAAATTCCAATACCTCGGAAGTCGTAACAAACTCCAATTTTCCACTTTCCCACTTTTCCACTTTGTATTCAATACTCTTCCCTATTCAAAAAATTCATTAATAAAAAATTTAAAAATCAATCTCATTAAAGAAATGTCATAAATTAATCACATAATAAATGTCACATATGTTTACTAAAAAAAAAAAAAAGGCCACATATTAATAATTTTAATATATTATATGAGTTTTGAATAAGAACATGCGTAAACTCCTTCAAATTTAATAAATTATAAAAATTTAAATTAATAAAAAAATTATTAGAATTTTTTAATAAGAATATAAGAGCATGTCTCATATGTAATCCTCATATAGATTTAATAAATTATGAAAATATAATTTCACATAAGAATATGTCTCATGTTAATGATTTTAATTAAAACAATAAAAATTAATGTCACAATTCAAATTTAATAAATTATAAAAAATTAACATTTAAAAAATTAATTTTACAAAAAAACATATATGTCACATGTTATTTTAATTAAAATATTGAAAATTAATGTCTTAAAATTTAATCAGTTACGAGAACTTCTTAATACGTTAAAAATTAATTTCACATAAAAATATAGGAGTATATCATAAGTTATTTTAAATAAAACTTTAAATTGAGTAATATGGTATTTTTCTACTAATTTCATATTATTAATTATTACAATATTTAGTAATATTGTGTCACTTAATTGTTTCACATTTTTTGCTACTTATTTCACTGTAAAAACATTGTATTAACTAATGTTGCATGCACCAACAATGTTTATTGTTTTTTTATTACATATTAAAAAAATTAAAATTGTATTGATAATTTATATTTTTATATTTAAAAATAATTATTGTGAGTGTTATCTCATAATCTCACAGTCAGTTGATATAGTCAGCTGATAGGATAAGATAAGATGACTTAGGGTCTTATCAGATGAGTTGAAAGTTTCAATTAGATTAAAAGGTGATGCTTAGAGTTCAACAAAGTTGGTCAGATCAGCACAGTACTTCAGCATAGTAGATCAGCACAATACTGGATAACCACAATACTTGATCAGCACAGTAAAGATCAGCACAGTATGAAGTCTATCAGCAGAGTCAGCTTTTGATCATCAGAACAGAAGAGTTGGGTATCTGAAGAGTAGAAGTCTTCTGATTCGAAGGTTAGTTAGTGTAACTAACTGTATTACTGTTGGGATATGAATACTAATATAAGTCCTAATTGATGAAAAGATAAGTAGTTTTGATAAGCCAAAAAGAGGACTTGAATATTTCTAAGTATGGACTGATCTAGTTATGGAAGTCGTCTTATGACAAGATCAGTAGAGTACAAAGTTAAAAGAAAGTAAGAAAGTTTAAGTATGAAAGAAAAGACTAGTACGATTTATAAGTACTGTGTTATATTTGTATAGGTTTTATGATGAGCGAATTATTGATGTATATAGAAGCTCATATGTTTTTGTTATTATTGATGTATAGATTTAAGGTGACTAAGCTGAGTTATAAAGTTTAATGTAATTTAATAGTCTTGTTAGGATTAGATGATAGGACTAGTATAGATTAGTTCTACACAGAAGTCTACTAATGAAGATAAGAAGACTCGCAAGACAAGACAAGTAAAGAGAAGACTGAAGATTTGTCTAAGTATGGAAGACTAGACCAGTGCGCATAAAGAAGGAAGTTACTTAAAGTCAGAAACGCGTAAGAGGATATGTTCATATTGAAGAGGTAGTTATGGAATAACTAATTAACTGAAACGCGTGGATAGATAAGAAGAAACAGTTACAAGAGGAAGTTATCAAGAAAGTTAGTTGGATAACAAACTATTCTTGAAGGTTCAGAAGTCTATAAATACTTCAAGGTATTCTACGATTCAAGACTACTGAAACGCTGAAATTTACTAAGCAATTACTGAAGATATTCGAAGCAAAGAAAAAGCTCGCAGAGTTAAAGTTCAGAAAGTTGAAGCCAAGAGACAAGTCAAATTCAAGAAGGCTACTACTGGACTAAAGAGAAGTTTTACATTTATAGTTTTTGTTCAAGTTGCTAGTTACTTGTAAAATAGCTAGTTAGATCGAAGAAACACTTGGTAGTGTTATCGATAAGATCAAAGTCTTATTTCCTGGGACTCTAAGCCATAAGAACACACTACTCGAAGAGAAGAGTAATAAGAATTTCACGACTGGAGTTGTGAGACTGGATGTAGACAAGTTGTCGAACCACTATAAATCTTGTGTTGTTTTCTTTACTGTTTTATTTGTGTTTAGTTGATTACTTGTTAATTGATTAATCTGCATATAGAATAGACAAGTTAAGTGTTCATACAGAAGTTCAATTTCGATATTAGTTGAGTATAAATTGTTGGGCTCATTGTTAATCTGATTATTTTGCATAGTGTACTTTGATATATTGAAAGATTTTGAAAAGTCTATTCACCCCCCTCTAGACATTTTCCTAGCTTACTCAATATTATTTACTCAACTAGGGACCTACAATTACAGTTACAACTACTTGGAGGCATAACTACCATTTCAGTTGGGCAATAACAGAGCATATGGGTGTTACATGCGGTTGCAAACGGTTGCTAACTACTCAGCAGTTCCAAACAACAGCAACTTACCTTGGTCTTTATATACTCTTGTAGGTGTACATTGTAAAGATTGATTTTGGATGGTAGTACGTTTTGTATTCTTTGAGTTGTGTGAGTTCACGAGTGAAGTGAGGAAATATCCTATTCCGAGTGAATGAGTGTGTAAACATTCTTTATCAATCAAAGAAGTACTCGTCTGGTCCAGTGGATGTAGATCACATTGATCGAACCACTTAAATCCTTTGTGTGTTGTTTGTCTCGTTGCTTACTTTTCGAATTACTATCTTAGAGGAGTTATTTTTTATATCTTCAAGTCTTATACTTGATTGGAGACGTCTAATCGACTGGAATTATTGACAACTGGCGCCGTCTGTGGAAATTTGAAGTAGCTGCAGATCTAAGATGGGGAATTCTACCAAGTACAACATAGAGAAGTTTACAGGCACGAGAGATTTTGGGTTGTGGAAGGTCAAGAGGCAGGCCCTCCTTGAACAGCAAGGATTATTCGAGCCTCTAAGAATTTGAAGAGATTGCAGAAGAGACTGCAACAACTGCGGCTGAAAGGAGCAAGTTGCTCAGAAAAGCTCGAAGCACGATCCTACTTTGCCTTGGATATAAGGTCTTGAGGGAGGTTGCTAAAGAGAAGTCAGCGAAGGAGGTTTGGGATAAGCTTGAGAAGTTGTATATGGTGAAAACTCTTGCTAACCGACTCTATTCGAAACAGAAGTTGTATGCCTTTAGAATGGGAGATGACAAACCCATTACGGAGCAGTTGGATGAGTTCAACAAGATTCTTGATGATCTGGAGAATTTGGATGTCAAATTAGAGGAAGAGGATAAGGCTCTGATCTTGTTGAGTTCTCTGCCTAAGTCCTTTGAAATTCTAAAGGACACCATCTTGTATGGTAGAAATGAGGCAATCAAATTGGAGGATGTGATCTTGGCTGTCAAGTCCAAGTTGTTGCATAATAAGACATCTCAAGGAGATAAAAGTAGCAGTGGAGAAGGATTGGCAATCAAGGGAGGACAAAAGAAGTCTGTTTACACGAAGGGGTCTAGTCAACCCAAGGTAGCTGATAAGGGAAAATCAGTAGTGTCAAATCAAGGAGAAGTATTGTGCCACCACTGCAACAAACTTGGGCACTTCAAGAGTGTTTGTTTTAAATACATACATCTTATGAGGAAATCGGGTGTCAAGAACCCTGTTGATAAGAATCAGGCAAATCAAACCCAAGAAGATAAGGAGCAGAAGGGCTATGAGTCAGCTCAGTCACTTTCCATCACCTCCACTAAAGAACAACAAAATTGAATTTTAGATTCAGGGTGTTCTTTCCACATGACCCCAAGGAGAGATTGGTTTCGTGATTTTAAGCATCAGAATGGAGGTTTTGTGTTGTTAGGGAATGATCAAACTTGCAAAGTCAAAGGTGAAGGTACAGTACACTTGAAGATGTATGATGGTGTAGTGAAGATTCTCAAGAGGGTCAGGTATGTTCCTGAACTCAAGAGAAATTTGATATCTCTTGGTATACTGGATTCAATGGGCTACAAGTTCCAGTCAGAAGATGGAGAGCTCAAAGTTTCAAAGGGGGAGCTGACTGTCCTGAAAGGTGGGAGAAATAATGATCTCTACTTTCTTAAGGGAGGTCCAGTGATTGGCAGACCAGATGCGGCAAGACTGCAAGACAACTCAATGTTAGGTAAGAGAGAGAGAAAAGAGGGAAGAGAGAGAAAAAATAAATATTTTAAAAAAAATTCTAGAATTTAAGGAATTTAAGAATACTGTTTTTTTAAGAAGCCACGTAAACAAGATAAAGAAGATGGAATAGGCTGTTATTTTAAAGTTCGAATTCGAGGATAAAACCAAGTTGATCCGTGTTCAACAATCTTCAAAGTTTGAAGACATTGTTAATGAAATAATTAGTATGTGGCCCATATTATCTTCTTCTAAGATAAACATGTGTTATTCTGTTGGTTGCATAAATAATTGTTCTTTATCATCTGATTCTGATTTGGTTAGTTTAGTTGAATTTTGCCAGATTTCATCGGAAAAATTAGTTGAAGTTTCTGTTTGTTCTACACAGTCTAAGAATTTAGTACTTGATATGCCTAATTCACAAAGTTTGGGCGTTAGTTTGCCAATCAGTGATTATCGTGTGTATGCTTCTGCATCCCAGGCTCAATTGTCAAATATACTTGATAATCCCGTTGACATTGCTTTCAATCATAGCCCTCAAAATTCTTCTTCAACAGAATTTACTGGATTGGGTAGTTTACCAAATTTTGATATATGCCCTAAGGAGAAGACTAAAGCTTATTTGTCTGATAATTGGGGTAATATAATGAAAGTGGGTGCAGTTTTTGGTGGCGGTGCACCTGAGTTTAGAATCGAGTTGATTAAGTACTCCACCAAGCTCAATTTCAAGTTTAGATATGTTAAGAACTGCCCTAGGTACATATATGCTGAGTGCAACCAGAAGGTGTCATTTGGTTGTGAGTGGTTTATAAAAGGAAATCATTTACCTATGAATTCAGGGTTTATTATTTCCAAAGCCAATCTAGTACATAATTGTGTTGGCAAACTTCTAAACGAGAAAAAAAATAGGTTCGGCACAAAAATCATCAAAGACATTCTTTTGCAAAATGTGAAGTCCAATCCTACAATTACTGGAAAAAAGGTACTCGAACATATTAATGATGATTATGGATTTGAAGTTCCTTATTGGAAGGCGTGGCATGGATTTGAGGCCGCAAGAAACAACATATTTGGAAGCTACGACGAGTCGTACGATCAATTACGATGGTATGGTGATGCAATTAAACGTACCAATCCTGGAAGTATAGTGGACATAGAGACTAACAATATCACCAACCACTTTGAAAGAATATTCATATCATTCAATGCTTGCAAGTAAGGCTTTAAAAGTTGTAGGCCAATGAAGGGAAGGTCAAAAGGGGTATTGCTTGCTGCAACCGCAAAGGACGGGAACAACGGTAATAATTAAATAAATATTTTATTGATTATCTGTTCCAGATATGCTATTTTTATATTTATATATACTTTGAATGCATATTATTATTGAATTTGTATGGTTTAATATTTTGCATCCACTGAATGTGTTCTTATTATGGTTTTTGTATGTTTTCTAGGATTGTTTCCTGTTGCATTTGCTATTGTATCTTCCGAGAGTCGTAACAATTGGACTTGGTTCTTAACTAAACTTCGTGATCTTATCACTCACCCAAAAAGGGTAATTTACATTTCTCATAGAAATGTAGGATTGATGTCCGCCTTTTACGATGTATGGAATGATCATGCCCACTTTTATTGTCTGTATCATTTGCTGTCAAACCTTAAGGGTAGGTACGGTGGTGGATGGAATACTCAACATCGTGAAAATATGGCTGGTTTGTTCAAAGAATGTGCATATGCACCTACGATCACCATATTCAAGGAGAAACTTGAGCTGTTTACGAAAGTGGGGGGTCGAATTGCTGAAAAATGGCTTGAAGATTTACCTTATGCAAGATGGGCAGTCTCATACTCACCGCATCTTAAAAGGTACGGGGAAATGACATCGAATGCAGCTTAGTCATTTAACTCTTGGATACGTGAAGCTAGATCTTTTCCTATAACTCATATGATTGACTCTATAAGGAAAAAAATTTCTAGGATGTTCGTAGAGAGGCGGGAATTCAACAATAAGTGGACAGGTGTACTGGTTCCTAGTAAAGAGGCTCTTTGGCATGAATTGGGAAATATCAGTGCCTCATGGACTGTCTCGTTGTATCCGAACGGTCAGTTTGAGGTATCTTCAAAAACATCTGCCACTGTTGATCTTCAATATAAGATATGTACATGTTTTGAATGGCAAATCAAAAGGGTTTCCATGTGCCCATGCAGTGGCTGTGATTAAGAAGCACTGCACATCCCTTCATAATGTTGTTAAGGATTGTTTTTTCACATCTAAATACAAACAATGTTATGAGGTGGACTTGTACCCTGTTCCCCAAACAGAAAGATTTGAGACTGAATCTGCTGCAGACTCTGAAAAAATACTACCTCCAATCCTTCCGAAGCCCCCAGGTAGACCTAAGCAGAAGAGGATCACGTCCTACGGTGAATTTCCTAAAGTAAAATCTACAATTTGTAAGAGGTGCGGTAAAAAGGGCAGGCACGATTCTTTGATATGTGCCGGAGTTTTTGGAACTGATAAAACTAATATTGCAAAGTAGTTTAGTTGATGTATCTTGTTTATAATTTTTAGTTATTTGTTGCAGTATCTGGTGTAATTGTGTTTTACCACTTTTCTGGTTTTATGACATTCAAATTTCTTAATTTCTTAATAAATATCAATTTAATATACTGAGGTATACATTTTCTCATTGTCCTTCTACAATTAAATTTTGTAATGTGTTATTTGGTTAATCATATTGATTAAAGTGGACTGATCATTTATTTTTGTATTCATTAATCACATTATTATATATCCAGTAGTCTTTATATGAATCGGAATTGTATCTGAATTAAATATCTATATTTATATTATCTTTTGTTCATATATAATCTTTGTTAATATATGAACAAAAAGATTTTATTATGTAATATGGAGTACTAAACATAATTTCATACATATTTAATAGTGGTTAACTAATATTGTGAACAATTTGTAATTACAAATACTAGTTAAACAATATATACTATTTGAGCAAGATATATTCCAAATATATTATGTTTTATTTTCCATAATATATACTGTATTTTTTTAGGATATTTTATTTGCATATGCTTTACAAACTTAACATATATGCAATGCATATTTACACATATGCACTAAATGTTTAACATATATTCATTGGTATATGCAGCAATTAGATATGTATTCATTAATTAGTTATTTTAGGGATGGATATAGTTGACTACAGTCATAATATAATGTTCTCTTCTCCAGTCGAATAAAATACTGGCATATCATAATAATGAATCTTATATTAAAATAGTGCATACAAATATAAAATTAATATATAAAGATTTTAATTTATCAATAATAATTATTGACAGTTATTACCACTTACATTTTATGGAAGGTTACAATCCACAAGTTTTAATTCAACCATCATTAATATAATATCAGAATAACGAATTCCTTATTAAAATAATGCATACAAATATAAAATTAATATTAAAAAATTATAATTTATTAATCATAATTATGGGCAGTTATTACCAGTTACATTTCATGGAAAGTTACAATCCATCAGTTTTAATTCAATCATCATTAATATAATATTATTAATTTTAAATATATCCACTACTTCCCACAATTATTTCACGTAGTCCAAACCAACAAAATATATTTGACCTTTTCAAACATAATGATGTATAATTTTAATCTTTTTATCGTAATAATAATAAATATGGATAAAACTAATGTATTTTTCATAAATATAGCACATATTACAATGTGCATATTTTTTTGGCATATACATGCGCATATATTCCATCAACGTTTTTCAACTGTTTTCACCCTTTTTCTGCTACCTCCACTCTCATCAACGTCATCGATGTGAATTCCACTTCTCTTCACCCTTGACATCTGCATTACATTAAAGCTCAATTAATCTCTATTATCAATCAATACACTTCTACTACAAACACAAATATATCTTCCTAAAGCATAATATATACTATTTCTGTAAAATATAAGTATATTAATTATTAATTGAAATCTACTTTGTCGATGTTAGTAATAAGTAGAAACTTCTTAGGGCTCAGAATTAATCATCAATCACACATGCAAAAAAACTTCAAATTTTCCCAAGCCAATAATAGAGTGCACAAATTGCATGTTTTAAATTTCAAATTAGCATTTTTTAAACTTTATACAGAAAAATCCATAAAAACCATCATCAAAGAACTGCAAAAATACACCCAAGAGTTATGCACACTTTAAAACCATCATCAAAGAACTACAAAAATTGACTCAAAGAACTGCAAAAATATACTTACAAGTTATACACAAAAGTTTTGCAGAAAACCCAAAACTATTTCAAATCGAAAATCAGAGTGCAAAACTTCAAATTGCTTCAAATTGCATGTTTTAAAATTTATACCGAAAAATACCAAAAAAACCATCATCAAAGATGCAAAAATAGACCCAAGAGTTATATACACTTTAAAACCATCATCAAAGAATTACAGAAATTAACTCAGAGAACTGTAAAATTTTACTTACAAGTTATCCACAAAAGTTTTGCAGAAAACCCAAAACTTTTTCAAATCGAAAAACAGATTGCATGTCGAAGTTTCAAAAATCTATTATCCAAAAACACAAAAAACCATAATCACCGAACTGCAACCTCTACTACGAATGTGCAAAAAATCACAAATTTCTCTTGATAATATACATACCTTGCTCGAGCCGTCGAAATCAAACGATTATTCAAGAAACCGAGACGAAATCAAACGCTTAATGTGCAGAAAACTCAAGCTCCTCTCTTACGAAATTAATGTAAATTAGCAAAAACTCACAATTTTCTCTTGAGAATATACATACCTTGCTCTTGTCGAAGAAATCAAACCCTGATTCGCCGAAACCAAGACGGAATAAAACACGTAATGTGCAGAAAACCCCAGTTACTCTCTTCCGAAATTAATGTAAATTAGCTTCTCCAACAATCTAGCTCTGTTTTAGGAATGTTTTAAATTTTGAGAGTATTAATTGACCCCGATTTTCGTTAATTGCTGTTTTTAAAAAATACTAATTTGAATATAATATTTTGAAGTAATTGAATATTCAACTTTCAGACTTAATTAGAAAGTAAGGTTAAAATTGTACATTTATATACCCAATTGTCCTTCTTTTTATCTTTTCAAAATTTTGTTCTTATTTTTAAACTCTATAGGTGAAATGTCCTATATACTAACTACCCCATTTTTTGTTATAAGTTCCATAAATTTTATATATTGCACAAATAAAATTAAGAATTTATAATGCACAAATCATTTGAATAGTGACAATATATAAACAAAGGTTTTTGTAACCATAAATTTTTTTTAACCAATACTCATTACGAAAAGTATTTTGTGAATAGTGACAAATGATTATTAATCGTCGCTACATATAAATATTGACAATGAAAGAATGTCACTAATTATTTTGAACAATTGATGATGAAACATAAAATTTTCATTAAAATATTATATTATATGACAAATATGATCGTCACAAATTACAATGAATGTCGTCGCCAAATAATATTGTGACAGATAATATTAATTGTCATTATATACAAATATTGGTGACGAAAAAATATGTCATTAATTATATCGGACAATTAATGATGAAACATAAAATCGTCATTAGAATATTATATTATATAACGAATATGATCGTCATAAATTACAATGAATGTTGTCGCTAATGAATGTTGTGACGAAATAATTGTGTCACTAGTTATTTCAAATAAATAATGACAAAATATAACATCGTCATGACAATATTATTTTTCATGACGTTGAATATCGTCACAAATTAATATAAATTTCGTCACTGATGCTTTTGGTGACGAATATCTTAATGTCGTCATGATATTTTCAAATTAGTGACGAAAAAAGTTATAATTGGCGACAAAATAAAATTTTGTCACAAATAGAATTATTATTGGTGACGATATAAAATTTTGTCATGAATTATAGTTATTAAGTGACAAAAATTAAATTTGTCATATTTAAGTAGAAAATTGTAACGAATTTTGTGTCGTCACGAAAAAATTTCGTTATGTAATGTGTGATTTTTTGTAGTGAATTCTACCAATTACAACATAGAAAAGTTTATAGGCACGGGAGATTTTGGTCTGTGGAAGGTCAAAATGCAGGCCCTCCTTGAACATCAAGGATTATTCGAGGCTCTCGAAGAATCCGAAGAGATTGAAGAAGAGACTGCAACAACTGCGGCTGAAAGGAGCAAGTTGCTCAGAAAAGCTCGAAGCACGATCCTACATTGCCTTGGAGATAAGGTCTTGAAGGAGGTTGCTAAAGAGAAGACAGCGAAGGAGGTTTGTGATAAGCTTGAGAAGTTATATATGGTAAAGACTCATGCTAACCGACTCTATTCAAAACAAAAGTCCTATGCCTTTAGAATGGGAGATGACAAACCCATTACGGAGCAGCTGGATGAGTTCAACAAGATTCTTGATGATCTAGAGAATTTGGATGTCAAGTTAGAGGAAGAGGATAAGGCTCTGATCTTGTTGAGTGCTCTTCCTAAGTCCTTTGAAATCCTAAAGAACGCCATCTTGTATGGTAGAAAGGAGGCAATCACATTGGAAGATGTGATCTTGGCTGTCAAGTCCAAGCTGTTGCATAATAAGACATCTCAAGGAGATAAAAGTAGCAGTGGAGAGGGATTGGCAATCAAGGGAGGACAGAAGAAGTATGTCTACAAGAAGGGGTCAAGTTAACCCAAGGTAGCTGATAAGGGAAAATCAGCAGTGTCAAATCAAGGGGAAGTAGTGTGCCACCACTGCAATAAACCTGGGCACTACAAGAGTGTTTGTTTTAAATACAGACAGCTTAGGAGGAAATCTGGTGTCATTAACGTTGTTGATAAGAATCAGCCAAATCAAACCCAAGAAGATAAGGAACAGAAGGGATATGAGTTAGCTCAGTCACATTCCATCACCTCCACTAAAGAACAGCAGGATTGGATTTTAGATTCAGGGTGTTATTTCCACATGATCCCAAGGAGAGATTGGTTTCATGATTTTAAGCATCAGAATGGAGGTTCAGTGTTGTTAGGTAATGATCACACTTGCAAAGTCAAAGGTGAAGGTACAGTACACTTGAAGATGTATGATGGTGTAGTAGGATTCTCAAGAGGGTCAGGTATGTTCCCGAACTCACGAGAAATTTAATATCTCTTGGAAACGTTTAATCGACTGGAATTCTTGACAACTTGAAAATATTTTGGGGAATAATGTGAGTATCTTCTCTTACATTCAAAATTTCAATGTATGTTAAGATGTAATTACGATTTTTATTTCATTCATTTAGTAATCTCCTTAATGTCGGAATATTGTTTATTTTTATTGATCCACTGTTGATTTCACACACACAGTTATTTTTTATCGGAAGGACACCTAGGGTTTACGAGGATTGATGATCCTTGAGATTTGAGTAATGACTTTTGCATTTTCGGAGGAATTGTGCCAATTTATTTAACTCCATTTGATTATTAGTTGAAGTTGTTCTAATAATATTAAAATTTCAATTTCTGGTTGTTTAAATGTTACTCAATGATTGTTAGGACTCTATTGGTTATCAGAAGACCGTGAGTTGTTAAACGTGCTTGACTTGAAGTAATTTTATCGGTTTTTGTTCACAATTAGTGGAGTGTTTCACACACACAATTGTTCATGTTGCATATATCGGAAGGACCCCTAGGGTTTAACAGGATTGGTGATCTTTTCATTGTTGAGATTTCATTTTCTGAGGAATTGTGTCAATTTATTTAACTCAATTCGATTATTAGTTGATGTTGTTCCGATAAATGCTCAAGAGTGACTCTGAATAAAATTTCAATTTCTGGTTGTTTAAATGTTCGTAAGATTATTGGGACTCCATTTGTTATCAGAAGATCATGAGTTGTTAAACGTGCCCGACTTGAAGTAATCTATCTTGTCAAGAAATTCAGTCGATTAAACGTCTTCAACCAAGTAGAAGACTTGAAGATATAAGAAATAACTTCTCTAAGATATTAAACGTCTGCCTTTACATCCTTTCTCACACACACTCTTGCCCACACATGAGTTATGATTCGAACTCATATTTATAGATGGGATTCTGAGATGTTACTGTTGGAAGATAACTTCAAATACCTTTATTTTAGGAAAGCAATCTTTAGGCAGGAGTCTATTAATTATTACGGGTGCCAAGTAATAATTAATGCTCCATTGACTTTTTCAGTCCTTTGAGTATTGTGTCTTGTCAGGATCTACATGTCTGATGTCATCTTCCCATAGGTTCACGTTAGTTCTGAGGTGACTTCTCAATTCGTAGAACAGAAGACTTCATGTCAGCTGATTTACTCATCTAATCTTATGTCTTCTCTTCTGATCTTGACAATTAGCAGCTTTGATTGTTTTCTCAATTGTTTAGACTTGACTGGTTAGTTAAGCAGACTTTGTCTCAGCTGTGTTTGACTTTACTCATACTCAGCTGAACAACAGGTGAGTTCCACTCATCTGATTTACTCTTATGATCATCAGGTGAGTTTGACTCATCCGATTCTCTCTTCTTGTCTTCTAATTTTCTCTTCTATCTTGAGTTTGTGCGCGTTTCTCCTATATATCAATTAGCTTCCAACACTGATATGACCAGATCCTAATCTATTACAAGATGAATGATGAAGTTGTTTATACAATACAACTTATCATATTATCCCAACAGTTTTGACAAGTTTTTGTTGTTGTTTTTTCGATGTTTTTGTAAAAATGCTTTAACGGAGTGAACAAAATGATTTGGTAATGGAGACAAATATGAATTTGTGCATCAGAGAGTGTAGGAACTTCAAAATAATGTGAGAATCTTCTCTTACATTCAAAATTTCAATGTATGTTAAGATGTAATTACGAGTGAAAGTGTGTGTTAAATAAAACAAGACTGATGCTACAATAAATGTTAGAACAATCAATGCAACACTGACTCGATTACAGAATATCAAAATACGAATAGTGAAAGACTTAAAAGAATGAAAACGCAAAGACACATAATTAATTTTTATATAGATTTTAATTTAAAATCTATATGTGAGTCTCATGGCTAAACTTTCACTAATCAATTTGTGAAAACAAATGGCGTGTGAACAAATATTCACAACAGAAATAAGATTTGATAATCTATTTAGTCTAAAGATGGCTTAAGTGTAAAAATTACACTACCAAAAACTAATTTAACTCTATGATCTATCTATAAAAGAAGTATATAATAGTCTATGTTGTACGGGAAGTTTGGACTCTTCGGTACAACGACAAGATCATGCCAATGAAAATTAATTCCTAATAGGATAAACTCTAGTTTATTAATTAAAGAATGGCACTTCATTGGTTGGATGATGAACACGGTTCTGGCCTATTTATAGGCGTCGAAAGACAGCATAGAACCTTTATCCACGATCTCCTAAAATGTAGGATCTCATTCCTTCTTTTTCTCCCAACTACCTTCTAGGTTCTTCCAGCCAATTCTGGACATTTCTTCAAGCAGTCGCATGATCTACATCATTCTGCATCCTTCCAGAACCTTCTAGTCTGGAACCGTGTAGAACATTCTAGATCTTCAATCTGCAATGTTACAACATCCAAAAGAGCATTAGCTAGAAAACAGAATTTAGACTTAGGAAAAATAAGAAATATCGAATTAAGATGTTGCAGCCTTGTGTGATAACATCTTCGATAACATCACCAAGTCTTCAACATCAATAATCTTCCCCAATTTGACCTTTCTGCTACAGCACACCTGATGTACATATGTAAACATATATAAACCAGTTTTATGTACATGCTAGAGTATTACCATCATATCCATGTACTAATAAAGTCAACACCTGTTGTAGCATATGATCAAATAGTGAAAGAAACAAGAAAATATACAAGACTAAGTGGCATTAGTACTCTGAATATTAAATAGAACACTTGTCCTTATAATATCTTCCAAAAATAAAATGAGTAAATAATATACTCATTTAACATAACCTGTTTCAAAATGAAATAATCAGAGCTAAATAGAATACTGAAACAAGTTATAATCAGAGTAAATGTGAAGGGAAAATAAGTTCAAAGTAAAACGAACTCCTATCAACTAATATAATATTAGAGCTAAAAATAATAATAAAGTGTACTACTGAATTTGTAAGACTTAACAAAACAAAATCAAATCAGTATATCGGAGCAAGACAAAATAAAACAGTGAGGCAGAATGCATCATTTGCTGTAACAACAACAACAGCAACAGAAATCTGCACATTGCATTCTTTAAAGTTCAGCCTTCCCCTGTCTTCAAGCATTTCCAGCAGCAAGGTCAGGAAGATCTGCAAAAACATGTTCTTCTTCATCAGGTTCAATCACCATTGTTGCAAAGTGTGCAACAACATTAGGATCAACATCAACATCAACTTCTTTAATTCGAACTCCCCCAGACTCAGTGACTCCATCAAGGACTGGTGTAGCAGCAGCATCAGGTACTCCCCCTGGTGTAGCAGAAAGCTTCTTCATCCAATAGTCCTTCATGAACTGTAATTCATTGATGGTATCCTGCAAATGAATCAGTTGGGCTAGTATAAAGTTTATGGAAATAGGAATGTGGTTTGCAGTGTTTGGATATTGGGAGCAGCATCAGGGACATTGGGTTGAGCTCTTTCAGCATCTGGAATAGGTAGATCAACAACTCTATCTACAATCATCAG